>CM053566.1:61560055-61707002 GCA_028646485.1 Cryptoprocta ferox | reverse complement strand
GCCTTCAAAGCTGCCACATGGATAGAATGCTTTTTCCTATGATCTGTTTTATGAAGAGACAGATGTCAGTGTGGAAAACATGAACTGTATGGGGCGCCAGCCTGGCTCAGGTGGTTAAGCATCTGACTCTTGATTTCAGGTCAGCTCGTCATTTCACAGCTCATGGGATTGAGCCCCACGTCGGGCTCTGGGCTGACATTGCGGAGCCTGCTTAGGATTCTTTCTCTCTCTCTCTCTGCCGCTCCCCTGCTTATGCTTGCTGGCTCTCAAAATAAACTTAAAAAAAGAAAACATGAACTATAGATGTGCTCTTTGTGTTTGGTCACTAAAATCACTGTGTCTGTTGTACACTCTCCACCTCTGCAACACTTCCCTTTCCAAAAGGCATGCTTCCTCAGATGGTTCCGTGTGGATTTCCCCCTTTTCCTCTCTTGTATTTGAAGGGAAAAAATGCTATCACAGTTGGCCATCCCAGCCTAATCAGTCAGTCAGTTGGGAGGGTTTTGTTGTCGAGCTCACTGAAGACAGTGAACTAAATGCTTTCTTTCTGCTCTTCTAGGATTGCAGGGATGACGTTCGTGGGGCTCAGAATGTCGGCATGCTGGGTATCTTAGTCAAGACTGGTATGTATCTTCTGCAGAAGCCTTCTCTAAAACAGATGGTAAAATACACTTGCTTAGAGAACAATCTTTGCAGACATGACAAAGCCCACTGGGCACTTTAATTCTCTTTCTGTCACAAAGCAAACATAAAATGGGCTTTGGAGCTCAGGGGAAAAAGACAGTGTGGGAGGGTCCATGCTGCACAAAATTAAGAAGATCAGAGAGAGTGAGAGGTCATTTTACAACTTACCCAGAGATAACTATCATGCTAGGTGACAGTTAGCATTTGTATGATTTTCTGGATATACACATCACCACATTGGAACAGACCAGAGACCACCAGTTGTGATGCTCTATGAAAGTACCTTTTTTTTTGGTGCCAGCTAGAAGAAGATAAAGTTGGTCTCCTGAGGAACTAGTGGGCCAAGCGATCTGATACTTTGTGTTAATGTTTGCATTTTTTTTAAAAATCACACAAAAAATTTTTATCTTTCACTTAACTGTTTTAGGGACTATTTTTCCTGTCCCAAAATTAGAAATGCTGTTTATGGTCTCTCAAAGTAAATTTAAGGAAAAGCATCACCTTAACGGGGAGGACTCAGCTAACACAGAATTATGACTACAGTGGTCCCGCTCTGTGTCCTGGGCCCTGGCCGCAGTCGGCACTGACTAGCCGTCCAGGCGCATCTGCCTGGCGTTATATGATAGTTGTGAAACTATTTCACAGAAGAGCTGCAACTTGGAAATTTTTTAGAAAAAGTACATTTCCTCCTGACTGACATTTATTCAAGGAAATGTGGCAGCAGAAAAAATACATTTTAAATTTAAAACTAGAAGCAAGAAAACCCAGCTACAGCACCTCTGGAATAAGAAGCATTTGGCAGGGCCCCACATGAACCAGGAACACAGGCTGTGCCAGGGCCGGAGGGGGTCGTTGGAGCCTGGCAGAGGGCGGCACCAGGCACTGTAGAGTTCACATTTCTCAGTCAAAATGATCAGCACCGTCCCGGGCACATTACTGCCCTTTGATGTAAGCAAAACAGAGGAGGTATCAAGACCAAGTCCAGAAGAGTCCTCACACTCATGATCCCTCCCTGTATCTTAATCTTCACATTCCTGCCATTCACTGTTTTATTTTCTGGTCACTGAGGAAGTCTTCAGCTAACTATTTTCCCTCTTGTGTATTAGGCCTGTGAACATTTTTTTTCTTTAGCTCACATAAGTATCAAAACCGTCCCACGCCAGCGTCTCATAGGCCCGCTCCCCCTTCCCCTGGCTGGCCTCTGTAGCTTCTCCCTTCTTTTCTGACTACCAGTTGGTTGTGATCAGCCTATCACAGAGGCATCCAGTTAGTCTTAGAGAAGCCAGCAGCGTAACATGCTCAGATTGAAAATGCATAGCCGGTGCAGCAGCTGAGTCCAGTGCAGGGAAACAGGCCTGTTTGCACTGTTCATCTCTGGTCAGAAAAAATCCCAAATAAGCCCACTGTTGTAAAAGACAAAACAGTTGGCTCCCTTGATAAACTTGAACCCTGTGTATTTGAACAACCAGTAGGCCCCCCAGTGTTGAAAATTATCAGAAAGATGTTAATCTATTTGATGAGCAGGGCTTCTTGTGGATAGTCTTGAGCAGTTTTGTTTCTCAGTGATTAGCACATGGTAGAATGTCAGGAAATGTTTGCCCAGCGGTTTGTTAATGAAGGCCTGTGCCTGGTCCTACCCAAAATGTATTTGTTTAGCATGTAAAACAATCACCTAGAAAAGATAGGGCCACTCTTTATCTAACATCATCAAAATGGCTTCCTGTATTCTCCCTCCACTCATAATTTATCCACCCAGGAAAGCACCGAGTGCCACAGTGAGTGCAGCAGGCATGAGTGACGGTATCCTGCTTCATGCACTCAGCCCACATTATTGAGCACCTGCTGTATGCCAGACGCAACTTGAGGTGCTAGAAGTATCACACCTATGTAAGCCACTGTGTCCATTTGTACTTCGTAGACACCCCCACTTGCAGGGCCAGACCGCAGAAGCATTCTGTAAGCCCTTATCTCCATGGCTAAGAAACTTGACTTTTGCTTATTATTCGTAGCCACTGGATCCAAGAAGTAGGTGGTATGAACAGTGATTGGTCATTGACTCATGTATGTGACCAAGTAGAAGTTTATACTTCATAGAATTTCAACTTGAGAAAAAAACTAGCAGCAGAGTTTTCTGTGTGGCCCGTGCTGTGGACAGGTGCCTTCAGGATGCTAAGGTGAGCGAGGTAGATCTTCATTACCTCTGGACCTTTGATGCTGGCTCTGTTCTATAAGAATTCACAGTAAGACCAGGCAGGAAGCATCTTCACAGTGCAGAGGTGTGGAACAGGGAGGCTTTAGGCTTTGTGTTCGCTGGGCAAAGCCTCTTGAAGAGGTAGTTGTAGAAAATGGCAGAAATTATAGAAAATGGTGGGTCTGTTGGTAGGGGAGCTGGATTTAGGCAGAGAAGGCTGGAAAATGTAGAAAGATGAATGGCAGAGATCACAGAAAAAGGGATGAGAGAGCAAAGAGAAGGGGGAAGTGTGGAGGCAACAAGGCAGCCCCTTGTGGCTACAGGACACTTGGGCTTGTTCCCCAGGGCCTCCGCTGAAGCAGTGTTCTGCATTTTCTTCCTTCTTTCCTTTTCATTTTTAAAGAAAAAATTGTGGCATGCTTACCACATGCTTGCCGCCGTGTTCAGTGCTGGGAATGAACACACTGGGGGTGTAACAGACATGGCCCCTGCTGCCAGAGAACTCAGTCTTAGGTGTGAGACAGACATTAAACAGATAAATGTATAATTACAACTTGTTATATACATTGTGGGGGCAAGGAACATGGTGCCAAGAGTGAGAACAACATGGGATGGGAATATGGAGTTTGACCTGAAGCATAAGGGAGGTAGTCGGATGAGAAGAATGTTCCAAGCAGAGGGGATGGCAGGTGTGAAGGTCCTCAAAGAGCCAGATCCAGTCTAGGACTGCAGTCTTGTGCAGCACATGCTAAGGTCGGAGGGATGCCGGGGCCACATGACAAAGGGACTGGTGGGCAACAGTGGGGATTTGGGCTCTTTCTGAAGGGCATTGGGATCCATTAAAGGTGTTTAAAGAGGGACCGTGCATCATCCGGTTGACATTTGTCAAAGCTCTCTGGGACCACTGTGTGGAAGGGTTCCTCTCTGTGGAAGGCTCTTCAGTTGTGTGTCCTGCATTCCAGAGCCCAGGGAGACAGGGAGATGTAGGCAGTGTACCTGCCTCGAGGTGCCCTGCTGGGCAGACCATCCTGCCTGGCCCAGGCCTGTGCACATCTGTCACTTTCCGTCCCCACCCCTAGGCATTCATTTGTCAGGCTCACAGGGTCCCTGTGTGGCAGCAGCACATGCCGTTTCCAGTTACCCTCGGGAGCTGACAAGGCCTCTGCCCTGTGGTGTCCTGGCTTCCATTGAAAAGCATTGATTTCATCACCATTCCTTTCTTTAGGGCTGGTGGGGAAGAAAATTATTTTATCAGCGGTGGAGAGCTGAAGGAAACCTTAGCTGCCAGGTGCCCCTGGCCCTGTGACTGTCCATTGTGAAAGACCAGAGTCCTGGGAAAATGTTGGACGTGATATTTCTTTGAATCGCCTCATTGGATCTAACAGTTCAGTGGGAGATGCTTTGGGAGATGTGGAGCCCGATTCTGCAGTACTTGCCAGGGTGGTCCCATGGTGGCCCAGGTGCTCATGGGATGTGATTAACGTGGCATTCTAACAGTAGCCTTTGCTCTCTGGCTTTACTTTCATTCCAGGGAAATATCGAGCAGCAGATGAAGAAAAAATTAATCCACCTCCTTACTTAACTTGTGAGAGCTTCCCTCATGCTGTGGACCACATCCTGCAGCATCTACTGTGATCCTTTATGTGAATCAGAAGCAACTGGAAACAGCTTTTCGTTGTCTGGAATGACTCTCTCCCCAACTCCACGCCCCAATAGACAGACACGGACCAACCCTCCTCTATTGTGCATTAATTAGAAAGAAAGGTATTGAATTGCAGCCAGCCACTACGCCTTGCTTATCCCTTTTGTTTTATTTTGTAAAAGAAGATGAGACCCAGAGACAGGGAAAGCGGAGATTTTATGCCGTTCCTTTTAAAATATTCATCAGGTTAGGCCGGGCTGGGAGGGGGGACCTCCTGCAGGGACTCGCGTTCTCTGCTGTCTCCTCACTGGCACATTGGGAGGGGGGAGTGTTCATATTGTGAATAAAATTGAATGGCATGTTTTAAATTATAAAATACTGTGTCGATAAGTATGTCGGGCTGTAGTTTTAACATTGAGTTCATCTGTGAAATCCATCACCAGTGCCAAGTGCCAAGTGGAGTACAAGTCAGAAGAAGCAAAATAAATTGTCCTTTAGCCCAAGTGATCAAGTGAATTTGCTTTAACGGATGTTGAAAACTAGATTATCTACTGTATTATTCCCAGCACGGGTGACTTCTTTTTCTCTTCATTAGCCAGAGATGACTAATTTAAATTTAGAACCTGATTTTAATTTAAAATAATATTTCCATTAATAACCTATTCATTGCAGATACCTATTATACTGTGTAACAGTTGTTTTGGAAATTTTATGTAAAATTAAAACTATCAGTATTTTACAGATGTTTTAATTAGACATTGTTATTAACAGGAACAGTGCAGAAACTAAAATCAAGCCTTTAATGTCTTATAGACCATGCATTTTTGAAGTTAGTGTCCACCAGGGTCCTATTAACTGTACATTTGCAAGATTTCATTATTTTTGCCTCTGACACTATGGGAAAAATCTTTTAGAAGCTTTTGGGACAGATTCAAGCTATTATGTACTTGGTTACTACAGCTGTAAAATGAAATCTCGTCTTGTAGCATGGATTATTCTTTTCATGTTAAGCCCACCAGAATGAAGGGGACTAAGTAGGTAATGATTTTCCTAGTGCATTTGCATACTGTGATAATCCTGGGCCTTCGAAATTGTTTTACGGGGCTCTTGGGCATTGAATTATTAGCATGTAATTGTACATCATTGTGGTGTTCACCTTATTGAAGCACACGCCGATGTTAATGAGTTTCAGGCTTTGATGCTTGTTTAGAGATCAGCTTGGTCTTGGATGGGAGGAAGCAAAGCTAAATAAATGGCAGCTCCCTCTCCTTTCGGTGGTTTGGTGATCACTCTGTTCTTGTTTTTGCAGATGCCTCAACCTAGTACTTAAATGTCCTCGAGTGCAAAGGACATGTGCTAGGCCTGCAGCCCCAGATCGGAAGCATGAGTGGAATGGCCAGGAACGTAGGTTCGGGGGCCTAGCCAGCAGTTAACTAGCTCTGTGTCCGTGGGCAAGTCACCTAGACTCTTACGCCCCCTTTCCTTGTCTGTGAAATGGAGACAGTGCCAGCACCCACCACTTAGGCTTGTTGTGGGGGTTAAATACATGACCGGCATATTAAGTATGAGAGTAGAGTCGGGCAAATGCTGAGTGCTGTGTGGTTTTGACGCAGGTGTAGCAGGACTGTCCACACTGAATCTGGTAAGGGTTGATAGAATTCACCTCTACAGTCGGTTCAATGGGGAAAGTCTTCCCGAGGATTAAAAAGAAAAGAGATTCTACTCCATCTAAACCCCCATGTGCAGAGGCGCAGAGAGAGCAGCCGAGCATGCAGGTGGAGCGTGCTGCCCGCAGCCTGGGAGGTGCACTCTGTTCGGCCTCGGCCTGTTCTCTGGGTCCCTGGGTCAGCGACTCGTTGGCCCAAGCACCATCGAGTGTTTGCTGGTTGCTACGTGCTAAGTGCCATGCTAGGAAATAATCCAGTGTATAAGACAAGGATTTTGCCCTGAGGAACCTTACTAGTAGAGGAGCTAGGGAGAACGTACGAGGTATTATTCGTACTCCAGTGACCCTCCTCTGTGAGGTCCACTTGACTGCAGGAGGAATGAGGCAGTCCCTCCTCCTTGCCCTCCTAGCACCTGTTAGATTATACGTTGGTCCTCACTTGGCCCTTCTCCCCACCAGACAGGACTGTGTCTCATTCTGTATTGTATCTCCTGGAACACAGGCACTCAGATAGTTCCTGAGCCCCGGTACAAACTAGCTGTAAATATTATAGGAATTATATGTGGGAGCGTATAGCTATATGAGTAGAGAGGAGAATATGTTTCATTTTAGACTCATTGCCCATAGGGGAGATCCCATGAAAGAAACACTTGGAAATAATGGATCTGATGCTCTAGAGACAGGTTAGAGCTAAAGCAAAGAAGTAGACATCACTGATGGGTCAGGATCAGACAGAGTGACAGAAATGGATAAGACCACGCGAGCATAAGGCCCCCAGCCAAGAGAAATGGCTTCCTTCCTCCATTCTAGTTTGGGATCCGTGGTGGTTCACATGGGATGGAACTGAAATCCATGGGCACCTACAGTAAAGAATTTTTAAAACTGCACTCCTCTATTTCACTAAAATACTCTGCCTTAAACAGCAGAATCCTGTTTTCATATTAGCAGTTGCTTGCCATGTTTGCATTATCCGGTTCCTTTGACGTAAGTGATAAAAACTCTTCTTCAGCATAAATGCATAGGACCTTTGAGGACTTCCTGTTATGCTAGCCATCAAGGCCTACTACCCCAAAGCATCCTCTGTTGTTTAAGGGACAACCAGAGCACGGCACCAGAGCACCAGAGATTTATCGTTTACATTATGTGTTAAAATCAAACAATTTTGAATGCCTTACTTTGGTCAATGCTTCCCTCCATGTCCTACATATCTCAACTCCTGTTTCACTGGCTAATGTGTCTGAGAAAACCAAATTATTAAATGCCAACTGTGGATTAAGTACAAAGGAAGACAGAGCAGAATGTAGCTCCCAATTCCTGAGATGCATGTCAGCTAGTTGGGAAACAGAAGCATATAAAAATATATTGAACTTTCCAAAGGGCTGTGACAAGTTCAAGATATAGAAGTCCTTTCATAGAAGAGGTCATGTGCAGTGAGCTAAATGCTTTGGAACAGTAATCACAGCTTCTAGCCTGTGAAGCAGATGCAGTGCTCATTTTAAAGAACATTTCGTTGATTCAATAGCAGTGAAAAAAGTACCACAACCATGGGGCCGACACAATAAAACCTACACACAGCTACTTAATATAGTAGATCTATGGCTAAGTGATGAAGAAGAAGAGGGAGGGAGTGATTTTAGATAAGTAAAGCCCATCTGGGAAGGCTTCTGATGGTGACCCGAATGAAATGTGGGGACAAGCCATGAATTCTAAAGGCAGATAGTTAACCTTAGTTGCCGACATCCGAAGATCAGGGGATCTCAAATGCAGATCGATTACCACTGGTTTTCCTAGGAAGATTGGAAGATGTGGCAACGTTAGGTCCAAATTTCTAGGTTCCGTGGGAGCTGCACCATTGCTGTGTCATTCAGGTAGTTTCACCCTCTCCGCTACGTCCCACCTCTTCCTTGTCTTACACCAGCTTTCTTTACCCATGTGTTACTATGTTCCAAGTTCCTACAGGTATTGTGACTTCTGCATTGGGAGAAAATACCACATATTGGATTAAGTTAAATTTTCCTCCCAACAATAGATCAGGCTCCTATATCCCTATAAACTTGGATACACTTCTACTTTTTAAATAAGAAGAGACTCTAAACACAAATCAATCACATGTCTTAGCTGGTCTCTCTATCTCAGAGCCCCACAAAAAATCAACGTAAAGGAATAAAGAAGGTATAAACTCACTAGGACAGCCCACAAGAAGAGATACCAGTGGACTAGAGGGTATAATAATTTGAAGGATGGACAATAGATGGGCTGTTGATCACTAAAATCGGTGCAAAGAAAGACAACCAAAACTCCTCCTGTAGAACCTCAGAGATTCAGGCTTGGAGACACCAGGTAGAGAGGAGATGAGGTGTGAGGGTTGAGAAGCAAGGAATTAGCCTGAAGCTGGTAAACACAGGGGCTGGAGCCCCAGAAACCCTCCCCATTCTGAGCATCCAGATGAGAACCCCAACCAAGCCAGGAGAATAAAGTTTATCTCTAGAAGGGTAGGCCCAGGAAAGTTAAGGCCTGAGAGATAGTGGGCTTGGGGGTGAGCCAAGGTGAGCTACAGGGGACCAGGTACATCTCTGCTTATTCTATAGTAGTCCCCTGGCTCTTTTCCCCTTACAACTCCAGGACCAGAGGGTATGTGGGTGGAATCAAAAGTTTACCTGATAGTTGGCCATTTGGAAACGGATACTGATAGGTATCTGGCGAGATCAGACAGATCTGAGGATGTGTTGCAAAAAATCAAAATAGGTACTTCAAAAATGAAGCAAATGATCAACAAGGCCGTTACTAATTCCCAAAAGACCAAACTCAACAAAAAAGGAAATGTAATTTTGATTCACTAGTTGGTGGCTCTGCATGAACTGTATACAGTTCTAGAATTACTGATTTTGAGTTAACCTAAAATCATTACTATTTGGTGATGATAGGGAAAGACGTGTACTGGTGGGGACGGGGGCGGGGGGCGGGGATGAAAGAGCTACATTTCATTTCCTCCAAAGCAAGAAGTCGTTAGATAGCATATAAAACTGATAAATCCTCTGAAATAAAAGCAAGACCTAAAAACATGCATGCATAATTATTTGGAGACCAACTTTCCAAGGAAAAGAGGAGAGGAGGATTGAATATGGTAGAAGTATTATCAGGATGAACTTGGAGGAAGGATGTAGAGGTGTGTCAAGTACATGGTCAGCTTTTGTGAGGGGTGGTTGTGTGTATTTCCTAGGACGGATGGCAAAATCACACTTACACTGAATGGAGTAAGGAAAGAGCAGTGAGCTAAAAGGGGCCAGACGTTGTCACAAAGCATGCCATCAACAGGGGCGTCTCCTCTGCCCCCTTACCTGTTGACTCTGACGTACACACACCCAGACGTATCTACTTTCTAACCGTGACAAATTAGCAACAACACTTGAGGTCCCATCCAATTGAGATTTTAGGATATCAGAAAGGATGGTAGTGCCCACAAGCAAATGGACCAACAGCTGCAAGAAATGTCAGCTGACAGCCTGACAAAGAAAATAACCCCGAAGCATGGAAAGCAGATGCTGGAAATTCAACAGTACAGCAGTCTGAGGCCATTTAGTTTAAAGACGTCTACATCTGGGGTATCACTAGTGTTGCATCATGTTAGACCTCCACGATCATTAAGAAGTTTAAGTTTAGCATTATACTAAGATATATCTTTTTGTTTACTTTTAATTCATTATATATGGTATGTTTTCAGTTTGACTATATTTTCCATGAAATGACATTGTGAAAAGGCATTTGAGAATATTCAGTCCAAAATAATCAGTACCCCCCAAAATGCTTTGTTTCTGTTTAAAATTAGGGTAAAATCCTTTGGGATATTTAGCTATCCAAAATGTCCCTTTTCCTGGAAGTTTTTCTTCGGAGGAGGAGTCCAGCTTGCAGGGATGAAGAAAATGAGGCAAGGAAGGGAAAAGAAGGAAGGCGACTACCACAGGTACGTTCTAATTGGGAAGAGGGGTAGCGTCACTTAGTGGCAGCTCTAGGAGTTGAAAGTAGATGCCTCTGATTGTGAGCTTTTGAGGGAGATGCTTCCAACCGTTTACAACCCCCTAAGGAGATGTGGAGAAGTCCAAGAGTAGGGGAGACTCAGGACCAATGTTTTAGAATCTCAGGTTCCCCATCCCAAGCTTTGGATCCACTGAGGATCTGTGGCAATGGAAAAAGCAGGGCAGAGTACGTGGGATGTGAAATGTGATGAGTCAAAAGATGTTAATTATTAGGGGCCAGAACTCAGGACACTCAGATTGGTAGCGAGTGGTGTCAGTGTGCAGTCACCATCAGCTATTAGCTCTAGGCTCAAGACGCTCCTCTCCTACAGTGGATCAGTGATTTCTCTGGGTGGGAACTAGTCTGGTAGGGGGTTTGCTGCTGATAAAACTGGTTGGGGTGAGGGGCACCTGGGTGGCTCAGTCGGTTGAGTGTCTGACTCTTGATTTCTGCTCAGGTCATGATCTCATGGTTGATGAGCTCGAGCCCCACGGGCATTGGGCTCCATCCTGAGCGAGGAGACTGCTTGGGATTCTCTCTCTCCCTCTCTCTTTGCACCTCCCCTGCACACCGTGTTTGCATGCCTGTGCTCTCTCTCTCTCTCACTCTCAAAATAAATATTAAAAAAAAAACTGGTTGGGGTCAGAGTTGGGGAGAGCTGATGAGATTCAGGATGTTGTCAGAGGAAACAGACTCTACATTTCCTTCCCCGCACCCATTCTCAATTATCCTTGAGCCCATCAGCTGGTCAGCTGGGTCACCCTGTCAAGCTTAGCTTCTCATTGGCTCCCCAGCTCAGAGCCACTCTGTATGTTCCAACGCAACTTCCCAAACTACATCTTTGTCTTCAAAATGAAAATACCAATTCGCAAACAAGGAACACTGTAAGAAACTGTACAGAGACCATTTGTGAGAGAAGTCTCCATTGCGTGACTAATAGCAAATACACCTGTAATTGAAATCGTCAACATATTGCTGGCATCAGTCATGAAAAATGGACAGAAATATCTCCTATTTCCAAAATAGTACAGTTGTCCAAACTAACTCAGTCTTCCAGAATAACTTTTTCTATTCCAATCATTACATTCTTCTCCTGCTTACACTAATAAATCAGGAGGCCTCTGGGGTTGTCTCTGCAGCCAGGTCAGGATAAATGTGATTTCATACGGACTCGAACTCACTTTGCCAGGCTGAGTATCTCTGCGTCAGATTCTTTGCTGAAGGCTTGGTGTGAGCTAGCACATCTAAGAAGTCGGCAGTGGTCACGGTATCCAGCCGGATTCCAGGTAAATTGCTGCTCTCTAGATAAAAACACAGCAGTAACTGCACAACGTTTGACCTTACGGTGAGCAGTGCTCTTGAAATGCTAATAGACCTTTTTTCAAGACAATGCATAATGCAGCATGCTTAATGGTTACTGTAGCAAAAGGCAAGACTAAAGAGAGCTGGGGAAGAAATTCTTTAATGTGCGACTCAGCCCCTGAAGCCCAGATAAAAAATATGACTTAAATGTATCATTATCAAAGTAGTGTTTAATAGTTCCATAGTGCTGCAAATGGATCCAGCCCAACATCAAAGTGTGCCAAAGAAATAAAAGCCCGAGCCCTAAGGAGTATATCTTCTTGGGCAAAGTTGATCCCGAACAGAACACCAGAGGAGAAATGAGTTGAGTACAGGAAGGACAATTTGAGCAAAGAATGTTCGCTGATGCAAAGAGCCACCAAGCACAGGAGCAAGGCTCCATCTGCTGGTGAAAGTTGGATTTTTAAACAACTTTGTCTCCCAGATCACCTTTGCTGTGATCCCAACCATACCTGACTGGTAATGTTCAAGTGCACTGAAGATCTTCCTCATAGGCCGCATAGCTGCTTCTCTGCAGACCAGCTTAATGTCTGAGCCCGAGTAGCCCTCAGTCTCCTGAAATAGCCGCAAACCAGCCGTTGGTCAGCAGGTAAAACACTGGTGGTGATTACATTCAATAGGCAAGACCAGCATTGGAGCCCCCCGTTTAGAATCTGTATCTGTCCCCCACGAGCATACACAGAGATGCCCAGATCTCTGAAGCCTGGGGGGAGAGAAGCTGTTTATATGTTTTGAAAACCTGAGAAACTGGGTAGTAAACAACTTCCAAACACCATCCAAATACCTGCTCTAAGATGCTGGTGAAGGACTAGCCCGCCCATGGTAGCCCCATGGGGCCCTTGTGCTCAAATCCAAGCATGATCAATTTTGGTGGACACTTTTTTTTCTGTGCTCAAATCCAAGCATGATCATACATGCCTTTGAGGAACCTCGGGGGACATCATGTTCAAGTGTCCACTCGGAGGAGGCAGTGATACCAGTGACAGTGGGGGTACCAGACATGTACCCCCATTTCCATTTGTAAAAGTTTTCTGTTTCATCATCACAGTAATCCTTTGGGGCATACTGGTTACCCATTTTGTAGATGAAGAAACAGGCTCAGAGAGTAAGTGGTTTCCCTGAGGCCACCCATCTAATAAGGGGCAGGATCAGGATTTGACTGTTGATTTTCGGAGTTGAAACCCTATGTTATTCCCACGACATCACACCGTTTCTCTCTGCTTGAATGTTTCCAAGGGACAAAGAGCTTACTCTTTCATGAACAAGAGGTCCATTGCATTTCTGGGCCAGCTTGGGTCTTTTCTAAGTGACTCAAGGAATGTGCCCCAAACAGCTCATGAAAAGACCCTGTCCAGAAGATTTGTGCGGCAGCTGCAGATGCTCCCTCCAGAGCAGCTTACCTGGCTCAGCACGCCGTACTCCAGCTCTGTGTGCAGCTCCAGGGCTCTACTTTTGCTCACGGGGGGTAGCCAGTGGTGGATCATGGCCTGCCTGGCCTCGAGGCTGGGGAGACCAACCAGAATCCTTTTCTCCAGGCGGCGTAACATGGCACAATCCAGCTCCCTGAGATCACGTGGGAAACAGAGGAGCCAGTTGGAGCAGTCAACTCACTTTATTTATCTCTTTGTTTTTTAATTTTAGAGAGTGCACGTGACCAGGGGAGAGGGGCAGAGGGAGAGAGAGAGAATCCCAAGCAGACCCCACACTCAGTGCGGAGCCCTACGCGGGGCTCAATCCTATGACTCTGGGATCATGATCTGAGCCCAAACCAAGAGTTGGACACTTAACCGACTGAGCCACCCAGGTACCCCTCAACTCACTTCTTCAGCAACAACTATATTGTCAGAATAATGTGGCATTGCAGGAAGCAATTCTGCATTTTAGCTGTTACTCTACATCTATACCTGAATGGATAGGACAATTACTTCATGTTGTTTGCGAGAAAGAACTGGTTAAAAAAAGAAAATACATCCCTGAAATACCTCAGGTAAAGAAGATAATTTTAGGTGACAATTTGGGGGGAAAAATCCAACTAACGACAACTGAACATGAGTATTTCTGTTGTACTCATACCATGAGTTATTCAGTCTGATCCTTCCAGTGAGTTATTATTCCTGACAATAACTTGAGCACTCTGGGAAGTACATTAATTCTTCCCAAGCTCTCCTACGTTCTGGAGCGAATGACTGTCTCACTCCATTACTCTGCTGAACTCAAAGAACAGAGACTCCTTTCAGGGTGCTCAACGCAAATATGGCCCTTTGAGTCCCTCACTCGGGTTCCTCCCAAAACACTGTCAGACCAGGTTTATGCAGTTTTGCATCTGCAGGCCATTTCCCTAAACTTCTTTTTGTTTGTTTGTTTTTAAGTTTATTTGGAGAGAGAGAGAGAGAGAGAGAAGCAGACAGAGAGAGAGAAAGAGAGAGAATCCCAAGCAGGCTCTGCACTATTAGCACAGAGCCCAGTGTGGGGCTCAATCTCATGAACCATGAGCCTGAGCCAACATCAAGAGTCAGATGCCCAACTGATGGAGTCACGCAGGTGCCCTGCCCTGAACTTCTTAACATAAAATTTACAAACAAACAGAAAAGTGGAATGAAACAATGGGTATCCATATGCCTTCCATCTTGATTCAACAGCATTTAACATTTTGCCATATCTGCTTCATATCTATTTATCCAGCCAAGTTATTTCAAAGTAAATTACATCATGATCCCCACCCCTAAAAGCTTTAGCATGCATTTTCCCCAATAAGGACATTTTTTTTTACATAGCTACAATACCGTTATGACACCCAACAGAATTAACACTGATTGCATAATATATCTAGTACTCATTCCACATTCAGATCTCTCCAATGATCCTCAAAATACCTTCTAGAGCTTTTCCAACCAAAATCCAGTCAAGGATTATGCATTACATACGGTTATCTCTTTTATATCTCCTCTAATCTAAACCAGTCTTCTTGCCCTTGCTTTGGACCTTGCCTTGACCCAAGATGAGACTAGTTGTAGAATCTCCCACATTCTGGACTCTGATGTTTTCCTCATCATATTGTGTAACTGGTTCCTCTGTTCCTTGTCTTCTAAGATGGAATTTAGGTCTCAAAGCTTAATTAGAATCAGGGTAATGATTTTTGGCTAGTGTATTACACAGAGGATACGTGTTCATATTCATTACATTGGGATCCACATGTTGGTGTGTCTCACTATCAGTGATGAGGTGTTTCATTACTGGGATCACCTGGTAACCACAGATGGCTCCAATGTAAAGTAAACATCTCTTCACAAGTAGTAAGAATTCTATGTGCAATGCTTTGGCACAGGTGAATACCATTTTCCCCATCCCTTTCCAAACATCCGCTAATGATGTTTGAATTAGTTATTTCATGAGAGTGGGGCAAAATAATGATCTAAATTTTTTTTTCATTCCAAATGAATTATTTGGCACTATTATGTAAAGTTGAGTTTCCCTCATTAGCTGGGGCTCTTTGGTTACCTTGAATTACCATTCCCAATAACACATCATTTTGAATGTGAGTTTGTGAACTGTTTATATGTTAACCTGACAGGTTCCTAGAATTGAGGGGAACATCTGTTTGATTTCCTAGGTATAGACATAAGGAAACGCCTGCGTGTTGGTCTGGTTTATCCATTAATAAAGAGTAACAGTGAAGGCATCATCACCAGATATTTCTCATTCATAAAAACACAGAATTTCAAGAGCATCTTCCCATTCTTCTTACCTTCGTGGTGAATCTCTGCCCTTTTAAATTGAAAAATGAAAACACCCTTTTCAGGAGCATATGTGAATCCTAACCTGGAGTGACTAGATTTCTTTCGAGATTCTCTATCTGTTATTCCTCCAGTCCTGAGCTGAGAATCTATAGTCCAGAAGTGCTTTACCAGCAATAACAATTACCTATTTCTTGTTTGTATTTGCTTTGTTTTTTTATCAGCCTCACTCTGTTGAAATTCATTTTACGTCAGAAACTCAGCCCCTCTCACCTCGCCCCCCCACCCTACAAGCCATTCCCCCTCGCAAGGACAATATTTCTGTTTAAGGCACAGGGTCGAGAAAACTTTGCAAAACTCTAGGAAATTGTGTTTTTGCATTTGAGATATTAATATAGGCTGTTGCTTCAATCATAGTTACTAAGCGGTGGGCACTGCCTTCCGCACTGTACAGATATTAACTCTTCAGACTCTCACAACAACCCTATGAGGTAGGTACTATTTAAAAAAAAAATGTCAACGTGTATTTATTTTTGAGAGACAGAGACAAAGCATGAGTGGAGGAGGGGCAGAGAGAGAGGGAGACAGAATGTGAAGCAGGCTCCGGGCTCTGAGCTGTCAGCACAGAGCCCGACATGGGGCTCAAACCCACAAACTGCAAGATCATGACCTTGAGCCAAAATCAGACACTTAACCAACTGAACCACCCAGGTGCCCGGTAGGTACTATTTTTATATCCATTTTAAGATGAGGAGACAGGCAGAGAGGTTGAGTAGCTTTGCTTCAGGTCAGAAAGCTAATGAATGGTGGCAGTGGATTTGGACCCAAACAGTGAGACTCCAGAATCCTCAGGGACTTGTCTGATGCCAGTACAGTAACTCCAAGTCGACTGCCAGCTCATGTCACAGTGAAATTTCAGAACCCTGGGAAGAGAGAGAGGAGTATAAAAGGTTCCAGGGAGAAAAAGTAGTCTCTATATAAAGGATCAGTAATAAGACTTCTCATCTCATACTTATACTATGTGAGATAGTAAAGGAAAATAGAGCAGCTAGCTAACTAGAATTTAAATTAAAATTTGGAAAAACTTTAAATAAAAATAAAAAGTGTTTCTAAAAAAAATAGAGCAATGCCTTCAAACTTCTGTGGAAAAATACTTTCCAATGTAGAAGTCTATATCTTGATCAAACAGTTCAATTAGAGGATAGAATAAAGATATTTTCAACACTACAAGTGTTTAAAAGCCTAAAAGTATTTACCTTCCATTGCACCCTTTATCAGGAAGGTGCTGGAAGACCAAAGGGAGAGAGGGTAAACCAAACCAAAGGGCTACGTGAGATTCAAGAAACAGAAGGAAAAGGAAATCTCCAGGATGATGAGGTAAGGTCCTAGGGTCTCCTCATCTACTGGGTGCACCTGACATCAGGTCAGTTTGGTGTCGGCAAGAAGGGCCCTTTTAGGGGCGCCTAGGTGGCTCAGTTGGTTAAGCGGCTGACTTCAGCTCAGGTCACAATTTCATGGCTCGTGGGTTCGAGCCCCGCGTCAGGCTCTGTGCTGACAGCTCAGAGCCTGGAGCCTGTTTCTGATTCTGTGTCTCCCTCTCTCTCTGACCCTCCCCCGCTCACACTCTGTGTCTCTCTCGCAAAAATAAATAAACATTAAAAAAAAAAAAAAAGAAGGTTCTGGCAGACCTGTCTCCAAGAAGATGAAAGTGATAGAAGAGCTGGATCCAGAGAGGATTCAGACAGCAGACTGTGATGGTTGAATGGGAGGAGCAGGTGAGGTGCATGGGAAAGGGATAATTTAATAGAGGAGAAACCATGAAATTCACATTTTAGGAATTCAGTTCAGCAACACTGACCACTTGACAAGTGTATTGTCACTGCTAAGTCTCCAATACACAGAAATTAGTAAGACAGACTCCCTACTTATAAGTCACTAAAGGCAATATGAGGGAGGTTCTGGCCTTGGACTGCAGGAATGCTGGTCCTGTAAACTTCAAAGATAAACGTGGGACTTGAGATCAGACTAAAACCCAGCAAGGAAGAGACTACACTGAAGGAAATTGCAGGGCTGGGGGTGACAGACAGTCGCCATATTTCTCTCAAGGCCTTTCCTTGGACAGCTGCCCGTCCTGCAAAGGCAGGGACTTCAGAAGGAAGGTTCTTTTGTAAGGGTACGTTCTCCTGGGTCTCCCCATCCCATCTAGAGTGACTTCTTTTTGAAAGAAGACCAGAGCCCCAGAATGCCTTAGGAAAATGGAGTCATGCAGGAGGCGGGAAAACAATACCTCACTATAGATGTCTGTATTGATCAGCTAATGCCCTAAAGCAAGAGATTTACCTCAAAACTGCTTGTGGGCACAAAATAAGTGCAACTCTCTGACAGCCAGGTCTGATGAATGCACTTTTAATGACATCAATAATAATATAATCATACAAGGGAGGAAACAAAGGACAAATGGAATGTACCCAGGAATTATTCTTTCTGCCAATATATTTATATGAAGAAATTTAACGTGTGGCAAGCAGAAAACCCTCCCTTCAGCTCTTACACTTTGAATTTTGACTAGTTCTTCTGTTCTCCTGTCTCCTTTACTTGGATTATCTGGCACTTTCATCACCTCAGAAGGTCAAACCAAACTGCAAGAGGGAGCGAGACACAGCAAAGCCTCCGGGGCCTCAGACCCTGGCTGCTGGACTTCTGCTCACTGGCCTCCTAGACAGTGACCTGGGCTCCAAGGCCTTGCACCTGAGCACCCGGGTTTCTGTGCCAAACCTTCAGGGCTTTTCCTGGGCCCTTTGCTTTTCTCTCCTGTTAAACCGTGTGGTTCCTGGGACACAGATAATTCCAAATTTTATAGAATTTGGAAACAGAACATAATTCTGTTTCTCTTGTTCAATAGTTAAAACCTATGAATTTCAAACTATCTCAGCATGGTAGGAGGAAAGGAACCTTCAATTTTGTAAGCAGTCTTTGCAGAATGTCCATAACCAACATGGAGTGAGTGACCATGGCAGCCCAAAGAGCAGAGTAAGGATGCAGTGTCTGTAGAGAGGAATGGGGAGCTAGTGCATAAAGCATTAAAGGTTACCTGTCTCCCTCCCAGAACCCCTAATAAGCTGACTTATATCTACATTTCCCACTTGGGCCAAACTGGGCTGTTTGCTGTTCTTCGAATCCACTTTTTGCCATCCTAGTTGAACTTCTACTCAGGTTATTTTCTTCCACTTTGCCTACCAAGAGCCAAGTATTTTTACAAGCTCAGTTCAGGCGTGCTCTACTCCATAAAGGCTTTTGTTTTTCTTTTAAATTTTTGTTATCAAGGGCGCCTGGGTCGCTCAGTTGGTTAAACGTCAGACTTCAGCTGAGGTCATGATCTCAGAGTTCGTGAGTTCAAGCCCCGCATCGGGGGGCTCAGTCTTACTTAGCTGACAGCTCAGAGCCTGGAGACTGCTTTGGATTCTGTGTCTCCCTCTCTCTCTGACCCTCCCCCGCTCACACTCTGTCTCTCTCTCAAAAATGAATAAATGTTAAATTTTTGTTACCAGAAATTGCCTCTTCCCTGTACAATTCTATTTTACTTATTGTTTGTACCATTCGCATAGTACTGGCTATATATCCTCATCTCATATTATTTGTGTTTATATCTCATCCATTGTCCCATCAGATAGCCAGCTTCCAGAGGCCAAGGATCATGGACCATATTTCTTGAATTCCCCATCCATCCATAATGCAGAATATACAGAATACATGCTCAATAAATACTATTGGGATGAATGAATGAACTCTTGGTGCAGAGCTACTGGACTTCGTGTAAAATGATCTGCTTCCTTAAAGCCTAGCATTTATTTATGAAGGTTTATATGCTTTGTTGAAAATTCGCATTGTGTAGTCATTTGTTCTAATTAATAGAGAAAATCAGCATCAACTGGGGCAATGGGAATAAAATTTTCTATTTTCATCTAAAGTGAAAATAAGGGAAACAATGATTTTAGGGGATGATTCATCCAACTCACTTGGCTGGGCAATCCTTTTGAAGATGAATTGAAAGCTGTAGTCTCCATGTGGGGCCTCTCATCTCCAGAGACTCCACTGCTCATTCTCGGGAGTGAGCTCACAAGCCTGAGACAAGAGGATCCAGCAGGAGAGTCTGGAGCAATTGATTCAGTTTATGCTCTGCTGATAATTGGGTTAAGAGCATCATTTCTTTATAATAAAGAATGAAAATTATTCCTAATTACTACAATACCAACAAAGAAGATATATTCCCATTACTCTTGCCAACAAATATATTATCAATAATTGAGGGGGAAAAATGGAAAGATTATGTTTCCAGCAAAATGAAAAACTCTAGATATCCAGAAATCTCTTGTTATAAAGCCCCTTTAAAAATGATGAATTATAGGAAACACTTTTTGAATACACAATAAATGAGCCCACAAGGAATCAAGGCCAAGTTCTTGAGGACCAAAAATGAAGAGGAAGCTGAAAATCAACACTGAGCAGTTGAAGTTGAAGCTGTGGCTTACTTGGAGTATTTGCCTCTTAGTTACAAAAAGGTTTAGATTTGAAAGTTTATGTGTGGGATAGGCCTTGGCCCCATTCAAGATGGGAGGTGACATCAAGGCCCATCACATAAAACAACCAGAGGGCACATCCTCTGAAAGGGTGAGTTAAAAAACATGCCCACTACTAAGGAAGGAAATCTGTCTGTCTTGCACTTTAGGGTACGAAAAAGTCTGCCTTCGTAATTCAGAACTACAGACCTATCCTCGTTGGCATGATCAAAGAAACCCTAAGCTGAGGAATTAGCTTAAAGTGGTCGAAAGCTTGACACAGTCAAATATAAATTTTCTCTGGAAGGGCACATGCAAGACCCACAGATAGAGTCCTCTTCATTAGATGTAAGGTCGCCATCTAAAATTACAATATATGTAACAAACCACCGTGAATGAAAGCAGGAAAAACTAACAGAATTAGACCCTACTGATCTGGAGCATAAACTAGATGTGTTCAAGATATAGCAAAAGATAAGAGGGAATCGAAGTGAAGAGAAGAGACTTTCACTTCTGGCCAAGATGGAATAGCCTCTTACAACCCCAAATCCCTGGGAATTATACAGCAGATAAATACAGTGAAACACTGAAAGGCGGAAAGAAAGACAGGCTGGGCACCTCAGGACTTGAGGAATGATGTGGCCGTGGCTTCTCTGGGTTTTCTTTTTGCCCCTCATATATCCCCGATGGGGTGCGGGAGAAGCCTGGGCCCCAACACTGCTAACATGCAGACAAAAGGCCATTTTCTTTTTCCAAGGGACTGTGCAAAGGAGGTCTGTCAGGGCAGAAAACCTTTTTGATATTACCTGCCCTACTCCCCCCAAACACCAAAGAAAAAAACTGCTCCCCCACCTAAGAGTGTTTGTGGGGCTGAGCTGGGAGCTGAGTCATGGTGGGAAGAGCATGGTTCAACAGGCCGATGCCACATTAAAACTCTCAAGAGAAAGAAAAGAAAAATCAAATAAATTATGGCCCACCCATACAGTGAAATTCTGTATGGGATTGGGTAGATTTTCAAAGTTGTCCACAAAATGTGAAGTGAAAGAAAAAAAAAAACAAGCCATCTGACAAAATAATATGCATCTATGGGATGATCACATTTTTAATTTTGCATATGTGCATGTCTGCTGTATACACACAAGATTCTGGGAAGATTTATATTTTTCTAAGGTACAGTTACAGGGGATCATTCACTTTCAAGCAATATTGAAGCATATAAAATATTTTATAATGAACATGTATTACTTTTCTACATAGCCCAAACAGTAAAACGATTTCCTCCTTTGGGGAAAAAAAAATCCCACAGAAAGCTACACAGGCAATAAATGATAACAAATAACCAATCTATTTTCACCAGATGGGTGTATACAAAGATGATAATACTTGTAAAATTATGAGTACTTTTTTCTTAGCTCTCAAATTTCCTATAAAACAGTTATATTAATCTTATAATGTGTAAAATTTGGCTTTAAAAGTACAGTTCAGGGCCGCCTGGGTGGCTCAGTTGGTTAAGCGTCCAACTCGGTTTTGGCTCAGGTCATGATCTCACAGTTCATGAGATGGAGCCCCACGTTGAGCTCTGTGCTGACAGCATGGAGCCTGCTTGGGATTCTCTCTCTCCTTCTCTCTCTCTCTCTGCTCCTCCCCTGCTCACATCTGCATGCTCTCTCTCAAAATAAATAAACTTAAAAAAAATTATAGTTCATGTGTCAGCCTGCAACATTAAGAAGAAAAACTAATGCCCAGTAGGCCAGGCTGAAAGAGATTTATGTCTGATGGAACCAAGCAAACTGAGTAAGATGTGAATGGGACAAGGGCAAGGTTACTACTAGCAATCTCCTGCTCAGTCAGTCCCGTGCCTTCCCCATTGCACGTACCAAATCCTGCACCACCACACTTCTTTCCTGGTTATGTTGGAATCACCCATCCACCTCATATGGAGGATCATGGACTTATTGGGTGGGATAGTGTTATTATGTATGGACAGAAGTAATTTCAAGCAAAACAGTTTGACCACTGGTAGGCACAAAAATACAATGAAAGATAAAAAGCCTGCAAGCGTGACTGAATGCAATGACAATGAATGATGCGATCATCAGATCAGAGTGAGTTCAGACAAATCACTGTTTCCCAGAGCATTCTCAAATGGAACACTGGTTTTGTAAGATGCTCCTTGAGGAAAGGACTCTGGGGTCATATAAGTGTGGAAAGTACTACTTTCTCATAGCTTCTCTTAGAGAGTCATGACACCCAATAACATCTTAAAGAAAATGAGAAGTCCCATCATGGGGGAAACCAGTTGAACTGTCTTTAATTCAGTATCTCTTGAAATTATTAGATCAGTAGATTCTTTTTTTTTTTTTTTTTTTGGATAATGCTTACTGACCTATGGCAGACCACTCTCAGAGGAGTGTTGATCCCGAGGGTAATGATAGTCAAAGCATGAGGCTTTTCCCTGGAGTCTATGAAATGCATGAAGATATTGTGGAAGGAACTGAGGTTAAATGTGCTGAGCTCTTCAATCAAATGCACATACTTCATAGAAATATCATGCCAGAGAGGAGGCAGTTCATACAGGAAGAAATCAGTTTACATAGGCAAGTTCTTACACATTCCCAGTGTAATAATCTCGTGGATCTTACGCTTTCTTCTGAATATTAGGATTTGGGTTTGTTTGTTTTTAATCCAAAATTTGGTCATACCCAGTGTTTGATTTTTAAGAGGGATAGTGAATTTTTTGCCGGAGTCCAGCTCCAGCAGGTCCAGGGCTCCCTGAAGGATAGAAGGTGTCGGCAATAGGGGGAGGGATGAGAGAGCCACAAGTTTTTTTCTGATCACCAGGCAGGCATCTCTGCTCTGACCTGAGAGCCAGCTTTATTTATGGGAAAAAATGTATGGGGCCAGCACAGAAGTGGCATTTGCCTTAGACAATGATTTCTGATGGCAAATTTCTTTGGTATGTAAAAATTTCCCAGAACATAGATTGGTAGAAGACTCAGGCATAATCTTTATCAATAGTGATTGATGTAGATGACTTAGATGCTTATCATATGGGGAAGGAAGATATCTTTAGCATTTAAATACAAGGCAATGTTTTTAACATAGTAAAGGCAAAAGTTAGTTCTTTGTGAGCAGGGGTCCATAGCCTGTTTTCTTGAGGGGAAGTAAAACGGGTTTCTCAGGAAATGTAATATTTGCTACCATAATCACAAAAGAAGAAATTACTATAATAAGTTCCTTCACAAGGTGCAATCTGCATATTTTAGAATAAGGGGACAAGTCATTCCCAATACCAATCAGCAAGATGCCTTGGGGGTCGGTGCTCAAGCAAAAATAATTGAGTGGGGGGGGGGGTAGACATCGGTCGCTACCTGACGGTGGGAGGCCTTGCAAACCCACCTTACCTCACAAGGAGTTTTCTCAACTTAGTGAATTCAGAAATCGCTCCCAACAATTTTCTAGCCCTTCTGCAATGGTAAATAAGAGAGTAGTTTCATCGTGCTTCACACATAAAATCTTCACACTTTAGTTGTACAAACTATCATCAAGATAAATAGACATCTAAAGATGGCACTTGCCTTAATGGCCCTGTTCAGTCCTGTTTCCCTCTGGACTCTTAGGTCTGAGTTTGTGAATACCTAACAACTGAGGTGGGTCAAATTAGCCCTAATTGTGCTCACTAAACATTTCTTACATGGCTGTTATTTTAATGATAATATTATAAATGCAACATTTGTTATTCTTCTCATTACCTATTCACACATCAAATGACACAGAAGCACTATTATTTCTTGCTTCCATTTTGTCCTGTGATAGTATAGATGAGGGAAGTTGCTCCTGGGAGAGGAAGCCCTGAATAAAAGATGGTGCGCGCCACCTCACTGCGGAGAAGGTAGAAAATGACTAACCCTTTGGGACGAATGTACCCCTCTAGGGAAAATGACAAGTTAACAAGTAGTAAATGATAGCCTAGTTCCCTGAAAGGTGCTAGAGATGAGCATTACCACTAACCAACCATAAAGAATTTCTTTTGGGATTTTAGGATTGGGTTTTTATATAGTTTGGTATGATTTAGTTATTTCCCCCAGAAGGACAGTCTGCTTTAATCAGATAATTTTATTCCCTCATGTAAGACCCTGAAGCCAAGATAAAGGTCTGTCCCAAAGCCTTGATAAAAATGCAGTATTTCCACATAAATGGATGTGGGCAGTTTGTAGCAAGGGGCTTAAAAACCATCCTTATCTTTTTATACAATAATCCTACTTCCAGAAATCTGTCCTAAAGAAATAACCAAATTTTGGTCAAAGATTTTTATTCAAGGAAGTTCATTTCAGTGTTATTTATAATAGAGAAAAAGTTGGGAGCGTCATATATGTTCAATAGGAAAGGAATGATTAACTAAATTGTGGTATATTCACATGTGGGAATTTTGGACAGCCATTATAAAATCCAATTTTCAAGGATTATTTAATGACTTTGGAAATGTTCTCACTATAATGTTAAGTAATGAAAGCAGGACACTAGTGGGAATACAAAATGTACAACCTCTATGGAGGGAAATTTGGCAATCTCTACTATAATTTCATGCACATTAACCCTTTGACCCAGCAATTCTATTTCCAGGAACCTGTCCCAAAGATATACTGGCAAATACACAACGTGATATATGTGCACCATTACTCACTGTAACATTATTCATAATAGCAAGAATAGGAATAACCTGAATGCCCGTCATCAGGTGATTGGGGTGGATTATCAGAGGCACAAAATGGAACATACACAGCTATGAAGGGAATTAGGAAGAACTTTCTGTTCAGAATATTTGGTTAAGAAAAAAAGATCAAGACACAGAACAATTCATACAGTATGCCACCTTTTGGGTAAGTAAACCAAATTCACTTATTTTATGGTATTATAAAAAACAACTCGTGAGTTCACCTGTGGGGCATGTGACCATTGGTCTCTATATAATGCCTGTCACTTACTTCTCCTGTGGAGTGAGTCTCAACTGGGGATGGCTTTACCTCCCTCCCCCACCGGGAACATTTGGCAATGTCTGAAAACAAATTTTGGCTGTTAAAACCAGGACTTGTGCCACCGGGCCTCTAGTGAGGAAAAGCCAGGATGCTGCATGCCTCATACAAGGCACAGGGCAGCGCCCACAGCAAAGAGTTATGTCAATAACTGGCCCAAAATGTCAATAGTGCTGATGTTGAGACATCCGGAATTAGACTTCCATCTCGGGCCATGTGTGTAACCATTTTCCTCATCAAAATGTTGCAGTCCTGGGAGTACTGGTTTTATTATGGAGAAACTCTGTTACATACACAGATATAAAATAGATCTACATTTTAGGATTAAGTGAATATTAATTATATTAATGTTAAGAACTAAGATTTTCACGACTAGAGAAAAGCTATGGCTATAAAATCAAATAATCTAACTAAAACTCTTGTAATCTCACATTTGAATGGGGAATACTGGTATGAATTCATTATTTGCCCCTTTTTAAACCTGTGTATTTCCCTAGTTCTGCCCAGTCGAAAGGCCAAGAAGCAATGATCACCCAGTTAGCAAGAAGCACCCCTAATCATGAGGTTGCGATCTCTAAATATTATTTTTCCCATTAAAGGATATGAAGAGCACAGTTCAGAAAGTTTAGACATATTACAGGACAGTCTCCCTGGCAATCAAGGCAGTGGCAAGTAAGAAACAAAAGGGGTTGGGGGAGAGCCTGTTCTAGATTAAAGGAGACTTATGAGAACAACCAATTACAAAATGAAAACCTTGTTTGGATACCAGTTCAGCAAATCAATTGTAAAAAGACATTTTGGAACAATATGGGAAATCTGAATATAAACTGGGTATTAGATGATATGGAAGAATCACTGTTAATTTCGTTGGGGGTGATAATGGCATTGCACAGTAATACAAGAAAATGTCCTTTTTAATTTTTACTCTTTTAATGTTTATTTTGAAAGAGGGAGAGAGAGAGAGAGACAGGGAGAAAGCACATGAGTGGGGGAGGGACAGAGAGAGAGAGAGAGAGAGAGGAGGGAGGGAGAATCCCTGCAGGCTTGGCACTGTCAGCACAGAGCCTGATGAGGGGCTTGAACTCACAAACCATGAGATCATGACCTGAGCCAATCATCAAGAGTCAGGTACTTAACTGACTGAGCCACTCAGGCATGCCGAAAATGTCTTTTTTTAAAAGATGTATATTAAAGTATATTTGTGAGAAGTAACATGACAATCTGGAATATACTTCAAAGCACTGCAGCAAGATGAGGGAGGGGGGAAAATAGATTAAATTGGGCAAGATGTTAGTTACTGAAACTGGGAAATAGTGGGTGCCTTTTCCTCTTCTTTAGTGTCTGTTTGGAGTTTTTCATAATAAAAAGTTTTTTGGGAGCCCAGCATTGCTCAAGGACAGATCCAAAAGAACATATTTTTTAATTAAAAATTTTTTTAATGTTTATTTATTTTTGAGAGAGACAAAGCACGAGTGGGAGAGAGGCAGAGAGAGAGAGGAAGACACAGAATCTGAAGCAGGCTCCAGGCTCCAAGCTGTCAGCACAGAGCCCAACATGGGACTCGAACTCTGGAAGGGCGAGATCATGACCTGAGCCGAAGTCCAACGCTTAACTGACGTAGCCCCCCAGGTGCCCCTGGATCTGAAAGTACATTGTAATGATGCGCGCAAAGCCCAAAAGCACGTATGTATTTGCCATTTGCCATAATCAGGGGCAATTCTTTTGGAAAAGCCCTTCTAAGCTTCTTTAATTTTTGATTGTTTGCCTGTTTTTTCCTTCTCAGACCATTTTATGTGGGGTTTGCCAAAAACTGAGCACCTCGGGAATTGCAGCAGCACAGAAAGTTCCTCAACAAAGCCCTAGGTGTTCTCTGGCAGTAGAAGCTTCTCTATCTCTCTAGAAAATGTGTAGGTCTCGCCGGGGGGCGCAGACAGTCCCGGAGCTTGGGTTTCCACACACCCTCCTCAGCTGACTCCCACAGTCACCCTGGGACATGAGCAAAGTGGTTATGATCAACTCCATTTCAAACAGATGAAGCAACGGAGATTCTCCGAGGCATTTCACAGTCATCTATTTAAAGGACTGTTCTCTGTGTGGACTCCACTGTAATATTTGTATATAAATACCTCTCTCATGAAAACATAAGATGCTGATCACCTTACACATTGGTGAAGTCTTATAAATTTGAGGGGAGGTGGAGCCAGGCTGAAATTAGGAATATATTTAAACTAACAGACTCCACATAAATGTCATCATCTCTTTTCAGTGACTTCTTTGGGAGCCTAGATGACCAGCGTGCACAACAGAAGAGTTTCTCTCTTCATCTTTGAATGTGGAAACACAAATGGGTGGGTGGCAGTGGGGGAACAGTGTCACAAGTCCCGGCTCTGTTGCAGATTTGCTCTTGACTTTGGGTGGATTGACCCTCCTTGACCTGGGTCCCTATCTGCGAATGGCAAGAACAGCATTTCCTTATCTGTCTCCTGTCTTACCTGCAGCTCAAAAGAGATAATGTTTGTGAAAATATTCTTGGAACTATAAAAAGATTAGAATTATTTTTTAAATATACTCTCCAATAGATACTGTTTTCCCTTAGTCAACATCTCTTTATTTCCCAATTCTACTTCCAGAATTGTTCTTAAACCACTCTGGGATACAGCTTGAATAAAACACTTGGAGAGTAGATTATATTTTCAATTAGAGATTATTTAGCTTCCTATTTTCTATGCAACATTAAAGATTTTCCTCCTAATTTAAAAAAAAGTTGATTTTAGTACTGTTTAAAGTATAAACATATTATTTCTGGAATATTCCTGAGTCCTAAAGATTTTAGCATTTTATCAGTTCTCTGCCAAAGCCCTGCTTAAATTCAGTAAATAATTTGGCTTTAAACTCAAAATGTCCATTTAAAAAATTTTTTTATGTTTATTTCTTTTTGAGAGAGGGATAGAAAGAGACAGAGTATGAGTAGGGGAGGGGCAGAGAGAGAGGGAGACACAGAACTAGAAGCAGGCTCTAGGCTCTGAGCTGTCAGCACAGAGCCCGATGTAGGGCTCAAACCCATGAACCACGAGATCATGACGTGAGTTTAAATCGATGGTTAACCAACCAAGCCACCCAGGCGCCCCTCAAAATGTCCATATTAAGTATTGCTAGTGGTAGGCCTGGCTTATGTTCCTTCTTTTAAGGCAGATTCTTTCATGGTACAGATAGGAAGGACTGAGGCCTTGACCAAGAAAGACTTCAGATTAATCTTCCAGGGCTGGAACCGAACACTGAGATTTTGCCCAAACTGGTCAATGTAACATCTTCATCTGTCCTCAGTGTCTCATGAAAATGCATTCAAAATGTACTAAGATCTCTTACCATGGCTGGTTAGAGGCTGCTAAGACAAACACGAGATCTTCTGAGCGAGCCAGCCCATCCATCTGCACCAGTAACTCTGTCTTCATCCGGAGGCTTCCTTCGTGCTCTCCCCTACAGAGAGACGCAGAGGTGAGGTTCTCCCAGGACACAGAGCCTTTGCTTCCAGGACAGGAGTGGCACTCACAGCATTGATTCAGTGCCTATAGAACAGGTTCCCTGCCTCATTCTCAGCAGCCACTCGTACTAGAGTTGAAGGAAACAAGCCATTTGGTACTATTTTCACATAGAGCATGAGAGAAAGGAAGTAAATAAATATAATGATGACGTTGGAAAGAAAACCAAAAGTTGGCAGTGAACTAGAAAATAACTAACGGGCAGACAGTACCACTGATCGACTGAACGCAGCCCTGCTGGGTCTATCTGCAGTAGTATTATTTGTCCTTTGTAAAAACAGATAATTGAGAATAATCCTTTCCTTTATACAGCAGGCATGAAAGCACTTTATTACATCATATTTCTTTTAGTATAATTTATGGATACAATCTATTGAAGAAGAGAGATGAGCTACCCCATTGAATTTGTTTCATTCTCTTCTAATTAGAGGCATGATAAGGACACGGAGAGGAATGCTGTCCTTGCACAGCCCACGGGGGCCGTCAGCTGTGCAGACTCACCCTCTGAGCCCCACCTCCAGCACAGCCAAAGACCTTCCCACCACCAAGGAGCTCTCTACAGGACCTAACAATCTAAACTGGCTCTAAATACTGACTCCATTCAGCAGGCTCTCCTTCCTCTTCACTTGTATAGATTGAGTTAAAAGGACAAAAATGCCTTTCTTGGACAACACGACATTCAACTTCTCTCTGCGTACATATGGTGGCAGCATCAATTAGGTATGTGTTTTTTTAAGAACTGTACCAATCACTATCAAACTACCTTTTCCTAAGAGAAAGGACACTCTCACAGTATGGTTATGTATTTACTTAGCATTTACCCATAATTATTCTTTTAATATGACCCAAGAAATTCTCAGAGCACCTGGCTTTATTCCCTGACTCTATAGTTTTAGGGGTCAGTTCTGGGCAAGGAAGCTGCCATTCAGCGTAAAACCTGGAGCACATTCAAAGGCAGTAGATGAAGTTTCCATACTGGCACATTCAAAGCTGTGGGGAACCCTGGGAATGGAGACTGACAAAGCGAGTGGAAGAACGAGCGCACAGGCTCGTAGGGCAGGCCAGGTGGGCTGGGTCTTTGCAGAAGGAATGACCACTAAGGGGGTCTGGTGGGCTCCCAGCCAGGGGCCATGCATGTCTGCGCCTGTCAGCTCCTGTACAGAGAGGCAGAGCGTCCCACCCGGGGCTGAGGAGCACCCATGAAGCCATGGATATTGACACCAGTGCCATCAATCCCCTGCATCCTGGGTGCATCTTAATGGTTGCTTTTCCCTGTTAGGAAAATGATTTTAAATAAGTAAAATTTCATAAATTATATTATCGTTATACTTCCAAGAAGCTAAATATTTGCCTTTTATTACTATTAGTTCTGCCTTGATGATGGACCATTAGAGGCCATTGATAAATGAGCTGTGCTAAGATTTCCCAGAGACCTGTTTTTCCAAGCCAGGTTTAGTAAAAAGTTTCAAAGAAGAATACTTCTGAAGAAGACAGAAAGACTTTCTTAAAACACACACACGTACACACACACACACACACACACACATGCATGGCTCACTGCAGTCTGAGATGTGTTCTTTCCTCCTGGGGACATTAGTGAACACTTAATTTTTAGAGGTAACATATGTGACATATTTGAAATCAGACAGGCTGACCCACCACCTGATGGCACAGAAAAGTGGTGGCTTCCCTGGCCTCACACACCTTGTCCAGGGCTGCCTCTTGGGACTTGGCCTTTGCAGCCCCATTCCCCACAGGCAGCCCCTCTGGCTCCAGAGGAGGTGGTCACAGACAGCTATTTTGAGCCGGCAAGACCGTTATGGCAGCCTGGGATCGTGGGGCTGGGTGATCTTCAGGCCTGAAAACCACTCTGTGGGGAAAGGGGGAAGGGAGGATGACATTTCCTCCGGTTATAAAAACTACTTAAATCAGCTATTCAGTTAACAGGATCTAATTTAAAGACCTTTCCATGTGTCTGCAGAAAATTTGTGGGCTTATTAATAGGCTCATTCTGCTGGTAAATGTCGATGGGCTTCCGACCATCAAACACACTTACAAGAGGAGAGAAGTGATGACCAAAAAAAAAAAAAAAAAAAAACCCTGTCTGTTACCCAGGAGCCGTGCCTCTCTGACTCATCACTGACTCCAGCTCGTCCAGGAAGATGGTGGAGGGGGCGTGATAGCGGGCAAGTTCAAATAACACCTGGGTGGGAGAAAAGCAACCACATGTTCAAATTCATATACTTAAGTTAAAGTTTTCAGATGCTCCCCGAGATTAAAAGCTTAGGATGGCTGTAATATTAAGCATTTATGCTGCACTCTGTTCTTTCATAATAACCTTATAATCATTACAATTATTTCTCCTTAGCACAACCCCATGGGGTTGGATGGTCCAATTATTTCCATTTATCACTTGATAAAATTAGAGCCAGAGAGAGTTAGTGGTTAGCTCAAGGTTACTAATCATAAATGGGAGAGCTTAAGCTGAAACTCAATACCTGAGTTTCTAGTTGGTTAGTTAGCCCCTGAGACTCCCTGCCAATAACATGTTCCGCATGGACAAAAAAGCCTTGGAATGTGTAAAGTCATTTGATGATTTTCCCTTAACCTTTAGAGACAATGAGAGGGTCATTCTCAGAAGGAAGAATTGTAGGGGAAGGATACAGTTCCAGTCATGGGTAACAAGGCTGAAGAATTTTGCCCCTTTCTGCTCCCCAAATTACTCCCTGGGGTCCTCATACCATTCCAAACACTGTTGTTTGGTAGGTTCAGGTACTTTAAGGGAATTTAAGGCAATTCCCAATTGAATAAAATGTTCCATTCCAGAATAAAATATTATAGACTGAACAAGAACAGGAAAGCAGCCAGCAAAAGAACAGACATATAAAAACAAAATAAAGAGCTCTAAAGGGAGATGTGGTAGTGATGAAAAGAGTATAAAAAACTAAACCTTTTTTTTTAACCTTGAAACTGATCTCTTGAGTACCATATACAATTCTTCACTGGTTGATTGGAGAAAGCAGTAGAGATTTAGAAAAGAATAGAGGTTCTTTAATAGGCAAAGGGGATTTATTCTCCATGTCACTTAGCACTAGCAAAGCATCACAGAACAAATCAGAGGAGAAGAGCCCAGAAAAGGCCAGATTGTGGTTTTCATAGGTAGTGGCAGGTTATCCCTTGCAGGTCTCCCTGTCACCGAGTGGGAAATTCCTCACCTTCACCACTGCTTGCACATATGGTGCATCCATGCTCATGCTCAAGTCTTTTCCCTTCACAGAATCCTGTTTCATTCGCCAAGACAATTTGCTCAGCCTAATGAACTGAAAGAACAGTGTCAACGCGGAGACACGCATCACAAATGACCTTTTAGACACGATAGCGACCCTCTCATTAGAAGCAAGCAACTTGTTTTCCTTGTCACAAAAAGAAAAGCCCAAATATAGCTGATATTAAGGGTGGTTACAATAGCAGCAATCCACCCAATGAAAAGTGGGATATCAGAACTCTTTAATAGAACCATACATGTTTTTAAGGTGCTCCCTAAGGTGCAGAGAGACCAAGAGGCTCTACAAGACCAAACACCCAGTTGGAAGGAGAACCGCATCTGGACCCTGTGTCTCCATATTGACCATGCCACTGCTCTTTCCACTGCCAGAGAATATATAGAATTCCGGGTAAGTGCGCTGGAAGCATTAGTCTAAAATTTTCAAAAGTACTTGGAGGAAGTTAAATCATATGACTGGGGGTCGGGGGGGAGGGTGTTGAAAGATGTAAGCACCAACAGGTGTGTGCATTTGCTAAAGAGACCACTCAACTATTCAATAGCATCAATTCCTAGGAGGCATGAACATTAGGAGGGGAGGGAGGAACATAACCCAAGGGTTCCCTATAAATAACTCTTTAATTGGAATTGAAAGAGAAACAAATGGTAGGAAAGCTTCTCTGATTTAGAGGAAGGTCCTGAAGGGTTCTCTTTATCTGAAAGCTTCATAGTAAAGATCTTGACAGCATGACCAAGATTTTCCAGGTGAGGATCTTTCCAGGAGCTCAAAAAATAATTTCTGAAAGGATAGAGGATGAGATCCTTCAAGGTTAGGAGAGGTCATCTGTTCTTCACTTGAATTAGTTTTTTAAATATCCAAAACCAAAAATGCATTTCACAGAAAAAAAGAAAATACAAATATCTTCTAAACCTATAAAAAGAGTCTCAAGTTCATTCACGGGGCTCAAACTCACGAACCACGAGATCATAACCTGAGCCGAAGTTGGACGCTTAACTGACTGAGCCGCCCGGGTGTCCCAAAGATTTCTAAATTTGGGTGCTACACCAGTGTTGGCCAGGGTGGGGGAAGCAAACAGGCACACCATTTATGGGTGTGTACGCTGGTGCAACCCTGTTGTCAGGCGATTTGGCAATCGGTGATTTTTTCATTCTCTCTGACCTAGCAACTCTACTTAAAAGAAATCGTCTCACACTACTATATATGCAAGGATATGTATATGGTAAGAGTGTCTACTGTAGCTCTGTTCGTGATAGCAAGAGGCTAGAAACAACCTAAAGGTTGTTTACATTAGAAACAAACCATTAAGAAAAGACTGGTTAAATATGTTTTGCAATGAGTATTCCATGCAAGGAAATTCGATGCAGACTCATAAAAGAACATGTTCTGTGTATAATAGTGTGGAACACTATCCAAGTTATATTGTTAAGTGTGAACAAAAACAAAAGGTACAGAAAGATGTATGTAGCATGCTCCTACTTATATTTAGTAAAGAAGGAAGATATAGAGGCAGCTGTTGGTATTTATACACATATAGACAAATGTTCTGGAAGGTTGCACTAGCAACGGTAGTAGTTACCCCTGGGGAGACGGCTTAGGGGTCTATATGCCCTTTTGTAATTTTTTTTTTCAAAAATACTAGTTATTCTTAAAATATATGGTAAGAGAAGGGGAGAAATTAAGGGAAGAATCATTTCCTCACCCTTAGAATTTTAACAAAATAATTCTGAAGCAGAGGAAAACCTTAGTTAAATAAAATGTTCACACAGAATGGAGAATTCTTGTTACATGAGTTTTCTGGCTATCCAACATGAAACAAGATAATTCTTTTAGTAGTTTCAATCTTTGTTAAGACTATTCATAAAATAGTTGAATTTATTCTTCTGTCTAGGGAAGTCCTGTCCAGGGAATAGAATATAATCTTTCTTTGAGCATTTTGCAGTGTTTTGTGCTCATAGTTGTAAACACCACTTTTTCATGACAGGAGATGAATCTAAACTGAGTCTGGGGGCATCTCCTAAGAGTTTTATTGTTCTTCAGCAAATAGAAATGGAATGTTAAAAAAAATCATCAGGCTGACGAAGATTCTATAGTTAGTTGGATTTCAGCTCATTGAAATCAAGCTAACTAGAATCACATGGAACCCACAAATTTAGGAACGGGTATGTTCAAACCCCATCTTTGGACCTGGCACTAAGTTAGACTCAAAGAACAAAGAAACAGATGCCAACATGGATTTCCACAAATTACAGTCTTGAAGGGGTGATAAGAATTCATAGGGGCGTCTGGGTGCCTCAGTCGGTTAAGCAACTGACTCTGGATTTTGGCTCAGGTCATGATCTCGCGGTTTGTGAGATCAAAGCTGGTGTCAGGTCCTGTGTTGACCGTGTGGAGCCTGCTTCGGATTCTTTCTCTCCCTCTCTCTCTCTGCCCTTCCCCTGCTCATGCCTTCTCTCTCTCAAAATAAATAAACATTAAAAAGAAGAATTTATAAAAACTTACACATTAGAAGTAACTTGAGAAAAGTATCAAAGTAATAAATAATAGGTCATTTTGGATAAATCAATCCTATAAAAATATTCTATTATGACTGCCAAGTAAGCCATAGAATTTTGAAAAAAAGTCATCTAAGGGAATGTGACTTAAGCAAAATATTTTAGAGTAAATTTTTTTTTGAAAATATATAGTATTTACATTCACTTAGTATTGCTTACTTACCAGTCATTCTACAGAATTCAACAGTTTAACAGGATTTCTGAGAAGGACCCACCTTACATAAAGGAGTAAATCATAAACAGGTGTTCTCATAACGTGTCTGGGAGGTATAGTAAAAAAATTTTACCTATATTTTATATAAAATATATTTTCTATTTCTCTCCTAAGGAGAGAAAAAACTCTACGGCTATGGGGCACTGTGCAGGAAGGTTGCTCAGACCATCTGAAAGAACAATTGTTTTAAATTTCTTGATTCTTTCTTAGAGGATGTAGTGTAGGGACTAGCAGACAGTAGTAGCCTCTCAATAAATGTTAACTGAATATATTGCACATGCTTAATAATAAATGCTTCTTAAATGAAGAAAAATATATTCTACTTCATAAACAAACTTTTCCCCAGATTCCATTCCTAAGCTACATGCATCAAAAAAGGACCATTGGTCAAATTCCCAAAGGAAAGGACCTCATGTTTTGCTGATGGGGACAGGATTAATATCCACCTATAATAGTCAATCAATCCATCTTCTGGGCTTTTAGTAATCAAGATCCAGGATAAATTCTAACATATAAATCACTTAAAAACAAATAAGCTCTAACATCATTTGGTACCACTGTATTCTGCTGCAGCTTATTCTGAAAAACAAAATCAAGAATTCCTACCCGAACAAGTTTTTCTGAATCCCCTCTCCATTTGCTGACAATGGTAGATGCAGAAATGTTAAAGAAGGTTGTTTTGCACTCCGTGGCCACAGCTTTGGCCAGTAAAGTCTTTCCTGTACCTAGAGACACATGGGGATGAATTGTGAGAACACTTGAACTCCATTCCTTTGCTAACAGATAGAAGTCAGTCTCACAAGTGAAAAAGGAGGTGGTTACCTAGCGGTCATCAGCCCAGTGCTGAATGAGGACAGGGCAACTCACCCTCCATGTACACACTTAAGATCAAGACCAAAACAGAAAGCTTCCTTTACCTGGAGGGCCATAGAGAAGCAGTCCTTTCCAGGGGGAGAGAATTCCTGTAAACAGCTGTGGGTACTATGGAAACAAGGAACAAAGATGAGGTTTGGTATCTGTCAGCCTACACCCCCTTAGCGCAGACGAAGGAAGCCAGAGTGAAACACAGCACAACTCAGAGAGTCAGCCTTTTTTTTTAAGGCTGGCGGCTTCTATTTATATCATATTTATCCCAGGTTTCCTTTCACACTTAATAGAAATGTGTGGCTTAATTTTTGTGGCTTTTTACAAGAGCCGGTCTTTGTTGTTGTTGTTAAGGAAAAGAAAGGCATACGTGGGTACTTTTCTCCATTATAATAGTTATTGCCTACATACATAACATCATTTCCCCCAGGGTTCTATATACAGGGTATTTGGAAATCTTTTGAATGTTGTGAATAGGTAATGCCCTTTAAGATAAACACCAGAACCAACAGACAAAGGTGTGTGCGAATTAGGCACAAAGCTATGGTGAAGCCTGATTTAAAAGTTGGGAACTTTTAGTGCTGAATGCATTATGAGACACTGACTCCAAACAGGACATGCATGGACTTCAGGGATTCTCTCCCATTAGTTAAAATTCAGACAATCTGGAGCACAGGTAGAGTTGATAGAGAACAAGGGAGAAGGAAAAACAATATGTTTCTAACTAGCTATTAGTTTCTTGCTGATACTAATGTCAAGATCTTGACGCCGTTACATAGAGCTTATGATACTATGGAGAGAACCCATCCAGAGAGTTTCAGTGAGATGTCTTATCCTTCCCAGAACATTTGTATTATAGAGGCACTCAGAGGAAAGGGTGAATAAATTTCTACTAGTTCTGAATACTAGCATATTTCTTACTCCCATGTCTGAACACAGAAAGAAAGAGAAGGGAAAGATCCAAATTTATTGATTTTTGTCTCATTAGAATAGAAGCAGCCAAAAATCAGGGGCTGCATGGGCTCAGTGGTAATAATAAATAGATTATTCAATGTAATAAATTTGTTATCTTCACTGGGGGAGATCACAGAAAATGGCCACAAATTATCTGCAGCTCCTTCCCCCAGTAGGCAGAGCATATTTCTCCACGACTTGAATCTGGACTTGGCCTGTGACTTTGGCCAATGAGACATTAGCAAATAGAAGAAGAGACATGGGAGATGTTGTTGGATGGGGATCTGCCCTGTCTCGCTTCCATCTGGGAACCCTCTGCCGACACAGGAACAAGACCGGGTCTTGTTCTGCCGGAGGATGAGAGGCACGTGGAGAAGACTCAGTCGTCCTGTTTAGTCCAGCTTTTCCCAACTACCCTGGCTGATGCCCCAGACGTGGGAGTGAGCCCAGCCAGTATCACGTGGCAAAGAAATGAGCTGGGCCCGCTGAGTCCAGCCCAAACTGTGTAACCCCATAGTTGCACACAAGTAAATGATTGTTGTTTTTTAAGGTGCCAAGTTTTGGGGGTGGTCTGTTTTACAGCCAGAGCTATGTGGTACACTGCCCTTCTTGGTACCACACTTGTAAACCCACCATGGAAAGTCTTGTGTTTCTATTTTCTTTCCTGTTGAGTGAATCACTCGGCACAAAGACTTGTCAGGAATAAGCAATAAGCACAACACGATGGCTTTCCTGGCTGGTGCCCTGGAAATGGCTGTCTAGTCCTTACAACCAGTCAAAGCAAAACTCCAGGTGATGTGGGTATTGGGGAGGGTAGACGGCAAGATCCGTAGAAGCAAAGTGAGAGGCCCTCTCCTACAGGAGATATTTCTACTATAATATGTATATTTTTAGGGAGGCAGCCTAATTTGAACCAATCTATAGCAACTGACAAATCACATATAAGAATCTCAGAGTTTAAATGATCACTCGAACAACAGACACCTGCCTTGAAGCAATACATAACATGATTTCAAACTGCCTACAAGGGATGGGGCCGTGGTGCTCCAGTGTTTAACCAAATATTGTGACACAGGCAAAAAGTTAACTTGATGACAGAAAAACATCCTGTCCTTCTCTTCCTGATGGCTGCACGACATACAGTCTGCCCAATGGATAATGAACAGAAATAACCCCCTCGAGGCTTCCCGTCCTTACCCTTATAGGGTACACGACGGCTTCCTTGACTAACTGCTTGGCTGCATCGAGTCCAATAATGTCATTCCACTTGATGTTTGGATTATGGAGATAAATGTCCTGCAATGCACATTTGATCATTTTGTTAAAACTAATGTTTTCCTGCACAGCTGTAATAAACACAGGAGCAGCAGAATACTTGACTTACAATAGGATATAAAGTGCTGGTGATAAAAACTTTTCATACTAGATATATGTACATATGCACATTGTAATTATCGGCTAGCTCACCAAATGGATGCCATGAACATATTCAGTGATTTTTCTCTGAAGAAGATATTGATGATATAATATGGTACTTTTAAGAGGAAAAAAAAATCTCCTAACGATAGACTATACCTGTCTTCAGTTAATAGCAAACCGTGCTGATTTATGACTGTAATCAAAGAAGCTACAGAATATGCCTTCAAATTACATTGGCTTTTACTGCAAAACATAGTTCCTAGCCGGTGCCTGGCCTCCCTTGCTCCTTGATCTCTCAAATGCTTTCTTAATTTGTGGCCGAAGAGAGATCATGCTCCTCTGAAACCAATTTCTCTTGTTCCCTAGAGATCACCCCCACTTTCCATCAGGAGCAATTGCTTCTACAAAATTCAAGGAAGCCAACAACAGGCAAAAGTGTGGTTTGTCCTCTCCTAGTGGAGGCTTGTAGCAACCATCTGGGGCAATCAATTAAGGCAGGCTTTACTGATAACTAATTTAAAGTTTCCAAACATCAGTTTCACAAGCCACCTCGGAACAGTCACTCAGGGCCTTTCTCAGTAGGAGCTGTTTCGGGCAAACTGAGTAACTAGCGCGTTACATCAAAAAAGGAAAAAGCTTCCTTTGTAAAGTCATTCTGAGTGACTACAGAACAATCTGGAAACTAGTTTTATGTTTATTTAATTTTAAAATAAATAATACATGCATGTGGTTCAAAAATACATTTTTTTCAATGCTGGTGAGATGTTTTGCTCCCACCCCTGTTCCCCGTCTTCCCATATCCCTCCACCATGGGTGACAACTTTTATTAGAGAAACTATTCGTGCAAGTGACTTTAGGCATGATCCATTCCTGGATGGGACGGCAGAGAAAACACATCTATCTTCCAAAATCTTGGGAGAACCCTCCCTGTCTGTAGACAGTGGATCTGCATGCTAGCCCATCAGCCATTCACATTGTTACTACCACACTTTCTTAGGAAAAGCTTGGCACACAGTGGGGATTGATCTACCTTGGAATTCAAAGCAGCCATAGATAAAAGCAGTATTCCTTGCCCTCTTCTAGAACTGACATTGAGTACCACACAGCAGTATTTAATTTCCCAATGGGAAGTTACTCCTTATAGCAGCAAAACTAATCAGTCAGAACTCAATAGGACTGCCTCATGAGGTGGTGAGCTCCCCATCACTATAAGCATTCAAGCAGAGACTGGCTGACTACTTCCCATGGCACTGTAGAAAAGATGCCAGGTGGAATCATTTCAGGCGACTTCTACTTACAACCCTGTTACCATTAGTCATGGTATCCTTTTGCAGAAACAGTAACAAAAATGATATTTTTCTCTGCTCTCTTTGGCATCCTAATTACTACAGCCTCTCTCACTGGTAATAACTTGAGAGCTGGTCTCCTTATCTCTATTTCTTTGATCTCCATCCACCACACTGTCAATAGGACATTTGAGTATCCCATTCTCCCGATGGACACCTTTCAAAGATTCCCCATGTCCTCCGGGCCACTTCTAGCTCTGAGCTAGTGTTCCCTATGCCCCTAACTCAGGAACTCTGGCCTCTCTCTGCAACCCCGTTCCCCACCCCTCCTTGGGGCTCATTCAGCTCAAAGCGGTACTATTTCACAGTGTGTTGTTTGGCCCAGAACCCTTTACCCTCCCTCTTGTACTTTTTCACGTGCCTATTTCTTGTGTGTCTTCTTCCCTGATGCTTTCCCCACCCTTTGGCACAAAATATCCCTCTTTGTGTTCTCCAGGTGCAACTTACCCATGGGATGAGAGACTCAGGCAAGGACTGTGTCTGATTCCTTCATCTTTGTGTTTCCAGCCCCCAGCACATACTTGACACCCACTAGGTGCAGTAGCAGCTGCTGAACTGAACAGGCCAGAGCCGCGGAACCCTTAATTACTGCAGAATAGCTGTGCATTTTTTGGATCATATTAAACATCTCTCTGAGTCTGCCTAGGTTGCAGTCTTTCATTAAATATGAGATCGCTGGATATCAGATAAATAGCCTATGACTCAGGAATCTATTCTATTCCCAAGGAACTTGCCCAAAGTCGCACAGCTAGAGAGAGAAGGACGTGGAAGTCAAATCCAGGTCAACTGATTCCAGAGCTGGTGTGGTTAACCCTGAGACTTCACTGCCTTTAAATTCTGAAGGGTAAGCTTGAAATTCAGTTGTCTGGATGATAAGCTCTTTCCTGCTAATCTTGTTTTTCATGGCAATTTCCAATTATGAAATCATCAGACTCCCAATATCTCTGTTTCTAGACTTTGACTGTTTAAACAAGACGCAGACATGCTCTTTCCTTCTCTAAGAGGCTTTCTCTCCTTAACTGTTGGCTCTGCTCTAAAACCTTTCACCTGTCCCTTCCCTTCCAAGTCTTTTTCCCTTTTGGTTTTCTTGGCCTCTGTAGTGAGATGGTGGGCTCTTTGTATTGTAATTTTATGATTCTATAATTTATTTATCATGCATTATTGTGCCTCTAAACAATATGAGTGCCTTTGCAAGTGGGGGCACTTTATAAATAAATGATCATATTTATTGTTATTAATAAAAGAAGCAGCCCGCAATGCTCCAGGAGCCCCGATCCGCCTCTGTAAATTTGTGAATTGAATATCAGACCTTACCCGGCTCACCACGGCTGCCAATTCTCGCATCTCACTATTCATGCCAATAAATGCACTCAGAGGTTTCAACAATCGTTCCTGACGATGGGAACAGAAAGCTTTACATTACAATATTGCTCATAACTTAGAAAGCAAAACAGGGCGCAGATAGATCTCAGTGGCATAAATGGTGGCAGATGGCTGTGACCTTTGACTCAATCTCAAGCTTTCTCTGGACTCAAAGTCATATTTCCAAAGTTTGTCTGGATGTTGCTAGCTTGCAAGATGAACGTCACCATCTCAGCCACTTACTGAGGGGTCCGGGTTACAGTCAAGGCTGTTCAAGCCGACTTCGCTGGTTGCTCCTTGGATGGCATCTGTGAGCAGCCCTCGGAAGTCAATGATTTGACCCTGAAAGGGAGTAGTGGATATTGTAGTAGTAGTACAATCCTCAATAGCTCAGCTTCAGCAAATCAAGACACATTTATTTACCTTGGTATGTAGGACATACACAGTGAAACTTTCAAAGGAACCTGCACTGGGGCTCCCGAGTGGCTCAGTCAGTTGAGTGGCTGACTCTTGATTTCGGCTCAGGTCATGATCCTGGGGTCGTGGGATTGAGCCCCATGTTGGGCTCCACACTAAGCATGGAGTCTGCTTAAGATTCTCCTCTCTCTCTCTCTCTCTCTCTCCTCCCCCCTCGCTTCCCCCATCCCCACTCACATGTGCTCGCTCTCTCTCTCTCTAAAATAAAAAATAGTTTTTTAAATAAAATAAAAAGAACCCATACTAATAATGAACAAGATGATTTCCTCAAGTTGGGGACTCTAGAAGAAAATACAAGTTGCAAATAAATTACTTAGAATGACGTTGGTTTGAATAAAAATTCACAAGCATTTTTCAGTTCCTGATACCACGCCATCTGCTTCCTTACAGGTCTGGCTCCCCTATATTATCTCATCCTTTGAAACATTTCACACACAGGAAGAACCCATTGTCAGGAGTGTAATGATAGTTCCCATGAACAATCATGTACATTCTCCACCCAGTAGAGTCCCAGCTAACAAGTGACTTAAGGCCCGGTTTAAACCCAGATATCTGCCACCCGTACTCCTCCCAATGCCACCTTGTCTCCCCTGCAGGCAGCAGGAAAAAGGAAGGATGCATGCAAGAAACAAATAAAAGCAATAGTTGCACTTACTAAGTGTATATTATGTGCTGGGCGCTATGCTAATATTCTCCACTCATTATGGTATTTTTCCAATTAAAATTTTTTTAATATTTATTCATTTTTGAGAGAGAGAGAGAGAGACAAAGCATGAGCGGGGAGGGGCAAAGAGTAAGAGGGAGACACAGAATCCAAAGCAGGCTCCAGGCTCTGAGGTGTCAGCACAGAACTTGACTCAGGTTTCAAAGTCACAAACCGCGAGATCATGACCTGAGCTAAAGTCGGACGCCTAACTGACTGAGCCACCTAGGCACCCCTCATGATATTTAAAGCAGGTACTGTGATTCACATTTTACAGATAAGATTAAACAACTTGCCCAAGGTTACACAGCTGGGAAAGTCTGAGCCGGGTTTTGAACCTAGGCAGTCTGACTCCAAAGCCAGTGTCTTTAAGAACAATATGCCTACTAACTTTGTAACTACAGTAGGGGGAGTTCAGGAATCTGGAAGCTAGGGGCCCTAGCATGGCCACAATAAACCCATTTTGGAGATGGGCCCCTGGCCATATAATCTCATGTACTTTATGAACGTTCGTAACGCTGGGGAGAAAACCATCTACATGTGACGCTGAGGACATTTCTGCTGGAAAAAGAATTTATAACCAGAATCTTCCAAAGTTAAGTGCTGGGTTAAATAATCCCTTCCTTGTGACCTGATGAATAGAAACATCTATTCATATCAGCGTGAGATGTTCACAGGAGGAACTAGTGTCACAAAATTGCTAGGCCAAAGTGGCTAGAAACACAATAAAAGTAGCGAAGGTGAACCAGAAAATATTTCTCCACGGGAGGCATTGATTTGAATGAATCATCTCCAGCAATCACCCATATACTTGAAGGCCTTAAGAGGAGCCAGTTCAGGCCAATGAGAGCTCCACTGATTTCCAGGAAGATGCTCCCAGCTTCCCCTCCAAACACACACACAGTCAGAGTTTGGTTTGCCCCAGAAGAGCCAGCCACAGGTGTCTGAAGCCCTGTAGTTTGAGAACTTGCTTGAAGAAAGATGACTCTTAAAAAGACATACAACCCCAGAAGTTACAATCAAGAGAAACCTGCTAGGTGTGGATACTGCTTCGCTTTTCCAAAGGACAGGTTTTAACCTACCTTTTGCCTGCATCCACCCAATCGGGGTCTTCTCTGTTGGAGAAACTATTGTTTCTGAATCAAGACATGAGGTTCGTTATGAAAGGGGTAGAAATATTTAGTACGGATAAGACCCACCCTGTTTCAACTGAGGTTTCATGGGTCACATGAAATTACATTTAAGCCTAGAGCCACATCTCCATGGAGAAAAGATGCCATCACGAATCAATTACCACCGACAGGGGAAGAAAGAATGGGTGTGCCGCCATAACTCCTTCAATGATGCAGAACACCCATGCCTATCATTTCAGTCGCAGGATTTTTAAGCTGAAAGTGATACTGGAAGCCATCTCTTCCAAACTCCTGAGTTTACAAATAGGACAACTGAGCTTCTTCGAGATGGGGCAGATCCTTCGAGACCAGACCAGAACCCCGGGGCTGTAATCCTCCTCCATTGCTCCTCCCAGTTCACCACGCAGCCAGCCTTTGGCCAGTACATATTAGCTTTCCTATTTGACAAAAATAACCTTTTCTACTTTCGTTTTTAAAAAGAAAAGGGATGCCCCCTTCTGGTTCTAGGTTGATGAATGCCACTTACTTTTTGTGGGCAGATGTTTTCTTCTCTGCTGCCTTTGTGGATTCCTGATATACTCAAGCCAAAGTCAGCACCCTCCGTGTGAGGATCATTGACAGGCTCCTGAAGAAAGAGGAAGACAGCAAGAAGTCGGCTGGGAAAGCAAGTTACACGTGCTGGTGGAAAATGCCTATTCCAGCATCCAGCATCACACACAGGATATCAGTTCAGTAAATGGGAACCCCATGTGTCATCCGGCCACTTCCGTGCAGACCCAACAAGATGCATTTACTGTCTGCCTGGGCCACGTTGGAAGAGCTGTCACCAGAAGCTACTGGGCTTCGAGCAGCTTTTCCGGTGGAGAAAGCCATTGTGCCTCAACCCATCCCCACTCACACTGGCTTGTCTGTTCTCCTATGACCGGAGGTGTTTGAGGCCAGGGGCGGCTGAGTTTGTAGGTAGAGCAGAGTCAACAATCAACCACCTCCTGTGGGCTTCTCCTGCCCCACTCCAGCTCCCTTCCACCTGAGCCAGACTGCAGTGGCCAAAAGTATACAACCTCTCAACTCCTGAGAGTGAGAGATTCCTTCTGACAATTGAGTTTCACGAGAACTCCTTTCTCTCCTGCCAGGGATCTCTGACATCCATTCTTCCCATTCCTTTTCACGATTTCCACTGGTTCTCTTTCCACTGAAACCTGTTATGTGTGTTCTGACTCAAGAGGTTGTAGGTATGGGTCCCCTGAGTTAGGGGCCTTTGGTTCCCCCCACCTGCTGGGCTCTCTCCTCTTGCTGCCCACCCTGTCCCCAAGACTGTCTACCGGGGAGGTCTGGAGTGGAGACCAACCATTTGTGCTTTGGAGAAACTCAGTCATTCCTGAGACTATCCTTGACCTAGTCTTAGGAGTCTAGGAATAGACATGCCACCTATAGTTACCTCAAGCAGGATGATTGAGCTTTGTAGCAACCAGCCCGCTGCTCTGACTGGACCCAGGGCTCACCCCTTGAGGCCTGTTTCCCAGTACTCCAACCAGGGGAAAGGCTGGGGGAAGGAAGGAGACTTCCCACTCAAATTAGGAAACACTAGGAAGCCGAGAGATTTACCTGTGGTTTTAATTCAGTATACTGGAAGAAAATCTACAATTTAACAAAATCACATGAAAATGAATAAATGTGACTCTTTTCTCAGGACTATTTCTCAGCCACCTGCAGTTTTACCAATGCCAAGCAAAGCTGTCCAGACCTGCTTAGGATGCTCCTTATGGATGGATTTGGCCTCCCCTGGCTTCCTCACCATGGGTCTGGACCGTGGCCTCTGCTGACTGATCTTGGAAAGATTTTGACAACTGTCGCTCATCACCCTAGGGAAGGGAATGAAGACCTTGGAGGAAATTATTCAAACCACTTAATTTGAGGTAACTAAATAACTTGTGTAGCCCACTTAAAAAAGAGTTCTAGAAAGATATGCAGATGTGCCACAATTGGACCCTTCCATCTACACTGTCCTACCACCCTGGCCATCCTGGCTCTGACTTGCTCCACTCTACCCCTTGGGTTCCTACAAGAGCAAGCTGGAGGGTCCACCTCCTCCTGGAGGCCCCCAAGCCCCTCTCATTCTCCCTTCAAGCCACCTGGCACCAGCTCTTCCGTAGGGAGCTCTGTATTCCTAGGAACACATGGCTTCACGAGCATTTTCCAATGTTCCTTCACATCTCCCTTAAAGAGTCGTATGCAGCCCAGGGGCCACTTTGTGGGGAGGAAGGAGGACACCTAAGGATTTGCCTGCAGCTTTGATCCAGTGTGCTGGTTGTACTTTAAATAGTTCTCCTCATGCTGTGTACAGCCAACATGGAAAGGTGCTCGCTTTGGCAGCATGTGTACTAAAACATCGAAGAGACTTGTGGAAGGGAAGCAAATCTCACCTCATCTCTGTTGTCACAGATCTTCATATTTGCCAAACAGATTTTCACCAGATATCGTTTACTTAAGTTGAAACAAATTGACAGGGCTGGACATCAGAGAGTGGCTACCTCTCATGGAGATGGCGTGCATCAACTGGGAAGGAAGCCTGCTTGGGGGGTTGGGGTGGCGGCGCTTACAAGAGTATATGTACATTTGACTGCCTATGTGTTATATGCATCAATATAAAGGTAGAATAAAGTTGTTCACTAGGTCCTTGGAACGAGAAATTCAGTTTTGGAAAATTAGTAAGAGAGGAGATGACATCAGAGAGAGGCAAGACTGCTCGGGTGCAGAACATGAACTCCCACATCCGAACTTGTTTGGGTTTTTTCTTTTCCTTTGTCCTTCCGTGTAAGATGTGTTTGCAGGAGTTTTGCTGGAAGTATTTCCCCCATGTTCTAAGGGGTCTCAGAGAGAAGCTACTTCTCCATTTCTTTGTGGGAAAGGAGTTGTATCTAATATAAACACCTAAACAGCAAGATCATCCATGCCAATAATGCCACCAATGTCCACACCTGGTGACCCCCACTGGGGTGGGTATCATAAGAGGTGGACAGCTGGCAGTTTCTCGGAGCATTGTTTTTCACCTGTAAACTAGGAATACAAACGCCTGTCCCTCAGGCCTTTTGCTGGCACAAAAATGAAATGTCTATGAAATGAATACCAAACATTTTACAAGTGCAAACCCTTATGAATAGCATTGATTTAATGCAGTGAGGTCATATATATGCCTAACATCACTGCAGGCCTCGCAGGGAACGGGGAGTCTGTTTTCCCGCTTTGATTTCCCTTTGGAGGCAAGTGATTCACAGATCGGCTTTAACATAATCAGAGACAAGTGTTCAATGTGCAAAGCAGTGCGATCCATTCCCAGTCAGCTCTAATGGCTGTAAAATCCGTCCTGATGCGGGGCGGGATCCACCCCGCTGTAACTTTAGGTGCCTCTCCTGAGTGTGCCCTGTGGAATTCTACAAAGAGGGCTCAGTTCCTCTTTAGAGACAGAAGACTGGTGCCGTGTTGGTCTAGGGGCACCGCCTCCCATGGCTTCCGTTCTTCAAGCTAAACCTCTCCAGTTGCTCCAGTCATTCCTAAAGTTACCTGACCCCCCCGATTCATCCTCATCCTGGTCCCCTTTCCTTTGTCCACTGTCTTCTGACCAGAACGGAGTCGCCTCCTATTTTGGGGACACTGTGTTTCTTTCAGTGAGGCCCAAGACCACATTAGCACATCACACTGTTGACTCACACTGCATCTGGTGTGAACTCTGATTTCTAGGTCTCTTGATTTTGTAATGAGGGAGCTATTTGTCATTAATCTTTGGTTAGAGCTTACACCTTATATCACTAATTTCATCTTGTTATTTTGGGCCCATCTTCCAAATCGTCAAGATTTTTTGGCATCCTAATTTTGTTATCCATCACATTAAATAACCTTTCCTCCACTGAGCTATCTGCAAATCTTGGAACTGGGAGCTTGCTCTCTGGTGTGAAATGCAAGAATTAGGAAAAGGCACTTTCATTTGTTAATAGCCAGTCTCATGACACAACCTTTCATTTCAATAGCTATCTTCAATTACAAAACTGTGAACAAACAGCATTCATTACTTTCCTAATTATCCTTCCTGACTTCAACCATTTGCTGTCTGACCTTTATGCCTGCCATGAACAAACATTTACTCAAAGAGGAGCTAGTGGGCACCCAAGCTCTCGAGCTGCCTCCCTAAAGAGACGCAAAGTGCTCAAAAGACATTCGCTCCTGGAATGTTCTGCTAGGTAAGAATGCTGGGGATGTTCCAGGCATCAATCTGGAACATCACTGGAACCCAAATGCGTGCCAGAGCTGACCTCTTAAGATGCTCCTCGCTTTTTTGGTTCAAAAGTAGTTATCGTTTGTTGTCAGAGCCTGACTAGCTTTATGGAAACTATAAATAAAAGGATAATGCTTTGGTCAAAACAATAAAACTGTTCCTAAAGGGTAGCATAAAACAAAGGTAGCGTCAGGCAGAGCATTATTGAGAGTATTATCATGAAGCATGCACGGGCGCTCACTACGTGCGGGGACCTCACTGTGTGTCAGACACTTGCTCCAAGCTTGTGAGTAGCAGAGCCAGGAATTGAACCTGGATCGTGCAGTCTCTGAGGTCCATACTCTTCATAGTACATAGCCTTGAAAGAGCACCAGTGAATGCAGTTATCTGTGGTAAAACCAGGAGAGCCCATAGATGTTGGCTCGTATCCTGGACGTCTGTAACGCTTGGGGAACCCATGGCTGGGCCCACCAAGATCACATGATCACAGTCTGCAATTGCTGATAGACAGATAGGGAACGAGCTGGAGAATCTTCTGGAAAGGGATCCCATAAACTCTTAGAGTTGGGTTGGTCGAGAGGAATTACCATTCACATTACCTTCTGGTCTTCCCTCCACTTCTTTGTGGTAAGTTATTTTCCGCTGTAGCAAAACAAATATTGGGAGGAAAAGGAAAGAATTTAATTTTTGAGAGAAAGTGATTTTTCAGATATGTTTGCCCTTTCACACTGTTCTCAAAATTTGGGCTACAGCCTTGTGGAGTCCAGGAGCTCTGAGATATTCTCATATAGAAAGAAGTGAAATGACCAGCAGAGGGAAAGAAGCCCATGTTTCCCAAGAATTTCTGCACAGAGAAACAACCCAAAGCCCTTAGATATTAAATGAGTTGGAGACCACGAACCTGGTGGCAACTTAAGTGTGGGTCAGCTTTACGGTTACCATTTCATTAAGTTCTCATGAACTTGACACCATTTTGCTGTGGTCCACAGGACACCAGGATGATTGCATGAACACTTACCAGTCATACTCTGCCAGTTTATCTTAAAATAGAGACATTGTGTCTAATATCCCAGGAGAATATGGTTCCAGGCTAAATCAGAACGAGCAATCTAGAAATTAGATCATGTCAGTAATAGTCCTGGAGGCCCAGGAGTTGGTGCTTTTCTGCCAAAACCCAGACCCAGCAACTAGCCAAGGACAGGGAGCTCTGAACCCTGCCCTGGAAAGGAACTCAGATAAATATCCCTTCCAGCTCAGAGATGTGCCCCCAGCTATTTTTAATTGCCATTCCTCTTGGTTTCCTGGTCCCCACATGAAATGTTAAAGTCTGTGGCTTAACAAGTGCCTTGTAAACAGGACAATGATCTCCCTTGGTTTATAATTACTTCCCCCACTTACAGACTTCCAAGTCAATGTTACTACAAGACATAGGGCCCTCACTTTAGATCTTTCCTCCAGCTAGCCTCCTTGACTGCTAACCTATACTGGGTCTTTGCATTATATTGATCATTATCTGGATTGATGGCTTTCAAAAGCATTTCATTATCTATACATGAGCTATTAGCTTCACCAATACTCATTTTCATGTTATTTTCAAGATAGATAATAGGTCTTCCTAACAACAACAACAAAAAAGTCTGTCATTTATCCTCTTCCAACAGCTCTTTCCATTTTTAAAGAAATGAAAATAACGTTGGTCTTCTAAAAAGCACCTGTGATACACTGGGGTTTTGCTTTCATTGTCCTAAAACACACATTCCTCACACAAATGCCAACATGACTAAAGGAACATCACTGCCTGGCCAATCATATTTACATTATCTGTACAGGAGCTAATATAGGCTACACAATCTTTCTGGTCTATTCTTTCAGTGCAGGGTATGGGGGAGTAGCATCTATCTGAGAATAAAATGAGGAAGAAACACTAATCTTAAAGATGAGATAAAACCTTATTTCTAGAAAATCGCCATATACCTGTGTCTGATGCCTTTTTGACAATTTTGGGGTATTTCTGAAATTTTACAAAATAATAGCTCTCATATTCCATCAAAATAGTTTCAAGGTCAACGTTGTCACAGACTTCAAAGCGTCGTAACCCCAGTTTAGTTTCTTGCTCCAAAGCATTGGCTGCATCAATATATCTGGCCATTTCACAGAAGAAAAAAACAACAACAAAAATTAACTCTGGGTAAAAAGAATAAAGGCAAACTGGCATTACAAGTCCATAGAGACTCAATACAAATATTAAGCTTATATTAAGCAGTACATTAGATGAAAATTACAATGTATGAGCTTTACCTATAGAAGAAGAAGCCCACATATGTTAAGTATACCCAAGTAGAGTTTTTCAAAGCAATTGCCTCTGGAGGCTACGTGCTTGTTCTAATGATGTCATCATTATTCACGACATTTTTTTGGAAGTGCTTAGAAGTCAAATAAGTAAATAAACTAAGAAAATGTCCTGTGTTTTCTCATTTCTAGCCAAAAATGAGTATTTGTCCCACTCGATTACCTCTTTATTCACCAGCATTCATTTTAGATAACATCTGGCAATTGTTAAACCCAAGTTTAAGCCCAAGTGGCAAGATGTGCCATGATTGTGGCAACTGAAAAGCGTAGGTCACGAGTTCTGAAGGAAATTCCAGAAATATATTGATCAATATCATCGAGGAGATTGAGTATAAGACATCATCTGCTGCGCTGTGTTATTTCTTGTCATTTTCCCTCAGGCACACATCTACACTACCAGGTGACCGTGGATGGAAACACCACGTTCACCCGGGTTCTTCACTGTCATTTTTAACCTGTTGTGGTCTCAGCAACAAAAACAAATGCTCTGTCTCCCAATCCTCTGAAAGTGAAAAGACTTTCCAGGTCTTAATCTTAGTTCTCGACTTCTTATTAAAATCAAAGACTCTCTCCTGAAAAAATGTGCAAATATGCCCAAATCAGCATACAATTTCATCCAAGGACCTCGGATTAAGAATTCCTGCCACAGGACAGAGTTCTTTCTGTTTGATTCAAATCTGGGAAGGTAGAAGAAAGCTTTCTTTTATATTATGCTCTCTTCCCTTCACCAGATTCAGGTCAGTTGAACACTGAACTTTCTTAAACAAAGTTGCCATGATTATTGCCAGTGACCTTGCTAAAGTTTAAAGAAACTGCAAACGTCAATTGGCTGTAGTCAGCCAGCCTCTATCCATATTGATGGCTCACTGGGCTTCCATACTATGTCTTAATCTCCATTTACAGAGAGAAAAGCTAACTCTGTCCTTCTATTTTAACTTTTGTTTAGTATAAAGTAATACATGCTCATTCGAGAAAAAACTAGAAAATACAGATAAGTCAAAAGAAAATTCCACTACCTTTCCCTATCTTTCCAAACATTTTTAATGACTAAATACATATATACTTACATATATACACTTGTAAAGCCATATATGTATATATATGTATATACATATATACACACATATGTACATATATAGTAAAGCATATATATGTAAGTATATGTGTTATATATATATTATTTATATGTGTGTGTGTATGAGAACATACACCATAGATTGCTTGTAGTCTTCACTCATATCACATTATATTGAACTCTTTCCAGGATTATGGGCTTTTGACGTACATAAAAATTATAAGAATAAATAATGGTAGGCCTCATATTTCCTAAATGAATTAATTGGGGAACAAAACTGCTTCTGTGTGTTCCTACTACGTTGTCTGAGCTTGAATGAAATCTGAATTTAACGAGGTTGGCTGGAGGAGCCACCAGAGGTTCTCGACCAACAGAGTGACAGGACAGGACGCCAGGAAGAGGAGTGAGCAGTAATGAGCATGACACAGTGGGAGAGATGGGGAGGCTGTTAGCAGGTGCCGAGGCCCAAAGGGCAGCATGTGTAGTCCTAGACGAACCAGATCTGGGATCCTCCACTGTCTGACCTCACCTGTTCTCCCCCACATAGCCCAACTCGGGTCTTTCTGTTTACCTAATTGTTCCACTTATGCCCCCTCTGTGCGCCTGCTTGCAATGTCCTCGCGCATCATGTCTGTCTATCCATCTTCTCCACATCTTTCTAGACCAGCTCACATTGCCTGCTCTACAAAGCTTTTCTCCAATTGTTTATTCCAATCCACTGTAATCTATCCTCTTGGTGAAGATAAATTCTTACACTTTTGTTAAAGACGGGTCTGCTTTTCTGACACTGATATGTCTTTAAAAATACCTACAGTTTACTTTTCATCTCGACATCCACTCATAAGACCCTTTACCAGCAGGTCTCAGGAAAAGAACTCTAGTAGAATTTTCATTAATTCGAGATGCAAGTGGCCATCTCGTGGCAGAAAGGGGGAAATGCATGCTTTGTAAATCCACAGCAGCCTCGAAGGCATAAACTATGCTGACTTTTCTTTGTCTTTTTGTTATCATGGTTCTCCTTCCTGATACAGTTTCTAGGCACAGTTGACACTTGGGGCTGGATACCTCTTTTGTGGGTTGCTGTCCCGTGCACTGAAGGATGTTCAGCAGCATCCCAGACATTGCCAAATGTCCCCCAAAGGGCAAAATCACCGCACCTGAGAACCGCTGCTCTAACTTGAAAGTTCGAGCCCTAAGCCTGAAACCTGAATATTTTCTTCCTGGCTGAAACCTGGAAAGGAAGGGGACTGGAAAGTAAACAATGGATGAGCTCTCTTCCTCATACAACCCAGCACATCGGCAGCCTTCACTGTAAGGGCTTGCACGTTTCCGGATCAGGTAGGTGGCCAAACTCAGGTGCTTCCAAATGTCCTCCCCTGCCAGTTATTGAATGGCATTGCCCGGAAAAGAGAGTGGAGCACAGGTCATCCAGTAAATGCGATACCTTTATTTTGAGGGAAGGAGAATTGAGGAATCAGAGTGTGATCTCTGTGTACATAGCCAACTGTAGGACCCTGGGAATCTCATTTGATGGGCCTGACACCTGAATGGGAAGGGGAAGGTATCTCATGAACTGGGTAGCTTCGTTAAAGTTTTCAAAATGCATGATGGGAATGATATCTGTGTCAGTGAGGCCATAAAATTATGTGCGTAGGTTGCTGAAGGTGGGGGCAAGGGATAGGCAGAGCACAAGGGATTTTTAGGGGCAAAGCTATTCGATGTGATACTACAATGCTGGATACATGACATTATGTATTTGTCAAAGCTCACAGAACCATACAACACAAGAGTAAACCCTGATGTAAACTATGGACGTTGGCTAACAATGATATATCAAGATTGGGGGCACCTGGGCAGCTCAGTCGTTTGAGCATGAGACCCCTGATTTCAACTCAGGTTACGATCCCAGGGTCATAAGCTCGAGCCCTGCCTTGGAGTGTGGAGCTGCTTAAGATTCTCTCTCTCTCTCTCTCTCTCTCTCTCTCTCTCTGTGTCTCTCTGTCTCTCTCTCTCTCAAATAATATATATGTATATATATACATCTACATATATATACATCTACATACACACATGCAAACACACACAGATATATATCAAGATGGTTCACCAACTGTAACACACGTACCACACCAATGTAAGATGTTAGTAACAGGGGAGACTGGCTGGGGTGGGGAGGATTCCCAGTATATGGGAACTCTGAATACTTTTGGCTCAGTTTTTCTATAAATAGAAAACTGCTCTAAAAAATAAATTCTATTAACTATTTTTATAAGTGTATATCCAGAAAAGCGGAGGTCAGACATAGAGAGGAATCATGTCTGTAAATCTTTGTAACGGAACATACCCTTCTTGTGTTAAATAATGCAGAATCAAAATAAGAAGATTTTTTCGTCGCGCTTCTGTCCTCCTCTCACACTGTGAACAAAAAGGAAAATTTAGATGGGACAACAATGAGATCTAACACTCTTTTTATAGCAATAAACCCTTGAAGGTAAATGTAACCTGTCAAAACCAAGATGCATGACTTAAAGGCTGGAAGGCAGTTCGACGTCTCTAAGGATATGTAAAGCTATTTTCCATTGTCGTTTTCTTCTTTGAGCTGCCTTCTCGACTGTACACAGAGGGTACAATGATTTAAATTAGAATTGCGCTTTACTAGTCAACTTCTTCCTGCCAAGCTAATTGGCATTTTATTGCTTATAACGGCAAAGAAATGAGTATATACGCTCCTATTTGGGCCAGGTTAAGGAAAGTGATGGTAAAGAGAAACTCGCGAGCTAGAAATCAGCTCTGACATCACATCTACTGCGTCTTCAGTTCACCCGGAGTCGCGCCCAGTCCCAGCGCAAATGTGGCCCTAAGTTCCAATAAGCCACTCAGCTGGTGACTACACAGCCAAACATTTAGAATACCCACTGAGAGTAGCAGAGGCCAGAAAAGGGAAATAGCTGCATAATAATGTCCTTATTCAAACTCAATGTACACATCCGACTTTGGCTCACGTCACAATCTCGCCGTGAGTTCAAGCCCCATGTCGGGCTCTGTGCTGACAGCTCAGAGCCTGGAGTCTGCTTCGGATTCTGTGTCCCCCTCTCTCTCTGCCCCTCCCGGCTCATGCTCTGTCTCTGTATCTCTCTCAAAAATAAATAAACATTAAAAAAATCAAACAATATTATAAATTATTTTTTCTTACATTGCTTTTTTATGATGATGAAATATACATAACGTAAAATTTACCATTTTAGCCACTTGTAAGTACAGTTTAAGTGGCATTAAGTACATTCATACTGGTGTACAGCCATTACTGCCATCCATCCCCAAACTTTCTTCTCTTTCCCAACTGAAACTCTGTTTTCATTAAACAATAATGCCCTAACCCCATGCCCCTAAGCCCTGATGCCCACCATTCTACCATTCTACTTTGTCTCTATGTACCTCATGTAAGTGGACTCACTCATACAGTATTTGTGTTTTTGTGTCTGGCTTATTTCACTTAGCATAATGTTGTCAGGCTTCATCCATGTTGTAATATGTGTCCAAATTTTCTTCCTTTTTAAGGCTGAATAACATAGTACTATAAACTTTTATTTTTATAATTTTTTAAGATCATATTTTTTAAGTAATCTCTACCTCCAATGTGGGGCCCAACCTCACGACCCCGAGCACACGAGTAGAGTCGTGTGCTCTACTGACGGAGCCAGCCAGGCGGGCCTATAAATTTTTAAAGAAAAACAATGGACTCTACCCCATTCCACAACCCCACTCCCCACTCCCCCCCCCCACCCCGACAGACGCAACAATCTTAATTACTTTAGCTGTTTCTTCTGGTATTTACCTCCCTGTTTCTAAATATATCACTGTTTTGTGATACGTGAATGCTAGGCAGTAACTATTCACACCCTGTTAAGGTAGACGAGAACTACGCTGTCATCCAACTTCTCACCCTCCCCTCCCCTTACACTTATATCAATATTCAGTGATTACATTGTTATAACCATGTAAATAATGTTCATTGCTGAATCAGAAAGCACTTTCCCATTTCTGTACATCACTTTTTCTTAGAATCAATGATTGCCTCATTGTTTTTTAGCTTGGCTTCTTTTCTGTATACATATTACTAATTTTCAAACAGCAACATTCTAAAGCCCCCTCCTATCACTTTCTTCACCATCAAATACATCGGATAATGTGTCACATACACTTTCCTCACTCCTCCAAGGAGTGCATTTTCCTTCAATGCAAAAGAAATGGTCTCAGAATGCACGACAGGGAAGAGGCCTTAGGATTGCTCGATGGAGCTTCTGGTGCCTTCACTTGTGTGTATATGGGTTGGGACCCAACATGAGATGTCTTACAGTTGGTCGCAGAAACAGTTGGAAAGCCACTACACAAAATGACATTATCCTGATCTTAAGATATTCAACACTGGCAGTTTTCACTCATCTTTCTGAAGATGTTGACACAACAACTCTTGATAAAGACTGAAACTTTTCTAATTTACCATATTTAGTAACTTTGACATTGGTAGTCAAAATCGACTCCCCCCACCCGTTTTTGTTTTTGTATTTGTTTTGTTTGTAATTTGATTTGACTTCCCTATAGTGCCATCTAGTGTAGTAAGAGGGGAAACACTTCATGAAATTTAGGTTCGTTACAAATGTATTTGCATAAAAGATGACAATCATCACAAAATTCAGTCCAAATTAGGTTTGTAAAATAAAGTTATAACCGCATGCTAGACAAGCAGTGATAAGATCAATAGGCTATGTTTCTAAATAGACAAATTCTCAGGTTCATGCTTGGGGTTTTGATTCAGAATTTTAGAGTCTAGAAGGTACTGGGAGATCATTGAGTCTCAGGAACCTGAGATCCCTAAATTAAGGGATTTGCTCGAAGCCTGCAGAGTTGAGCTCGGAACCCAGTGCTCTTCCCTCCATCAATTCCGCCCGTTTTAACTCCCTCCTCTTTAATCTTCGCTCCTACCCCTACACCTTGACTACAGACTAGAGAGAAACCGCTATTTTAATTTGCCAAAAACTCTGTGCCAAATTTGCTAAAATCAAACAATCGTGGTTACCAGACAGTCTTTCTCAGCTGACCTCACATAGTAACACACAAATGGTGTCTCTTACAATTCCTCAAACCTAAAATCCCACAATTTTAGTGACCATCTCAAAGCAATTACTGCCTAGAGCTCCTTCAAAAAGTCAGTCTCCCTGCCACACCAGGCGTGTTGTGTCTCCTAGCAGGATTATGCTTTTTAATTTCTGAATGGTCAGAGTCCTGCTGTAAATGAGCTAATCCATGTTGCGGGTATGTAAAGGTCTTTGAGAACAAAATGATTGGAGCTAAAGAGCCATGAAAGCCATGTACATTCTCAGAGGCACTTCAGGGAACACTGGCTAGTGCCCTTTCCAACTGGGCAGTGTTTTTGCCAACTGTGGGGTGCTGTCCCAGTATCAGGGCCAGTGATTGGTGGGCACTCAACAGCTATGAGTTGCTTTGTTCGTATAATTCAGAGTCTCTCCATCCTTCACTCTGGAAGCACGCACTTCTTAATCTAAACATGCACAGATGCACACGTTCTCTTATGAGAAGGACGCTGAGAAAAATTAGCTAAGGACTGTTTTGCTTCTGTTCCTCAGTACTGCACACACCGCACTGTGTTTGGACGATAGCTCTGGATTTCCTGAAGACGAGCGTCTGGGTAGAGCTGGAAAACTTACTAGGCGAACAGAAAAAGATCTTGGGAGGGATGTTTGTAAAAGGGGATGGGAGGGAGTGCCTGGCTGGCTCAGTTGGGTGGAGCATGTGACTCTTGATCTTAGGGTCGTGAGTTCAAGCCCAACATTGGGCATAGAGCTCACTAATAAATAAATAAATAAATAGGAAAAAAAATCTAAGGGGATGGGAGGGTTGGGGATGATGGAGGAACGGGGTTGGGTAACAGTTAAGGGATATAGAGCTTCTTTTTGGGGTAGTGAAGATGTTCTGAAATGGTTGTATGTACACCTCTGTAAATATACTTCGGGTGAGTTGTATGGTATGTGAATTATATCTCAAATAAGGCTGTTTTAAAATGCCCCCCCCCAAATGGAGAGGTAGAGGGAAAAAAAGGCCAAAATGAATGTAAATAATTTGAGTAACTTTTTTACCCTGATTCATAAAACAAATGGTCTGACTGAAAATAGAAATGCTTTCATGCAACATTTTGAAGTGATTCAAAACGGAAACAGTGGGGAGAAGGAGCTGCTTCTCACCCACATCACTGTGAGAGCCTGCTCCCCACCCTGACGGCAGAGCCCGGGCCCATCATGGGAGGTGACTACCACTGGCGCTCCTTTCCATGCTCTGGTGAACCAAGCTATCGCGAGCAGGCGAGCCCAGCATGAGTACAGGGTAGATGTTCTGGACAGAAAAGAAAACACAAAACCATCTGGACAGACATTTCCTTTTACTGTCTACTTTTTCTTTTTGGTGTTGTCATCATGGGCCATGCACATAAAAGTTGAAGAAACTGCCTTAGGGGCACCTGGGTGGCTCAGTCGGTTAAGCGTCCGACTTCGGCTCAGGTCATGATCTCATGGTTTGTGAGTTCGAGCCCGCGTCGGGCTCTGTGCTGACAGCTCGGAGCCTGGAGCTTGCTCAGATTCTGTGTCTCCCTCTCTCTCTGTCCCAACCTCTGCTCACACTTTGTCTCTGTCTCTCAAAAATAAATGAGCATTGAAAAAAATTCAAAAAAATTATTAAAAACAAAGTTGAAGCCACCTTAAATATCGTTAATATTTCTACAGTTCATTGGACAAAAATAAGCCTTTTTCAGTAAAAAAAAAATTCTTTTTTTTTTTAAGAGAGTGTATGTGCCTGTGTGTGAGTGGGGGAGAGGGAGAGTGACAGCAAGAGAGAGAGAGGAGAGAGAATCTTAAGCAGGCTCCATGCCCATGCCCAGCCTGGAGCCCAACGTGGGGCTCAACCCCATGACCCGGGGATCGTGACCAGCGTCGAAATCAAGAGTCCGAAGCTCAACTGACTGAGCCACCCAGGCGCCCCTCAAATTTCTTTAAATGCAGAAATTTAAAAAAATTTATGCAGATAATATCCAGACTTGGCAGATTCTGAAAGCATATACTCTCAGATATGACCGGTGGAAATGTAAACTAGTACAAACATTTTATAGAGAAAATTGGCAAAATCTATCAAAATGAAAAATACACAGACTCGTTGACCCAGCAATTTCACTCCTAGCAATTTCCACCATAGAAGATCAATTATATTATATTATAGAAATAGTCCATGTATGCTCAGTGATTAATGTTCAAGGATGTTTAATACAGCATTATTTGTGTTCACAAAAAAATAGCAATAGGCTATAAATGTCCATTAGTGGTTAAATAAGTCATGGAGCAAGCTCACTGTGGAATGCAAGGCACCAGTGAGAAGAATGAGACGGATCTATTTACACTGATGAGGAAAGATTCTGAACACATCGTATTTTCTCTCCACCCACTCACTGCCCCCCCCCCAACTAAATATTGTGTTACTCAGGGAAAGAAAGCTTGAAACACAAGCTTGAATTAAATTTAATAAAGAGAAAACTTCAAATAGTACAGTTTAAAAATAAACGATTCTTGGGGCACCTGGGTGGCTCAATCGGTTAAGCATCTGACTCCTGGTTTTGGCTCAGGTCATGATCTCATTGTTCATGAGTTCAAGCCCCACATTGGGTTCTGCACTGACAGCACAGAGCCTGCTTGGGACTCTCTCTCTCTGCCCCTCCCCTGCTCGCTCTCTGTCTCTCTCTCAAAATAAATAAATTTTTAAAAATTTAATAAAGTAAAAAATACATAAAAGATTCTCTCTTCCTTCTATCAGCAGATAGATTTTTAATTTCTCGTGTAATAGTTCAGAATATCATATCACACATATCAACATATCTATGTGCAACTTTTTAAAATTTTATGAAAATGGGATAATTTTGTTTACACTGTTGGGCATCTCGCCTTTTCCTGCCACTTAATAATATGTCTTGTGAATATTCCAGCATATGTAAATCTACCTTATTCTAAGACTTAGTGTAAAGTGAAATGTCACATACACACCCACAATCCTTCACTCATAGAAGAAGTAAGGAATAAAACCCAGATATGTAATTACCTCTGGGCACAGGAATGAGATGGGGACACAGCAACTTAACTGTCAATCCATATGAATTGTTTAAATTTAATATGTTGGCAAGTAAAAAGCAAACAAAACCTCAGCCTGGGGTCAACTGTTCACAGATTAGGAAATTTCTAGGCCAAAGAATGACATCCACCACCTTGGCAGATAGCCACTCTGACATCCGTGTTCCCTGCCCAGCCTTGGTAGGTATGGGGTGCAGGGCAGTGTTCTCTTTCACTGGGAGGGGCAGATCCATACAAAGTCACCCAAAGGCACCTCCTCCTCCACACCACGCTTCCCACCCCCAGGACCCCACCTCCCTCACTTCACCGCACATACACGGCGGCGAGAAACCTAGGAATCGAACTGTCCACCATCTACCATCCATCGGTAGGGCCTTGGGTTTCATAGCCACCCTGACAAAACTGGAGCTGGAGCATTTGTCAGAATTATCTCCCTCAGATTCCCTGGAGTGTTGTCGAAACAGTGAACCCACTGACCTGTGAACTCACGGGAGATCAGGAGGAACTGGAGGACCGAGGTCTAATGCCTGAGAGGGAGGCACTGCTGGACCCTAGGCTGATCCAGGCAATGTTGGCCAAATTCTTCAGAGAGGCTTGTCCAGGAGTCTGATTTCATTCCTGGAAAATGGTAGCTGTCCCAACGCTAGTATTTCCAGGGGAGTTTGGCCGGAATCACAAAGTTTGGCAAATAGTCCTGATGTCTGTGGCAGATGATGGGGACTCAAGGACACCCTTTGGTTCAGTGATTTAGAATTCTGTTTGGTAATGAAGCTGCTTCAAAAAGAGCTTTCCTACTATGCAAGATTGTGAAACAGCTTGTACTTTGGGGCTCTGGGCCTTGAAATAATGCTTCAACTTTTTCTTTGAAACAAGTTTGATGGGAATGCAGGATTTAGTAAGAATAGAAAAAAAAGCATAAGAAAATACTATTCAAATACCTAATGCTAAATTTAAGATGTGCTATGACTTGAAACACAGAATGTGGTCTTATAAATTTGTTAATTAAAAGTGTAAAGTTTACCAGATCTGTAACATCTTGATACTCCGGCCATTCAAATTAGCACGGAAAGCTGTCTTCTGAATGAAAGAACTAAGAATGGACCATCAACAAATGGTCAATTTAAACTGTAAAAGATGGTGTGCCCCTGAAATGGACACAATTAGATGCTCAATTAATTCCTGTCTACCAAAGAAAGGAGGTCCAGAAGTGAACATGGAACTGAGGTATCTCATTTGTCTCTGCTTCAATGATCTGGCTGTTTTCTTCTTCCTTCATTTCCTTTGTGGGCAATTGTGCAACAAAAATGCCTCCATTATCAGTTTCAAAATTGAATCCTATGATACTGTAGCCTGAGGAAAAGGAAGCATTGAATATCATCCCTAGTTTTAGACCCAGAAGATATTTAGGAAATGTTAGTGTATATACACCACATGCAACATTAGTGCTTTTAATTTCTTTTTTACGGGTGCAATGGAGATTAATTTGCATGAGCTCGTTTCAATTTCTGTAATAAGATCCAAATTTTGCATTAAGCTTTCCATCTCAAAAACAAACAGTTAAAAAGGACACATTTCTTCTTTCAAATGTTTTTATTATAGTTCTATGTTACAGTCCCTGCATCTGATATTCACTTAAAGGCTTGAATATATACCCATAGGTTCTAATTTGTTTTTTTGTTTGTTTCCTGATTATCTCCTGTTTCTACCAGGAAACTTGCTAAGTTTCAAACACTGTACAACTTGACAAAGCACTAGAACTACCAAAAGAGTGTTTCCGGATCCAAGGAAGGCATCTGTTGTATTGAATACAAAGCCAGAACTGGTCAGCTATGCTTGGGAACAGTGTTACATGAGAAGAGGCATTTGTTATTAATCCTGAGTATGAACTGGTGATGGAATTTGGGATTTCAGAGAAGTATAAAGTCTACTGAAACACAGGAGACTTTCCATACTGTTCCATGGTTATTCAGCACTGAACCAGATTATGGAATTATATTTGTGTTCTTTTCAAAAGCTCATGCTCACACAGGCTACTTTCTGCTTGCAACAGAGCTACACGATGGGGAGATCAGACTGCTGGTCACAGTAAGGCGACACCAGTCCCCTGACATGTGCGATATGAAGTGCTCAGTATCACCTATAAGGTAAATTAAAGGATTTAATGTAAATCCATCAAGCCTTTAGAACCAACTTCTCATTCACCAGGGATAGAGCCTCAGGTGAGATCTCAAGGAAGCAATCAGACAAATCTAGAAGGGGAGATGTTCTACAGAACAATTCTCGTGGTTTCTCGAACACGTCCGTGCCGTTGAAAATAAAAAAACAAAAGAAAGTAACAGTAGAGAAGGTAGGGGTGGGGGCCGTGGTGCTGCAAAGAAACTTGAGGGCTATGACAAGATACAATGCGTGACCCTGGTTCGAGAACCAGTTGGTTAAAAGTACTTATTACTATATGATTTCATTTTGATAAAACGTGTGTGTGCGCATGTATCTGTATATACATAGAAAAGGGTCTGGAGGGGTGCATGGATAGACACTAAGGTTCACCTTTGGTTCCTCTGTGTCTCTGGGTTGTGGGAATGTGGTGTTTTTATTTTATGTATTCTCTTTGTTACTTACCATTTCTTAAGCTTGATTTATGATTATGGAAGTAATCATGCAATATTAGAACTGCCAATTGATACTCCTGAGAATATCGAAAATGATAAAAATTGTCAGGAATTCTTAAATCTAATAAATTCTAAGACTTGGGATATCTTTAAAACCTAGAATGATGGGGGAAATCTAGACTACTCTATAAATAAACTGGTATATATAATGTTAAGACAACTGGAAAGAAGTGAAGGAAAAGTTGAATAATACCTTCCAACATATACCCACAGAATTGTTCAAGAGATTAAAAAAAATAAATATGGGGCGCCTGGTTGGCTCAGTCGGTTAAGCGTCCGGCTTTGGCTCAGGTCATGATCTCACAGTTTGTGATTTCAAGCCCCGCATCGGGCTCTGTGCTGACAGCTCGGAGCCTGGAGCCTGCTTCAGATTCTGTGTCTCCCTTTCTCTCTCTGCCCCTCCCCTGCTCATGCTCTGTCTCTCTCTATATCAAAAATAAGTTTGAAAATTAAAAAAAGTTAAATATAAAAAGATAAAGGAAGTGCAACCACCGAGCTTTCCTGATTTGGGCAAGGGGTCTGGCCAGATGCATTGCTGGAGATCTGACTAGGATCTAATTAGATCCAATCTAATCAAAGGAGCTATAATCAATGCTGCCATTTTAAGTTCAGACTATTAAGTGATTATTTTTAGTGGTGAGAATAGTAATAAAATGCAGGGGCGCCTTGATGGCTCAGTTTATTCAGTGTTGGGACTCTTGATTTCAGCTCAGGTCATAATCCCAGGGTTGTGGGATGGAGACTCACATCAGGCTTTGGCACTAAGCGTGGAGCCTGCTTAAGTCCTCTCTCTCTCTCTCTCTCTCTCTCTCTCTTTCTTTCTCTCTCTCCTCCCCTCTGCCCTTCTCCCCTGCTCGCTCTCTCTCTCAAATAAATAAATTAAAATAAATTAAAAATAAATAAAATGTAGTCCTGCTAAGATAAGGGTAAGTGCCCTCAAGGATAACTGGGGGGAGGGTGGGCTTAGGCTCCTCTGACTCCAGCTTTACTGCTGATGTTCAGGTGCTCAGAGCAAATGGCTATTCATTCATTCAAGAATGTATCAAGAATGTATTCGATGCCTGTGTCCTACACCGCTTTGGGGACAAGCCAGATGTAGGAACTATTACCGCTCTCATGGGGCTAAACTGTTTGACTTTGAACTATTCCCTTTCTCTCTCTAGGCCTTAATTCCTCCACCTACTCAGAGGTGTGCGCTCACAAAGGACCTAAACTACTTTGGTTCACGTTCCAGCTTCACCTCTTCCGGTTATGTGACCACATACAAGTTAATTTGATCTCCCTAAGCCTCACTACCCTCATCCATAAAATGGGGGCAGTATTGTTCATTTTGTTGGGTTAAGCTGAGGTTAGAAAAGATCATCAACAGGAGGCACAGGGCACTAGGGACCAGACCAGAGCAGGGCAGAGGGGCCCAGGGACCACCTACAGGAGTCCATTTCCTTGGGGTGAGGTCCACAGCCCACATACTCAGGGTGGGCGGGTCCTTCTAAGGCCAGGGTCAGGGTCGGGGTTGGGCTGCACGCTGTGGGGTCTCAGCACCCCAAGGACCAGAAGCCAGGCTCCCAGGTGCACCCAGGCCACAGGCCCAGTGACCCAGGGCATGCTGGTCCAGGCCAGGCCCGTACGGGGCCAGAGGCAGTACGCAAGCCCCGCCCGAGCAAGGGCAGAGAGTTTGAGGCACCTAGTGGTGCGGGAGCTGCAGGCGAGCCGGCCACTGGCCCCAACCCCGACCCGAAGAAGCTGCAGCAGGATTTGAAGGGACTCTCCCCCTGGCCCTGTTCAGTGGCCGTGCCTGCGGAGACCAGGGCAGCGGCACAGTCAGTGGCCTGCACAAACACCAGCACTCCGGCAGCCTTGCCAGGGACGTGGCCCAGGGGAAGAGGCTGGCCTCCTGTGGATCAAACACTGAGCCTGATTTGGAGAAGAGGATTCCCCAAAGCGTCCTGGAACCGCTCCTCAGGAGGCCGGAACTGAGGGAGACCACCCACAACCCTGCAGAAGCCTCCAGCGGCCGATCAGAGGCCCTAAGCACAGACAGAAAACCACAGAAAAGCCTCCAAGCTCGAGAGGCCCCACCCAGTGTCCCAAGGTGGTGAGAGAACACAAGGAAGAGCCACAGAGTTGTTCCAATTTAGCCCTGAGAGCAGAAATTTTCTGGTTACGGGCAGTCCTGTCCACTGTCTGCGGGTCCTCAGCAGTTGTCTGGAAGAAGCACAGACCCCCTGTCAGAGGCCCACGCAGCAGTGGCCTTCTCCAGGCCACTCCGGTGCCTCTCAGGACAGACAGGGGCACACCCAAGAATGACACCTGGGTGGCCCCAAGGGAAAGGGGCTGTGAGTCAAAGCAAGGGGCACCAGTCTTCCCAAAGGGACAAAGTCCGGGTGGGTGCCAAAGGACATGGCAAGTCCTCTGCTTTGCTCAGCCAGAAATCACACCAGGCCTTCTCCAGAGAGGAAAGCCCAAGGCTTCTCTCCCAAGACAACACAAAGAAGAAACATCCTCTAGGGCTGTCAAGAAAGAAGAAAAGAGGGCCACTCCCTTCCCAAGTGTTCACTCCATCGGTGGTTGCTTCAGACTACACAGCCTTAAAACACAAAAGCGCAAGGCTTGGAGAAAACCAAATCAGACAAAAACAAGCAAAGTCTAGACAGCTTAGACTAGGAAAGTGGGCAGGAGGCCTGTTGCCCAAGGCCAAAGAGAAGGTTCTAACAACCCAAGGATTCAGGAAGGGAAAATAAAAACTTTCAATTTGGATGGAAAGCCAATGGGCTCCCTCCCTGAAGCCGAGGAGGCAGCTCTGGGTGACAAATTGCAGCCACCCACCATGTCTTTTGAGTCATACTTCAACTATGACCCTCCTGGGAGAAAAAGAAAAAAAAGACAGTGAAAACTTCAGCGACTGCATTCGGAGAAAAAGGACTCCAGAATGACTCTAAAAGCACTAGTGAAAACTTGGACTCGGTTCAGAAATTACCTCAGGTGAACAAAAGCAAGTCAGGGAAGGTGCAGCCGTCCGAGGCCCATTGGGCCAGGCGGAAAGAGGTCCCCACTGACACACTACCAGTGTTGACAGACCTCTCATTACCCAGGGCACAGGTCAGTTACCGAACTCTCCGTCTTTGCTTTGATGTCGTCCTTCCGACCCAAGCAAGAAGCACTGTGTTCACCCCAGGAAGAGGAAGAGGCTGGATTTACTGGACGCAGAATGAATTCAAAGATGCAGGTGTTTTCTGGTCCCAAGTGTGCCCAGCTCCACAAAATGGTGACCTGTGCGAACAGTGCATCCGGGTACTTAAAAACAACAGGGCTCTTTGAAGTGGGAGGAGTCACGCATTCTGTTCCTGAACCCGTTTCGGAGATGTTATGCCGATCGGCTGTATCGCATAGAGAAATACAGTCATGTGCTGGTTGAAGAAATCGATGAGCTATGGAAAACTCATTGTCCCCAGTGAGAAAGTCCAGGAGAGCATGAGACGTGGTGGGAGATGTACGTGCGGCTGCGCGAGGCCGAGAGGCGGAAGCTGTGAGTGCTGGCAATGAATGTGGGGCCTGCACAGGCCAGTAAGCCCGGAGCTGCTCCTTTTCAACCCTGTGGCCCAGCGCCCTTCTGCTGTTCGAAGCAGCGGGGAGAAGTGTGCACCGAGGAGCCGCGGATCGAGCCAGGACCGCACCCCGCGGCAAGCAGCCATGCTCTCTGCGACAGGGATGGAGCGACAGCTTCAACTCCTCTGCCTGTGGACCGCCGGGCTCCAGCAGTGCCCACGGGGCGGTGGCCGGCAGCAGGAGACCTGCCAGGAAAAGTGCCCGGCTGATGGCCAAGCCAGTGGAAGATTTCAAGAACACATTCTCCCGACATAAACTGAGGCCGTGCCTTGGACATGGAATTAGGGTGGGGGAAACAAGGGCGGCGGGGATTAGGAGACGGGACAGACTTCCCAAGGAGACCGGAATCCCCTGCTTTGTGGAAACTTTCGGACGCTCACCCCTGTAGGTTTCAAATGGTGCACCTGAGAAACTACGTGCCACAGCCACTGCCTCCCCGCCTGGAGAACACTCCAGAATTCCGAAGATGTGAAGCCTCAGTTTTACTGAAGATTTTAAGGTCAATTATAGTTTTGTCAAGTAGCCCCTCTGTAAACAATAAGACATTGTTTTAATTAAATAGTATCCTCATGTTGTTCATGCATACATACATACATAAAACTACTTGGCATGGGATTGTTATTTTTTTTAATCTCAGAGTAAATAAGGCCTGCTTGGACACAAACCCAGAAACCATTAATTAAAAAAACTGATAAACTGGGGCGCCTGGGCGGTTTGGTCGGTTAGGCGGCGGATTTCAGCTCAAGTCATGCTCTCACAGCTCCTGGGTTCGAGCCCCCCATTGGGCTCTGTGTGGATAGCTCAGAGCGTGGAGCCTGCTTCTGATTCTGTGTCTCCCTCTCTCTCTGACCCTCCCCTGCTCGCACTCTGTGTCTTTCTCTCAAAAATAAAAATAAATGTTAAAAAAAATTTTTAAGTAAAAAAACCTGATAAACTTAGCTACATAAAAATTTTAGAAATCAAAAACAAGGTCAAAAGACAGCAATCGGGAAAGATATTTACATTTTTTAAACATTCAAAGGCCAACTTCCTTTATATATAATAAGCACTCACAAACCAGCGGGAAAACAGACCACAATTTACTATAAAAATGAGCAAAACATAGGAAAAGATGGTCCACTGAAAAGGAAACACAAATGACTCTTAATTTTATGAAAAGGTGCTGCTCAATCTTATAAAAATGCAAATGAAAAACATAATGTGATAAAAATTTCACCCATTAGATGAGTAAAGTTCAAAAGAACAGCCTGCTGTTAGAACAAATTATCCTGCATTACCAGTAGATATATAAATTGGTACAACTTTTATTGGAGTTAATAGGCAAAATGCTAAAAGCATATATTCTTTGGTAACAGCATATCACTTATAGAATGAAAAACTGAATATGTAAATGGATAATGGTCAGACCCACATGAGCTCAGGAAGCCAAACCACAACCTCTGCAGCAAGCTGTCCAGGAAACTAAATCTCAACCTCTTGTAGCACTTGGCCCAGAACGGTCAGGATTTGGTCAACAACTGCCAGCCTCACAATTTTTGCCCCCAGCTTCCGAATCAGGACCGAGCAGAGAAACCCAAATATGCTTCCCAAACCAGGCACATAAAGTACCCAGCTTCTGGGTAGCCTGCCCCCAGCTTTCCCCAGGTCAACAACCTCCAATCATAAAATACCCGAAGCCTTCCTTTTTTTTCCACTGTAAAGCTTACCTACTCCCTTGCCTGCCTTTGATTCTCTGCCAAATAAATCCAAGTGACAGTACCTGACTCCTTTGCTACAGCAAGCTCTCAATTACTGGGGATGCTTAATAAATGCTCTCATTTGGATGGTTTTCATTGAATTCCACAAGAACTTTATTCTATAGATGCACATATGTCAAATATAAAAACCCTTGGACATAGCAACTTCACTTACAGGATTTTACCCTACAGATATACTTGCATGTGTACATGTATTCATCAATGCACAGACATGACCAAGGCATTTGAAGCCACTTTTTCCCAAGTACATTTGCCTGCCTCTAAGATGCTAAGATGCTGACGAGTATGTTTGACAACCTCAAGGTGCTATAGGTGCAAAAGTTGGAATCCAGGACACATCATGCTAGGAGACCCAGACAAAACGTATGAAGGAGGGCTCGGTCCTAGCACTAAGGACTAAGGACAAAGGAGAAGTTAAGCTGGCCGAGCTTGGTTTCCCATTGTCTGTGTGGCCCAGAAAAATCTCAGTCCCTGAAACTGGATTAAGATATTCCTGGATTGCTAGTGTCTCCCCCTCGGGAACAACAATGCCTCCTAGCCCCACTTCCAGTCAGTATTATATTAGAGGTCTTAACCAGGAAGATTAGGCAAGAAAACCAAATGGCAGAAGAATTTGAAAAGAACTAATTCTGTCTTTGTTCATGGATAATATGATTGTGTAGACAGAGAAGTCAAAAGAATCCACAACCAAATTCTTAGAATAAATGAATCAGTTTAGCAATGTTGCTCAAATAAAATCAATATACAAAAATCAACTATGTCTCCACATACCAATAGTAAACATAAAATGAAGTTTAAAAAACACAAGAAACCATTTCCAGTGACCATTTACAATAGTATCAAGAAACTAGGGGCACCTGGGTGGCTTAGTTGGTTAAGCGGCCAACTTCGACTCAGGTCATGATCTCGCGGTTGGTGAGTTTGAGCCCCGCGTCGGGCTCTGTGCTGACAGCTCAGAGCCTGGAGCCTGCTTCAGATTCTGTGTCTCCTTCTCTCTCTGCCCTTCCCCTGCTCACGCTCTGTCTCTGTCTCTCTCTCAAAAATAAATAAACATTAAAAAATTTTAAAAAGTTAAAAAAAGAAACTAAAAGTGTATCTAACAAAAGATGGACAAAATATGCAGAAAACCCTAAATTGCACTGAAAACAAATTAAGAAAGTTGTCATAAAAAAGATAAGCATTGACCAGAAGTCTCAATATTTTTAAGTTGTCAACTCTCCTCAAGTTTATCTTCAGATTCAATTCCATCCCAATCAAAATCCAGCGATCTTTGTGGAGTTTGACAAGTTAATTCTAAAATATATAAATATGTCTTGTCGATAATAGTAGCCATTTAATAAAATACCAGTAGTAGTCTTTGCTTTAACAGATACGGAGATTATGCAACTACAGTTATTAAGACAGTGTGGTATTAGCATAGGAAATAGACAACTAGCCCAGGGGAACAGACTTGAGGGCCCAGAAACAGTTCTGCCTACACATGGACAAAGATCAGTGTCGGAAAGGACATCTTTTCAGTAAATGCTTTTGGAAGAATTGTATGTCCTACCTCACTCCTTACACACAGACATGTGTGTGTGTGTGTGCGCATGCACACACAAATCAGTGTCACATGGATTGCAGATCTAAATGTGAGCACAATATGATTTTTAGAAGATAACATAAAAGAATATTTTCATGATTTTGGAATAGGGAAAAGACTTTCTAAGGGCACAAAAAAATTAACTGTAGAAGAAAAGATTAATAAAGTGACTTTTATGGGGCACCTGGGTGGTTCAGTCAGTTAAGCAACCGGCTCTTGGTTTCCGCTCAGGTCATGATCTCGCAGTTCACGAGTTCCAGCCCCATGCTGGGCTCTGCACTGACAGTGAGGAGCCTGCTTGGAATTCTCTCTCTCTCCCTTTCTCTCTGCCCCTAATCTGCTAGCGCGCTCTCTCTCTTTCTCAAATAAATAAATAAATACACTTAATAAATATAAAGTGACTTTTATTAAAATATGAATCTGTGTTCATAAAGAGAACATTTTTATATGTTACAAATATCAACACTTAGAAGAACTGATATACAAATATAGAGTGAATTCCCCAAAAGAATCAATTAAAAAGACAAAGTAACCCAATAGAAAAATGGACAAGAGAAATAGGTGCCTTGCAAAATGAGATATCCAAATAGCTAATAAACAAAAGGTACTTGACCTCATTTGTAATCAAGGAGACATGAAATGAAGGATAAATAATTGGTAACACCAAATACTGATAGGAATGTGGAGCAATGGGAATTCTCATGCACTGCAAGGGCAGCATAAACCAATATAACCACTGTGGGAAATTGTCTGGCATTACCTACGGAAGTTGGATGTGTGGCTATTCTATGTTTCAGCAATTCCTCTCCTGGGGGTCCTATGTACCTGTTAGCTGCCTTCCTTACTAAAATATAATCACCATGAAGATAGAGGAAGTGTCTTTTTTTCACCACTGTATCCCCAGAACTTCATGTATCTCATTCAGGTTCTCCATAATTATTGGTGGAAAGACTTCCAAGATATGTAATAAAGTAAGGGGGAAATACAGAATGAAGAAAATAAGAAAAATATATAAATATATATGCAGTTATGACATGTAAATATATTTCTGAATAGATATATAAGAAACTATAGATGATAGTTTCTTACAGGGTGAGAAACCAGAAGGGGAAGGAGGGAAGAGAGTAGGGAAGACAGCATTTACTTTTCATTATATACCTTTATGTTAAATGCTGCTTGAATTTTTATACCATTTTTAATTTAAAAAAATTTTTTTAACATTTATTCAGTTTTGAGAGACAGAGAGAGACAGAGCGAAAGCAGGGGAGGAGCAGAGAGATAGGGAGACACAGAATCTGAAGCCGACTCCAGGCTCCCAGCATAGAGCCCAACACAGAGCTCGAACTCACAAACCGTGAGATCGTGACCTGAGCCAAAGTTGGCTGATTAACCAACCAAGCCACCCAGGTGACGCTTTACTTTTTTTTTTATCTGAGAGAGAGAGATAGAAAGAGAGAGAGTGGGGGAGGGGGTAAAGGGGGAGAGAAAGAAAGAGAGAGAGAGAGAGAGAGAGAGAATCTTCAACAGGCTCCACACTCAATGCAGAGACTGATGTGGGGCTTGATCCCATGACTCTGGAATCATGATCTAAGCTGAAGTCAAGAGTTGGACCCTCAATTAACTGAACTACCAGGTGCCCCTGCATTTTAATACCATTTTGGGAAGCAACTGTATGAAGGTATCCTTTATATTTAGTAGAATGCATCCATTTCAAGTGTACAGTCCCATGAATGTGTGCACATATGTGATCAAAACTCCAGTCCAGACTTAGAACATTTCTGTCACCCAAATGTGTTCTTTCTGCCCCTATGGCTGTGGGCAGAATTCAGTTCCGTATGAGTTGTAGGACTCTGGACTTTAGTTTCTTGTTGGCTGGTGGCTGGAAGCTTCCGTCAGTTCCTTGCCACGTGGGTGTCTCCGGAGGGCAGCTCATGACGTAGCAGATGTTTGTCACAGACAACAAATGTGCATCCTGCCTGCAAGTTTTTGAGTTTCTTGGATTTATGGGGAAATTTGGCCATGAGTTCTTCATATTTTTTCCTCTTCTTCGTCTTCACTCTGGGATATGAACTGCACATATGTTAGACTACTTGATATTGTCCCTCAGGTCACTGAGGCTTGGACCATTTTTTTCTTCAGACTTTTTCTCTGTGCTGTGGTTTAGTTTCCAGTGAAACTTTTAGATTAAAATACTGTCTTTTTCAACTCCGTAAGTTGTGTTTTCTTCTTTTTGTATCTTCTGGCTTTTTCCTCTTCATGTTTTCCTTAGGTCCTTAAACATATTTACAATGGCTATTTTTAAAGTCCTTGTCTGCTAATACTGTCTTTTCTACTCTTTCTAAACCCATTTCTGTTGACTGATGCTTGTCTTGGTTTTGTTGTATTTTCCTGTTAAGGAACAGGCCATAGCTGCTTATGGCCACTAGTCGTTTTTTATTGGATGTCAGTCTTTGTGAATATCTGGATTTTCCTGTCTTCTGTTAAGTGTGTTGAGTTTTATTTGGTCAGATAGTTCAGTTATTTGCAGGTAGGTCTGATCCTATCAAGCCTTGTGTTTAAGCTTTGTTAGGAAAGAGATATCTGAAGTAGCCTTACTCTAGGGCTGGTTTAGCACAGAACCCTGGAATTTCAACTAAGTGCTCTGCTGGTCCACAGCATTTCTGCACTCAGGCTCCTTGACATTAAGATGTCTTTCAATGCTGTAGGGAGGTTCTATGAACACCAATAGGTAGGTGTTCAGCTTATTGTTTCCTGGTAACTGATTTTCCCCCAGCTACATACATTTTCACTCAGTGGATGCACAGCTTAGTATACAGCCCCAAACTCAGAAATATGGAGCAATTTGTTAGCATAGAACCTCCTCTCTGGTCCCCTTTCTTCCCAAACTCCTCTCTGTCTCATCTCTGTTGTGCTTAGATACTCCCGTGTGGGCCAGAACCCAGTTACTGCTTCCAAGCAGAAGGCCTTCACTCATGAGCATACTATATTGTCCACTGTCTGAAAACAGATCAGTCCTCTATAATACAAATGAACTGCAGGCCAGTGTTCTAGTTTTGCACAGCAGGAAGGCTATCACAGTGGAAAGCTGAGGGCGATATCAATTGTTTTAATGCCTCCAAGATTTATCCGGGTGGTGAGATATATGCTTTTTACATTTAAAAATAAAACCTAGGGGCGCCTGGGTGCTCAGTCGGTTAAGCAGCCGACTTTGGCTCAGGTCACGATCTCGAGGTTCATGAGTTCTAGCCCCGCGTCGGGCTCTGTGCTGACAGCTTGGAGCCTGCTTCGGATTCTGTGTCTCCCTCTCTCTCTGCCCCTCCCCTGCTCATGCTCTGTCTCTGTGTCTCTCAAAAATAAATAACTGTTGGAAAAAAAACCCTGATAAATGTTATTTTTTCCAAAAGAAAGGGTGTTTTTAACCCGACATCAAATATACACATTCATATCTGTGTACTCTCATATTCTCTTTTAGTGGTTCAAAAAAGAAGTAAAACACAACAACAGGTGTCCAAGAGTAGCCATGTGACGTTAGCAAAGTGTTGCAGGTTGTTTAGTCTCCCTTTCTTGGTCCAAGTGCAGGAAGAATGTGGTCCCCGGCAGCCAGCGCATTTTACAGGTTGCCCTCAAGGCTGCAGCAGTGGTCAGTAGTGAAGTGGTTAATCTTCCTTATGTAAGAGCAGAGAAGAGCACTTAAAGCATAAAAGTTACTTAAAATTCAGCTTAGCCTTATGGTGATTTAGAGTTTGTTTAATTAGTATTTAGAACGGCACATTGTTTATAGCTATTGGTATTTCAATAGATGCTTAAATGTTTGAACATTTAAAGTTTAATACGCCTCAGTTCTTTGAAGAAAAACATTGATGTAATTAAATTTTCAATTACTCTTCCTTTTTTTTTAGGGGCCCATGCAATTAATAAAAGCTGAGGCATTTAACAACACTCATTTAAAAACCTAGTCAACCACCTCATTAATTAGCTAACACTTATAGTAGATATTTTTAATATAAAAGGCTCACAGAAGCAAAGTCACAACTTTTGAAAAGTACATATAATGACACATGAGAATAAATAAAATTAACTTTGCTTCAGGATTATTTTGTGTCACACATGAATGCGTGGATCAGTTATGGCTTTCCAAAAAGCATTCTTGTGCATTGATACCAATTACTGTTTATTTGTTTTGAACTGTGTGGTCAAATTAAAAACACTGAAGCAATTTGTCCTCAGAGCTTCCTTGCCCTTAGCACATTTTAGAGGATTTTAAAATCAAGTTGAAAAGAAGAAAGCGGCAGGGGCGTACAGATTGGACAAAATCTTGTTTTAATTAAACACTACATTTAAAATGGAATAGGAGCAAATTCTCCATTTCCAGATCCTTGCTACCCAAAGATCACCAGCAGCCAAGAGTATTATGAGCCAAGAGAGCTCATGATAGGCCTCCCACCCCAGAACTGCTGATCAGAAGCTAAATTTTCAAAACATCTCAGTGTTTAGTGTGCACGTTAAGGACTGAGAAGCACTGAAAAAGCATGATCAGTGTACTTGTCAGGAAAGAAACCTGTCTGAGTCCTTGCCCTTAAGGAGCTTATAGTCTTCTGGGGTGGGAGGAAGGAGTCAACAAGGAAGAATTCAATGATAATTTCCAGGGAAAAAGGTATGGTATGGTGATGTCCGCACTGCATCAAGGAGGGGCATTTTATCAAGTTTGAGAAATGGGCTGACCAAGAAGGCAAGTTCAGATCTTAAAGAACAAGAATTTAAGGGGCAGAGGAGGAGAAGCTCATCAAGGAAGCCAAGAAGGGAAGTAGTATCTATTTTCACCAGGAGATTGTAGTGTCGTGAAAACCAAGAGAAGAGTCAATGTTCTCCAGGTAATCAACAGAGATATTTATGGATATCTCAGAATATCAGTACCATGTTTGATACATGTTGGACACTAAGTGTTTACTGTATGAGTTGATGAATAAAGGCATATTTACCTCAGTGTTAAGTAAAAACCAGGATATGCATTCAAAAATGTCTAACTCTCTTATGCTCAGCCATCAGCCCCTACCATTTCCAAAGAAATAACCATATTTAAAACCAAATTTGAATGCATAAGTATATGTATGACAAATGCCTAACCTGAAACCAACAAAAATATTGTTATCTTTTATTTCTTTAAAAAAATTTTTAAAGTTTATTTTTATTATTTATTTTGAGAGAGAGAGCGCGCGCGCGAGCAAGCAGCGCATGCACAAGCAGGGGAGGGGCAGAGAGAAGGAGAGACAGAATCCCAAGTAGGTTCTACCATCAGTGCAGAGCCTGACGTGAAGCTCAAACTCACAAACTGAGATCATGGCCTAAGCTGAGATCAAGAGTTGGACGCTTAACCAACTGCACCACCCAGACATTGCTAACTTATCTTTCAGATATGAATCATGTATTAGTAGATTTTATATATTCACTTCTCTGAACCTTGCAAAAGCAACTAGTGTGATTCTTTGTACTCAGTAGGCACTCAATAAATATCTGTAAAATAAAAAATGCTCTAGAGACCATTTATCTCTGATCTCTCCCAAAACCACATTAAAACTATGATAAAGCAATAAAAACACAATGACCTATCAAGAACAAAGACTCCACCCACCATGGGAGCACCCAGATACATAAAGCAACTATTTACAGACAGAAAGGAAGAAATTGACAGTAATACAGTAATAATAGAGGACTTTAACACCCCGTTACATCAATGGATTGATCATCCAGACAGAAAGTCAACAAGAAAACAGTGGCTCTGAACCACATCTTAGACCAGGTGGACCTGATAAATACAGAACATTCCATCCCAAAACAGCAGAATACACATTTTTTCTTTTCCTTTTTTTAAATTTTTTTACGTTTACTTATTTTTGAGAGACAGAGAGAGACAGAGAGTGAACAGGGGAGAGGCAGAGAGAGAAAGAGACACAGAATCCGAAGCAGGCTCCAGGCTCTGAGCTAGTGGTCAGCACAGAGCCCAACGTGGGACTCAAACCCATGAACCGTGAGATCATGACCTGAGCCAAAGTCGGACGCTCAACCGACTGAGCCACCCAGGCGCCCATACATATTCTTTTCAAGGGCACATGGAACATTCTCCAGGTTGGATCACATGGCAGGCCACAAATCTCAATAAATTCAAAAATATTGAAATCATATGCATCTTTTCCAACTACAACACTATGGAACTAGTTATCAATCACAAGAAAAAACCTGCAAAGCATACAAATACACGGAGGCTAAATAACATGCTACTAAACAATGAATGGGTCAACCAAGAAATCAAAGAAGAAATCAAAAAAGACATGGAGACAAATGAAAATGAAGACACCATGGTCCAAAATCTTCAAGATGCAGCAAAAGCTGTTCTAAGAGCGAGGTTTATAACAATACAGGCCTACATCAAGAAGCAAAAAAAAAAAAAAAAAAAAAATCTTAAAATCTCAAATACACAACCTTACCTTATGTCTAAAGGACTAGAAGAACAAAGTCCAAAAAGCCAGTAGAAAGAGGGAAATAATAAAGATTAGAGCAGAAATGAGTGAAAAAAAGGACAAAGACCCTAGAAGAGTGACAACAAGCAGTTATGACAATAAAATTGACATATGGAAAGCAAATAGATAAATGCCTGCTGACTTAAGAGGCAAAGAGGGGTGCCTGGGTAACTCAGTCAGTTGAGCGTCTGACTCGATTTCGGCTCAGGTCATGATTTCACGCTTCATTCCATCAAGCCCCATGTTGGGCTCTGCACTGACAGTATGGAGCCTGCTTGGGATTCTCCCTCTCCTCTCTCTCTCTCTCTCTCTCTCTCTCTCTCTCTCTCTCTCTGCCCTTCTGCCCCCAAAATAAATAAATAAACATTAAAAAAAGAGAAAGCAAAAAAAGATAAAAGCAAAGACAACCAAAATCAAAGAAAACCAACACCTGTAGAGAAAGTAGTCAACAAAGTATGGCAGAGCCCTTGACCATTACAGGAACTGAGGGCACTGGGTACTTCTGGAGTTACCAGGCACCTCTAGGGACAGAAGTAATGAGGAGCAGGCTGAACACAGTGTAAGAGATCCCCTCCCACACCCCAATCAGGTGACAATCCCTCCCCTCCCCTGGCTGAAGATTGGACATTTACCCTGAGAAGAAACACAGCTGGATAAACTTTGGAAAGGAAAGAGTAATTACACATTTTTTAAAAGTAGGCTTCATGTCCAGTGCAGAGCCCAAAGCAGGGCTTGAACCCACAACCCTGAGATCAAAACCTGAGCCCAGATCAAGAAGAGTTGGACACTTAGCTAAGTGCACTTGCACTTACACCCCCTGCTAAATCAAGACACCAATGGGCACATCTAAATGTTCTCTCAGCACCACCTAGGGAATAAAACAAAAAATAAAACTGGGTTTGCCTTCAAGTTGCATGAATTCTGTTGGAGAGGCTTCGTTAGATGCAGGAAACAGATAGGAACACATTAATCACAATTGAATACCAAGTTGTATGGTACAGAGTATGTGGAGTTCAGAGACACGTCAGATCAGAGAGAATGTGCCGCAGGTCAAAGGAGCTGTGGGAAGCAAAGTGGAAAGTGGTGAGGAAGAGGCTGTGGAAGTTGGGCCACATCATTGCAGTACTCTGTAGGTTATGTCAAAGTTCAGGGGTTTAATCCCAAGGGTAATGAAAAGCCAATAAAAGGACCCCAGCCAGGAAGCAACACAATTTTAGGAAGATCACTGGATGAAGAATGGACTTAGAGGAAGGCAAAAACCAATAGGAAGAATAGTTAGGAGACTATTGCAGTGGTTCAGGTGAGAGATGGTGGTGGCTTGGATCAGGATCTCAGCTGTGGAGATAGAGATGATTCAAAACCTATTGTAGAAGTGGAGCAAAAGGTTTGCTGCTGTCTTCCTTATGTGGAGGACAGAAGGGAGCGACTAGGAGGAAAGAGCTAAGGATGACTCCCAGAATTCTGATTTGAGCAATTGGGTGGAGGGTGGTTTCACATCCCCAGGTGGAGCAAGGCTGGGAAAGGTACAAGTTTTAGAAGAGAAGGCAAAAAGTTAGATATTGAACAAATTAAGATACAGATACATGACACAAGATTTGTCAAGTAATCTGTTGATTCATTGTCCTCTCTGTATTTCCATCTTCTAGGACACTATGTGGCCTTTAGGCCCAGCAAAGTAATCCAGTCTAGAGTCAGTTTGGGTAGTAGGGAGTTGTGGGCATATAGATGAAACTGGAAATCATGAAAATGTATGAGACTAGGGCAGTGGGTTTTATTTATTTTTAATGTTTATTTATTTTTGAGAGACAGAGAGACAGAGCACAAGCAGGGGAGGGGTAGAGAGAGAGGGAGGCACAGAATCTGAAGCAGGCTCCAGGCTCTGAGCTGTCAGCACAGAGTTGGATCCGGGGCTCGAACCCACGAACCGTGAGATCATGACTTGAGCCAAAGTCAGACGCTCCACCGACTGAGCCACCCAGGCGCCCCATCAGTATATTTTTTTTTTTTAGCTTAATTTTATTTATTCTTTCTCCTCCCCAAAGCATTGTTTTTATTTCCCCAGTGCCTGGCATTGAGTATGTCCTCAATTAATGTGCGTTGTTGTGAAAAGTACTGCTGGCCATTTAGCAAATGATACAACAGAAACCACCGTACGTTTTGTAAAGCTCATGTAATCTTCGTGTGAAAAGGATTATAGTCCAATTACTTTACTTTCAAATGGGGTAACTCAAGCCCGAGGGGGGAACTAAATACCTAAGGCCCCTCGGCCTCGGTAAGTGGCCAATCAGGACCAGAACCCAGTGTCCCAACTTCCAGGTCACAACTGTCCTGCTTTTCAAACAGTCTGCATTTTGACCACTCCCCCAAACCCGTTCACCCATCAAGACAGCCAGTTTAATAAATACCAAACCATTTCCCTCAGTCACAAACTGCGGCCCCTTTCATCAAACCCGTAGTCACTCCCAGACCCGCCTCTGTCCCAGACCCACCCTATCCCCATCACAACCTCAAGCCCAGCCCCGGGGAGTTGACCAGTGGGGCCTACCATCCCTCACTGCGCTTGCGCCACTCGGCCGGGGACTCTGTCGCCATAGCAACCGGAGACACGCGAATCGGCCTGAAGCAACAGGGGAGAGGAGTTCCTGGTACAGTTCTTTTTTTGTATATGCTTTCCTTACCGCTTCCCGTGCCTGGTGCGTGAATTTGAGGGTCTGGTAAGAAAGCTCCATCGGCTACTGTATTAGGGCCGGAAAGGAGGACCAGTCACTGGGCTGACCAGTACTTCCAGAGAAAGCTGCTTGAGGAAACCTGACGCTTAACCAGCCCGCCCCTTTCAGGATTGGCCGGAGCCTAGACAGGTCAGCCAATCACTGGGCACAAATGGATTCCTTCTCATGCCAATCAATGTTAAAATAAACACGTTGAATCCAGAGCCTTTGCACTGAATTGACCAATCAAGAAATGGAGAGGAGATGATTGACAGGGCTTGGGGCGGGGCTTGAAATTGTTCTGGCTCGCTTAATTCTGTCTCTAAAATGCCAAGTTACCGGGTTTGTGTACCATAGTATTTGTCCTTGATTTCAGCAGTTGTTCAGGCCTTTGTGACCCAATGTTTACGTTCCCAAGACTATACTTTGACATCTGTCTTTTCTAGGCCCCCTTCTCCCTCCTTATTAAGGTAAAGGTTTGGAAGGAACTTTCTGCTTTACTATGGGATATCTCCAAGTAGTCCTTTTAGACAGGAAGAATCTGTGTGGACTTTGGCTGTCAGAGGCTTTCTGGGATGTAGAGTGTGCATCAACTTTTACCTCCAACTTCCTCCACACCAGACCTAAGCTCACCAGAAGTGGATAAACATGGACTTGACATTTTCCTCTGCTCCATTTTTTTCATTGTGCTAACTACTTTGTGTCTTCCATGTCTTTTCCTTCTGTCTGTCTTGCTGTTAATCCTATTCTAAACCATCCCCTCTTCGTTATCTTTGGGCTTCTTCTTCCATCCTCTACGCTTAGGACACAAAAATATTCAAATTTCCTCAGTCTAAAATACACACACAAGCACACACAACCTCTCATCTTATAATTGTTGAATTGAATCACCTCTCTCCCATCCACTTCCAGCTCTTTGAAAGGACTGGCTAAACTCTTCTTTTCTCCCATTCATTTCTCAACACATTCTCCCCCTACCCACTGTGAAGTTGTCCTTACTAGAGTCTTCAATAACTTCCTAATTAGGAAAGCCAATTATAGATTATTTTACACTTTATTTTATTTAAATTTAGCACCATTTGAAACTGTTGACCACTCTCCTTTTAGAAACAATAGCTATAATTTACTAAACATCTATAGCACCAGACAATGCACTGTGTGATTTTTATGGTTATCTAATTTAATCCTAACACCCCATGGAGAAGTTATTACCACTCCCAATTTACAGTTGTGGAAATGGGCTCAAAGAGCCAAATTAGTCCATTCTAAGTTATCCAACAAGATAAAGTTAGGATGCAAAAGTAGGTCTCCTGACTAAAGCCAGTGAGCCTTTCCACTACATCATGCTGCTACCCTCCCAGTTCAGGCTCACCTATCATTCCCAGCCCAGCCCAGGCATCTCCCACCCCACCGCCCAGCATACATGATTTGTGAACTACTGAGCAGTTTCTTTTGCTTGGAGGATCACTCCCACCTCATTTGCCCAACAAAAGCCTGTACTGCCTCCTAAGACTCAGCTTAGAAATCACCTTCTAGAACAATTCAGTGGAGCTTTTCCAATCACTACACTTACCCCAAGCAGAGTTTAGGCAGAGAGAAAATTGTTCCTGATTTCTTTACATACCTTTCATGCTGTTCTTATTACACTGTTTTGTTGACATGATTTTCAAAAAATTAAAAACGTGACTCTTTAATGTGAATGGACACATGTCAAAGATTCCTCTTAAGTCCTTGAGAGAGCCAGTTAAATGGTAGACGTGGTTTAAAGAGCATTTTGAGGTACCAGGTATTTACAGGCATTTAAAGAAAACAAAGTTAGCATAAGATTGCTAGGTTAGATACAAAACTGGTTACTGTTCTACAGGGCAATACACCACAGCCTTTGGAATTTTCTCTAAGAGACACAGATACATTCCTCTAGTTTGGGCCATTTACATGTAAGTTTTAATTAAAATTAAATAAAGTTAACAATTCAATCCCTCAGTCACACTAGCCATATTTCCAGTATTTAGTTGTCACATGTAGCTAGTGGCTAATATATTGGACAGCACGAAGATAGAACATTTCCATCATCACAGAAAGTCCTATTGGATAGAGGTTGAACCTCTTAAACATTGTTCTAGTGTGACATTGAAAGGTCATGATACTTTTGTTTTGCCTTATTTCCAAATTTAACATGACTTTTTTCTAAAGAATCTCCTTCACATGACTATTGGCTTTCAAATGTTTCTAACCAAGACTCACATTAAGAAATTCATTTTGATCAACTAATATTTGACAAGGGAACTAAGAATACTCTAGGGGGGAAGGACAGTCTCTTCAATAAAAGGTGTTGGGAAAATTAGATATTCACATGCACAAGAATGAAACTGGACCCCTATCTTATAGCACTTACAAAAATTAACCTTAAATGGATTAAAAACTTAAACATGAGACCTGAGACCATAAAACTCCTAGAAGAAAACATAGGAAAAAGCTCCTCAACATCTGTCTTGGCAATGATTCTTTTTGGATATGACGCTAAAGCCCAAGTGACAAAAAAAGAAATCAACAAGTGGGACTACATCAAACTAAAAAGCTGCTTCACAACCAAAGAAATTATCAACAAAATGAAAAGACAACCTATGGAATAGAAGAAAATATTTGCAAATCATCTTTCTGATAAGGGATTCATCTCCAGAATATATAAGGAACTTACACAACTCAACAGCAAAAGAAACCCAAACAATCCGATTCAAAACATGAAGACATACAAAGGAACAACAAGGACATGAAAAGGTGCTCAACATCTCTAATCATCAGGGAAATGCAAATCCCAAGCACAATGAGATACCACCTTTCACCTGTCAGAATGACTATTATTAAAAAGGCAAGAGATAACAAATGCTGGCAAAGATATGAAGAAGAGGGAACTCTTGTGCCCTGCTGGTAGCTGTATAAAGTGGCACAGCTGCTATGGAAGACAGTATGGAGATTCCTCAAAAAATTAAAAGTAGAACTCCCATTTGATCTTGCAATTGCCCTTCTGGATACATATCCAAAGGAAAGGAAATCGCCATCTTGAAGAGATATCTGTACCCTCAAGTTTATCGCAGCATTATTTACAATAGCCAAGACATGGAAACAACCTGGAAATGTATATGATTATAGAAATACATCTCTGACGTACTGAAAGAAAAAAAGATGCCGTGAGCTTGGAATTCTATATCCAGTGAAAATACTCTTCAGAAATTAAGCTGACATTGTAGAGGTGGCTGCCAGGAGCTGGGAGGTCATGGAAGGGAGGCTATGGAAGTAGTCTAGATGAAGAATAAAAGGGCAGGGACTGTAAGGACTGAGAGGGGAGATTCTCAGATGAGGTCTTAGGAGATCACCTGACCACAGAGTTACTCCTAGAGTTGGTTTTTCAGAACAGAGATCTTATCAATCCTGTGTGGTGTCCCAGATCATCCAAACCCTTCATCTTGACGTGTATGTCCCTCCCCAGTCTCATCTCACCATGTCTTAAAATTAGTTTTAATTAAAGCCACCACTTTAGGGGAGCCTGGGTGGCTCAGCCAGTTAACTGTCGACTCTTGGTTTCAGCTCAGGTAATGGTCTCACGGTTTGTGAGATCGAGCCCTGCATCAGGCTCTATGATGACAGAGCGGAGCCTGCTTGGGATTCTCTCTCCTCTCTCTCTGCCTCTCTCTCTCAAAAAAATAAATAAACAACTTTAAAAAAAAGGCACCACTTCAAAGAGAAAAAGCAAAGGCAAACACCTAAGTTTTCCCTTTGAGTAAGGAACTCAGGGGCACCTTGGCTGGCTCAGCTGGTAGAACATGCAACTGTTGATCTTAGAGTTGTGAATGCCACGTTGGGCATAGAGTTTACTTAAAAAGTAAAGGAAGGAACTCAACTTTTCTCACTGAAATTCTCCGGTAGCTAGATTTGTGGCACTAGGGCAGTAGCATTTCTCAAACTTGCCCCTACTGATATTTGGGGGTAGATAATTGTTGTGCTGGACTGACCTGTGCAGACTAGGATGTTTAGTAGCACCTCTGGCCTCTGTCCACTGGTTACCAGTAGTGCTCCCCAAAATTGTGACAACCACAAATGTCTCCATGCCTTTGCCAATGCCAAATGTCCCCTGGGGAGTAAACTCATCCCTAGATTAGAACCTAGGATATACACATAAGCATGCACACCTTCCCTCCCCAAGCCAGATAAATTAAAAGAAAAAAAACAAGAACAAAATTCTCTTCAACAAACCATTTTCTTTTTTAAAAAAACTTTATTCCCATATAGTTAACATATAGTAGTCTGTTAGTTTCAGGTGTACAATATAGTGACTCAACAGTTCTACACATTACTCAGTGCTCATCAAGGTAAGCGTACTCTTAATCCCCTTCACCTATTTCCCCCATCCCCTCGGTTCAACGGTTAATTTTATCTTCACTTCTGGAAGATGTTTCCATGTCCCATCCCATGCGCTCTTCCTCTCGAGACCACATGAACCTCTTCCACTGCTGGCCCTTGGGCCTGGTTTTCTTTTTCATGCTCTTTAACATGGGTGCACTTTTGAGTATGTCAGGCAAGATCAGAACAATCTTGCTACCATGGATATACTCCTGCTCCCGCTCTGCCATTTGCCATCTCCATAGAGGACCGTGATATTGGCCATCTGGCAGTTCTCATGGCCCTCTGCCTCTGAATTTCCCACAATACACTTCAACGGTGTTTGTCTCTCATGACATGGCCTTCAGCCTCGTGCAGGACTTTGATCGGCACACCATTAGACATCTCAATGGCAAGAGAGCATGGCCCAGATCCCCTCTTCCTTTCTGGTGCAATGGTAACTCCAGGGACTGTGAAGATGTGAGGTGAGTGAATGGTTGATTCCAGGCTCTCAGAACCAATTTTTTTAAAGTATCAATTAGCTTACTAAACTATTAATACCTACAGAGAAAAGAAAAAACTCTTCTTTGTCTTAGAAAAAGTTATTTTTGGGCACCTGGGTGGCTCAGTTGGTTAAGCATCCTCAGGTCATGATCTCATGGTTTGTGAGTTCAAGCCCCACAACAAGCTCTCGGCTGTCAGCGTGGAGCCAGTTTCAGATCCTCTGTCCCCTCTCTCTTTGCCCCTCCCCTGCTTTCTCTCTCAAAAATAAAATATTGGGGAAAAAAAAAGAAAACTTATTTTCCCTCCTTTTATATATCACATTAACATTTCTTATGCTTGTGCTTTAAACAGTTTAAATATTTACCTAAGTAACAAAATTATGTCTGATGCACACATTGTGTCATTTGATGTATATGAGACAGAGCGCAAGCTTTACCACTTGTTTCCCAGGGCATACTATTTTCTAAAGTATTCAAAGCATGGGGCACCTGGGTGGCTCAGTTGGTTAAGGTTCCAACTTCAGCTCAGGTCATGATCTCACAGTTCGTGAGTTTGTGTCCCTCGTCGGGCTCTGTGCTGACAGCTCAGAGCCTGGAGCCCACTTCGAATTCTGGGTCTCCCTCTGTCTCTGCCCCTTCCCTGCTCTCTCTCTTTCTCTCTCTCTCTTTTTCTCTCAAAAATAAACATTAAAAAAATAATGTATTCAAAACACAGTCCAACTTCAGTTGGAGAAAACAAGTTATTCCTCTTTCTCTCATAGCAAGGATGTTCTATAAAGTGAATTCTGAATGTTTTTAAATCATAAGCTTTGATTTATTGATTACTCTCTTCAAATCATACTTTAATCCATCAATCCCTCCCGATTTCTCTCCCCAGCCCCTCCCCCAAGCGAACACCTTGGATGTCTGGACTCACAACCTCACTTGTGTCAAGCTGCCTTCCACAGAGCTTCCTTTTCTAGACATGCAAGAATGGGGGGGAGTTTTCAAGAATGACAAGAAATATACCTGCCTAACTGCAAACCCTGTGACAGTCAACCATAAGTCATCTCCGAATATATATTGTTAAAACTCCACATTTTACATTGCTAAAAAAATCCTGCCATTCTTTAAAAACTGTCAACTCTGTCAATGGGAAGAGAAAACGTTTTAATCATACAGACATTCCGTGTTGATATAAATCTCCCTCTGCCGACGTTTGTTGAAATGTAAGAATAAAACTTTTTCTGGATCTTATCCAAAAAACAGAATGATATCTGGGTTTTGCCCCATCACTGGGATCAGAGTCGTTTTCTAATTTACCCCAAATAGTATTAAAATGTTTGCTCCGTTTTCCTAACTTCATCTCCACAACAGCCCTCCCGCTGCCCTTCCTGCAGCCACAGGTATCGGCTCAGCGTTCCTCTCCAGAGTCACGGAGTCCAGGATTGCAATCTTTACTGCTCTGTGATGTTAGGAACAGTATTGGACCTGCACAAGCCTTGTCTCCTCGTCTGTAAGATGGGAATAGTAATCCCCTCTCACAGTATGGTAAGAATTCAATGAGATCATGCCTGGGAAAGACTGTCTTAGTCAAGTTTCTTTGATTAAGAGATTGTTTACGTTTCTGTTTTTAGGATGAATGATCAACAAAACAAAGAGACTTACCCACATTCATTTTAAAAATAAAGGGACTGGATTTCATGGGAAGGATAGAGGGGTAACTATGTCTTTAAGCCAAGGAAATATTGAACAACAAGTCCAGAAAGGGCAGACAGCAGTGCAGCCTCAGGGACCTCAACAGCTGTTCCCATCATTCAAAACTGTCCTGCCATTAACATGACTCATCTTCAAACTTCTTTAGCTTGCACGTCTCTCAGCACAAATTTTTAAGAAAACGAATCTGATTGCTTCCTCCTGGCTAACAGATGGGCTTTTCTCACCCAGTGTTTGATTCAGATCCAATTAGCTGTGACTAAGGAGGAAGATTTCATGACACAGATAGGTTTTCAGGGCCTATGAGAAGGAGAGGGAGGCTGACACACACCCCCAAAAGTATATGGTCCTCGTGTTTGGTAATGCCTGATACATAATATGCGCTTACTGAGCCTTAGCTATTGTGATTGTTGATAGATTACCCTGTAATTTTCGGCTTCTATATGTTTGATTAGATCTTAAAATTTTTTTCCTTACCGTTTATTTATTTTTGAGAGACACAGCATGAGTAAGGGAGAGGCAGAGAGAGAGGGAGACACAGAATCTGAAGCAGGCTCCAGGCTCTGAGCGGTCAGCATAGAGCCTGACTTGGGGCTTGAACCCACGAACCGTGAGATCATGTCCTGAGCTGAAGTCAGACGCTTAACCAACTGAGCCATTCAGGCAACCCAGATTACACGGTTTTGTTTATTTTTAACCACTAAAGTGTCATTCCTCTCCTTTTTGAATGAAAAAGAAATCTCTCATTTATTTATTCATCCAAAAAAACATGTCATACTTAATGAGTCAAACAATTCTCAGAAATGAGGATATGGCAGAGGACACGGTCCCCACTTTCATGAATCTTATAGTCTAGTGGAGGCTGGGGACTCTGAGAATAACTGTATCCATAAATCATGAATTAATATAATTTGAGGTAGTGAGAAGTTCCAAAAGAAAAATAAAACAGTTTGAGGGGATAAATAATGATGGTGGAGGAAGAATAAAAGCTTAAGAACTAAATGTCAGAGATAAAACAAGGGCCTGTGGACTGTGGTAAGGAATTTAATTTTTATTTTTAGAGTGATGTAAACCCACTGAAAGGTTTTGCATAGGGAGATGGTGAGATCATATTTATATTTATAAAATATTCTGGCTGGCATGTGGGGAATAATTGTAGTGGAACCAGATGGAAAGCAAGGAAACAAGACGGGAGGCTAACGCAGTCATTCAGGTTGATGGTGGCAGGAACAGGGAAGTAGTCAAGAACGATCAGTTTTGGATCTGTTTTGTTTTGGTATGAAATGTTTCAAGCACACAAATAGAGAGAAAAGTAGATTAGTATATCCAACTTCCAAATCTGTCACACCTTAACGCTGTGCCATATTTGCTTCAGGTCCTTTTTTTTTTTTTAATGTTTATTTATTTATTTTTGAGAAGGTGGAGGGGCAGAGAGAAAGGGAGAGAGAATCCCAAGCAGGGTCTGCACTGTTAGCACAGAGCCCGAGGCGGAGCTCCATCTCATGAACAGCAAGATCATGACCTGAGCTGAAATCAGGTGTCAGATGTTTAACCAACTGAACAAACCAAACTCTCATGCCTTTTTTTTTTTTTAAGAAAAAACATTATAGGGGTGCCTGGGTGGTTCAATCAGTTAATCATCTGACTTCAGCCCAGGTCATGATCTCACAGTTTGTGGGTTCGAGCCCCGCATTGGGCTCTGTGCTGACAGCTCAGAGCCTGGAGCCTGCTTCAGATTCTGTGTATGCATCTCTCTTTCTGCCCCCCCCCCCATGCACACTTTCCCTCCCTTTCTCTCTCTCTGTCTCTCAAAAAGAAATAAGTATTTACCAAAAATAAAGGGTAAATTTGTGGTGATGAGCACTGAATAATGTATAGAGCCCCGCTTCTCTCTCTCTCTCTCTCTCTCTCCCTCCCTCCCTCATAGGATTCTCTCTCTGCCCCTTGCTCACTTTTGCCCTCCCCCTCAAAAAAATATAATACCCCCTGGGGTTCCTGGATGACTCAGTGGGTTAAGCATCTGACTCTTAATTTTGGTTTAGGTCATGATTTCATGGGTTCGTGAGTTCAAGCTCCACATCTGGCTCTGTGCTGACAGCATGGAGACTGCTTGGGATTCTCTCTCTCCCTCTCTCTCTGTCCCTCCCCTGCCTGCACACACCTGCACTCTCTCTCTCTCTCTCTCACAGTAAATAAACATTACAAAAAAATCTAATACCCCCCAAAATAAAATAATAAAACTAAAAGTCTAATAGCCACTTATTTTCTATGACTGGAAAATACAATTTTGAATGATAAACATTTTATCATTAAAATGATTTATCATTTTATGGTAAACAAAATAGGCTTTACATTCTAGCTGTGCTTATAGTATAGAGAATTTGCATATACCCATCTCCCTTATTATTAATACCTCATATTAATATGGTATATATGTCACAATGAACAAATATTAATACATTATTATTAATTAAAATTCATACTTTATATAGATTACCTTAGTTTTCCTAATGTCCTTCTTCTGTATCAGGATCTCAGCCACATTATATTTAGTTGTTATATCTCTTTAGGTTCCTCTTGGCTGTGACTGTTTCTCTGACTTTCCTTGTTTTTTGATGACCTTGAAACTTTTAAGGAATACTGATCAGGTACTTTGTAGAATATCTCTCAAAGTGAGATTTGTCTGATATTTATCTCTCTCTTTTATATTTTTTAATTTTTTTAACATTTATTCATTTTTGAGAGACAGAGAGGGACAGAGCATGAGCAGGGGAGGGGCAGAGAGAGAGGGAGACAGAGAATCTGAAGCAGGCTCCAGGCTCTGAACTGTTAGCACAAAGCCTGAGGTGGGGCTCAAACCCATGAACAATGAGATCATGACCTGAGCTGAAGTCAAACAATTAACCAACTGAGCTACCCAGCCACCCCTGATGTTTCTCTCTTGATTAAACTGGGGTTATAAGTTTTTGAGAGGAAGACCACAGAGGTAAATTGCCATTCTCATGACAGCATATCAAGGGTGCATATTGTTATCATAACTTACCATATCTCATCAGAACTGGGGAGATGATAAAAAACTGTCTCATGACAGTTTCTGTGACAGAGAAGCAACTGAGAAACAGGCTTGTAGCAGCTCCTCAGAAATCTCCATGTTGGGTTTTAGTTGTTTGATCCTGGCATGTCTGGTAATTTCTGAGCACATGTCAAGCATTGTGTATGTATTATATATTAGTTTTCCCCTTCATTAGTTTCTTCTCTTATGCTTAGTATGTCTTTCTTCTTACTTTCCTTCAATATTTTTTTGTTCTGTTATTTAAAGTTCTTTAGGTCAACTGATTGCCAGCTTTTTTTTCCTAACCTGTAAATTTAAGGTTAAATTTCCCTATAACTGTGGTTATAGGTACAACTCAGGGATTTTTTTCAAATTTAAATTTACATCCAAGTTAGTTAGCATATAGTGCTATAATGATTTCAGGAGTAGATTCCAGTGGTTCATCCCCTATGTATAACACTCAGTGCTCATCCCACCAAGTGTCTTCCTTAAGGCCCCTTGCCCATTTAGCCCATCCCTCCACCCACAATACCTCAAGCAACCCTCAGTTTGTTCTCTGTATTTAAGAGTCTCTTATGTTTTTCCTCCTCCCTGTTTTTATATTATTTTTGCTTCCCTTATGCTCATCTGTTTTGTATATTAAATCCCACATATAAGTGAAGTCATATGATATTTGTCTTTCTGTGACTGACTTATTTCGCTTAGCATAATATCCTCTAGTTCCATCCACGTTGTTGCAAATGGCAAGATTTCATTCTTTTTGATTGCCAAGTAATACTCCAGTGTGTGTGTGTGTGTGTGTGTGTGTGTGTGTGTGTGTGTACACCACATCTGCTTTATCCATTCATCTGTGGATGAACATTTGGGCTCTTTCCATACTTTGGTTATTGTCAATAGCGCTGCTATAAACATTGGGGTGCATGGGCCCCTTCGAAACAGCACATCTGTATTCCTCGGATAAATACCTAGTAGTGCAGTTCCTGGGTCATAGGGTAGTTCTATTTGTAATTTTTTGAGGAACCTCCATACTGTTTTCCAGAGTGGCTGCACCAGTTTGCATTCCCATCAACAGTGCAAAAGAGATCCTCTTTCTCCGCATCTTCACCAACACCTGCTGCCTGAGTTGTTAATTTTAGCCATTCTGACTGGCCTGAGGTGGTACCTCATTATGGTTTTAATTTGTATTTCCCTGATGATGAGTGACGTTGAGCATTTTTTCATGTGTCTGTTAGCCATCTGGAGGTCTTTTTTGGAAAAGTATCTATTCATGTCTTTTGCCCATTTCTTCACTGGATTATTTGTTTTTTGGGTGTTGAGTTTGATAAGTTCTTTATAGATGTTGGATACTAACCCTTTATCTGATATGTCATTTGCAAATGTCTTCTCCCATTCCATTGGTTGCTTTTAGTTTTGGTGATCGGAGATTTTAATGTGTAGTATTTTCATTGTCATTCAGGTAAATAGTTTTAAAATTTTCATAGTGATATTTTCTTTGACTCATAGGCTATTTAGAAGGGCATTTCTTAATTACCAAAAATATAGTGATTTTATAGTTATCTCTTACTGAGTTCTAGTTTAATTGTGCACAGATCATAATCTGGATGATTTCAATCCTTTTAAATTTAGTGAAACTCAACAACAAAAAAACCAAACAACCTGATTTTAAAAATCGGTAAAAGATTTGAGTAGATACTTCTTCAAAGAAGATATACATGTGGTACTCATCTTAGTAATCATTAGGGAAATGCACATCTAACCCATAAGATATCAGCTTGCTCCTATTAAGATGGCTACTATTGAAAAAACAGAAAATAACAAGTGTTGATGTGGGTGTGGAGAATTTGGAACCCTTGTGCACTGCTGGTGAAAATGTAAAATGGTGCAGCCACTTTTGAAAATGGTATGGCAATTCCTCAAAATGTACAAACAGAATTACCACATGACCCAGCATTTCCACTTCTGGATATATACTGTAAAGAGCTGAAAGCAGGGTCTCAAAGAGATATTTCTACACCCATGTCCATAGCAGCATTATTCACAACAGCCAAAAGGTGAAGGAACCTGCTATGGATGGAATGTCTGTGTCCCCCCCCAACACCCCAAACCCATCCGTGTTAAAGCCCTAATTCCCAATTTGATGGTGTTTGGAGATGGGGCCTTTAGGAGGTAATTGGGTTTAGCTGAGGTCATGAGAGTGGAAGCCCTAAGATGGGATTAATGCCCTTATGAGAAGATGAAGAGACCACAACTCCGTCTTTCTACTGTGTAGCAAGAAGGTATCTATCTGTAAACTAGGAAGCGGACCCTCATCAGACACCAAATCTGCTGGCACCTTGATCTTGAACTTCTCAGCCTCCAGAACTGTGGAAAAAAAAAAGTTGTTGTTCAAGCTACCCTGTATGTGATATTTTGTTTTGGTAGACCAAACTAAGACACAACCTGCATTCTTTGACAGATAAACAAAATATTGTACATACATACAATGGAATATTATTCAGTCTTAAAAAAGAAGAGAATTCTGTCCTATGCTACAACATGAGCTCTAAAGACATTATGCTGAAAAAAATTAGCCAGTCACAGACACAAATGCTGTATAATTCCACTTACATGAGGTGCCAGGAGTAGCCAAATTCATGGGGAAAGCAGTATGGTGGTTGCCAGGGGCCAGGGGCAGAGGAAAATAGGGAGTTATTTTTAGATAAGTTTTGGTTTGGGAAGTTAAAGAGCTCTGAAGATGGATGGTGGTGATGATTATGCAACAGTGACTATTCTTTTTTCTATTAAAAACAATATTTTTCAGTGTTTATTTTTGAGAGAGACAGAGCGAGCAGGGGAGGGGCAGAGAGAGAGAGGGAGACACAGATTCCGCAGCAGCTCCAGGCTCCCAGCTGTCAGCACAGAACCTGATGTGGGGCTCCAACTCACAAACTGTGAGATCATGACCTAAGCTGAAGTTGGATGCTTAACTGACTGAGCCACTCAGGTGCCCCAACATTTATGACTATTCTTAATGGCAGTAAATCGTACACTTAAAATGGTTTAAGGTGGTAAATTTTATGTGTGGTTTATCACAATTTTTTAAATTGTTGAGACTTGCTTTATGGTCGGTGTATGTTTAATTTTTGCAAATGTTCTATACGTGCTTGAAATAACGCATTTTCTGCACACTAAAGTCACTTGGTCAAATTTGTTAACTGTGTTCTAACAAAAATCTAGATCTTTAATGATTCTTTCTTTGCCTTTTTGTATCAATTACTAAGATAGGTATGATAAAATACTTCACTGGATTTATTCTATGTCTCATTGTGGTTCTTATGCTACATGGAGGTCATGCCATCAGCTGCACACAAATTTAAAACTGCTATATTTTACTGGCCAATTAAACTCCCTCGGGAAAATCCCAAGTATGGCCTCCCCATAAGGTATTTATAGTTCATTTATAGTTAGTTCATCCTGATCTAGAGGCAGTTTACTGGTCAGAGGGCATTTAAAATTTTTAAAATGTGTATTTATTTTGAAGGGGGGGAGTACATGAGAGTAGGGGGAGGAGGAGGGGCAGAGAGAGAGGGAAAGAGAGAGAATCCCAAGCAGCCCCTCGCTCTCAGTGCAGAGTCCAATACTGGGCTCAAGCTCACAACCTGTGAGATCATGACCTGAGCCGAAATCAAGAGTGAGATGCTTAGGGGTGCCTGGGTGGCTCAGTCGGTTAAGCATCGACTCTTGGTTTTGACTCAGGTCATGATCTCAAGGTTTTGTGGGCTTTGTGCAGGGCCTGAGTTGGGCTCTGCCCTGGCAGCACAGAGACTGCTTGGATTCTCTATCTCCCTCTCTCTCTGCCGCTCCCCTGCTCACACTGCCTGTCTCTCAGAATAGATAAAGAAACTTAAAAAAAACAAAAACGAGTGGGACACTTAATGAACTGAGCCACCCAGGTGCCTCCAAAGGCCATTTTAAAAATCATAACACTCTATCAAGTTTCCAGCGAACAAAGCTAGAAAGTTAACTGAAGGTCAAGTTCTTATGCAGGATGGGAAAGGGTTTTGTTACCCTTTCACCTAGTGTTTTTCGTCAGTCTGGAGAGTCTCAGGTTTTATCTCTTCACATATTATTTCTGCCTCATTCTGACTTTTTTGTTCTTTGAGGACTCCAATTAAACATTTGTTAGACCTTCTCAACATCATTTCATATACCTCAAACCTGTCTCCAATATTTTCATAGTCATTTTCCATTTGTTTTCTTTTATTTTCTCTGTGCTTCATTCCAAACAGCCATCTGACACATGTTCTGGTTATTTTCTCCTAAACTGTGTGTAATATACTACTAAACCTATGCATTGAGTCCTTAAACCTCTCAATTCTGGAGTAGAGTTTCTGCTAGATTATTTTTCTCAAACCTTTTATTTTTTAGTGTAAGCATGCTTTTTATTTCAGTCTTATGACTACATGCTGATCATTTTATTTGGAAAATTATCTGTGTAGGGTAATTTGAGGTTTGGAGTGATGATATCTTCATTTGGAGAGAACTTTAGTTTGTTTCTGCCCAGTGCCTATAGTTTGCCACTCTAGGACCTATTTATTCAATACACAAAGCTTGAGATTTTATGATTACTGCTAAACCTGATTGCAATCTGTGGAAGCGCTGATTGACTTCTGGTTTATCTTCACCCTATAGGGTCTTGTATTAAATACATGGGGTATTTATTAGACTTTCCATTTTCTGTGGCACTAGATTTAGAATTGTTTCTCGTTTGCTCAGCAATCCTGAAAAGGTCATAGTTCATTTTATAGATTTTACTTTTGGATCATTAAATGCCTTTAGGACAAATGTTTGGTTTCACTGCCTGAAATACTTCCTTCTAAGATTTCAGCTGGATCATTTCTTATACAGTATTGGGCATGTGGTTCTGCTTTTCTAAACCCAGATTTTTTTTGTTGTTTTCAGGTGGTGAGTTGGATCAAATTACCAGTTTATTATATATGCTGTGTGAAACCATCCTTGCATTACTAAGGTAAGAGCTGTTTATAAGATAGATGGAAGAACTAATTTTTGTCTAGTTTTGGCATCAAAACTATTATAGCACTTAAAAATAAGGAGAGAATGTTTCTTCATTTTTAGTTCTCTCTATAGTATTCGAGATCAGATCATTGGTTGCTTCTTGTGGGAGCTTTGACCGGGAAGGGCAAGAAGTAACTTGGAACTTACTGAGCTGATGGAAATGTTCTGTATCTTGATAAGCATTTTTCACAACTAATTGAAGAGTTTACTTAAGATATGAGGATTTCGTTATATGTAAATTATGCCTTAGTAAAAATTATTGTTCAAATATTAATAATTGTTGAATCTAGTTGGGATATAAACAGGTGTTCATTGTATTATGCTTTCAACTTTTCCTGGTGTTTAAAAATTTCAGAATAAAAAGTTGGGGACATAAAGTTAAAAGATAAGTTAATAGTTCAGTTTCCTTCATATTAGTTTCAATAAAGGTCAAGATCAAACACTATCATAAAAGTGTTAAGGAGTGAAGAAATGTGATTAATAGATGTATGCTTGGCAGAGGAAGAAAGGTGGCTTGAAAATATAGGAGGCTTGAAAATCAGGATTGTACGGAGAGAGGAAGCAATCAGTGGAAAAGAGAGATGTTGAGATTAGGGAGGGTTGATAAGTTTAGAGATAGGAAGGAAAAGGATTAACAAGACAGGGGCTTGGAACTGAATTAAAAACTTCATGCATGGTCCAACTAGGTTGTCTTTTCTAAAGACACATGTATATATCACATGGGTATATGAGTGTCTCTAGTTTAATTTTGGTATGTGTTTATCAGCTGTTTAGATATAAAGAATTTATCATCGATCACTTTATAAGTTCATAAAGTAAAGTTATGTACCTTATCTCATTTAATCCTTCACCATCCTCAGTCAGGAATACTCATTCTTGTTTTATAGATTGAAAATGAGGTTGTGACTTTGCTGAAGTTACATAGCTAGTAAGTGACAAAGCCACTCTTGACACTTTCGACTTTATGTAATCTTGGGACACTTTAATTACAATACTGACGTTTTAAAATTGGAGATAGATTAAGGGGGTGGATCAGTCAGGTAACTGCCTTGAACCGCAATCCATAAAAACTGTTAACACATTTTATCATTGAAAATATAATGAGGGGGTCGCCAGGCTGGCTCAGTTGTTGAAGTGTGTGACTTCTGATCTCAGGGTTGCGAGTTCGAGCCCCACGTTGGGTGTAGAGATTACTGAAAAATAAACTCTTAAAAAAATGTAATGAGGAGAAAATTGTATTTAATGTAGTTCCTCTCTGGGGCAATAGTTCTGTGTGTGGCCAGAGTGGTACTTTGGTAAGTGGCCTCAAGTGGTGGTAAGGTTATCACACCTCCCACCTCCCAACTCTGTTCAAAGGACATTTCATGCCACATTATAAGGAAGTTAGATTCAAGTAGGTGCAGAGCTTTCTTTCTCATGAGTAGGATATACAAATTTAGAGCAGAGCTAAATTCTTTGTGACAGTAAAGAGACAGGCATCTTCTCTACCCCTACCACTTAGGCCTTCCTTAAAACAAGTGTTGGATGAGTATTGAGAGTATGGTTTAGAAAAGATGCCAAATTAGTAATCTGGTCTAGGGAGACAAAGTAGCATCCTATTCCAGATGCTACTAATAGAAAATCCATCGAAGACTATCTGAAACAGTAATGGAAGGGTATTGGCTTAAGAAAATTGACAAGTACCGAGGTCAAAATTAATTCTGATATTTTTTTAGGTGATTCTTGTCATTGAGATGGGTTGGTCCTCAGGCTGGCTCCTCATCCTAGCAAAAGTTACAGCACTCCACAAGCTAGAAAGTCTCCTCATCTCTCATCACTGAATAAATGGGCGCACACTTGACCTGACTGGCAAAGCCCGAAAATGCCCTGTAGAAGTTGGATTTACGGGATCAGTTCTGTTTTACTCAGTGTGGCAAGGAGGATGTTAGTTATTATTAGGTCTGTCTGGGGCAGCGCTTAACTCTGCGGTCAAACCTACCCAACCCTACAATGAACACTACAAACCTCAGTGAGGAAGTGCTTCTCTTAATTTTTGTGTTCGTGTTGGTCCTCTTATGTGTCGTAAGGTTCTTGACAGAAGGGTTGTATTATATTGCATTCATCTTTCGTATTCCCTCAAAGCTCCTAGTTCACAGTGGCCTTCACATAATGCCTGTTGAACAGCGTTAAACTCCACTGAGGTACAAACCAAGGCCTCAGGAGAATAAGCGAATGTCGAGACTACGCCAAGCTAAGACCGCAAAGTTCATGGTAGAGAGCCAGCATTAGAAACCACTCTAGACACCGTTCATTCTTTTACTCATTAAACACACAGGCGGGAATGGGAAGAGGCAGTAGGTAGGAACCAGATTAAACAGGGCCTTGCAAATTATAGTAAGTGTTTTAAAATTCTTTCGGAGGTGGGTTTCATCCACTTCTTGAAGGAAGTCTGAACCCTGGACTTGGTCCAGTGAGTTTTCTCAAAAGACTGACTCAGCATCTTCTCTCATCCTTTATCAGCACGTCAGGGGTGCCATCAAGCTTCCTTCCATCTATTCTGCCCTTGGCATTTCACTCCTTCCTGGCTATCTGATTTCCCTGACCCCTCGACTTTTTAAAAACCAGGGCTCTTCTGAGCGCTCTTATTTCGCTCTCTTATTTCATGTCTCCCCAGTCCCACCGCCCAACCCTCTCAGCTCCGCAGTCCATGACATTCAGTCGCCCTTGAAGTCTGAAGGAATCAGCCAGGTTAGTACTTTGAGGATATTACCAGTCCAAAGAGATCTCACCAATCCTGCACCATTAGATCGGAACAATAGCTTACCCGACACCCAGATTTTGATTGTTCCGCTACTACAATGGGGGATGGTTTTATCTGCGGCTGCTTCCTCCAGCTACAGCCACCGTGTGGAAGGGCACCGTTAGAATGTTCCCGAAATGTTGCCGTCAGGTGTCAGGAGTCCCGTTCACCTCTTCTTCCTCTGCGCCGCTCCCCCGGCCCAGGCGATCCCGTAGGCCTGCGGGTAACGCTCAGTCGCCAGAGCGCTTCCAGGGGAGGGAGGCGCCGCGCGGGGCCGAGGGGTGCACGGCCACAGGCCCGGGCGGCGGAAGGCGTGCGGGAGGCGGGTAGGCCGCGGGAGAGGGCGGGAGCTGACGCTCCGCGAACGCAGCGCGCCGGGAGCCCGGGCGGAAGACGTGGGCGGAAGGTGGTGGGCCCGGGGGTGGGGGGCGCCGGAGGGCGGGGCCCGCGCGCCCCGGGGGCGGAGCTTCCGCGCCGGTCACGTGACAGGTCCGGCGGCGGCAGCGGCGGCGGCGGCGGCAGCGGCCGCGGCGTCTTCAGCGGCGCCCAGTGCAGGATGGTGCTGGAGGCGGCGGCGGCGGCCGTGGTGGCGGCGGTGTCGTTGGCGGCAGCGGGAGGGGGTGCTGTGGCGGCAGCGGCGCCCGCGAGTGGTGTAAAATGGCGGATTTCGAGGAGTTGAGGGTAAGCGGGGGCGCGGGAGTGGAGAGCGGAGGCCGCGGGGGAGGGGAGGGGAGGCGGGGAAGCCGCAGCGTCGCCGGCCGCCACCTTCTTGTTTCGCGGGGACCGGTTGGCGGAGCCGCTAGCCCGGCCCGAGTCCGAGCGGGCGCACGGGCGGGCGCGGGCGGGGGGAGGGGAGCGAGGCGGCCGAGGACGCCCGGGCAGCCCGGGGGTGGCGGACCCTGGGCCCCGGTGGGTCCGGCCGGGGGTCCGCACACCTGACGCGGGGCCGGGGCCGTCGGCGGGAGGGGCTCGTGGGTCCCCGACCGCTTCGTTTTAAGGGCTGAGGTGGGAAGCGGGATTTGCTTTTCCACCTTTACGGGGTGTACGTGTGCGTGGCGATTCAGAAGTCTACACGTTACTCACTTGGTGGGAGACTGTTTTCTGAAACGTGAAGTTGCGTTTAGAAATCCTCTCTCGTGGCTGATGCTACTGTTGAGTGAGATGTGTCACGAGAAAGGCCCCTTCCACCTACCAGCGCTTCGTCTTGGAGAAAAGCGTGGTCTTTGGGGAGCACCGCCTTTAATAATCGACCTAAACCTTGACTAATAGTGCCGTGGTTAGACACCCGCAAAGGCCATGTTGTCAGGAGGTTTGTGAACTCGGTTTGCTCTTGAGGGAAAACATTCCTTCTTCGTAGCCTTAAAACAAGGTCACAACTTTATTGTTGGTATCTTTGTAGAGTAGAGGTTTGAAAATGGGTGTGCTAGGGATGGAACGGAAAAGAGATCTTGCCCCGGGCTGATAACCTTCGGAGTCCTCAACTGAAACAAAACTGTGGTAAACGAACAGGATTTATTTTTTATGGATCGCCGAATTATTGGCGACATAAATGGAATATTTAAGGACAGAAACCCTGATTTTAAAAAAAAGTCAAAGGAGAGATGAATGTGAACTTCAAATTAACTGCAGTCTTTTTGCGTAACAGACGTAAAGATATTACGTCTTTAAAGGCTACTTTTTTGGAATAGAAAGGAAGAGGAATGCGGTAAAAGATTCAGTTTTGTATGTTTATTGTTTTTTCCACAAGAGATGGAGTCGGGGAAGGATGTTGGCCGCTCACCTGGCTGGTACAGTGAACATCAGCAAAAGAACGTATTGGTGATTCCGTTCTAAAGGGAGAGTGTGTTATAGTTTGCAAAATATCTGCCATTTTCCCTTCTTTTGTTTAAAAAAATTACTTAATTCGTAGTAAAGAGAAAAGTGTGTTAGTGAATTTCATGCCCTGTATTAGTTTATGGAGAGAACCTTAATAGTAGGTAAGGGGTGTTCCTATTGGTAAGTGTAAGGGTTTTTGTTTTCAGAGCCCAGCTGTGGAGATCTTAACACCTGTGGAGCTTTTGAAACAGCCAGGCCTGTGCCTCAGCTATGTAAATTAATATGTTAGGTTTAGGATTGGTCGAGAAGACTGAAGTTTGAGGTTAATTTTTTTTTAAATTTGCGGTATCCTTTTAATTTTTGCACAGTAGTATATGCATACAACTTATCCTCTCCTAAGGTTTTTGTTGATGAAAAATTTTCCAGGACTGTATTAGACTTTTACAAATGTTGTTGGTCAGAACTTAATAAAAAGGGGAGGGTTTATTTATCAGTATAGGGCAAAAAGGGCAGTCAGTCCTGAGGTTCTAGTGGCACTGCAAAGTGGTTGGAAACCAAAGCAGCTTTTTCTCTTTGGGTCTACCTTTCCCTTCTTCCTTTTCTCTTCCCCCACCTCCTTTCCCCCTTTGGCCCTCTCCTTCTTCCCTCTCTCTCATCTTCTCCTCCATAATTTGTTTTGTGGGTCAGCTGCCTCATCTCTTTCTGTAAACCAGCTGTCTTTGCTTCTCCCTGCACTTGATGGAAGATGGCCCCTCTTGCACGGTTCACATAAGGCGCCTGACAGAGACTGACTGGCGAGAGTTTTCAGGGTAGGGGAAGGTGTGCAGATAGATGATGCTGCAAGAGTTATCAACCCCAGTCTTTGCCTTAGTTGTTCCACAGCATCCTAGACATTTAAAGGTGAACTCTCTCTCTCCGTGCCCATTTCATTCTCATGCTAATGACAATGGTAGGTATCCATTATTATATAGTGGCTAATATTGTGCCTGGCTCCGGCCTAAGCACTTCACATACTTGTTTAATTCTCACCACAGTTGCAACAGAATTGTTCGAAGAAATCGTCAGAAGAAATTGAGACAGATTGAATAACCTGACACAGCTTGAGCTGGAAGATCTGGGGTTTTTTACCTCAGATGTCTGGCTTTAGAGTCTGTCTTGCTCTGTGCAGTTTCTTTCAGGTCCACGTGGTGCTGCTAGCCATCATCCTGCAGTCTGCGAGCTAAACTGAATGGTAAATAGCCAATGCCGTTCTGTGTGACATATAATACTGGAGGGGAAATAGGACAGCTAACTGAAAATCTAATAGAAAGGAAAAGGGAAAGAAACATATAGGGCATTCTAAATGGTCTGTGCTTCAGAATATAGTCTGAGGATCAGAGAGATCAAGTAAATTAAAGGACCAGGAAAAATGGCCAGCATTAGCGTGTTGGTTAACTTGGCAGTAGAAAAAATAGCTGACCTGGATGTCACATATTTGGCTGCTGATACTGCTACTGAGAGGCTTTTCATTATCTTTATCCATCATCATTCAGGGCTACTCCTTAAGGGCATGTATAACCAGAGCAGGTCACTCTGGCTCTGCTTGCCCTCTCCTGTACTGGAGGTCAGGAATTCTGGGAAAGGTCATCCTCACTGTTCTTTAGTGACTCCTGTGCCTTTGCTTTGTAAGCTTGGGGTGGGGGTGGGGGATATTTGATGAGGCAACGCCTGTGGAACCTTAAGAGGCTGCCAGATGATTTTAGTTTTTGAGACTGCTATGTAAGCCAATACCAGAGGTCTTGTCCAGTCATAGCGGAATATGGCAGCCCTACACTTTGCTGCTTTCATTTTAATAGACTAGCAGCCCACCTTTCTTCTAGTTCTTCTGGGGGAGAGGATCTGACTGGCTGAGTTGAGGTGTGGTTCTACTTTTGTTCTAATCATCTATGGCCAGAAGGTTAGAGTCCTGTTACACAGACCTGACTCATGAGATTATCCTGATGGGTTGGGGGAAAGGAAAGAGCAACTTCTCTATAAATGGAAATTGTGGGCTGAATAGTCAAGGATGATTATAATAATGCATCATGTATTTGAAACTTTCAAGGTGCTAGAGAAGAAGTTATTCAGTTCACTGGTTGCTTGTTTATAGCATTTATGTTGGTGGAGGTTTGTAAATTTACTAGTTAGCTAGTTGTGAAAAAACCTGGGACAAACTCATAAGATCTTATGGCCTGGACCTCTTATTGCCACCCTCCTTTCTCCCCACAATAGTCTCTAGCAGAACTAAGCACAGGGATGGAGTAGAGGCAGAAAAGTAGGGGTTCTGAAGTCCCTCATTCCTTCAACCAGAGTGCCTTTTTTTTTTTTTTTTTTTTTTTTTACCCTTGTCTTTCTCCGCCAGCTGTGTAATTGTATACTGCGGGCTGCTGGTGCAGTCTTTTGGCAGTTCTTCTTAAAAAGGTTTCTGCTAGGGGTGCCTGAGGGGCTCCATAGGTTAAGCGTGCAACTCTTGGTTTCAGGTCGGGTCATATCTCATGGATCATGGGTTTGAGCCCCGTATCGGGCTTGCACTGGCAGCAGAGAGCCTGCTTGGGATTCTGTCTCTATCCCTCCCCTGCTCAAGTGCATTCTCTCTCTCTCTCTCTCTCTCTCTCTCTCTCTCTCTCTCAATAAGTAAACAAATCAATAAACATTAAAAAAAAAAGTTCCTGCTACTTTAACCTGGTTAATTCATTCTCCTTATTTCTCACCACTCGAGTGTGGGGATGGAGGGGGGAACTATTGCAGCATTTTTTTTTTTTAAATCTCTTTCCTGTATGCCTCATCTTCATCCTTTTTGTGCATTGAGTTTATTATCTCCATGTGTGTCAGAGAATGAGCGTGAATGTGTGTGCACAGTCTTGGTGTGTATTTGGGCTAGTGAAAGAGTGAGTGATCATAACTTTCTTGACAGATACTGGTAAACCAGCTGCAGATGATCTTTTATGCTAAGAGTCTTAAGTACTTCTATAACAGCGATTTTCTACCTAGAAGGCTTGAGGATTTGGTTCTTTACATCCAGGAGGACTTGCTGTTCTGGTAGCTTCAGGTGCTCTTGGGGTCTAGAGGGAGCATCAGAAGTTAATGGGGGATTTGAAGTTAGAGTTCTTCATATCTCATACTCCCCAACTAATGGGCAAGAAAATAGACTGATATATCTGATCGATGTAACAGAACCTACTGTATGATTCAAAGCCATCAGTGGACACAACTAAAATCTCCAAGATGACTTGCATTTGTTTGTTCCTTAGGTCTCTTCCCTCCCTCCAGTAAACATGAATATCTTTTCTGATAAACCTGGCACTTTTCTAAGTATAATATTCTCCAAATGTTTCTCTTTTTGCAGCGTTTTGCCTTTGTTTTTCTGGATTGTATCTTAGCTAGTTTATTTTTAATTTTTTTATTGAGATATAATTCGTATACCATAAAATTCAACCTTTTAAAAAAATGTTTATTTTTGAGAGAAGGTGGGGGGTTGCTGAGAATACCAAGCAGGCTCTGTGCCATCAGCACAGAGCTCGGTGTGGGGCTTGAACTCAGAAACTGTGAGATCATGACTCAAAATGAAATCAAGAGTTGGATGCTTAACTGACTGAGCCTCCCAGGAACCCCTAAAATTCAGCGTTTTAAAGTGGTTTTGGTTTATTCACAAAGCTGTGCAAGCATCACCACCATAATTCCAAAACATTTTTATCACCCCAAAAGAAACCCCATACTCATTGGCAGTCATTCCCTGTACTTCTTTTGCCCAGCCCTCATTTTTCACTAATCTACTTTCTATCTTTATGGATTTGTCCGTTTGAGACATTTCATAGAAATAGAATCATACACATGGCTTTTTGTGTCTGGCTTCTTTCATTTAACATAACCTTTTCAAGGTTCATGTGGTAGCATGTATCAGTGCTTCATTCCTTTTTTATGGGGGAATAATAGTCCATTGTATGGAGTATACCACATTTTGTTTATTCATTCATGAATTTATGTACATTTGGATTATTTCCACTCTTTGACTAGTATGTGTATAAGTTTTGTATAGACATATGTTTTCAAGTATTTTGGGTAGTTACATAGGAGTGGCATTGTTGGGTACATGTGGCTCTGTGTTCTAAGTGTTTGAGGAATTGCCAAACTTTCCCAAAACTGCTACATCATTTTACATTCCTACTAGTAGTTATGAGTTCTAGTTTCTCCATATTCTCACCCACACAGGTGTAAAGTGGTATCTCATTGTGGTTTTGATTTGCATTTCCCTGGTGACTAATGATGTTGAGCATCTTTTCATGTGCTTATGGGCCATCTGAATATTTCCTTTGAAGAAATGTCTATTCAGACCTTTTGCCCATTTTTAAACTGGGTTGTTTGTTTTCTAACTTCAAGTTCTTTATATATTCCAGATACGTTTGCAAGTATTTTACTCCTTTATGGACTGTTCACTTTCTCTATGAGGTACTTTGAAGCACAAAAGTTTTTACATTTTGATGAAGTTTAATTTAGCACTTTTTCATTTCTTGCTTTTAATTTTGATAAGAAACCATTGTCTGATTCAATATCATAAAGATTTATGCTTGTTTTCATGTAAGAATTTATATTTATAGATTTAGTTTTTACATTTAGGTTGTTGATCCATTTTGAGTTAATTTTTGTTTATGGTATGAGGTAGGATTCAAACTTCTTTTGCATGTGGGTATCTAATTGCCCAGCATTACTTGTTGAAGGATGATTCTTTCTCCATTGAGTTATCTTGACAGCTAGTCTATTTTTATTCAGATACCTGAGTTTGAGAAATTGCACAGTTGAAATAAAAGTAGTGGAAAAAATATGTGGAATCAGTTGGTATCATAGTCCAAACTATTCTTTATGAATGTTTACTTTGAACTCCCTGGTAATGGGACTTTTTTCCTAGACTTTTTTGGAAAAGTGGTTTGAAACAAATAAAAATTTTTGTGACTTTGCAGAGAACAATATAGGCCTAACATAGCCATTCAGAGTTGCTCCATTTGATTATTCATACAGATCAATAAAAGCAGTTCTTGATAATGTTGCAGAAGGTTGTTGTTTTGTTTTCTTTCTTTCTCTTGTTCTCTCTTTTTCTTTTTCCCTCCCTCCCTTTCTCCCTTCCTTTTTGGTATTACCTTTGGGATGCATGGCTATTGACTGTATGACTGTGGGCAAGTTATTTCACTTTTTCTTTAACCTGGAAGATGGTATTAATAATTTTTTGAAGTTTTTTTTTTATTTTTTATTTTTTTTTAATTTTTAACATTTATTTTTGAGAGAGAGAGACAGCATGAGCAGGGGAGGGGCAGAGAGAGAGGGAGACACAGAATCCGAAGACAGGCTCCAGGCTCTGAGCTGTCAGCACAGAGCCCGACGCGGGGCTCAAACTCACGAACCGCAAGATCATGACCTGAACTGAAGTCGGCCGCTTAACCGACTGAGCCGCCCAGGCGCCCCTGAAGTTTATTTTGAAAGAGAGTGTGAGCTTGAGCTTGGGAGGGGTAGAGAGAGGGGGAGAGAAAAAATCCCAAGTAGGTTTGGTCGTCAGCATGGAGCCTGATGTGGGGCTTGAACTCATGAACTATGAGATCATGACCCGAGCTGAAATCCAGAGTCGGACTCTTAACTGACTGAGCTACCCAGGTGCCCTGGTTTTAATAATTTTTATTCTTCTCTCTGTTCCTCATTTTTTTCCCCAAATGAAAGCAATACTGTGTAGATAGTGCAGAAAAATTCAGAGGGGAAAGTAAAAGCTCTTTCTTTCTTTCCCAGTTAGGTTCCATTCCTGATGTAATTGCTTTTAACCATGTTTGGATTTTTTTTTTGGTTGGTTTTGTTTCGTTTGCTCTCGTCTCTTATCCGTCCCCCCTTGCTTATTTGTTTTGTTTCTTGAATTCCACATATGAGTAGAATTATGGTATTTGTCTCTCTCTGACTTTTTTCACTTAGCATAATACTCTACCTACATCAGTGTCATTGCAAATGGCAAGATTTCATTCTTTATGACTGAGTAATCCTGTGTGTATGTGTGTGCACGCATGCGCAAATGTATGCCACATCTTTAACCATTCCTGTATTATTGGACACTGGGCTTTTTCTGTAATTTGGCTATTGTAGATAATATTACTATAAATAGTGGGGTGCATATATTCCTTTGAATTAGTATTTTGTATTTTTTGGGTAAAAACTTAGTAGTGCAATTGCTAGGTCATAGGGTAGTTCTATTTTTAACTTTTTGAGGATCCTCCATACTGTTTTCCAGAGTGGTTGCACCAGTTTGCAGTCCCACCAACACTGCAAGGAGGTCCATTCCCCTTTTGCCACATCCTCACCAACACTTGTTTCTCGTGTTGTTGATTTTAGCAATTCTGACAGGTGTGAGGTGATGTCTTGTTGTAGTTTTGATTTGCATTTCCCTGATGGTGAGTGATGTTTAGCATCTTTTCATGTGTCTGTTGGCTATCTATATTTTCTTCTACTAGTTACATTTTTTTTTTTTGAAAAAGATTTTATTCCTCCTTGCACACATCAGTATATGCAGGTGGCTATCTCTTGACTCCATCTCTGACACAAAAATGCCCCCTCAAATATGCCCAGTTATTCACCCCACTTCACCCCACTTGGAGAGCTGACAGTGGGTGGGGCAGAAGGCTTATGTCTTAGGAAGGTTTTTTTGTTTGTTTGTTTTTGTTTTGTTTTGTTTTGATTTGTTGAGGCTTTTTTTGGGAAGTTTTGGGTCAGGGAGAAAGACCCAAGAGTGGGTGTTCCATACCCCATCTTCTTGGGGAAGTCCACCTCCCAAAGGTTTTCTGGAGAAAGGCACCTGTCTCAGTGACCCAGGGAGGTCTGAAAGAGCCCAGACCTACTGCCTGTATGTAAGCTTGAGACTGAAGCTGGGGTTAAGTGGCAGAGATTGCAGACCCAAGGCAGAGGAGTGAAATGCATGTTGGGGAGCGAAGGGGACAGAGCCCGAGAGGCCCAGTTTTGAGCAAAAATACTTTTTTGTTCCTAATTTTGGTGTTAATTCTTACTTTTTGTAATAAACTTATGTTTCTTGACATATCAGTTTTAGACAGTATCTTTTCAGCTCCCAGTTCATTTCCCTTTGTTTCTCCTACCTCCACCCTTTCTCTGATTCCAGCCTTCATTTTCTATATTATGTTGTCAAGATTTCTAGCATTTTATATTATGGAGTTTTAGAACTCTTCTAAGCATTTCTGTGCTTATATAGGAAGTTGTAGAAACTGAATACTAATGACCAGCCTTTGTAGTATGTATCCTGATAGAAATATTAGTCACTGTAAAACCAAGTAATGTGGAGCTGTAGAGGAACTTCTGTTACTAAACCTGTGCTCCTTTAAGGAGACATGTAATAAAGGCCTGTTTGGGTGAGGAGAGCTTGTGGAAATTGTTTTTAAAATTTAGTATTATAATGTGTTCTTATTTGTAACCATTCAGCTTTTCTTGAAGGTAGGCTTTCCGGAGCTCTCCACCTTCCTTTTCTTATTTGGGCAGCTTGCTGTCTAGTTCTGTACAGCGGTCATCCTGGGCTTATGTTGTACTCCTGGGTTAGGTCTGTTGCTTGAGTCCTGTGTCTTTTTCAAATTCCTTTTTTAATATTACTGAAATGCAGTCCTGAGTAGTTGTTTTAGTAAGGACATGTGGTGATACACAGCAGTCTTAATTTCTTCAATATCTGAAAATGACTTGCCTTTGTTCTTGATTGGAAGTTTAGATGTAGAACGATGAATTGGTAATATGGTTTTTCCTTCCAAATTTTGAAAGCTTTACTCTAGGAATTTAAAACACCCGATGTTGCTAATATAGGTCCATTACAAATCTGATGGTTATCCTTTTGTAGTTATCTTGTTTAAAATCTTTATGGTGATCTTTTTATCTTTGGTATTTTGTGAAATGTGTGTGGTTATAAGACTTTTTTCATTCTTGGGGGAGTAACTTTTCAGTTCTAAGACTTACCAGATCTTGGGACTATCTTCTGTTTCTTTGATAATTTCTTTCCCCCCTTTTCTGTTTTATCTGAGATTCTTGATGGGTGAATGTTGGACTTCTAAACTGATATTTATTTATGAAGATTTCCTTGATTTTGTCTTTGATCATTTCTATAGAATTTATTTCAGTGATTGTATTTTTAGTTTATAGAATCTCTTTCTTCCATTGTCAACTTGTCTTCACCTTGAACTAAGGATGCTAATTCCTTTAAAAAGGTCTCTTGAGACAATTCTCTTTTTTTTTTTTTAATTTTAATGTCTATTTATTTTTGAGAGAGAGAGAGAGAGGCGGAGCGTGAGCAGAGGAAGGGCAGAGAGAGAGGGAGACACAGAATCTGAAGCAGGCTCCAGGCTCTGAGCTGTCAACACAGAGCCTGATGCGGGGCTCTAACCCGTGAACTGTGAGATCATAACCTGAGCCCAAGTCGGACGTTCAACCGACTGAGCCACCCAGGCGCCCCAAGATAATTCTCTTTTTATTGTAATTGTAGTTTGTGTATACCATGCTACTTTTTTTTATTTTTTAAATATTTATGTTATTTCATAAGTACAAAAGATTATTTATAACAGGTAAAGGTAAATAAACATGAATGTAATCATCACATAAGAAATAAATAGTTCATTTCATTAGGTCAGCAGGGTGCCCTTTCCTGGTTTCATCCATGATAACGTGTTATTTTATAGGTATATAAAATTATGTTATATCTTTATAAGTGTTATGTGCTTAATGGAATAATACTGTATTTGGGTTTTTTTTTGTTGTTTATCATCGTTTTTAATTTTCCACTGTATGAATACCACTTTATCCATTCTCTTGTTGGAAATTTGTGTAGTTTCCATTTTTTTCCTATTATAGTCCCTCAAATTCCTTATCAATACTTGGGAAATCCAAAAAAGTTCTGAAAATGCAAAAAAGAAAAATTCTGTAAACTTACCCTGCACTGATATGACACTATTTGTGATTTTTAGTGATCTCATTTAGTGTAAATATTTGTATGTTGCACTGTAGAAATTCTAGGAGTAGAATTGCTGGTATTTAAGGATGTGTATATCTTCAACAATACTGGATGATGCTAGAATATTTTCTAAAGAAGATTGTATCAATATTTGCTCTATCAGTGCAGAAGTTTTCACTGCTTAGCTTTCTTGCTAACACTTAACTTTTATCAGATTGAAAGTTTTAGCCAATGAGTATAAAATTTCACTTGTTGGATTTTAATATTTTCCTTTGGTAAGAAGGTGAGCATCTTATTATGCTTATAACCATTTTCTTAACTCTTCTGAGATTCCGTTGCCTATTCTATGTCTTTTGCCTATGTACTAGTTAAAAAAATTTTTCTTACTAATTTGTAATAGTTCTACAGTTGGATCTGTATGGTTTTCTGGATTCTAATCTCTTAGTCTGTGCTAACAGCACCATCAAATTGTCTTAATTACTCTAACTCTGTAACAACTTCCACAAAAACAAATTTCTGTTGCTATTGGGCATTCCTATAGAAAATACATAGATCATGAGAGTACAGCTGAATGAATTTTTTTTCCAATATTACCACATGTAGATGAAGAAATAGAACATTACCAGTACCCTAGAGACTCCTCGAGCTCCCTCCCAGTGACTAACCTCTGTCTCTTGAAAGGTACTACTGGCTTGACGTTAGTCTTAGATTAGTTTTGTCTATTTTTTTGAACCTTATGTAAATGGAGTTGTATGGTGTATATATTTTTTGTGTCTGACTTTTTTCTCAGTTTTGTTTACCAGATTCATTTGTATGTAGTTGTAGTTTGTTCATTCCTCTCCACTAGCAAAATAAGGGTTCCAGTTGATCCATGTTTTTTCTTGTCTACTCTTTTAGTTTTGACATTTTGGTGAATGTTTAGTGATTTTAATTTGCATTCTCCTAATAGGTAATGATGTTAAGCCCCTTTTAATATATTTATTGCCAGTTTGGCAATCTTTACTGACATGGCCTGCCAGATTTTTTGCCCATTTTTGGGTTATCTATCTTTTTCATACTGATTTGTAGGAGTTCATCGTATATCCCAGATATCAGCTCTTGCAGGTTTATATTTTGGTAGTAATCTTCTCGATTCCCCAGCTCTATAAGTCTGTTCAAAAATCTCGACTTCTCAATCTATGCATTGCTATTTCCCCATTGGCAAATATTTCTAGGAGAAAAAGGGCATCAAATGTTGGGCTCGATTTTTTTAGACTTCTCCTTCTTTCCACAGTTTTGGCCTCTCAGGTCCTTGCCGACTTTAAAGTGCTTCGTGCCTTCAAATGGATGTTTTTCATACTACATTCCTTTTTTAAATTTTCACAGAGAGGGTTAGTCTCAAACAGTTTACTCCATCATTGAGGGATAAGAAGTAGGTCAATTTTTCCTCCCTTGTAGTTCTTTAGGGAACTTCTTGGCTGTTTGATCCTCTATATAACTTTAAAATCATTTTTTTAAGTTATGTAGACACATACAAACACACACAATCTGTTGGGATTTTGATGAGAAATGCACTGAATCTGTAAGCCAGTTTGGAGAGAACTAAATTTTCTTAACCATGAACACTGTAATCTCTATTTATTTAGGTCTTTTACAATATCTTTCATAAGGTTTTGTAATTTTCTTCAACTAAGCTATTGTAAATATTTTGTTAGATTTATTTTTAGGTGCTTTATTTTTTGTATCAAATCATAAATTATTTCATAATTATATTTTCAACCTTGCTGGTGCATAGAAGTGCAGTTTGACTTTGTGTAACAACCTTGCTGTACTCCTAAATGTGATAAATTATCTGTAGAATTCTTTTGGATTTTCTGTGTAGACCTATCTGTGAATAATGACCTCTTTGTTTCCTCTTTTCCAATTCTTATGCTTTTTTTTCTTCTTTCTTTTTCTTGTCTTAATGTGCTGGCTAGGATCTCCAGTACAATGTTGAATAGAAGCGGTGATGGGGGCATCCTGATCTTGTTCCTGATTTTAAAGGGAATGCTTTCAAAGTTTCACAGTTAAGTATGATGCTTGCTGTAGGTTTATTGTAGATAATCTTTTCAGGTTAAGGATGTTCCTTTCTATTACTAGCTTGCTAAACAAAAAAGTCATGAATGGATGTTGAATTTTATCAAAAGCCTTCTCTGCATTTTTTGAGATGTTTTTGTTTTATAACCTGTTAACATGGTGAAATATGTGTATTGCAAGTAGAACGTCAACCTTGATTTCTCTCTTTTTTTCATTATTGGACTCAAATTGAAGATAGTAAATTTAAGATTTTTCTAATAATTAGTAATACTGACTTATAATTTAAAAAATACATTTTTCTTCTTCTGGAAGAATTTATGTAAGATTAGAATGATCTGTTTAAGTGCTTGGTAGACCCCCTGGTAAAATTGTTACTGGTGTTTTCTTTGTGGGACACTTCTTAACCACTGAATCAGTTGTTTTGGTTATAGGATTGTTTGTATTTTCAAGCCAGTTTTGGTAGGTTTTACTTTTATAGGAAGTTGTCCATTTTATTCACATTCTTGACTTTATGGTATTAAGTTGTTAATTTCTAATTTTGTGGAATCTGTAGTTAATGTGCCTTTTATCTTTTTTTCTTTTAATGCCTTAAAAAAAAAAAACTTGTTAAGGAATCAAAGTCCTGGAGTTTTGTTTTGTTTTGTTTTGTTTTGTTTTAATGCTTTTCATTGTATCCTTCCCCCATTTCATTAATTTCTGCTCTTTGTTTCCTTAAACTTCTTTTGGGTTTATTACTATTCTTTTTCTAATTTCTTCAGTTGGACATCTTTTTAATTTTCAGGGTTTTAACATGGGTCTCTGTTGCTTTGCCTGCATCACACAAGTTTTGATGCGCAATAATTTCATTATTTTTCTCTTGTACTTTTCTGTTTTCCACGTTGAATTCTTTAGTTTATGAGTTATTTAAAAGTTTTAATTCTAAACATATGGGAGTTTCTTTAGTTATTGATTTGTAATTGTGGTTAGGAAGCATGATCTATATGCTGCTAATCCTTTGAAATCTCATAAGACTGTGGTCAATTTTTATTTTTGTTTGTACATGGAAGAGAATGTGTATTTTGCAATAGTTAGCACAGATTTATATATGTCTGGTAATTCGGCTTGTTAATTCTTTTCAAATCTTCTGTATATTTTTAGAGAGCAGAAGTATGTTAATCTTTTAGCAGGTGTTTTTTCCCCCAGTTTTTTTTCTTGTAGTTCTACCAATTTTTAAAATATATTTGTTACTAGTACATGGAAGTTTAAACGTGTGTTTTCCTGTTGAGCTGGAACATTTACTCTGTGTAGTGACTGTGTCTTTGAATGCTTTTTATATGACATAGTGCGGTTTTGTATTATACATCTACTATTTTCTTCTGGTCAGCTAATTTTTTCTAATTTTTAAAATTCTCCCTCCTATATTTTTGTGTTCTTTTGTTTTAGTTTTCTCTCTTGTGAATATCATGCTATTGAATTAAAAATTAATCTGCTCTGGTAGTCTTGGTCTTTGTAATTTTTAATTAAACTTTTTATTAAGATAATTGTCAGTTTACTCAGTTAAGAAATGGTACAGAGACATTTCATGTAGTCTGTATCTAGTTTCCCCACAGTGGTAACATCTTGCAAAACCATATCAATATCACAAAGATACTGACATTGACACAATCAAGATATAGACCATTTCCATCACTATAAGGATCCCTCAGTATTGTCATTTTTATCACCACACCCACTTCCCATTCCCTTAATATCTCGGACCCACCTCATCTGTTCTTCATTTCTATGGTTTTATCTTTTCCAAGAATGTTATATACATGGAATCATACAGTATGTCACCTTTGGGTTTGTTTTGTTTTGTTTTTGTGTTTGTTTTCATTCAACATCATTCTCTGGAGATTCATTCATGTTGTTACATGAATTAATAGTTTATCCCTTTTTATTGCTGAGTAATAGTCCATGGTTTGGATTTGTTTAACCATTTACTTGTTGAAAGACATCTGTGTTTAGAGTTTTGGGCTGTTGAAATAAAAGTACTTTAAGATTTCTGCAAAGTTTTTTTTTTTTTTTTGTAAACATAAGTTTTCATTTCTCTGGGATAAATATCCAGGAGTACAGTTCCTGGGTTGTATGGTTATTGTATATATAGTTTTGTAAGAACTTGCCAAACTGTTTTCCAGAGTGGCTGTACCATTTTACATCCCTACCAGCAGTGTATGGAGTGATCCTCTCCAGCATTTGGTGTTATCACTGTTTTTCATTTTAGTCGTTCTGGTACGTATATCCTTCTGTGAGGTTTTAATTTGCATTCCCCTAGTGGCGATAATGATACTGAACATATTTTCATGTGCTTATTTTTTAATCTGTATATCCTTATTGATGAACTGTCGCTCCATGCCTTTTGCTCTTTTTTAAGTTGGATTTTTTTTCTGTTGAGTTTTGAGAGTTCTAGATATATCCTAGATACCAGTCCTTTGTTAGATATGTGGTTTGCAAACACTGTTGTCAAGTCTGTTGACTGTCTTTTCATCTTGCAGAGCACAAGTTTTTAATTGTGATGAAGTCCAGTGTATCATTTTTTCTTTTGTGGATTTTGCTTTGAATGTCCAGTCTAAGAACTCTTTGCCTAGACTTAGTTCTCTTGAAGATTTTCTTCTGTGTTTTCCCCTAGTAGCTTTGTTCTAACATTTAAGTCTATGCTTCATTTGGAGTTAATTTTTGTATAAAACGTAAGACATAGTGGGATGTATAATTTGCTTCAGCACCATTGGTTGAAAGGTAGTCTTTCCTCCACTGAGTTATTTTTGCACCTTTGTCAAAAACTATTTTGCATATTTGTGTAGGTCTGTTTCTGGGTTCTCTGTTCTGGTCAGTAGACCTATGTGTTACTTTTGCTAATAACACAGTCTTGATTACAGAGCTACGTTGTAAAATGAAATAGACTTCTATTTTTTTCAAATTGTTTTACCTCTTCTAGTTACTTTGTCTTTTCAGGAAAATTTTAGAATAATCTTGTCTATATTAAGAAGTCTTGGTGGGATTTGGGTAGAAATTGTGTTCAATCTGTGTCAGTTTAGGGAAAATTGATAATAGTTTCTTTGTTGATTCTTAAAAGCCATGGAGAATCCGTTCATTTAGATTTTCTTAGACCTCTTTCATTAGCATTTTGTAGTTTTCAGTATACAGTTCCTGTATGTGTTTCGTTATATTTTTAAACATTCATTTTCATTTTTGGGGGAGTCATTATGAATAGTATTGTTTTTTAACTTGTGATTTTACATGTTCTTTGTTAGTATATAGAGATGTGATTGGTTATTTGTGTATTGGTCTTGTCTCCTGTGACCTTATTGAAGTCAGTTATTGGTTCTGAGTTGTTCTATAGAATCTTAAGGATTTGCAACTACAGGCAACTACATTTTTTTTCTTTCCAACCTGTATGCCATTTATTTCCTCTTCATATCTTTTCCTTTATCCAGAACTTAGAGCACCGTGTTGATTAACAGAGCAAGAATTGATATTGTTGCTTAATTTCCAATTTTAGGGTGATGGATTCAGTCTTTTACTGTAAAGTGTAATGTTAGCTCTAGATTTGTTGTAGGTAATTTTCTATCAAGTTGAGGACGTTCTATATTCCTGTTTTTCTGAGAATTTTTATCATGAGTGGGTGTTGAATTTGTTAAATGCATTTTCTGCGTTGACTGTTTTGATCATATGTTTTTCTTTTTTTAGCTTTTAATGTATACTGCATTGATTTCAAACGTTGAACTAGCCTTGTATCCCTGGAATAAACCTCACTTGGTCGTGGTATATAATTTTTTTGTATATTACTGAATTCTGTTTGATAACATTTTGTTAAATAACATCTATAGTTGTGATCGATATTGGTTTGTAGTTTTATTTTTATACTGTTTTTGTCTGGTTTTGCCATCGGTAATATTAGATTTATGAAATGAATTTAGGACTAATCTCTCATCTTTTTTTTCTGGAAGAAATTATATCAAATTAGTGTTAAAATTTTTTTTAAGTTTACTTATTTTGAGAGAGAAACAGAGAGAGTGCATGCATGAGCAGGGAGGGGCAAAAGGAAGGAGGGGGAGAGAGAGAGAGAGAGAGAGAGAGAGAGATAGACAGACTCCCAAGCAGGTTCCTTGCTGTCAGCACTGAGCCTGATGTGGGGCTTGAACTCATAAACTGTGAGATCAAGACCTGAGCTGAAACCGAGAGTCGGACACTTAATCGACTGAGCTACATAGGCACCCCAATATTAATTCTTCTTTAAACATTGGGTAGAATTCTCCAGTAAAACCATTTAGCGCTGATCATTTCGTTTTTGGGAATTTTAAAATTATGAATTAAATTTCCTGAGGAGTTGGTGGGGTATTCAAATTATTTCATATTGGGGTGAGTTGGTTAGTTTGTATTTTTCAAGGAATTAGTCCTGTTTTAAAAAAAATTTAAAAAGTTTGTTTATTTTTGAGAGAGACAGAGAGAGTGCAAGTGAGGGAGGAGGGGCGGAGAGAGATGGAGACATAGAATCTGAAGCAGTCTCCAGGCTCTGAGCTGTCAGCACCGAGCCTGACATGGGGCAAGATCATGACCTGAGCCAAAGTCAGACCCTCAACCTACTGAGCCACCCAGGTGCCCCAAGTCCTTTTTATATAAATTGCCAAATTCCTGTCTGTAGAGTTGTTCCTAGTATTCTTGTTCTATCTTTTTGATGTCTGTGGTTTCTGTAGTGATATTTCCCAATCTTGCTGTTTTAATTGAAAAGTTTATTTCATTTTTATTTGTTGGGATTATTGATATATTTGTATTTACTCCTTTATTCCGTGCTATTCATTTTTTTGTGTGTGTTTCGTCTCCCCATCTGTTTTCTTGCCACCTTTTGGGCTGATATTTTCCTGCCCTCTTTCTCATGTTTTCTGCCATTTATTTTTTCACCTATTCTTGGAGTTTTCTAGTTTTCTTTAGAAATTTTAATACGAGTAAGTCTAAAACTATCATTTTCTTACCTGCAGAATACTTCAAACTGCTCTCCACTCTACCAACCTACATACATGCCTTTGTTGCCTGGCAGTTTTGTTCTGTCATTTCTTAGCCTCACAAATTTGATATTATAATTTTATATAGTGAATATATGTTTAAGCTAATCACCTCCCTCCTGGGTTTGTCATTTTCTTTGCTCATCCTTCTGCTATCTTAGATTCCTCTGGTTCAGCAGTGATGAACTTTTTGCTTTCCTAGACATGCTTTCTTCCTCAGTGGCTTTTCACCTGCTGTGTCCTAGGCCTTGGAATACCTTTCCTTAGATACCCATTGGGTAAGATACCCATTCTTACAACTTCAGTTGCATATTCAGTTACCTGCTGAGTGAGACCTTCCCTCTTTAAAATTGCAAATCCTTTACCTTTTCATTTGGTTTCTTTTTTTCCATTATTTTTGTTCTTTGTATTCATCACCACTTGCCATATTATATATTTTGTTTTTTATGATAAGTTTTACTTTGTGAAGCCCTTCAACTCATTACTCATTCATTGGAATTTTATTATATTTATAAAATTAAGTTGAGGGTTATTGACATATTTTCAGTATTCACTATTTTTATCTAGTAACATGATATATTCCTTAATTTATTCAAGGGTTCATTTTTGTCCTGTTGCTTTTATGTAGCTCTTGCAAAAATTTTAAATTTATTCCTTTGCATTTTATATTTTTATGTTACTAGACTTTTTAAAATACTTGTTTTCCTTATCAGTCACTTAAAAATCTATTTGATGTATAGAAAACTACAAAGTTTTTTAATTTAGTATTATTAGGTTTGTTTTTCAGTGGATTCCTTTATATTTTCTCCTTTTAAATTTTTTTTAATGTTCACTTATTTTTGAGAGAGAGAGTGCGCAAACAGGGGAGGGACAGAGAGAGAGGGAGACACAGAATCTGAAGCAGGCTCCAGTCTGTAAGATGTTAGCACAGAGCCCGATGTGGGGCTCAGACTCACAAACTGCAAGATCCTGATGTGAGCCAAAGTCAGATGCTTAACTGACTGAGCCACCCAGGCTCCCCTTCTTTATATTTTCAGTGTGGAAAGTTCTGTCATTTGTAAATGATATATATTACTTCTTTTTTTTTTTTTAATGTTTATTTTGAGAGAGTGTGAGCCAGTGAGAGAGTGTGTGCAGGTGGGAAAGGGGCAGAGAAGGAGAGAGAGAGAATCCCAAGCAGGTTCCATGCTGTCAGTGCAGAGTCTAATGTGGGGCTTGATATCACAAATGGTGAGGTCATGACCTGAGCCGAAATCAAATCAAGAGTCAGACATTTAACCAACTGAGCCACCCAGGCACCCCTAAATGTTAAACTTCTTTTAAATTGGTATTGTCTAGGTACTTCAGAATAACTTTTAATGAGAAAACATATCTTTTATAAAGGTATTTATGATATAGTGTTTCATCTTTAAGGGTGATATGATATTTATTTGTTACTGATTTCTGATAGCTACCCTTTATCATGTTAACAGAGTTTTATTCTATTTATTGAGAAGTTTTATCAATTATGAATAGATACAACTTTTTCAAATGCCCTTCTAGCATTTATACAGATTAAACCTGGCTTTTTTTAACCAATAAATCTTTTTGTATTGTTTTCCTTCCTTTATCAATTTTCAGAATAATGAGTTGGTTTCTCAACATCCTGTAACAGAGCTATGAGCTATGTTTTTTGGTTTTTGTTTTTCTCGTTTAAAATAATTTTTTTTAATGCTTATTTTTTGAGAGACAGCATAAGCAGGGGAGGAGCAGACAAAGAGGGAGACATAGAATCCCAAGCAGGCTCCAGGCTCCGAGCTGTCAGCATGGAGCCCAGTGTGGGGCTCGAACCCATGAACTCTGAGATCATGACCTGAGCCGAAGTCAGATGCTTAAAGGACTGAGCCACCCAGGCACCTCTGGTTTTTGTTTTTGTTTTTTTAAGTAGGCTTCATGCCCAGTGTAGAGCCCAGTGTGGGGCGTGAACTCATGACTCTGAGATCAAGACCTGGGCTGAGATCAAGAATTGGATGCATAACAGATTGAGTCACCCAGGCGCCCCAGTTGTGTGAGTGTGTTTTAAGTATTGTTATGAATGAATGATTTTTAATGTATTTGATGTGTTTGAATTGATGCAGTTTTTGTTCTCTTCGATGGTCCAGTTGTCTTGTCTTGGGCTCCTGGATTGTTTTCTGTGTCCTTCTGACAAGATTCCAGTAGTCTCTAATAGCTTCTTGGCTTCCTGGTGTGATAAAATGTTCTAGGTTCATCTTGTGCATTTTCTACCCCAGCCTTGCAGTTAGCCATTTCTTCAAGGAGCCTGGTTTCCTTTTGTGGGAAATGGTATTTAGATCACAATCTGTTTTTCCCTACCTTCAAACAAACAATGTTTGCTTAATTATATCTGTCATACTTTTAGATTTATGGAAAAATTAGGAAGATCGTGCAGAGAGTGGCTGTATACCCCATAACTGGTTTCCTCCATCAAGCAAACTTTCTACTATGGAAACATTCTTATATTTACAAGGTTGAGAATTTCCCCTATACCCAGTACTCAGCTTCAGCAATTATCAACTCTTACCTTTTTTCATGTCTCTACTCTCCCCAATGATTTTTTTTCAAGGTTCAGATATTTTTTTATTATTTTCTTAATTGAGGTATAATTGATATATAACATTATCTTAGTGTCAGGTGTATAGCATGATTCACTATTTGTATGCATTGCAAATGATTATTACAATCTAGCAAATATATATCATCTTACAGTTACTAAAATTCTTTTTTATTTTTTTATTTATTTTGAGAGTCAGAGTGTGCAAGTGGGGGAGGGGCAGAGAGAGCAGGAGACAGAGGATATGAAGCAGGTTCCATGCTGTCAGCAGAGAGCCTGATACAGGGCTCAAACCCATGAACCATGCATGAGATCATGACCTGAGCCGAACTCAGACACTTAACTGAGCCACCCAGGCGCTCAATTAAGAATTTTTTTCTTAGGAGAACTTTTTAAGATCTCTCTTAGCAGCTCTCAGATATACAGAATGCTATTATTAACTATACTCATCGTGCTGAACATCACATCCTCATAACATTTAATTTATAATTGAAAGTTTGTACCTTTCGATCCCCTTTACTCATTTCCTTCCCCCGTCCCCCTCCCCCACCAAAACCACCAAACGGTTCTATCTATGAGCTTGTTTTAGTTTTGTTTTTAGTTTCCACAAGTGAGATTATATGGTATTTGCCTTTCTCTGTATGACTTATTTCACTTAGCATAATGCCCTCAGGGTCCAGCCATGTTTTCACAAATGGCAAGATTTCATTCTTTTATATGGCTAAGTAATAATATTCCTGTGTGTGTAAGTGTGTAAGCTGCTACATATATAAAACTGTGAGGTGTATGTGTATACATACAGCTTCTTTACTTATTCTGTTTTTGGACACTTAGGTTGTTTCCGTATCTTGGCTATTGTATGCAAATAATGCAGCAAACTTGGCAGGGGTGCATGTATCTTTTCAAGTTAGTGTTTTCATTTTCCTTAGGTAAATACCCACAAGTGGAATTGCGGGATCTTGTGATCGTTCTATTTTCAATTTTTTGAGGAACCTCCATACTGTTTTCCATAGCAGCTGCACCCATTTACAAGGGTTCCCTCTTTTCTACAGTGTCGCCAACATTTGTTATTTCTTGTCTTTTTTGATAGTAGCTATTCTGACAGGTGTGACGTGATATCCTGTGGTTGTGCTTTGCGTTTCCCTGATGATTAATGATGTTGAGCATCGTTTCATGTTCTTGTTGACCATTTTTCTATTTGAAAAGTGTCTATTCAGACTTTCTGGCGAGTTTTTAAAAAGTTTTTATTTAAATTCCAGTTACTTAACATAGAGTGTAATATTAGTTTCAGGTGTACATATAGTGATTTCATCACTTCCGTACAACTGGCGCTTATCCACTCCTTAATCCCATCACTTATTTAACCCATCCCCCCACCCACTTCCCTTCTGGTGACTATCAGTTCTCAGTTAAGAGTCTTGCTTTGCTCCTTTATCTCTTTTTCCATTTGCTCAGGTTTTGTTTCTTAAATTCCACATATGAGTGAAATCATATGGTATTTGTCTTTCTCTGACTGACTTATTTCATTTAGCAGAATACTCTTTAGCTCCATCTGTGTCTATGCAAATTTGCCCAATTTTTAATTGAAATTTTTTGTTCTTATTTTATGAGTTCTTTATATATTTTGGATATTAACCCCTTATTGGATACATGATTTGCGAATATTTTCTTCCATTACACATAGGTTGCCTTTTCATTTTGTCGATAGTTTGTTTTGTGGAAGCTTTTTAGTTTGATGTAGTTCCACTTGGTGTTTTTGTTGTGACTTTTGCTGGTTGTGTCAGATTTAAAATAACATTGCCAAGGCCTGTGTCAAGGAGGTTACCAGCCATGTTTTCTTCTAGGATTTTTATGGATTTAGGTTCAAGTCTTTAGTCCATTTGGAGTTAGTTTTTGTGTATAGTGTAAGATAATGGTCCAGTTTCATTCTTTAGCATGTGACTATTCGGTTTCCCAGCGTCAGTTATTGAAAAGACTATCCTTTCTCCATTGTATAATCTTGGCTCCTTTGTTATGAATTAATTGACCGTATATGAGTGGGTTTATTTCTGGGCTCTCTATTCTGTTTCATTGATCTGTATGTTTTTTCATGCCAATACCTTATTGTTTTGATTATTTTAGCTTTGTAGTATAGTTTGAAAACAGGGAACCTGATGCCTTCACCTTTGTTCTATTTTCTCAAGATTGCTTTGGCTATTTGGAGTCTTCCCCAAATGATTTTAAAGGAAATCTCATGTATCGTATAGTCTTATCCATAAATATTTTAGTATGCTACTATGAGGATAGAAATCCTCTTAACCAAGTAATGTACAAGGGTTTATGTTAAGCCATTTTTATTTTCCTGGATTAAACTGCATTTGGGTACTTTGAGGGCTTTTGTATTTATACTCACCGGAAATACTGATGAAAGACTTTGCTGGTCCACATTGGGAAATGAGAAGAATTAGGTAGTATTCTAGGCTCCGTTTTTCATCAGGCTTTTGCTTAAAATTTGGTTGAATGAGTCTGACTCCCTGCTGAAGTTTGGAAAACAATTTGCATATTTAAAACATTTTGTCTTTAACAGAGTTTTTCGTGTTTGTCTTCTAACATGTATTTAACTTAGAAATTCTTTTTAAAATGTTTATTTACTTTTGAGAGAGAGAGAGAAAGACAGACAAGAGTACCTGAGCACAAGTGGGGGAGTGGCAGAGAGAGAGGGAGACACAGACTCCAAAGCAGGCTCCAGGCTTTGAGCTGTCAGCACAGAGCCCGACATGGGGCTCGAACCCATAAACCGTGAGATCATGACCCGAACGGAAGTGAGAGGCCCAACAACTGAGCCATGCAGGCGCCTCTGTATTTAACTTTTTGACTTATTGTTTTGAACAGCTTTTGAGAAACAGAATTCCATCTTTTCCTTGAAGGCTTTGTAGAAACTATTCATTAAGCTCTTTTGTCTGGGTAAATGCTTTTGGAAGTAGTAGGGGCAAAGATAATAGATCTGGAATCAGGTTGTGTATATTTTTCTAGGAAGTAACTATAAGTTATTAGAATATAGTTGCATATGCTGTTCTCTTTGTTTAAAGAAATTTGTTTGGTGTTTGTGTTCTTTAGTGTTCTTTTTCTCATTCTCAAGACTGTATTTGTTTTCTTTCACTTTTTTGGATCTGACATTAGAGACTTTTCTGCTTTTGCTATAGAATTCATGTTTTTTTTTAATCCTTTAATTCTTTACTCTTGAGGGTGTGTGTTACTTTTTTTCTTTTTAAACACTTAATTTTAAATTTTGTATTGTATAATAATAGAAGCATTTAGGGAGATGTTCTCCCAAGCTTTGGCTTATTTTGTAAATTTTGAACATAGTATTCTCTTTATTGCTTTTATTTTTAAAATTTTTAAAGTTTATTTTTGAGAGAGACAGTGGGGAGGGACAGAGAGAGAGGGGGAGAGGAGAATCCAAAGCAGGTTCCACACTGTTGGGGTTTTGAACTCACGAACCTTGAGATCATGACCTGAGCTAAAATCAAGAATCAGATGCTTAAGTGACTGAGCCACCCAGACACCCCTTTATTTCTTTTAATGGTTGATTTTCCGTTTTGATTCCTTCAGCCTGGGAGTTAATTTAATCAACGTGTCATAAGGAAGAGATCCACATACAGTCTCTCAGGTAAAAGGGATTTAATTATAGGGAAAACATGAATTCACAGGAATACAGTGCTGCGAACTAAGGCCTCCTATGACCTTTGAAATGGATAGGAATTGGAGTATCTTTCTAATTTGTCACATAGCTTCTCTTATGGCTTAGTCACTCCTTTGATGTATTGATATATAGCTGGTAGTTTCTCTATCCATTTCTACTTATAAACAAAGATGTAAGTTGTTTTAATATTGTAGTTGGGGAGCACCTGGGTGCCTGACTTCGGCTCATGTCAAGATCTCTCAGTTTGTGAGTTGGAACCCCACATTGGGCTTTCTGCGGGCAGGGCAGAGCCTGCTTTGATTCCTCTGTCCTCCTCTCTCTCGGCCCCTCCTTTGCTTGTACATGTTCTCTCTCTCTCTCTCTCTCTCTCTCTCTCTCTCAAAAATATTTAAAAAATATTGTAGATGGGATAGACAGTATTAATAATGTGATTTATCAGTTTCCCACAGTAGCTCCTTTCCCTACCCCATATTATATATCCTGGTAGATGGAGGGTCTACAGAGTTGGTGTTGATCTTTACCATGGCTTCCAACCTATTAGAACTTCCTCAAATTCTGAACTACTTGTGCCATTTCTATCTTATGTTTAAGAGTTGAAGAGCAGGGGCGCCTGGGTGGCTCAGTCAGTTGAGCGTCAGAATCTTGATTTTGGCTCGGGTCATGATCTCACAGTTTGTAAGTTCAAGTCCAGTGTTGGTTTCTGTTCTGGGAGTATGGAGCCTGCTTGGGAATCTCTCTCCTTCTCCCTCCCCCTCTCTCCCTCTCTGTCCCCTTCCCTGCTTCCCCCCTTCTCTCTGCCCCTCCCCTGCTTTCTCTCTCTCTCTCAAAAAAATAAACCAAAAAAAAAAAAAAAAGTTGAAGAGCAGTCTCAGAAATCTTCTTACTCATTGAATATTGCATGTAACTATCATATTTACTTCTTTAATGAGGTGTTTTCTAAATGTAGCACTTTTCAACTTGCCTTCACTTCTATAACTAATGTTCCAATTATATAATGTCTCAGGTTTAAGTTTTAAAATAGTTTTGTTTCTTTAATTTGATAAAGAAATAGGTTGATTTAAAGTCCTAGTCTTAATTTATATTAGCTTTTCTTTAGAAATCCAGATTATGTATCTTTTTAAAAATTTGTCATGCCAACATATTTCTCCCTAGTTCATAGAATTTCCTTAAAATCAGTTAGCAAGCATTTATTGAATTTCTTTTGTGTAGAGCATATAGCAGTTGTCACTGAAGTATTAGAAGACAGACTTTGGGAGGCAGCAGGGTGGACTGGATAAAGTTCACTTGAAAAAAGTTATACTAAAAATTATACTAAAGATACGTTAGAGGTTGGTGGAGAACAAGAGCTGAAATCCATTCTTGGTAGTATTCATAGCAGGCTCACCTTACCTGTTGACACCTGAAATTTGGTCAAAGACTAATTTTAACAACAACAACAACAACAACAACAACAACGGCATCTCTTTAAGAAGAAATGGGATCCAGCAAGATTTGTCAAGAAAAACATACTCACAGAACTTGACTTTAGCTCCATGGAGAAATATCTTAATAGCAAATGCTAACTAGAGGAGAGTTTTTGTTGTTGTTTGTTTTGAATAGAAATAGATGACCAGAGGGATGAAGTGACTTTTCCAACATCCTGCGTTCTGATGCCAGGACTTGACCTACATGCAATTACTGATGGCTGTTGTGAAGTTTTCCACAGGACACCATTGACTCAAACCCATCTTTTTTCAGCAGTACTTCCATTTTTGCATCATTTTGCAATGCAGAGACTCCTTTTCTGGTTTCCTTTGCCCTTCCCCAAACCAACGGATTTTTTTTTCCCTTGCTTCAGAATTTCCTAATTCCACGTTCATATTCTGAGTTCTTATCTCTTTCTTCCTTTTTGTTGGTATATTTACGATAGTTAATAGAGTCAATTGCATTAGCATTCTTTGCCAGATAAAGTTACCATTGGAAAATAAGTGATATGAGACCTCCCAGAAACTCAGTTTTGAGATCACAGCTTAGGGTGACTTTGTGTTCTTTTTTGTCATTTCTGTAAAACAGTCTCCTTAAAACAATATCTGAAAATAAGGAGGGAAGCAAAATAATGAATTCGGAGTTAGATTTCTTTAGAAAGGATCACAGATGTATTTGTATGACTGCCTCTGTTAGCGTTCTCATGATTTAATGTTGCTTTTACGCTCCTGTAATAACATAAGCCAGATTGAATTGAAGTATTAGGATTGAGGACTTTGGGAAAGGTGCACTGCGTTCTTGCTTGGGAAGGCACTTGGCAAAACTGTCCTGGTCCTTTTTATACATGAATCCTTGAGTAAACTGTAGCCTGACGTAGGCCAAGAATGTTTTTTTTTTTTTTTCATCATTGTTGTCCATAGCATTGGAGTAAGATAGATAAAATCCTCATTTTAATATATGGAGGAAATGAAGTGAGGTGAAGTGTAATGGCCATGGTCTATACTGCTGTTGGAGGGTGATTTAGAGCTGCGTGGTTCAGTGTGGGAACCGCTGGCCGCCGAGGCTCTTGAAGCACTTGAAGTTTGTTAGTCCAAATGGGGATATGCTGCATGTGTAAAATACACTGGATTTTGAAGACTTAGTATTAAAAAGTATCTGACACTTCTAAAAAATGGATAATTTTTAAATCACAAAAATTGATTACATGGTGAAATAATATTTTTGATATATTGGGTTAAAGAAAGCATATTAAAATTTGAGCTTTTATAGTAGCCATTAGAAGATTTAGAATTAAATATGTGGTTCCTGTTTCTATTGGACAGTGCTAGTTGAGTATAAAAAATGGTTGTTAGGATTACAATTTAATGTTCTCTGATTTGTACAATATAAACTACAGAGATATATGAAGGAGAATTACGATACAGCTTGTACATGCAGAGTACTTTGATATATTTAAATTTGTGTGCATTTTAGAAAACTAGCAAGTATAATTCTTGACAACTATTAAAAGCCAACCAGAGTTTAAACAGTTGCTTCTGGGCTTTCCATGAAACTTCAAAGTGCAGAACTAAGGACCTGCATGAACACCTACCAGATTGAGAAGGAATCCCAGGTGGCTGTGGAGTGTGTAGCTCTGAGGAGGCGAAGTGGGCGAATTATTCTTAGGGTCGATTTGTGAGGGTCAACTCCGGGTCTTACTCTTCTTTCTGACTAGACGGAGCACTTGGGTACCAGTAAATCTGACCCGAATGTGGTTTAACCTCCCAAGTTCTGAAAATCATTAAGTAAATGGACGTAAGAGGCAGCTAGTTATTAAAGGTATTTGCTAGGCTTTGTTAATAAATAGATGATGAGATATGAAGCAGGAACTGCTTGTAAGCTTCATTTTATACCCAAGAACAAGTCAGCAGAGCAGCTTGGGGAGAATCTTGCCCTTGAGGAATTTATGACCAGTCCTTTCCTTGCTCGTCAGAGGTCTTTTTCTCATTGGATACTCAGCTGGGGATTTCACTTGTTTTAGAAGTATGCCAGATAAGATGTATGTGATTTTTTTAATATTTAAAAATAACTTTTTAAAATGTCTGTTTCCTTAATAATTTGAGCTGGGGTGAAAAATTCGTTGGATTTTGGATCACAATTTTGTCTCGATTTTATAGATTTACTGCTTAGCCTGAGAAGTTATACCTATAGTTTTGCAAAAATCTGATTTTTTGGTTGCTTAATTTATGACAGTACTGTAACAAACATTACATTGTGTATTGATAGGGCTTACTTTTGAAAAGAGAATTTACATTGGTTATAAGTTTCATAGTCATAAAACAAATATGGGTTTACACTTGAGCATAATCGGATAATGAAGTGGTTAGTAGAAACGGATAGACCATAGATTATCAAAATTAAGAATACAGCAAAACATAATTAACACCATAACTTGAATGTAACTTGGGCAGGCAGTGACTCTATAAATAGGATCAGTTCTAAGGGGTATGTGAAAATGCTGGTTACTGGCATATACCAGTTGATCAAATGCTGGTAAAATCAGATTTTCCAGCCTATCTTAGTTGGATGGGGTTTTCATAAGATTGAGGATGACTCTTGACTTACGTCCTTTTTTTTTTTCTTCCTTCCTTTCCTTTTAGAATATGGTTTCTAGCTTTAGGGTTTCTGAATTACAAGTGTTACTAGGCTTTGCTGGACGGAATAAAAGTGGACGCAAGCATGACCTCCTGATGAGGGCGTTGCATTTATTGAAGAGCGGCTGCAGCCCTGCGGTTCAGATTAAAATCCGAGAATTGTACAGACGCCGATATCCACGGACTCTTGAAGGACTTTCTGATTTATCCACAATCAAATCTTCAGTTTTCACGTTGGATGGTAGCTCATCACCTGTAGAACCTGACTTGGCCGTGGCGGGAATCCACTCGTTGCCTTCCACTTCAGTTACACCTCACTCGCCGTCCTCTCCTGTCGCTTCTGTGCTGCTTCAAGATACTAAGCCCACGTTTGAGATGCAGCAGCCATCTCCCCCAATTCCTCCTGTCCATCCTGATGTGCAGTTAAAAAACTTGCCCTTTTATGATGTCCTTGATGTTCTCATCAAGCCCACGAGTTTAGGTAAGTGTTAGAGAAATCAAGTCCCTGTGGACAAGAGAGTAAATAAAGCAAGACGCTTTCAACTATTGATTAATGATTTGCTGTTAATACTATAAAATTGAGACAATACTGACAAATAAGTGCCAGATAAGAAATCTTGGCAACCATGACTGAAATCTAATATAAAACTGTTAATTCATCGTACCCGCTTTCTTATGGCTTAGAACTCAGATTGCTTCTGTGTCTATAGGAACAGATACAAATATTACTTACTGTCTGTCATTTGTGTTTTGATAGCTTTACAGAGATTTAGTTTCTGTTTAACATAGTGTTTAAACTGCTTTCCTAAGAAATAAGCCTTTTATACTTCATTTTTTTCTAAATTGGCACACACAGTTTAGCTTTTTGTTTAATATCCATCAACTGCTCAGAAAATTTAATGGATTTTATCATTACTAAAAATTGATACATGGGACTTTAACAAATTTTTACCAACATTAATGATTTCTTTGTTGTAGTATTTTTTTTTTTTTTTTTTTTTTACTGCCTAATGAAATTATTTATAGAGGTTTTGGGCTTTATAATTGTTCGGGAAATGGCATCTCATAGTCAATTTGGGAGATTTTTTTTTCCCATCCTGGGCAAAACCCTTTTTATTTCAAGTCATCTGAGAATTCTCTTAAATATGTCCGTGTGCTTTTTTCCTTTTGTTTTGGATTATGCTGTTCTAGATCTTGGTTGAGCCAGAAGGAAATTTTGAGGGGTAGGGCTCATTAATGGGGTCGGTATGGCCTGATTGGTGGTAAGCTTTCCCAGCACCTCTCTCCTTGCTTTATTATTATTTTCTTCCTTCCTTCTGTCCGTCCGTCCGTTTATTTATTTATTTATTTTTGAGAGAGGGTGAGCAGGGGAGGTGCAGAGAGACAGGGGGACAGAGGATCTGAAGCAGGTTCTTCTGTGCTGACAGCAGAGAGCCCGATGCGGGGCTCAAACTCACAAACTGCGAGATCATGACCTGAGCTGAAGTTGGCCACTTAACCATCTGAGCCACCCAGGTGCCCCAAAGCTGTGCCATTTTAAATTACACAACCAAAGTGAGAGAATGCCTCTCATTGCCTTTCTTCCTGCCTTTATTAGGTATTATTAAAAACAGATCTTGGTGATTTCGACAGGTGAAAGCTTGTATCTTTAGATTTTTTATTTTTAAAATTAATAACAGGAGCCAACATTTTAAATGTTTATTACCGAGTTGGCTTTCTTTTATAATTTTTACTATCATCTTTAACCCTTTTTTTTTTTAAACTGGTTCATTTGTCTGGTTAAAATGTTTCCATAATTTTTTAAATTTCTCCCTCTGTCATCGTTTTTAGTTTATGCCAGTGGACAATATGGCTCATTCCCATGTTTCTTTCTCAGCAGTTATTGCAAATTTATTTTTTGTATGTGTTTTGAGAAAGATTCAGACTGGTAATATGTCTATTAGGAGATCCTACCTCATGGGACTCCTCAGGAGTATGGCTAAGGTGAGGATTAGGAGGTAGGAGGGCCTGTGGGGTTGTAGTTAACAGTGGAACGTACTTAAGAGACATGGTTGCATCCCTGGAAAGAAGACTGGAGAGGAGGTGAATCGTGTGTCTTCTGTGCCTTTTAGCGTCAGTGGTGCACCAAGGGGTGAACTCTGGAGGGGCTTTGTGAGCTCTTTTCTCATTTCCCTGCTTTGTTCAAAAATAGAAATAGGAGTTGTCTTGCTTTTCTGTATTTTTCATAGTGTCTCTTTCATTAACCTTGATAAGGTTAAAGGGGAGTAGTAGTCCTTTTATAACTTTATTAAAATAAAACTTTAATAATTCATTGCGTATCTCATTTAGATAAAATAATGCCAGAGGTGTTTTGTGTTGTAGAGTGGCTAAGAAAAACCTGCCTTTTGCTTGTAGTTTAAATTAAAATGTAAGAGACAACATAACCTCAGGGCTTATGAAATAAGTTTTTACTCCTGAGCTAAATAATGTCCATTCATGTTTTTCAAGAGTTTTGCTTATCTTTATTTTTATGAACTTTATAAACTGATACTTGTTTTATTTATTTTTAAATGCTTCTTACACTTAAAAGGAGTAGAGAGAGGGATACACAGATCCAAAGCAGGCTCCAGACTATGAGCTGTCAGCACAGAGCTGGACATGGGGCTCGAACTCATGAACTGTGAGATCATGACCTGAGCTGAAGTTGAACGCTTAACCAGCTGAGCCACCTGGGCACCCTGATACTTGTTTTAAAACAAGGCTTAAACGTTTCCTTATCCTACCTTCCCTAGGAGAAAAAGAGTTTTCTTAATGTATATAATCGTGTTATGTCAGATTGATAAAGCTGTGATCTAAGAAATGCTCTTACGTTTGGACGTAGAAAATTAGAAAATCCACATTAGCATATAGTCTGCCAAATGAAAGTGGCAAAAATTTAATCATTTCCAGTAATGACCTTCAGTTGAAAATTTTTAGTGTCACATTGTCTAAGGCAGTGTAACGACATCCAGAAGTTTTCTTAATTTTTATTAATTTGGTTTTATAATATTGAAAATGAATTATAAAAATAGAAATTCTGGGAATGTCCTTTTATTTGGAATCCTGCTATGAAGAAACCTGTTTACGTTCGGGAATTGAGAATTTAAAATCCTCAGGAGTCAAAAGAGATGTCAAATCCATATTTCAGAGCACATATTCTTGACCTCTGTAAGCCAGTCTGTGTATTCTTGTGTTTATATACAGTTGATTAGATGATTTTTAAGCCATCAACATATCGTTAAGTAGGAAATAACTGATCACACGAGAGAGAATAGAAGAACCACATAGAAAAAATAGACACAAGAGGTCAAAAAATGACCTTCTAAAACCTCTTGGGATATTGAAACCAATAACCCTTTAGTACTGAGGGAATTGCTGTGACAGTACGACACGTACATTGATGCTTAAGAAAAGAACCCAGGGCACCTGCGTGCCTCAGTCGGTTAAGTGTCCTACTCTTGATTTTAGCTCAGGTCATGATGTCACAGTTTGTGAGATTAAGCCCTGATTTCAGCTCTGCGCTGTGACAGCACAGAGCCTGCTCGGGATTCCCTCTCTCTCTTTCTGTCTCTCTCAAAATAAATAAATAAACTTAAAAAAAAAAAAAAAAGAATCCGTAAAACAACCATGATGTGTATTTTCTATTTAAGAAGATACATTGTTACATAGTTTTGCAGTTTGGAATTATTTAAGAATGGTTAAAATAAAAATATTTTAGCATTTAAAATGAAAAACTGTGGCATCTAAAAAACCTGAGTGTACACAATACTAAATGATATTCTCTGTAGCTAAGGTTTTAACTCTAACAGACGGATAATCTCCTAATTCAAAAACTGAAAAAAATCTCTGTTCTCCTCCCTTAAATAGCTATTCTGATTTGCTTTCACAGACAGCCTTTCTCCTTCTTTTTAAGACAACTGCTTTTGAAGATGAAATCCTTTGGGATTTTCTATTTAAGAAATTTGTGTTAAGTCTGTACGAAAAGAATATATATAAAACAGTAAGCTATAGAACATCAGTGAAATGAACACTTGTGAAACCACAACTTCGTTTTTTAAAAAGGAACATTTCCAATATCTTCAAGCCATCTCCTTGCGTTTTCTGAGTTAAATCACTATTCTGAATTTATGTTCCTCTTCTTTGCTTATTTTACCATATATGTACATGCATTTTTAAAAAGTAATGTTAGTTGACTTTTGAAATTATGTGATGGTGTGTATATTCTTTTGTGACCAACTCTTTTTGTTCACTCTGCCTGTTAAGCATTATATGTTGATACATCCGGCTGTTGGTATTTTTTGAAGTACCGTCAGTGTATTTTGAGCCTTGCATTCCTTAAACTTTCCTGGTTTTGCTTTTCAGATTACAGAAGTAACTTATGTTAGGAATTGAAAATTCAATAGAAATATAACAGAAAAGGAAAGCCCCTCGCAGTGTTCTCTATTTCTTGGCCGGAGTGGTAGCAATAGTTAACTGTTTCTCTGCATATGTTATGTCGTCTTTTCTTCCTGTTCATTTAGAAAGCTTTTCCAACTGCGGAGCCCCCGAGTCACATTTCTAGTGAGAGAGGACAAGCTTCTACTTGTATCCTCTGGGAATACCACCTCCTGGAACTTTGTATCATGATAATCTTTCTTAACACAGTTCTTGGAAATATATTGTAGATTTGTGGGTTGCAGTAGGTCTTTTCTCTTGTAGATGTACCATAACTTAACCAGTATTCTGTCGATGTACGTTTTCAATTTTTTATTATTTATTTGGAAATATTTTGGTATCTAGCATGTGTCAGTCACTATTCTTGCAGTTTTTCAACATTGCAGCTGTTAACATTTTTGCATGTGTGCTTCTGAATACTTGTGTGCTTGTTTATGAGGTATAATGCCTCTGTGAAATTGTTGGGTCCAAGAGTTAGGAGTACTTAATATTTTGGTATTCAGCTTTTGGAGAGAGTTGCTTCAGAAGCCTAGCACCAGTTTATAATCCAGTAGTTTGTGAGTGTATTATTTCCTCGACACCCCCATGAGCATTGGTCTTTTAATTTATTATTGGTCTTTTAATCTTTAAAAGGTGAAAAATTAATAAGAATCAACATCTTTTCATATTCTTAAATTCCTGAGTATTAGGAAATACTCATTAAGCTTCTGGGTACAATTAAACAGGTTTAAAGTGGTATGCACATTAATGGAAAGTCATTAAAATAGAGTCTCACTTCTAAAGAATATGGATACATTCAGACACTGTACGTCATTTTTCTTAACCCAGTTAACACATATATAATGAGGATTTCATTTGAATATGGTCATTGTAGTCTAATTGTGGAGAAGTCCGAAGGATGAGATGGCCATTAGGAAGTTTGTTATCTAGTTGGGGAGGTAATGTTAACGTGAGGGCCAAGTAGCAATGAGGTGTGTGCCTGTATGATGAAGCACTGTAAATTGTGTATCTGAAACTCAAATATTGGCCTAAAGAATGGGGAAGTCAGTCAAGACTTGTTGGAGTAGGAGTAAGACTTTGAAGGATGAATTCGTCCACTTTGAATTGGTGGTGTTCATGGGAGAAGAAACACCAGGAGAGGGGAGAACTGTGAGTAGTCACAGGGATAGAAATGAAAGTGGCACAATTGTGAGACCTGACTGAGGAAACGGACACCTTGAGGGGAGACATTGGAAATGCAGGTTTGCTGGGGAAGAGGTGGCCATTGTTTTGGGGACCATTCTAGGTAAGAGGGTTTAGACTGGGCTCATTTGGAAGTAGGGCGCTGCTAAGCATGTTTGAGCAGGGGAGAGGTGGTGAAGGTGATGACCAGCCCTGTGTCCACGTTCTGTTGGGGGGCAGCAGAGGGGCAGCATTGAGACTTCGTTCGCACAAACACTAATAGGTTTTGAGTAGGATGGATGTAGTGAAAATGGAGAGGAAGCAGTTGATGAGAACGTTTTAGAAAGCAGGACTTCATGACTAACTGCATGAAGAAGAGGACTGGCGTAAAGGAAATGAATGATTTCTAGTGATTGGAAAATTGGTAACTAGTCTCCTTTCAAAATTCTGAATTAGGGCTCCTGGGTGGCTCAGTCAGTTAAGTGTCTGACTTTGGCTTGGTCGTGTTCTCGCGGTTCGTGTGTTTGGTCTCTGTGCTGACAGCTCAGAGCCTGGAGCCTGCTTTGGGTTCTGTGTCTCCCTCTCTCTCTGCCCCTCCCCTGCTCACACGTGCTCACTCTCTCTCTCTCAAAAATAAATAAACATTAAAAAAATCTGAATTAAAGTCACTGTTTTTATAAGAAGCATGAAACCTCAGTACTCTACCCTCCCCTTGTGATCTTTGCAGCTGTTGTCTAGGGAAAAAAGTATTTTCATATTAAATATCACTGATGACTATTAGTATGGTGATGGTTTCTGTCTAGATAAAATTCTTTTAAACGATTCAGGTTTTTGAGTAAATGTCATTAAATTAGAAAAATTTGGGTGTATATAGGAGGATTATTTAAAAAGTATTCACATAAAGCAATGTGGAGTGATAACTATTTGTAAACACTTGAATATTGGCATATAGAATCATGTAGTCAGGTGTTTATCAAAAGCATTCTATGTGCCTATTAACATCCAGTGTGTTAAGAAACAAATGATCAAAAATGAATAATTTGTGAATAAAGAACAGAACTCTTAGTATTTATTTCTTCTATTATAACTCTTCATATTTTTTGTGTGTGTATTTTTATTTATACATGTGAAAGTTGTTCCCCTCTACTTTTGATGCAGAGAGATGATGGGAAAATAAAGCAAGAGTGTGCTTTGATTGGCAGCGATGGTACAGTTAATTGATGGGTGATAGGGAAGCAAATAGCTCAGGATACAGATCTTAGATAATGTGGTGTAATAAACTGATTTATTCATTGTTACTTTATGAGTTATTTTATTTACAAATAAGCTAGACTGAGCCATGATAATCCACAAAGCTGCGTATAAAACATTGGTTTATCTCTTTCCTGAGTGGGAAAGCCCCTGTTAACCTAGGCACTCACTCCTAGAAAGCATTCTTGACCAAATACAAACCAGTTTGTCAGAAGGTGTTCATGTAACTTTTTGCAGTGGGGGAACTTGGGAAGTTTCCTATTTTACTAAGAATATTTCACATTTTTGGTCATGTTACAATATTTTCTACCTGAATATCTTACTAAGAAAAAGTCACTGCTATTGAAGAGTTGGCAAAATGCATCTTTTGGATTGTATTTCTTTTTTCTCTTGAAATTTTGCTCTGTTTAAAAACAGACACTATTGATTAGTAGGACTGTTGGAATCACATGTTTTCAGAATGCTTTCACATATATTATTGATTTAATCCACAAAACAGCCATTAAGAGGCAGATGAGCAAAATGTTATTCCCATTTTAATTGAGAAGTAAAGAAGGACTTGGAGATCTTACGCGAATTTCCTATATTACTTGGATAGTAACCAGTAGGGCTAAAATGAGGATATGGGAATATTCTGGTCCACTAATGCTTCAAAAGGTGGAAGGAAGCAATATCCATAAAGGTAGAGTAGTCATAAGTATTATGTCATATCAGCAGGCCTCATCAGTTAGTAATTATAAATGAAGCTGGACATAATGATAGAACTTGGAACTTATAAGATTAATGCTAAAATTACTGTATGAAATTGTGGCATAGTTTTACTTATTGCTGTATAAAACATCATTCCAAAGTACAGTGATGTAAACCAGCCATCTTATCATGGATTTTATGTATTAGGAATTGGAAGGACAGCGTGTGGATAGCTTGTCTCTACCCTAAGATGTCTGGGGTCTTAGCTGAGACAACTTAAGGGCTGGGTGTGACTTGATGGCTAGAAGCTAGAATTATATGAAGGCATCTTCACTCATGTGTGGTGGCTATGCTACCTGTTGGCTTGGGCTCCGCTTGGCTGTCGGCTAGAGTACCTGCATAACGCTTTTTCCTCTGGTCTCTTTTGGGCCTCTTTAGAGCCTGACAGCTGGGTGGCAGGAACAAGGAAGAAGTGCATGGTGCTTTTATGATCTAGCCTTGAAAATTATATAGCGTCACTTACGCCATACACTGTCGATTAAAGCAATCACAAAGGGCCATTCAAGCTCAAAGGGAGGGTAATAGAGACCCCCACCACTTCACTGGAAGAATGTCAAGGTTATAAGGAGGGTGTGATGGAAGATACTGTTGTAGCTGTCTTAGAAAAATAGAATGTACCTTACGGAAGATTGTTTAAAAAGGAAAGGGCTTGACTTTTCAAGAGTCATACCTGATTCATGTCCCTGAGCCATGGTCTTTTTCATTTTTCATTTGTTGCTGTTAACATAAAAGTGTTCATGGGATCAGTGTAGAATTGTTTTTCTGATCCCAAGTTGGGGACACTACTGGGGAGAAAATATACTGTAAAACCTGTACCTTCCTGCTTGATACCCTACCATTCTTTTTCCTGATTTGTATTAAAATGACAGTTTAGCTGATAGATTTACCTTATGGCAAGTTTTGTGTGCTTTTGGCTGCTATTCTGTCATAAAATTGTCTTGTCAGTGTTAATACAAATTGGATTTTATTAGCATACGCACTATTTTATGTTGTAAGTTCCTGGAGTTCAGTTATGGTACACAGTGAAGAAACATCTTTTTTTTTTTTTTTTTTTTTTTCATAGAAACAGGGTAGCTATTTGGTATTATATTTTAAAGGACAGAAATTGAGCATCAAATAAATTTGTGAAAACTATGTCAGAAAAATAAAAGGCTCTGCAAAAACATGTTAAGGTAAAAACTGCTAACAGTAAGCTGTAGGTTCTGTATATTGTACATGTTGGCATATGCTGATGTTGGAAGCATTCCAGTTTCAACGTAAGTTTCATGGTATATGGGTACTTTTCTGGGTAAGTTGACTCCAGTCATCCAGTCAGGACCTCAAGTACTGGCATTTGCGCTGGGTGAATTGACCAAAGGTCTTGCACCCAGTTTTGCAGTTGTAGATATTCGACATTTTTAGTGCACAGAGTGGATCTGTCTGTGGGGAGATCTATGTAATCAAGCTTATCAGAATGAAATAAGAATCACGGCCTTTGGGCAGATAATTTTATTTGTCCTTTTTTCCATTGTCGCATCTTCTACCTCTGTTAAAAGTCCTGCCTTTCTGTGCCATTCCTTTTTTTTAAAAATTTTTAAAAAAATGTTTATTTATTTTTGAGAAGCAGAGAGCACAAGCAGGGGAGGGGCAGAGAGAGAGGGAGACACAGAATCAGGCTCCAGGCCCCGAGCTGTCAGCACAGAGCCCGACGTGGGGCTCGAACCCACAGACCGTGAGATCATGACCTGAACCGAAGTCGGGTGCTCAACCTACTGAGCCACCCAGATGCCCCTCTGTACCATTCCTTTTGCTTTGAACAGTTATCTTTTTAAGGAAATCATAAGAAAAAGCAATGTATTTTTTTTACCTTTACCACTTATTTACTGTTTTATTGGTTTTCATTCCTGAAAATTAGGTTTTGAATTTGGTATCCTGGCAGTTTCCTTTTACATTTCATGTAGTACTTGCTTTCAGCAAATTCGCTTGGCTTTGTTTATCTACAAGTCATTATTTCACCCTGTTTTTGAAGGGCATTGAATTTTCAGTGACAGTTTTTCCTTCCACCACTTTAAAGATGACTTCTGGCTTATGTTGCTTCTGATGAGAAGTCAGCCTTTATTTGTATTGTTTCCCCCTTGTATGTAATGTTTCTTTTTTTCCCTAACTGCTCTCAAGATTTTGTAGTCATCTTTGGTTTTTCAGCACTTTGATTTTGATGTGACTAGGTAGCTTTCTTTGTATTTATTTTGCTTGAAGTTTGATCCTGTAAGGGCTTCCCCCCAATCAGTTATGTAATATTCTTTCATTATTTCTGCACCTTTTTTTTTTTTTTTTAATTCTGTTTTCTCCTTCTGGGACTCCATTTGTACCTATGTTAGACCTTTTGAGGTTTCTGGCTGGAGAGGCTGGGTGCTTATACTATTAACTCTGATTGAAAATGCAGAGTGTTCACCTCTAATCTCAAAGTAAATGTTACTGAATTTGACAGTCAAGAGTTCATAGATGACCGTAACTGTGGATAGAGAGTGGGAAATGAATTTGCACAAGAAAGGGTTGAGAAGTGAGTAGGAATTGAAGAAATGGACAGATGTACTACTGTAGCTGCCTTTGTGTTTTTTGCCTCATACTTAGAGTTTTGTTTAATTCTTAGGCCTTCATCATAAATAGCATTCCTTTCTCTTCCCTCCTTTTTTAAATGTTCTGGGAAAATATGAGCCACTTTATGACATGATTTCTAGGAGCATAATTGTTACACTAAACTATGCTTAAAAAAAGTGTTTTACTCAAGTTAATAATTTTCTTGATTTGGTGTGACTTGTTAAAGGAAGTTTTCTGACATTGGATATTCAACTGGCATCTTGTTTATTCGTATTCATGTATCAGGAAAACTGTGGCCAGGAACACATACGAGAGCCATTTTGCCTTTTCTTGTGCGTTGTTGCACAAGAAAGTACTTGTTAGGAAGCAGAAGGTCTCTATATTAGCTTTTGCTTTGCTTTGTTTTAATGAGCACTAGAATATCATTGAATCAGGATAATCTGTTATAAAGTTCTTTTTGAAGTAAATATATTTCAGTTTTAATAATACAGTTAAGGATAACTTCATTAGGTAATTTTTTAAACTATATAATCTGTATGCAAATAATTATTATATATCTTAATTTTTTCAATTTAGAAGCTAAAGTTTAAAATTTTATCTTACATGAATATTCTGTGTAACTGAATATAAAGGGTCGAAAACAAAACATAACAAGGAAAGAAACAAAACAAACAAAAGACCAAAAGACACCTAAATCTGGGATAGTGATCTGAGGAAAGTTTGTGACTTCTTCAAGTTTTCATTTGAGTCAGTAGGATGAAATGTAATTTTGAAGAGTTGTGCTATATTTTGACCTTATTATAATTAGTCTGTTAGAATAATGACTAAATGCTTAAAATCGAGCCTGCTTTAGAGTGGCTTTACTTTCATGATTCCAAGATTACCGCAATTTAGTACTTAATTTATTTTGGAGTATTTTAACCATAAAAATTCCAGAATTTGGCAGACTTTATCAGAAGTGCATTGTTATTGCAGATGGTTACATCTTTATATTTGTTACCTTTTGGATATTGGATATTGGAATGTTATCTTTTTTTTTCTTCCCCAGTTCAAAGCAGTATTCAGCGATTTCAAGAGAAGTTTTTTATTTTTGCTCTGACGCCTCAGCAAGTTAGAGAGATATGCATATCCAGGTAAGAGGAATGTTTGGAATATGTGATGTTTTTCATGAATGTTGTTATGTTAGTCTGCTAGGGCTGTCATTACAAAGCACAACAGTGGGTGCCTTAAGCAACAGAAATTTATTTTCTCAAAAATCAGAAGACTTGAAGTCCTAGATTAAGGTGTCAACAGAGTTGGTTTCCCCGAGGCCTCTCTCCTTGGTTTATGAGGATGCCTTCTTGCTGTTTGTACCCACTTGACCTTTCTTCTCTGTGTGTGCGCATCCCTGGTGTCTCTTTGTCTTATAAGGACATCAGATTGTATTGGATTAGGGCCCCACCCTTATGAGCTTATTTAACCGTAATTACCTTTTTATTTAATTTATTTATTTAAAATTTTTAAATGTTTATTTATTATTTTGAGAGACAGACAGACATTGTGAGCACAGGAGGGGCCGAGAGAGAGGGAGACACAGAATCTGAAGCAGCCACCAGGCTCTGAGCTGTCAGCACAGAGCTGGATGCGGGGCTCGAACTCACAAACCGTGATATCATGTCCTGAGCTGAAGTTGGATGCTTAACCAACTGAGCCACTCAGGCGCTCCCGTAATTACCTTTTTATAGTTCCTATCTTCACAAATAGATAGTGGGGCTGGGGGGTGTTCAGGTCTTCAACATGAATTTGGTGGGGAAGGGAGGGGACACAGTTCAGTCCACAGCAGTTGGACTTTTGTTCCTTAAGTAAGCATAGTATGCATTGACTAACATTAGCCAAATATTTAATAAATACTTCATAATAGAAAACAGTTTTAACCTTTGACTAAAATCCATCTAATTTTTTGAATTACTTTTTGGCAATAACTTTTTTAAAGAAAATTTTATTCCAAATATAGCAACCTAAAAGAGAATTTGTGACAACAGCCCAAAGTAGGATGTCCATAAACTTTATCATCCAGACTGAGGCACCTTAAAGAGTTAAAGTAGATGTCATGTTTTTATCACAGAAAAATTATTAATACACTGGCGCTGTTCTGGGGCGCCTGGGTGGCTCAGTCAGTTAAGCGTCTGACTCTTAATTTTGGCCCATGTCTTGATCCCACAGTTCGTGAGTTTGAGCCCTGTGTTGGGTTCCGTGCTGACAGTGTGGAGCCTTCTTGGTATCCTCTCTCTCCCTTTGCTCCTATCCCACTCCTTCTTGTTCTCTCTCTCAAAAAATAAATAAACTTAAAAAGAAAAACAAAACCAAAAAACTGGAATTGTTTTGAGCTAGAGGGTTACCTAGTCCATAAAATTAGTAGAAATCTGAAAACAATTATGAAAAATACTTCGCTTTGCCATGTAGAAAAATTGGAGAAACTTAAAATAGAGACATTTATGAAGAGCAAATGAACTAAGATGTAAGAGGAAAGAAAAGTAAATATGCAGTGTATACTTTTACAATAAAAAATAAAGTCATTTTAGGTGTTAATACATGGCTTTTTAAAGTTGCATTCTTAAAGATTCAGTATAAGAAAGCAGAAACTCTAGGAAGTTAAATGATTTTTCTAGAATTGTAAAGTTAAAAAGTAGAACAAAGAATTGAGCAAATTAGAGGTTTTTTTGCATCCTTTCAGCTGTTCATTAGAAATCTCATCTTCTCTGAGATGTTACTGATTTACAAAAATATGGATTCTGTGTTTAAATTTTGGAAATTCTGTATTCAACCATAAGTTCTTTACAGTTGGACTTTTTGGTCTTTAATATCTTCCTGTGCATTGCTAATCTCCCAAGATGGTGAATCCAAACTTAGGGGCTTCGTGTCTCTTTTAAGCACATTAACATCTTGAAGATGCTCTCTTTCTGTGGAAAAGTCTGGGACAAAGTTTGAGATTCTTTCATTAATCATATCATCTTTATCAGTATATATAGGGAGAGAGTGCTGTTGTCATAATCTCAGAATGATTGGATTGTATATTCTGACCCTGTAAAGTTTGAGCTCTCAAAGAATATTGTGTTAGATAGACTGCCTTTTCCACAAAGGGGGAAAAGTGTTGAAAACTAAGATAAAAAAAAAAAAAAGACAGTGTAAGGATTAGTCCAAAAGATCCAATATCCAAATAATAGTTTCAGAAAACATGGAGAAAATTAGCAAAGAAATAAAATGGTTCATTCTCACCAAGGGCAAGACATTGCAGTGAGTTTTTGTACATTAGAAGTACTTTAATTCTCAGGGATAGTAATAAACCAACTAACAAATAAATAGACTAAAACTTTGAAAATTATGATTATATTATTAAAATTATATTTTAAATGTTTTCTAAAATTTATTTATTTTGAGAGAAAGCATGCATGAGTAAGGAGGGGCAGAAAGAGAGGGAGAGAGAGAATCCCAAGCAGGCTCCACACTGTCAGCACGGAGCCTGCTGCAGGGCTTGAACTCCCAAACTGTGAGATCATGACCTGAGCGGAAATCAAGAGTCAGGTGCTCAACCTACTGAGCCACCCAGGCTCCTCTAGAGTAAGTTTTTTTTTTTTTTTAATGTTTATTTATTTATTTTGAGAGAGAGAGAATGCCATCAGGGGAGAGGCAGAGAGAGAGAGAGAGAGAGAGAGAGAGAGAGAGAGAATCTCAAGCAGGTTCTATGCTCAGTGTGGAGCCTAGTGGCGGGGCTTGATCCCATGACCCTGAGCCAAAATCAAGAGCCTAGTGGCGGGGCTTGATCCCATGACCCTGAGCCAAAATCAAGAGTCAAATGCTTTGCTCACTGAGCCACCCAGGTACCCCTAGAGTAAGTAGATTTAAAGATACAGATTTCAGGATACATTTTTAAGTAAACAAAACAAGGCATCAGTGGGGGGCCTGGGTGGCTCAGTCGGTTAAGCATCCGACTTCAGCTCAGGTCATGATCTCATGGATCGTGAGTTCGAGCCTTGCGTTGGGCTCTGTGCTGACAGCTCAGAGCCTGGAGCCTGCTTCAGAGTCTGTGTCTCCCTCTCTCTCTGCCCCTTCCCCGCTCATACTCTGTCTCTCTCGCCTTCAAAAATAAATTAGCATTAAAAAAAAATTTAAAGAAAACAAAAACAAGGCATTAAAATGTGAATAATATAGAACCAGTTGCCCTAAAAAGGTGTGTGTGTAGTTTGCTTAAGTGCCTAAAATATTTCTGGACAAGTGATCAGCTGCCTCTGGACAGGGGAATTGGATGGCTAGGGCCAGAGTTGGGATAGTCTTTTAACTTTATATTCATTCTGTATCTTTTTGAACTGTGAACTATGTGAATTTATTAACTAGTCAAAAAATGAATGACTAAAATTTAAATGACCTCAATTAAAAATTTTGATCATGTTCTGGAGATGGATAGTGGTGGTGATTGCACAACAATGTGAGTATACATAGTGCCACAGAATTATACACTTAATGGTTAACATGATAAATTTTACTTATGTATGTCATGTATAAAAATTAAAAAAAACCTAAAAGTAAGACTATTTGTAATCCTCCTTCCAAAGGGAAAAAAAAAATAGATTGCATATACACATATATAGACAAAACCCAACATTTTCTGAGTTGTGTAATTAAATAATACAGTATCTCCTGCTTCCTAATAAATAGAAGTGAAAGTTTGGCACCCATTAAACAACCTCAGTGATTATCAACATTTTGGCAATCTGTATGTGGACACCCCTTCCACCCCGCCACCCCCATTTTTCCTGAAGTATTTTAAAGCAGATCACAAGCGTCATATAATTTCGGCTAGAAATACCTCAAGACACATTTCAAATCAATTCTTAAGCTAATCACAGTAAAATTAATAATCCTATAATATAAAACAATTGCTAGCTCCTATTCATATTTTCTGTTTCAGAATTTATTTTTTATTTTTTAAAAAATTTTTTAATGTTTTATTTATTTTTGAGAGAGAGAGAGAGAGAGAGAGCGAGCAGGGGAGGGTCAGAGAGAGAGGGAGACACAGAATCTGAAGACAGGCTCCAGGCTCTGAGCTGGCTGTCAGCACAGAGCCCGATGAGGGACTTGAACCCAGGAACCGTGAGATCATGACCTGAGCCGAAGTCGGACGCTCAACGGACTGAGCCACCCAGGTGCCCCATTTGTTTCAGAATTTAAACACGGCCCATGTAATTACTTCTAACTTCTTTATCTCCCAAGACTTTTAAAAAAAACTTTAACCTTTGAAGTAGTTATAGATTCGTAGAAAAGTTATTGAGAATAGATACACTCTTTACCCAGCTTTTCTTTTTCTTTTTTTTTGACTATTAAAAAAGTTTATTTAACAAAAAAGTTCAATATGAAAATGCACGACCTGATTTTTATATTGTAGTAAAACAGGTGCTATGGAGGGGACATGTGGAAGCAGTTGGTTTCTTCCGGTGAACACACCCATTGTTTATACTCGTTCCAAGGCTTCTAACATGATGATACTATTTCCTCAAATTACCACCATTCCAATATTGTTCTGTCCAATATTCTGTTGCCCACTAGTTGCCATCGTCACACATTCATCTATTACAAGATTCATCAAGGGATCAAACCCCCGCAGTATTCTTTGGACATGTCTGCCACCATTTAATTTCAATGATAATTTCTTGTCCATAAATTTTTTCAACTCGGGAGGGTGAATTTTGCTCACGGTGTCTACTCGGTGAGCTCAAAGATGCCTCCAAACGGAATTCCTGTCCTGCTTTTCTTAATAGTAACATCTTGCATAACCATAAGCACAGTTACCAAACCAAAAAATTAATGTTGGTATAATACTGTTAATTATAAATTTTATTCAGATTTCACCAGTTTTTCTGCATTAGATCCAATCCAAGATCCCAAATCACATTTCATTGTTATGTCATTTTAGTCTCTTTCAGTCTGTGACAGTTTTAGTTTTTCCTTGTTTTTCATAACTTTTGATACTTTTGAAGTGTACTGGCCAGGTATTTTGTAGAATATTTTTCAATTTGGGTTTCTCTAATATTTTGTCATGAGATTATGCATTTTTGGCAAGAATACCTCCAGTTATACGCCCTTCTTAATGTATCATATCGGGCTGCATAATATTGCAACATCTTGTTTTTGGTGATGTTAACCTCGATCACTTGGGTCAGGTACTCTTTACTGGATTTTGGCACTAAATCTAAGTTGGAAAAACTTAAGTTACTGGTTTTTCCTTTGTTAGGAGTAATTATCTTGAGGGAGATACTTTGAGACAAGGCACATATTCTGTTTCTTGTTAGATTTTCGTCCATCAATTCAGCATTCTCTGATGGACCTTTCCTTCAGCAGTTTCTTTGTCCTAAATTTTCTGTGTTAGGTGGTGTCATTTTCTGTTGTCCTTACTCTTTTTCAGATTAGAGTTATTCTTTTGTAAGGAAGAGTTGTCCTTTCTCTCCCATTTATTTATTCAGTTTTTTACTTGTATCCACGTAGGCTCTTAAGTATTCTGGATTATAATTCAGCACTATGATGATTCATATTGTTCAAACAATACCTTCAGCCATTGGCTGCTCTACCTTTGGCCCGTTGGATGTTTTTCAGGTTGGCTCCTGTGCTCTTTGGTGTCTCCATCTATCTCTGAGTGTCTCCATCTATCTCTGAGCACTGTGTTACTTTTTGGCACCACAGGATGCTTCAGGTTCATTTTGTCATTTCTCTTCCCCAGTCCTGGAATTGATCACTTCTCCAAGGAACTCTGTTTCCTCTCTTATAATGCTTCTTACCATTCTCTTTGAAAAAAGTGGTTCATTGATTCTGTAGCATATTACCCATTCTGGATTTGGATCCAGACACACTTCTTGTGGTGTCATTTAACTTCTATGCCAATGGTTCAAAATACTTTGCTGCGTTTAGAATCACCTGGGGAGCTTTTAAGGCTCTAAATACCCATGGTTCATTCCAACCAATTCAATTAGAGGACCTCTGAAGATGGAACCCTGTTTTTCAAGTTCCCCAGGTGTTCCCAGTGTTTCACAAACTTGAGAACCACTGCTATGCATCCAGCTTCTCCCCTGGCCTGTAATGGTTGGTAAGCTCTAAATGAGGCTCGAATACATTCAGCTTTGGGTTGTTTTGTTCTTTTTATATTATATTTGTGAACATTGATCAGTGAGTTCAGCTCTTTTCTTGGTTTTAGCACTACTCCTTCCACTTGCTACTACTGCCTCTCCAATCATGCTGCCCCAGCTCCTCACAGGGACTTCTCTTACATGTTCCCGGAATCAGTCTGTGCTTCTGCTCTCACTGCTCCTTGACAGTTTCCGTGAATGTGCTTTGTTGTTGTTTTGTTGGTGGTTGCAAAATCTCCGCTTTGCCCTGGAGTCCTTACTGTCCCTATTTTGATGACCCACAGGCACATCGAACACAGCACATCCAGAATTGAACTTCCCTTCCTCCCAAACCTGCTTATTTGTCTTTTGTTCTTTCATTCATTCAGTCTCACAGCATATATTTATTTACTATTATGAACAAGGCACCAGGGGTGCAATGTTGAACCCTGCTGCCCGTGTCATTAATGCTGCGGAGTCTGCCCAGAGCTCTCGTTGCATCATCCCACACTGCCTCCACCACATCTCATCAGGTCGCTGCTCTCCACTGACCTTTCTTTTATGTCTCTTTCACAACTTAAAATTCGATGCAGCACAAGTAATACCAACTGGCATATGAATTCTGGCTCAACCACGTAGGTCTGGATGCCCCTGGATGGGTAAGTTACTAAAGCATGTTGAATCTTATTTACGCAGTGTGTAAAATTGGAAAAATAATCACCACTTCACTCAGTTGTTGGAGGGATTGAATGCCAGAACTTGCTTTAACTCTTAATCTGGTGAGTAGCAGCGATATCAGTCCAGTGGCACCATTCCAAAACTGGGGCCCAGCGTAGATGCTCCCCTTCCCTTATCCTACTTTCCTGTATCCAGTCAGTCATTGAATCCTGTCCGTTTTTATGCCTAAATATCACTCAGTGATGTTTGTATTTAAATAGTGTTCAAGCCCTCATTTTGGCCTATATAGTTGCAGTAGTCCCCTGATTCTCCTGGCTGACCCTGTAATCTTTCTAATGCCCATTCAGTTTTTTCTCTCTTGGGTTTAAAAACCCTGGAGTGATACTTTGTGAAGTCCACACTCCATTGCCTGGCAATTGTCTTCAACTTCTTGTTCTGCTAATCTTCTGTATCCTCACATCTCCCTGGTAGCTTATACTCTGACTGGGCTGTCACAGCTCTGTCCCTTTGCATATCCTCTAACTCCCTATTCTGGGGTATATCTTAGGGCCAATTCAAAGCTTAGCTCTTCTGTGATGCCTTTCTGGATTTCCCCCAACGCACACTTTGTCTCTCATTGTACTTTGTACTTATTTTCTATTAAAGCCTCCTTGCATTTATTTGAGTACTTGAATTTACAAACTTGATGAAAGCAACATCTTACTCATTTTCATATTCTCAAAGCCTGTCACAGTGCCTGGCATGTAGTAGTGCCTGCTTTATGTCTGATGAATGGGATGAACCTGTGAAAGTTCCTAGAACAGTGACTGGTAGACACTGAATGTCAGAAGATGCTTAGTCATTAACTCTCATGTTTGTGAAGATATGTAGCACATAGCACTTCCCAGTTTATGTTAATTCACCTTATTAGAATAAAGTATAAATCCTTAAACAAGCTATTTAAAACCCTTTATATCTACTCCCCATTTATCCTTGTTCTGTCTTTTGCCATTTCTCTTTTTTCAAACTGTTTCCCACCCCAACAAGATTTTGTTATATATCTCCGGTTGGTCTTCACCACCCTCTCCCCCCCCTTTTTTTCTGAGAATCACTACAATGGTGAGGCCACTGTTACTGATGCAAGTGTGTCTGAATAGAAGTAGGCAGAGCCACTCCTGTGCAAACCTGATTTTCTAGTGTTATTGGGCTAATTGTTAATTGTGATAACTGCCCTGAACTTAAAAAAAATTTTTTTTAATGTTTATTTTGAGAGAGAGAGCACGAGCAGAGGAGGGGCAGAGAGAGAGGGGAAGAGAGAATCCCAAGCAGGCTCCACGCATCAGTGCAGAGCCCGATGTGGGGCTTGAACTCACAAACTGTTTTGAGATCATGACCTGAGCCAAAATGAAGAGTTGGGCGTTTATCGAACTGAGCCACCCAGGTGCCCCTGCCTTGAACTTAAAAAAAAAAAATTTTTTTAAAGCTTATTTATTTTTGAGAGAGAGAGAGCGAGCGAGTGCTGGGAGGGTCAGAGAGAGAGGGAGACACAGCAGGCTCCAGGCTTTTTGAGCAGTCTGCACAGAGCCCAATGTGGGGCTCGAACTCACAAACCACGAGATCATGACCTGAACTGAAGTTGGGTGCTTAACTGACTGAGCCACTCAGGCGCCCCCTAATTTTTTTCTTAATGTTTATTTTTGAGCGAGAGAGAGAGAGAGAGTGCGCGCGTGCTCCCGCATGCTCACGCAAGCAGGGGAATTGCTGAGAGAGAGGGAGACACAGAATCCGAAGCAGGCTCCGGGCTCAGAGTTGTCAGCACAGAGCCTAACACGGGGCTTGAACTCACGACCTGAGCCGAAGTCGGACGTTTAACCGACTGAGCCACCCATGTGCCCTCCTGCCTTGAACTTTTAAGTCAGAGTTAAACTTCTGTCTTTTCTATAGCACTTGTTTTTCAACATTTACTGTAACCTTTACCACATTTTACTTAGTCATGTGTAACTGTTACCTACTAGCATGAGACCTTTGAGAGCAAATATGGTGTCTTTATTTGTGGTTGAACCAGCACCCAGACTGTGAAATGTTTCTTGATTTTCATGAGTGGAATGATATCGGTTACTCACAAGAGGTCAGTGTTGTCTCGGATATGGGGAGGTTTTGAATAGACATTTGAGAAGGGTGGAGGCTCTTGGCAAGGGAGCGTGCAAGCAGAGTTAATAACGATAGCAGCTGGCTGCTCACACTTGTTGGGCACTTTTTCTGTCCAGGCACTTGGCATGTGCTGTTAACACATTTACTCAGCACAACTCCTCCATGAGTGAGGTAAAGGAGTTTTCCATCTTCAGTAGGTGTAGAAACAGAGGCACAGACAGGTAAGTAATTTGCCTGGGGCCACAGTTTGGGACTATAGATCTCAAGCTGGTCACTGTTGTGCTTTACTGCCTTCCAGCGAGCATAGTGAAGCAGAAGACTGACCCAGACGGAGCAAGGTGAGGGCTAAATGCCCTCCAAAGAAGGGACCCATTTCTAATATTCTTCTCTCTGACAGAGTCCCAGGATTTACTTCTGACAGTATAATGTGCATTCACGTCACATGGGGTCATGGGAAAGTACGGATTCTAATTTTGTAGGTCTGCAGTGGGCCTGGGGCGCTGCATTTCCGACAAGCTCCCCAACAGCCACAGCGCTGCTGCCTTGTGGGCTCCAGTGGGTGGCAAGGCTTTGTTTGGAAGGTTCAGTGCCAAAAACATTTGATATGGGACTCCACTAGGTTCTCATCTAGAAATTCAATGAGGTTCTGTGTCCTTAATTAGATGCTTAATTATAAAGTTGCTGTGGTACAGAGAGGCTAAGGCTCTAGGCACGTGTTCTTTGTTTGGGTTCTGTGTAAGAATCACCTGCTGTAAAAACTAAGGCTTGGTCTGTATTCCAGACCAGTAGACTATCTGGTGAATGGGTCTTTATATTTAAAAAAATCACAGGATTATAATGGTCAGCCAGGGTTAAGAACCATTATAAGCAAACAGATTAACTTATTAAACTCTTCTAGAACTGAGGGTGCTCCTTCTCATGTTAACCAGATCTGTTGCCTGTTGAAATAAACACTGTATCATGAAAAGTTCCTGTGAATTGAAAATACCTTAAAATTGCTGTAAGGGCGTGACCAAATGTTAAGTGAATGGCGGTTGTCATCATACCAGTGTTTTGATTAAGACTTGTGCTGTTGGTAGGGTATTGTTCATCTTCAGGGATAAGAATGAAAATACTAATAACGCTTTTTTTCTGGTGAGAATGTTCCTGTGAATTCTCGTTTTACCTTCTTAACCCAGTTTCTTTCTCTTTCCAACAGGGATTTTTTGCCAGGTGGTAGGAGAGATTATACAGTCCAGGTTCAGCTGAGGTGAGGTTGAAGGTTTCTGTTAATTTTATACTTGCTAACTATGTGCATATAGTCCTGAACTTGAAAATATGTAAACATGTTTCAGGTAATACTCTTTAAGAAGAATTTTTTTTTTCTTAATGCAGACTTTGCCTGGCGGAGACCAGTTGCCCTCAAGAAGACAACTATCCCAATAGTCTATGTATCAAAGTAAACGGGAAGCTGTTTCCTTTGCCTGTAAGTTTCTTCTTTATTTGCCAGGTTGTATGTAAGTTTAATCTAAATACAAAGCCTAGAATCCGTGACAACTCAGCACCAGTGAACAGTCTTACTATCCAGGTTAAATACTGCTTTCCACTGGAGGGTTCATGACTCCTTGGAGAAATGGCTGATTCCAGGTCTAGGGGAGACGGAAAAGGTGAGCCCGGAATGTCTTGTGCCAGGAAGCAAGGAAGCTGTGAAGGACTCTTAGGACCATACCTAATGGCATTAACAGGGCATGGCTTGCATGTGTAGAGCAGCATGGTGTGGTAGTTGTCTGACTGGGCTAGGCCTGCTCCATCGGGGAGATGGTGAAAGGCAGAGGCTGCTGAGAGCGACTGGGCATGGAGACCAAGGGTTCCAGGCTTGGGCTTTGGGGATTGGATGCAGTGGTATTTGATTGACAATCCGTTGTTGAAGCAGTGCACTTGGGCGTCAGCACTTGGGACACACACACACGCACACACACTTGTATGCACACAGTGGGAACAGCCCGTTTCTGGCCTCATAGATAACTCTAGATTCTTTAAATCCTGTTAGTCAGATCTAAAAATAACACTTAATTGTTGAACTTGATTGTGTGTCTTCACTGAGGCTTTGAACAAGCCAGTGAATCAGTGCAGCTGTTCAGTAAAGCCATAATCAGAAAAGTAGGCGAGCATGGCCTGTTTGTCAGGCACTACAAAGTGGAGGTGTACTTAATTGCGGGCGTGCCGTGAGAACACTGATTCCACCAGTGCCCTAAGTTGCCATTCCGGCAAAGCAGACACCATCGTGACTACAGAGAAGGAGATGGGGGACCTGGGGAGTTGTTTAGTGTCCCTGCTGAGCACACGAGACTTGGCTCCGGAATAAATACATAAGCAGCACTCATGAATAGCTAAGCAGGCGAGACAACATTGTCCCGGACCCTGGGCTCTCCCAGATCCAGATGAGTATATTTGTGCCCCCAAAGTGAGGACGGCCTGTGACCAAAGCCGATCCTTGTACTCAAAGATCTGATTTGTTTGTCAGGAGTCCCATTTGTCTCCTCACAGCCTGTGGATTTAGAGGCCTGTGAAGTACCTAAGAGGGCTTGAGCAACACTGCACTTTTGCTGCCTGACTCCTTTTGAAAGATAACTGTGGGGCTCAGATCATTGAGATTGTCCTTTGGGGATGAAAGAAATTGAAGAGGCTGAGTAGATGTGGTCAGGGGGAATGCTTACATGGCCTCACGCATGTTCAAAACCCAGGTGGGACATTTTGCTTCTCTGGTTTTTGGCAGTCAGCCACAGTAGATTTCAGGGGCTCTCTTTTATCTGGATCGATCATACAAAGATCTGAACTGAGGAAAGAAGCAGGTTTACTTGGAGCTGAAGGATGACAGTGGGTGGCCAGATGTGTGACAAAGGAATCCTGGGAAAATCACAGATGTGAAATGCCTTGTGCACATTTGCCATGGCTGTTCATATCCAATTTTCTTTGTTTGGGATGGGTTAAAATTTCTTTGACCTTTGACTTTCTTTGCTCTTTAACTCTCTCACCACCCCTGAAGGAAGATCTAACTGTGAAGATCTTTTTGGTGTCTGTAGACCTACCTTGAAGACCTGTCCAGTACGTGACCGTGCCAGTGATGCGGGCTGATTGTATGAGGTTCTATGTAAACACTGGCTTTGCTGCAGAAAATACCCAGTTCCACAAAATACTGCAAATGGAGCAGTGTTATGCTTTGGGATGATGTCCTCGTCCATGAGATCTGCAGCATCACTATGGAACTCTGAATATCTCAGAATTTGTCACTCTTTGAGTGCTTTTTTTTTAATTTATAGTTTATTGTCAGGTTGGTTTCCATATAACACCTAGTGCTCTTCCCCACAAGTGCCCTCCTCCATGTCCATCACCCCCCTTCTCTTTTCTCCCTCCCTCTTCAGCCCTCAGTTTGTTTTCAGTATTCAAGAGTCTCTCATGATTTGCCTCCCTCCCTCTCCCTAACTCTTTTTCCCCCTTTCCCCTCCCCATGGTCCACTGTTAGTTTCTCCTGTTAGACTTATGAGTGAAAACATATGGTATCTGTCCTTCTCTGCCTGACTTATTTCACTTAGCATGACACCCTCAATGTTCGTCCACGTTGCTACGAATGGCCAGATTTCATTCTTTCTCATTGCCATGTAGTATTCCATTGTATATATACACCACATCTTTTGATC
>CM053566.1:61467783-61559555 GCA_028646485.1 Cryptoprocta ferox | reverse complement strand
GAATTCCCCAGGGAAGCCATCTGGCCCCGGGCTCTTATTCGTTGGGAGATTTTTGATAACTGATTCAGTGTCTTCATTGGTTATGGGTGTGTTCAGATTTTCTATCTCTTCCCGTTTGAATTTTGGTAGTGCATGTGTATTTAGGAATTTGTCCATTTCTTGTGGGTCGTCCAGTTTGTTGGCATATAATTTTTCATAGTATTCCCTGATGTTTGCTTGTATTTCTGAGGGATTGGTTGTAATAGATCCATTTTCATTCATGATTTTGTCTATTTGGGTATTCTCTCTTTCTAAGGAGCCTGGCTAGAGGTTTATCAACTTTGTTTATTTTTTCAGAAAACCAATGTTTGGTTTCATTGATCTGTTCAACTGTTTTTTTGGATTCTATATTGTTTATTTCTGCCCTGATCTTTATTATTTCTCTTCTTCTGCTGGGTTTGGGGTGCTCTTGCTGCTCCCCTTCTAGTTCCTTTAGGTGCTCTGTTAGATTTTGAATTTGCACTTTTTCTCATTTCTTGAAATAGGCCTGGATTGCAATATATTTTCCTCTTAGGACTGCCTTTGCTGTGTCCCAGAGAGTTTGTATTGTTGTATTTTCATTTTCATTTGTTTCCATATATTTTTAAATTTCTTTTCTAATTGCCTGATTGGCCCAATCATTCTTTAATAGGGTGGTTTTTAACCTCCATGTTTTTGGAGGTTTTCCGGAATTTTTCCTGTGATTGATTTCAAGTTTTATAGCATTGTGATCTGAAAGTGTGCATGGTATAATCTCAATTCTTTTATACTTATGGAGGGCTGCTTTATGACCCAGTATGTGATCTATTTTGGAGAATGTGCCATGCGTGCTCTTTGAGAGAGAAGTTAGGCAGTGGAGTACTTTCTCTGGTATGTTGTTACTGAGTTACCGCTGGTTTCTTTCTCAAAGCACCACCTCACCCTTCAGTACTTATATGAGGCTGTTTGTGAACAAATCAGTTATGGTGTGATGAGTCTGGCCCTCCCCTCTGGAGAGAGGGCCCTGCACTGGCTCCAGAAGTACTTGTGAGGGAGGTGAAGAAGTGGAGCGTTAGGACAAAGGCAAAAACAGATTTCGACAACTGAAAGCAGTGGGGGCTTGGGGATGGGGGTGGGGGCTATTTTTTGACCCTGCTAGGGCCATCCCTGAAATCAAATGCCAGCCTTTCCCAAAGAGGCTTTTCAGGCCTGTGAACTTCTGTGAACGACTGACATAAATTTATATGCAACTGATAGAAAACTCCTCAAACCATCTCTTGATCCACAATTGCTATTGATTGAGGTAATGAAATATGGAGCCTTTACTAGCATGAAGCAGGTTTATGAAAATCCTGCTGAGTATACTGCTGCAGCCTCAGAAGAGGGAACTCCAGTGACCTTGTGAGAATTAATATATTGCGCTCTTCACCACTGTGAAGATCCTCAGGGACTTTGTCTCACTTGTAAGAAACGTTGACAGGTCTCAGAGAAGTTTGACTTGTGGTCCTTGCCCATGATCCTAGTTTATTGCATAGCAAATCCTAGAGAAATAAGCTTGGCACAGTCGTGGAATTTCCCATGAGAACTATGAATATATTCGAATTTGTATCCTGGAACAAGTCCCTCTGTGTAGACCTTATCGCAGTATCCAGTCATTCTGGAACCCTGATACTGCATATACAAAGAGACAACTGAATGAGGAGGGGTATTACCTTGATAATAGCAAGGTGTCCCTGGATTCTTTTTTATTGTTTTTATTTTTTTTAACGTTTTAAATTTATTTTTGAGAGAGAGATACACAGAGCATGAGTGGGGGAGGGTCAGAGAGAGGGAGACACAGAATCAGAAGCAGGCTCCAGGCTCTGAGCTGTCAGCACAGAGCCTGATGCGGGGCTCGAACCCACAAACTGTGAGATCATGATCTGAGCTGAAGTTGGCCGCTTAACCGACTGAGCCACCCAGGCGCCCCTAGATTCTTAAGGGTCAAATAGTGATGAAAGCAGTTTTTGTGCAGTTTAACCCATGTCAGGATAACAAGTTTTATGAGACGCATTCATGCATTGATTTACCAGATTATCCTGATACAGGGACAGAAGTAAGCAGCTCATAGCAGGACCTGCAGAATGACAAGTACAGCATGGACAGACAGACACAAATGAGGTGGTCTCTGAGAGTATCCCCCTCCCCCTATCTTTGACTCTCAGACTGACAGACAGTAAGATGAGAACATTTTATGTTTTTAAGGACAGAAGGGAGGGAAGGAAAGATCCTCCTTGTTTGCTTAGAGTTATTGTGAGAGGCTGAATTATTTTTCTTTTTAAACAGATTTTGAGAAATTGCTGTAATTCTGCAGAGCTGTAAGGTTGGGGGATTGTAGAAGTGGGTCGACAGTGGGGTGTATTATTTTGAAAGGTTTTGTAGAATGGAGCGGATGTGTGCTACAATTCAGCTAGCAAAAATCAAATATTTCCTCTTGGTGCAGTCAGAATTCTTTGCAGTGCTAGCTGGCCTCTTATCCTAATATATTCTTTTTCTGTGTTCATGGATTTCTTTTTTCTGATCTATATATTTTTTTTTCTGTATGTATTAGTCATGCAGATGGTCTGCCTCACAGTAAATCTGGACTGAGGAAAAGTCAGCATTTTCTTCTTTTAAACATATACCTCTGCCCCCCAATTTGAAGAGATTCTTTGGCCCAAGATAGGATAATGTTGGCATCCAAAAAATAATACTACAGTAGACTCAGACCCATCACATATATGATCAAGTTTATAATTATGCTGAAATAAACTGCTGGAGCTGGACCAATTCAGTATTCTAGAAATTGGTAAAGGCAGAGAGTCGTTGATTTCAGGGTAACCAAATGTTGACATGGTCAAGTTTTTTAAGGAAATATTTTAACTAATATAAGCAAAGGGAATAATGGATTAAAAACTGTTCTTTGCAAATCTGTAATTATATAATCGATCTAGGTAACCATTAATGGATGCTAAAATCATTAGGTCAAAGCTTGATGGGGAATGCTACTGTGGAGGGATCAGGCTGACCTGAGCTGAATTCCTGATCAATCTTGACATCACTGAAAATGAAGCAGACTCATTATGTGCTTCATGATGTGGTGAAATGGAAAGTATGTAACACTCCCTATGAAGTTTTATGTCTGAATATGATTTGAATCTGAATCTAATCAAGTCTGCATAGCTTATTACCAGCTTAAAACGTGTACAGGAGATAGAGCTACAGAACTTCATACCATGAGGAAGCAATCTGTCTCATCTAGAAGGTAAGGTCATTCTTCAGGTCAAAAGTCCTGGTATCAACAGAAAATGACATTGGAAAAGAAGAAGTGAGGGTGGGGGAGAATAAAAATTATTCTTTAGTGTATGTATACACACACCCACACACACATATAAATAAAGGAGACTTTAGAGACAGCTAAGCATAGTGTGAGGCTTGGATTCTGAATCAGTTTAGATTCAGACCCTACTGAGGTTTGGATTCTGAATCAGACTGTAAAAGGACATCTTGTATACCATGCTGTATATGGATAGAATGATATGGCTGGGATTTGCTTTAAAATAATCTGGGATGGGAGTATTAAATTATTGAATAGAGTGGTGGGTATATAGGAATTCATTATACTTTTTTCTTTATTTTTGTATGTTTGGAATTTTCAATAATTAAAAAAAAGACATTTGAGGCAGTTAGGAAATTTGAGTATAGACTGGATATAAGGTAGTTTTTAAGAATTGAAGTTAATTTTGTAAAGTGATATTTTTTAAAAAGTTATTAAAGATGTGTATAAAAGTGTGCCAAGTGGCATGTCTAGAATAAATGTGTATGTGTGTGGGGTGTGTATTTTTGGGTGGGCTGGGGGTGGAGCCAGAGGCAAAGGAAGCATGATTGGCAACATGTTGATAATTATTAAAGCTGGTTGCTGGGTACTTAACTGTTATCTCTACTTTTGTGTATACTTGAAAACAATTTTTTTATTTTGAGTGAGACAGAGACAGTGCAAGATGGGGAGGGACAGAGAGAGAGAGGGAGACAGTATCCCAAGCAGGCTCTACACTGTCAGCATGGAGCCTGACGCAGGGCTCGAACTCATGAAGCTGTGAGGTCATGACTCATGAGCTGAAACCAAGAGTTGGATGCTCAAGCGACTGAGCCACCTAGGTGCCCCTTGACAGTTTTTATAATGCAGTAAAAAAGTAAATCTTTGTTGGTAGTTTTAAGGTAGCAGTAGTAATAGTAATTAGAAAATGTGGGGTGAGGAGTGCCTAGGTGGCTCAGTCGCTTGAGCATCCAACTTCGGCTCAGGTCATGATCTCACCGTCAGTGAGTTCCGGCCCCACGTGGGGGTCTGTGTTGACAGCTCAGAGTCTGGAGCCTACTTCATATTCTGTATCTCTGCCCTCCCCCTGCTCGCACCCTGTCTCTCTGTCTCTCTCAAAGATAAACATTAAAAAATTTTTTTAATTAAAACAAAATATAGGGAGAAACGGTAAAGGAACAATGCTGTCAACTTTTGTCCCAATTACAAGTCAGGTAGGATGTCATACAGCACAGCACAGAAAGGTTTTTGAATCTTTTATTGGAAGGTTAGGTTGACACTAATAGACTTACTGGCTCTCGGGCAGCCTTTTTTAAGAAAGCTTTCAAACTTGCTCCAGAGGTCCCCTGTCAAAAGAACTTAATTTTATTTTTGCTTTAGCTATGGAAGATGATTAGAAATATATGAAAGCTACACATTTATATTTTAGAAAATTGCAATGATATAACCTGTTCTCAGTAACCAGGTAATTGATGGATGGGTGGAGGTGATGCTGACGGTCAGAAGGAGAATAGAAGTTCACAGATATCTCAGAACTACCTGTGACATCGGACTAGTCAGGTGGGGTGGAGAATAGATTTAAAACACTTAGGTGGCTAAGACTAGTACCATAATTGATTTTGCATTTGCTGACAACCTCACTTGTAAAGTCTCTTACTCTCCCCGCTCTTGTTGCTCTCTTCCTCTGTCCACCTGACTTAAGACTGTTGCTTGGTGTCTTCAGATTCCAGTTCATAGAGTTCACTGTTTAGCTAGTTCAGGAGTTATTTTTATCATCTTGGCAGACCCTGTACCATTGTTTTTATTTGGTTAACCTACCAGTGGGTTATGTACCAGAAGACCAAATTCACTTCCAGGCCAGAAACAGACAAAACAAAGGTTTCTTTCAGAATTACCCAGATCTTGGTGTTGATAATCCTTACGCTGTTTGCTCATTAACCAGTTCCTAGAGTCTTTATAAGAGAGTGAATTTTTTTGTTTTATTTCACTTGAACAACTTTAGATGGGCACAACCTTCCTACATACATGTACACAGGCACACACGCATAATTTCTCTTTTCTTTAGTATAAATGGCCGCTAAGTCATTCTCTTTCTCTTTCTTGTCCCCTGCTTAAACTGTTTTTAATGATTTTCCGAGTCTTGATGCAAGTTGTAGATTACAAGTTAGGTGAATTCCCATTTAATAATTACTGTCCTACCTCCTACGACGCAGTGAAGGGCATTCCCTAATTGTGATAGAACATGTTCCTTAGCTCTGCAGAGTAATACCACCAATATTGTATTTCATTGTTTCTAACATCACCAGAATCCAGAGATATGCAATTGCTGATGACCAGGGGGCAGCTGTAATGTATTGTTATTGCCTCTACTCGTGCAACCGTGATGTTATTCCTGTGACGTGACTGGTTGGCTGTCTTTCTTTGTTTTTTTTTTAGCCAATAAATGATTTAAGAACGTTTTAAGGAAGGTTCATGAATCCTGGTTGTTGTCTGAAAAGCTTTGATCAGTACATTCTCATAAGATTCAGACTGTATCAGCATTAACACATGCAAAAATTTAAGAGTATCAGTGACCTGCAAGGAAATCTGAGAGATGCTAGTGGAATAGAATATAGTTTTAAGGAATACTTTTATCTCCAGGACTCTTGGTGGTATATTGGGAGATACCATGAAATACATGCATTGATGACTAAGTAAAAAGTTCTTCAGAAAATCTTCTGTATATTTAAGAAGAATATGTTAGCCAGTTCATTTGGTTTGTATTTCTTTGCGATGCATCCAGAAATAAGTAGTGATGCGCTAGACTGTGTCATTAACTTAGTGTTTTTTCCTTTTCAGTGGTACATAGTTAAATTATATCAGTACACAGTTAAATTACATACCAAGATATGGTATTTGCTTTTTAATACGTAGATGTTTTCACAGCTAAGAAATTTTAATTCTTTTTTTTTTTTTTTAGGGAGTGCCTGCACACAGGCTCACGTGAGTTGGGGAGGGGCAGAGGGAGAAGGAGAGGGAGACTCTTAAGCAGGCTCCATGCTGGGCGTGCATCTCACAGCCCTGGGATCATGACCTGAGCTGAAATCAAGAGTCAGACAGTTAATCAACTGAGCCACACGGGCACCCCAGAAATTTTAATTTTCTAAAAATTATATTGAAAATTACAAACTGAAAAGTTCCTATGGTAATTGAGCATTGGATGTAATGTGAATCAAAAATGAGTACACGTACTATTTAAAACAAATGCTTAGTAACTAGAAAAAGTAGAATAAAGCATAAATTCTAGTATTACAGCCATCAAGCTAGTTTAATGCCAATTGAAATAATTATTATTCTTTGTTAACATGATCTGGTTTTAAAGATGACAGTTTCTTTTCTACTTGGAGAAGACAGTGGAGAGCTTTTTTTTATTCTTAAGACTTTAGTAATTCCTTTGAAATTCATTAATTTGTTCCTTTTTTCCCCATAAACTACTATATATATGTATATATTTTTAAATTTTCTTAAGTTTTAAAGTTTTAACTCCAGTGTAGTTAACATACAGTGTTACATTAGTTTCAGGTGTATAATACAGTGGTACAACAATTCTATACGTTGCTCACTGCTCCTCGTGAGCGTCACTTATTTCACCCAGCCTCCACACCCATCTGATGGCCATCAGTTTGTTTTGTACAGATAGGAGTCTGTTCCTGGGTCTGTTTTTCTTTCGTCCCTTACTTGTTTTGTTTCTTAAATTCCACATACATACGAGTGAAATCATATGATACTTGTCTTTCTCTGACCTAATTTCACTTGGCATTATATTTTCTAGCTAACCACTAACCATGTGGTTGCAAATGGCAAGATTTCATTTTTTTCATGGCTGAATAATACTCCATTGTACGTATATAACACCTCTTCTTCATCCATTCATCTGTTGATGGATATTTGGGCTATTTCCATAATTTGGCTATTATAAACAGTGCTGCAATAAATGTAGGGGTGCATAATCTTTTTGGATTAGTGTTTTTGTATTCTTTGGGTAAATACCTAGTTCTGTTTTTTTCATTTTTGGAGGAACCTTCATACTGTTTTCCATAGTGGCTGCACCAGTTTGCATTCCCACCAACAGTTTGCATGAGGGTTCCTTTTTTCCACATCCTCGCCAATACTTGTTGTTTCTTGTGTTTTTGATTTTAGCCATTTTGACAGGTGTGAGGTGATACCTCATTGTGGTTTTGACTTGCATTTCCCTAATGATGAGTGATGTCAAACATCTTTTCTGTTGGTCTGTTGGCCATGTGTATGTCGTCTTTGGAGAAATGTCTGTTCATGTCTTTGACCAGTTTTTAATTGGATTCTTTGGGTTGTTTTTTTTTTTTTTTTTTTTTTTTAGTGTTGAGTTGTTTTAAGTTCTTTATATATTTTGGATCCAAACCCTTTATTGGATATATCGTTTGCAACTATCATTCATTCAGTAGGTTGTCTTTAAATTTTGTTGATTCCTTTGCTGTCAGGAAGCTTTTTATTTTAATGTAGTCCTCATAGTTTATTTGTGCATTAATTTGTTCTTTAATTCCCACACCTTGTTTTCCCTCTTTCCCGTCCCCAGTATTTGAATGTATTTTTTAAAGTTTATTTATCTGTTTTGAGAGAGACAGAGTGAGCGAGCAGGGGAGGGGCAGAGAGAGAGGGAGAAAGAGAATCTTAAGCAGGCTCTGCTGTCAGTACAGAGCCTGATGTGGGGCTTGAATGCAGGAACCGTGAGATCATGACCTGAGCCGAAACCAAGAGTTGGAGTCTTAACTGACTGAGCCACCCAGGTGCCCCCCACCCCCGTTTTAAATCCATTTTGAATGGGAGCTCCTAAGATGAATTAATTCCGAGAGGTGCAACTTTATTGTTTATAAAAAGGAAAAAGATTTATAGCCAATATGGCATGATGTTAGCGTCTTTAATTTTAATGGTGGAACAGGGATATTTTTTGTATTTTTCTGAACTTGTAAAATATAACGTTTTAATTTTTTTTAATGTTTATTTTTGAAAGAGAGAGAGAGAGAGTGCAGGCGGGTGAGGGGGGTGGGTGTGGAGACACAGAATCCAAAGCAGGCTCTAGGCTCTGAGCTGTCAGGACAAAGCCCAATGCGGGGCTCAAAACCATGAGATTAGAACCTGAGTCAAAGTTGGACACTCGGCTGACTGAGCCACCCAGGTACCCCCAAATACAAGGTTTTTAAGAAGAACATTTTCTTCTTTTGAGTTGATGACCTTAGGATGAGGACTATGTGATTTCTAGGATAAAATAAGAATAACTTAGTATAACTGAAATTAGGCAAATCTGTATCTAGGAGAAAACGTTTGATCCCCTACAGAGAATATAAAATTATTTTTCTTTCTTATGGTTCTAGGGCTATGCACCACCACCTAAAAATGGGATTGAACAGAAGCGCCCTGGACGCCCTTTGAATATTACATCTTTAGTTAGGTTATCTTCAGCTGTGCCAAACCAGATTTCCATTTCGTGGGCATCAGAAATCGGAAAGGTAAAGACTCTCTTTTGGGTAGCATGAAAGTGATCTCACTAGGAGCTGTTTTGTTTTTTCTTAGCTCACGCTACTAGTTCTAGCTTGTCAGCTTTCTGATTGTAATCTCCAAGAAGCAGTCATTTTCAGTTTGGGGTGGAGATGTAGAGATTCTTAAGGTTAAACAGTTTAAGATTTCCTGAATGCCATCTCTTTATTTTCTTGGAAAAGAAGTGAGTGTAATTACAGTATTTCTTAAGGAAATTGTTTAATCATAGTTGTGTTTAAGTGGTGTTCTAAGAAACTGGAAACTTTGGGTGATGTTACATATTTATGAAGAGGAACAAAGCTTTATCAGGCTTTGAGGAAAATGTTTAAATGTGCTCCTCTTGTGGTTGGAAATAATCCGTTCCAGGCTTTACATGAACAGCTTACTTCAGATAATATGGGAATCTCATATGAAAATATTTTTTCAATACCTTTATGTTTGAACCTGGCTTTCTACTAATTCTTAGTCTCACATGTGGCATATCATATATGGGATACTGACTAATACAACATGTTATTTCTATTTTAGAACTATTTGTTTATATTTAGAAATAATAGAATGGCAAAAGAGATTTCAGTTAATAATCTGAACATCAACTTTATCTTGCTATTTAATAGAGATAAAGGGTAATATTCCTATTTTATAGATGGAGAAATTGAGTCCTGTGTTTGTTGCAGGAATTTTGTGGTTGTGTCACCAAGACAGTTGCAGAGCTGGACATAAAGAATATTTTGTATTAATATTTGGATTATAAAAACACTACTTTCTCTTTAATGATTGTTTTCTTGAGCTCTCATTTTTGAATTTTTACTGTAACTTGTCTTTATTATACAGCACTGATTCCTAATATTTTTCATTTGCACAAACTGTGTAGTGTAGTGAAGCATTGGCTAAGTATTCAGAAAATCTTGGCTTAGTCCCAGGTTGGCCATTGTCTGATTTTAGCAAAGTTGCTTAATTTCCTGAGGCCTACTTAATGAATAAGTAAAATCTTGAGAATGGGTGTTATATGAAAATGCAAGGGATATTGTTAAGTGAAGAAGTAATAATACTTTAAAGCTTATGAGAAGAATTTGAATATTAGAGTATATCTTTTTTAAATCATTATTAACTTGCAGATTTTTCAGTAAATGATTGTAGACATCGAAGACCTGGAAGGGTATTTTGCCGTATAAAGGGAATAATATTCTTTCCTTGTAATTAAAATGATTGATGTAAAACCTGCACACTATATTGGGTATTCAGATACTTAAAAGGACTGTTGCAGGACATTAAAAATAATATTTAAAATACTTGCCTTGGTAACTATTAAAAGTATTTTGTTTACTGTAGAATCAATTGAATGAATATTTGTAGTGAAATAGTAAGTAGATTTTTAGCATGCAGGTAAAATCATATTTTATCTCTTCATAGCTCTATAAATAGCTAACGAAGGTTCCTTTGTGCCAGATCCTAGAGGTATGGGGTTGGATGCTATTATTTTCTGGCTTTGTAATTTGATTTTTATCATTTCTCCATGTGTCTTATTTACTACAGTAGCTGTCCCTTCCCTAAAGTGCATTTGGGAACAGGAGTTATTTGTCAGAGTTTTTCTTAGAAGAAAGCCAATACTGGGTTCATTTGAAGATTTGCTCAAAGCCATGTATGAAGTGGTCTCTTCTACAATTAGAACTTTGAAACTCTGGATTTGAAGTGTAATTCAGATCTCTGGTGTTTGAACATTTTTTCCTGCAGTGGAACCCATTCTTCAATGTACATATTCTGACAGTTCCAATATATAAAAACAGAGCAATTTTAGTTAAAAGTGGGCATGAGAGGGTACATTCTCATTCATATCATCATTGCCCCTAAGATCGCAGTTTTGTTAAATTAGAAACACAGTTTGAAAATTACTGGTATATGTTATCTTTCATGTGGATATTTTAAAGGGAAAAGTGATTGAGAAATACCTTTAATGTGATTGAGTTTTTATCTTCCCCTAAAATAACTGAGTTGATTTCGTTTCCTTCCCAGTCATTGACCTTCCTGGAAAGTTATCCTGAATGTTATTTTTAGAAACCAGAATTCTTAGACAAGTATTTTATGTAAATAGGCTATTATCTCTCTTCTTTAATACAGATTATCTTTCTTTGTAGAATTATTCCATGTCTGTATATCTTGTACGACAGCTCACGTCAGCCATGTTATTACAGAGATTAAAAATGAAAGGTATTAGAAACCCTGATCATTCCAGAGCACTAAGTAAGTAATGTTTGTAAGACTGAGCATATGAGATGCTTTAATGGGGAGAGGGAAAAAAAAAAAAAAAAAAGCCTCACATATACATCATCACAGGAAAAATTGGGAAGAATTATTAGAAACCTAAAATGAATTTTGAGTTAAAAGTATTCTAAGAACAGAGCCCTTTATAAAGTGAAAAACCATTCTCTTAGAAATCATTCCCAGTGGATCAGTTTTAAAATCCCAACTAGTCCAGTTTGGGTTTTTCATGAAAATTCATTTAGGTAAACGTCAGGTTGATGGTAATTTGGATGCATACATCGACTTGCAAATAGAAATGCAAGTTTTTAGAACCTCCAGTGTGCAATAGAATGTACATTAAAAAAATTCTAAATAAGAAGCTCTTTTTGCAGAAGAATGTTGATATCTGTCAGCAGTATTGCCTTCTCAGATGTTTTGTTTTATATAATCTAGAGAAAAAAGTCTAACCCAAACTGTAAATAATTCAGTTCCATAACTTAATTCAGTTGAACAAGACATTTTTCTCGAAAGAGAATATTTTCCCCCAAATTACCTTCCATACCAACTGAATGAACCAGAAAGGAGAAAGAGGGTCTACAGATTGAAAAGGGAGCCAAGTAGGGGTGTTGAAATGGTGTTGGCGTTTCTTGTACTTAAACCATTCTCATCTACTGAAAGGCACAGTATTGATCTTCCTGCTTGTGCTGGAAAGCCAGGGAAGCTCTCCCTTAGATCTTTTTGCCCTGCTCCGATTCCGCGACCTCTGTTTCCTAACGTATTCTCAGGATGGTGTTGAGAATTCGGCACCGAAAGGCCACATATGTATTTATTAGCTTGAATATACAGTACCTTGTATATACATCACCTGGAATAAGATTGCAGAGACATTTCCACATCCGTTGTAGTTTTCAGTTGTCAAAGGAAGTATAAGAATATTGTGCCCCTTCTGTTTACAAATTATTCCCTAATAAGCAGTTATGAGTGGGTGTGAAGAAAGCATTAAAGCCCAGAGTACCACTGGTTTCCAAGTTCCTTTCCTAACCATTGGATTGTTCTGAAGCCTTAAGCGGCTTTCTGTTTTTGAAACTCTTCCTTACCTGCAATTTTGCTTTTAAAAAGAAATTTAAAAATTCAATTAAACGTGTGATCTATAGTTTGCAAGTTTGTAATGCTTAAACCTGATACTGGAAGTATGATTGTGTTTTCATTATGTTAATCCTTAATGTTTCGGGGGTTTTATGTTTTGTTTTTGTAGTTGCTTATCCTATTCAAAATGTTTGGGAAACTTTAAATAAGATGAAATATATATATTTCTATAATTCTGTTCATAATTATCACAGCTCCTTGAAAAATTTTTTAAATTCCTTTTCTTTCTTTTTAAAGTTAAAGAAAAACTTACTGCAGATCCTGACAGTGAAATTGCTACAACTAGCCTCCGGGTATCCTTGATGTGCCCTGTAAGTAACGCAGCAAGACATTCTGGGGGGGGTTTCACTTTTTATAAATTACTAATTTTCCTATAAAAGAAAGTGTGGGATGACTGATATATTACGATAGAATTCTGAACTTTTGTTGTTTTTCCACTCAGAAATTTTAATGATTAAGCATTATAATTCTAAAGAATGCGTACATTCTTCAAGCAATGACTAAACAAGAGACCTAAAATGTTGTATCAAAGAGGGCATAGGGCTTTAGTAGGTTTGGAATAATCTGCCAGAGTCTTTGCTCTAGATGAGCCACAGCTAATAGTAAACATAGGTAGAGAGTTGGCTCCTTTTATCAGAATATAAATGGTATTGGAAAATAGCATTAAAATTACTAGTACCTAATAATTTTTTTTGAGCACACACAGGTGAGTGGGGGAGGCACAGAGGGGAGGGAGAGGGAGAGAGAATCTTAAGCAGGCTCCACGCCCAGTGCAGAACCTGACATGGGACTCGATCCCACGCCCAGTGCAGAACCTGACATGGGACTCGATCCCACAACCCTGGGATCATGACCTGAGCCGAAACCAGGAGTCAGACGTTCAACCAACAGAGCCACCCTGGCGTCCCAGTTGCACAATAATTTTTATATCTCTTTACACAGAGACTGTGGGGTAGAAATCAGTCAGGAACACTCAGATTCTCCTATGTGCTTGGTACTGAGCTAATTTCGGGAGAAAATACTGAGGACTTGATAGGAAGTTGTCAGAAAGTTAATAGTCTAGTTGGCAAGATAAAGCTATCTCATACTTACCGCATATGATCTTGCTAATAGAGTACCAGAGAGATGGGAGAGGTCAGGAATAGTGAATGACAGCCTCTTTAAAATCAGTACTGTTGGAGGGGACCCCTTCCAAATGCGAGGAACTTTACAAGAAAAGTCCTGGAATCAGGAGTGTGGTTTTGGGGGCACCTTGTGACCAGCCACCGTTGTGAGAAATGTCCAGTATTTTACATGGAGAGAGAATTGTGTCAGAGAGAGGGAGAGAGAAGGGAATAATTTGTTGAGTTCCTATCATATGCTCCTTAATTTAACTGTCTTAGCAAAACTTAGTATGGAGGAGTTGTTCCCATTTTGTGGATGAGAAAACTGAGACTAAAAGAGGTTGGCTAACCCAAATCACACAGTTAGTAGTAGAACAAGGATAAAAATTTTGGTCTTCTGACATTATTCCAGTTATCTTGACAAGATGCCATAATACCAAATAGGGCTAAAATACAAATATCCTGGTTATAAGTCCACCTCACTATCACCCTGAAAGTGGTGTTTATAGATATCTTTCTTTCTGAATTTATTTTATTATTAACTTGAACTAACTTAGCTTTATTGAAAAGGATTAGAATTGCATGAAATTGGGATTGCTTAGAAATTCAGGAGCTGTGGTTATTAGACCCAGAGAGAAGGTCTGCAGTCCCAGGAGAGGAGGAAACACAACTCATGCCCGGAGAGGGAGGCAGAGGCCCTGTAGGGCTTGTGTAGGGCTTGTGTTTGGCCCTGGGACCTCCTCTTCTACTCACGAGCTGTGTGCAAACCTTGAGGCGTGAGTTCATTTGAGTGTCTTCACATTACCCCTTTCCTCCCTCTTAAAATTGATATTAAATTGAAACACAGGAAATTGTCATTTTGGTCAAAAACATTTGAATATTGACAGTTTTTTATGGTTTAACCCTAGTATATTGAGCAAACATTAATTGCTGGCTATGTTCTAGGCATAGTCACTATATGGGAAGGGAATTCATGTTACCTTTATTTTCTTTATAATTTGTCTGCAGTATTTAAAAAAACATTAATTTTGAGAGAGAGAGAGCACAGGGTAGAGTCAGAGCGAGAGAGAGAATCCCAAGCAGGCTGTGCACTGTCAGCACAGAGTCTGTGCGGGGCTTGAACTCACAAACGGTGAGATCATGACCTGAGTGGATATCAAGAGTCTGATGCTTACCTGACTGAGCCACCCAGGTTCCTTCTATGTTTTAGTAGCAGAATGTTTGATCAGGAGGAGAGTGCTTCTTACCTGAGGAGTTCTAACAGTTGCATGATGCCATTTTCTGTCTTATTTTCTTAGCGCTTTTTTTTTTTCATTTTTTTTAATGTTTGTTTACTTTTGAGAGAGAGAGAGAAAGGGAGAGAGAGAGAGAGAGCAAGCGGGGAAGGGGCAGAGAGAAAGGGAGACACAGAATCCGAAGCAGGCTCCAGGCCTTGAGCTGTCAGCACAGAGCCCGATGTGGGACTCGAACTTGTGAACCACAAAATCATGACTTGAGCCGAAGTCAGATGCTCAACTGACTGAGCCACCCAGGCGCCCTGACACTTGTTTAGTTTTTTTTTCCTTTTAATTTTTTTCCTTGTTTTTCTTCCAAACACTGTGTCATTCTGTATGAGAACAACCAAAATAAAACATAGTAGCCTATACTAATGGATTCTCAGATTTTCGAAATAGTGAAGGTGGTGTATCAGAGTGATTAGGATTCCTTCTGTATAAGAATAGGGAGCAGTTTCTTTCCAGGTGTATCACTTTTAATAAAGCTGACTGTGTTTAGGAACATTAACATTTCATTTCTTTAAAGAAATGAAGTAACAAGATCCTGTTTTAAGTTCATTAAATATTTTCTTTCTCTGCTTACAAGTGAAACAAGCCTGTTTCTGAGACTATCTTTTGCTTAAGTTTTCATCCTATCTGACTTTTTCAGCACTTTCTAAGAAAAGCATGAATGGTACTTTGCAGGCTGTAGTCGTGTTAACACGGAGTTGAAGCTAACTCTAGGACATGATGCATATTAATTAAAACACCAAACAGGTGTTTTGATCAAACGTAACAGATGAATGACAGTCGATGTTGTACTGCTATTAGTTGAAGAGAGCAGAGAGGAGTGAGTAGCTGGTGTGGAACTAGCACAGGATGTGGTGCCATGCTAGGAAATAGAGAAGCACAGAATGGATTGTAGGCATTTGGAAGGATAGGAGGTGAACCCTGGGATAGGAGGCAAAAATGAGAGAAAATGATAGCTTTATGGTAGTGGAAGAGATGTTAGTTATATTTCATAGTATGTTTATAAAATGATTCAGAGTAGACATGAATCTGGATAGTGGGAGCACAGTCCAAAGCCTTTATCCTTAGGACTGACGGAAGGCAATCTTACAGTCATTATTGAAAGAGGGATCTGATTAAGCGTGTATAATTATATTTCCGAACCCAGTGAATTTTACACAGGAGTTGTATCGTAGTGATATCAGCTAGTGATTTTCAGTCTGTCTGGCAGATGTGGGCTGGGTGGCTGGGGGATAGAAAAGGGAGCTAGGTTTGATTTTTATCATTTAAGATGCTGACTCATAGTTTCGAACCACTGATTTGGGCCATTTTTACTTATACACATTCTTTATTAATTTAGATAGATACTGACTAGTCTATAGTAGAGTGAAAAGCAATTTGGGCACTCTGCTTAACATTTTACCCTGATACTTATTTTTTTTTTAATTTTTTAATGTTTGTTTACTTTTGAGAGAGAGAACATGGGCAAGGAGGGGCAGAGAGAGAGGGAGACATGGAATCCAGAGAAGGCTCCAGGCTCTGAACTGTCAGCACAGAGCCTGACGCTCGAACCCAGGAACCATGAGAGGATGACTTGAGCTGAAGTCAGATGCTTAACCGACTGAACCACCTGGGCTCCCCATACCCTGATACTTATTTTTAAATGTTTGTTTATTAATGTTGAGAGAGCATGAGTGAGGGACGGGGAGAGAGAGTGAATCCCAAGCAGGCTCTGTGCTGTCATCCACAGAGCCCAACACGGGACTCAGACCCTTGAGCCCTGAGATCATGACCTGGGCTGAAATCAGGAATTGGACACTCAACTGACTACCCAACCAAGCACCCCTTACTCTGATATATAGCAGCATTATGTGCAAACAGCCCATGTGTCCATCGACTGATAAATGGACAAAGAAATGTGGGGTGTGTGTGTGTGTGTGTGTGGTGTGTGTGTGTGTACATACACACACGCAATGGAATATTACTCAGCCATAAAAAGGAATGACATCTCTCCATGTGCAGTGACATGGATGGAGCTAGAGCATTATGCTAAGCTAAATAAGTCGGTCAGAGAAACACAGATACCATATGATCTCACTCATACGTGGAATTTAAGAAACAAATGAGCAAAGGGACAAAAAGAGGCAAACCAAGAAACAGACTCTTTTTTTTTTCATATTTTTATGTAAATTCTAGTTACTTAATATATAGTGTAATATTGGTTTCAGAAGTAGAATTAAGTGATTCATTATTTACGTATAGTACCCAATGCTCATCATAACAAGAGCACTCCTTAATACCTATCGCCCATTTAGCCCATCCCCCACCCACTACCCTCCATTAACCCTCAGTTCTCTATTGTTAACAGTCTCTTACGGTTTACTTCTCTCTCTCTTTTCCTTCCCATATATTCATGTGTTTTATTTCTTAAACTCCACATATGAGTGAAATCATATGGCATTTGTCTTTCTGACTTATTTCACTTAGCATAATATACTCTAGCTTCATCCACATCGTTGCAAATGGTGAGATTTCATTCTTTTGTTGGCTGAGTAATACTCCCTTGTGCATATATACCACATTTCCTTTATCCATTCATTAGTTGATGGACATTTGGGCCCTTTCCATAGTTTGGCTATTGTTGATAATGCTGCTATAAACATCAGGGTGCATGTACCCCTTTGAATCTGTAGTTTTGTATGCTTTAGGTAAATACCCAGGAGTGCAGTTGCTAGATCTTAAGGTAGTTCTATTTTGAACTTTCTGAGGAACCTCCATACCATTTTCCAGAGTGGTTGCACCAGTTTGCATTCATATCAGTGTAAGAGAATTCCTCATTTTTCAAATCCTCGCTAACATCTGTTGAGAGATAGGCTTTTTTTTAAAAAAAAATAACACTTTTAGTTTTTTTTGAGAAAGAGAGCACAAACAGAAGAGTGGCAGAGATCAAGGGGGACAGAGGATCCGAAGCAGGGTCTGCACTGAGAGCAGTGAGCCCAGTGCGGGGCTCGAACTTACCATGAGATCATGACCTCAGTCGAAGTTGGACACTCAACCGACTGAGACACCCAGGTGCCCCAAGAAACGAACTCTTAACTATAGAGACCAAACTGATGGTTACCAGAAAGGAGGTGGGTGGAGGATGGGAGAAAGAGGTGATGGTTATTAAGGAGTGTATTGGATATGATGAGCACCAGGTGTTGTATGGAACTTTGAATCACTGTATTGTACACCTGAAACTAATATTGCACTGTTAACTGGCATTTAAAACTTAAAATTTTTACTAATCAAGAAAAGTGTTGAATTGGTTGGGAACCATTTCATTCATAAAACAACACCATCATCTGATTAAATATGTTATTTTGTTATTATTTTATTAGAGAGAGATCGTGTGCTAGTGGGGAGAGGGGCAGATGGGGAGAGAGGGAAAGAGAGAATCTTAAGTAGGCTCCACGCTTAGTGTGGAGCCCCATGTGGGGCTTGATCCCATGACTTTGGGATCATTATCTGAGCCGAAATCAAGAGTCACATGGTCAACCGACTGAGCCACCCAGGTGCCCCTTATCCATCAGACGTCTGACTAAATAGAACTTAACACATTGAAAACTTTTTATTAACACACCATAATCAGTATTAGGAAATTGATCAGATTTGGCCAGTTGGTAATAAATGCCTTATTAACTTGGGAAATGCTCATTAACTCTTGTGAGACCCTAGAGTAGGATTAAGTTTAGGATCAGCATCTTCCACAGCAGTAAATGTTTTCAGTTCTCTATGTTGGGGAAATTCCAAGGCTGGACAGGAGAGATGAAAATGGCACTGAGGAAGATAAAAAGCAAGTTCTCAAAAGTGTGGCCCAGAGATACTTGGGGGTTCCTAAGACTTTTTGAAGAGGTTCACAAAGTCAAAGCTATTTTTATAATAATACCAGGCACGATTTGTCCTTTTTCTGCTCTCATTCTTTCATGAGTAGATAGTGGTGTTTAACAAGGTTATCTGACTGTGGTGTCAGTGCTCTCTGATGGTGGTATAGTGTATATTTGTGTCCTTGTTTAAAAATGTTTGCTTTCATTTTTACTACAGTAAATATTGATAAATACAACATATACATAAAATTCTCTGAGATTCTCAATTATTAAGAGAGTAAAAGGATTTTGAAGCCGAAAGTTCAAGAACTAGTAGCCAAAAATAAAAGTAGGCCAAGTTCGAGCATTATTTTAAAGGAATAAATTATGAAAGTTGACAAGTAATACCTACTTTATTATAAAAGCATTCATATAGAGAAAAAATTTTAAATTGCTAAGGTCTGTTATTCATAAGTAACATTATTACTAATGGTATGATATACACCTTTCTAGATTTAACTTTATTGTTCATAATCATTAATGTTTATTGGAAAAAATTGTGCTGCATAGACTGTTCTTTGGATTACTGTTTTAAAATTAGCAATATATCTTAAAAATTAATGTGTAGGTCTCATATTTTAATCATAGGTATTTTTTTGGTTGGGTATGGTGTAAATTACTTTTTACCTTTTTAAAAAAGTTATTATTTCCGTTATTTCTAGGCACTTGATTGTGTAAAAAAAGCAATGAAGAAAAATTCCTAAATAAAACACTAACCAGTAGAATTCAGTACTTTAAAAAGAATCCAGTATTTTAAAAGAAAAACATGATAACAAAGGGTTGCCTCTTAGGAATTCAAGTATGATTTGATTTTAGAATATATATTAAAATTATTTATATTAATAATTGAAAGGTGGGAGGGAACCCCTGTGATCATCTCATTAGGTGCTGAACCCATTCCTAACAGAACAAAAACTCTTAGCAAAATTGGGAAATATAGATAATTAAAACCAAGAACTAGGACCATGTGTGATGTAAAACTAGGAGGGTTCTCATGGAAGTGAGAAACATTTGGGTTTGCGTTCTAGCTTCAGCAACTGTGTCTCCGTGAGTGTGGTGTTTGTAGTCTCACGTAGCCTCAGCATCTTCATTTCAAAAGCAGAAATTTAGGTACTAGTCTTTCTGGAGTCATAGGGTTGTTATGAAAATTATGTCAAGTTTATATAAAAATCGTTAGCATACAATAAGATTCTGCATTACTTAAGGGATAATTTGTTATTAAAGGAAGGGAAAACATAGCAAGTATCGTAAGAAGAGAAATTGCCTCAGGTTCTATTTTCACTTTTTTTCTGTCTTAAATAATGAGCTATTTGTGCTACATCCTTGCACAAATCACTGTAACTTCTAAGATCCCTTTTCGAGTTCTGGCTAGACACTCATGGAGTCAACATAGCACCGTGATCAGGAAGGAGTGTGGGCTCTGGAGCCACAGCCGATTGGTGCACATATTGGCCCTGCCACTTTCTGACTTTGTAATGGTCGTGATTACTTACCTTCTTTGTGCCTCAGTGTTCTCGGGGGGGATGATAATACACATCCATCATCTAGCACGGTTGTTAGGTTTAAATATAAAGTCACTAGGATTAATAAATATACTCAGCATTGCACCTTGCATGTAAGTAGAACTATATAGACATTAGTTATGGCTGTGATGATGACTTGGCCAAGTTATTTTCTTTTTAATTACAAAATAACCAAATGTTCATTTTAGGAGAAAGAAATTATGGATAAACCTAAAGGGAAAAAAAAAAAAAACCAAACAGGAACATTCTAAACATCCTACCCCTCAGGCAAAGTTACCAGTGTAATTTGGCTGTGAATTCTTCTAGACTTCAGAGTGCATATAAAGAAGTCTTTCCTTCTTCCCTTTTCTCCCCTTTGTTCCCTTTGCCACTTTCCCATCCTTTCTCCATTCTACCATCTGGTCAACAAATACTGCACATATGCTGCATGCTAGGTATTGTACAGTGACACTTGGTTGACAGTGGTGAACAGTGACATGGACCTTGTCCTTGCAGAGTTTAGAGTCCATAGTGGGAGAAACAGATTTTCTATCCGAATAACACAGAGCTGGTCATAAACTGAGATATTTTCTGATATTGGTGTACCTCTCCCAATTGGAATAAGAGTTGAACAGAGCACTGAATTATATAGAAGTATATTGGAATATCAGCGCATGTGATTATACATAAGTAAAAAATTTTTATAAATAAAAAATATATTTGCAATTCATATCACATACACAAGGCTGACTTTAATACAAAGCTTCTGTAGATACATAACCACAGACTAATAACTAACCAGAAATGAGAAAAGGTTATGAATAGACAGTTCTTGGAAACACAAATGACTCTTAGTAAAAAAGAATAGGGCAGGTGGCTGGGTCAGGAGATTTCAGCCCAGGTCGTGATCCCAGGGTCGTGGGCTCAAGCTCTGTATAGGGCTCTGCTGAGCATGAAGCTTAAGATTCTCTCTCTTTCTCCCCCCTCTGCCCTGATTGCATACTCGCTCGCTCTCTAAAAATAAAAAAGAAGTGAAAAGAAGCTCAGTTTCACTTAAAGTACGAGAAATGTAGTTCACAGTTACAATGAAGTATTTTTCACCTATCAGATTGGCAGAGATTGAAGTGAATTAATAGCACTATATTGACAAAGTTGAGGGGAACCAAGCTCATTAACGCACGTATATGCATAAATCATTACAGTTTGTTAGTGTGACAGAAATCACAAATATACCTTCCCTTTGACCCAAAAATATCACTTCTAGGAGTTTATCCTATAGATATTTACTGCAGCATCATTTGTAGTGATAAAAGATTCGAAACAATTTAAATGTCCATCACTAGGGGAGGGTACTGGTTAAATAAATAATGATCATTCATATCATATACTTCACATCCATTATGACATCTTCATATCATGGTAGCTTTTTTATGTACTGATATATATGAAATAAGTATTAAGTTATATTATGTGAACAGATGATACAGAATTGTGTGTGTTGCTTGCCACCATTTCTGGGGAAATGATTTTTTAAGTACACACTTGGTTACACATAGAATATCCATGAAAGAACATGCAAGAGGTGGGTAGTAGTGGTTCCCTCTAAACAGGGTAACAGGTGAGAAAGAGACGGGCTTTTGTTGTATATGTATTTTTTTTCTGCCTGTGAATTTACCTGTTAATTTATTTTCAAAAAGGTGAAATGGGCTTTTATTTATTTATTTTTAAATGTTTATTTTGAGAGAGAGTGCAAGCAGGGGAGGGGCAGAGAGCAAAGTAGAGAGAGAATCCCAAGTAGGCTCCACGCTGTCAGCAAAGAGCCAGTGTAGGGCTCGAATTCACAAACTGTAGGATCATGACCTGAGCTGAAATCAACTCGGATGCTTAACCGACTGAGCCACCCAGGCACCCCTGAAATGAGCTTTTAAAAGTCATAGGGCGGTGAGTGAACATAAATAATATATGTAGTGATCTTGATTGGAAATAAATTCTGGTTTGAATTTCTTTTTCATTTTGATCTTCTTGTGAGATGTTTTCAGACTTTTATGACCGACTCTTGCCTTTGAGGCTTTGTTCTTTCTGAAGGTTTCCCTTGTTTGTTGTCTTCCCTTCCTGTAGTTAGGGAAGATGAGGCTGACGATCCCATGCCGTGCAGTGACTTGTACACACCTACAGTGTTTTGATGCTGCCCTTTATCTGCAAATGAATGAGAAGAAGCCCACCTGGATTTGTCCTGTGTGTGACAAAAAGGCTGCCTATGAAAGTCTAATTTTAGATGGGTAAGTATATCCCAGAGTGTTAGCTGTGTAAAGATTCATTACAGCCTCATGTAACTTCTAGTCTAGCATCGTGAGCCTTTTTATCGTTGGGTTTGTTTTGCTAAATTCATGAGGGATATTTGTTCCTCTCTTGCAATGTCTTTGTCTGGTTTTAATACTACAGTATTGCTGGCCTCATACAAATGAGTTGGAAAGTGGGGGTATTTTGTCTCCTCAAATATTTGGTAGAATCGCCTTGTGAAAATGAGTGGGACTGGGGTTTTCTTTGTGGTAAAGTTTTTAACTACAAATTCGATTTCTATAATATACATGGGGTTCCTCAGGTGATCTATTTCTTTTTGAGTGAGCTTCAGTCTGACCAGAAGGTTGTCAGTTTTATTGAAGATTTATTTTCCTTTTCGTGTGTACTTCCATTTTAATTTGATCTCCAGTTTCATTTAGGTAGAAGCTGAGGTTTGATTTGAGTCATTTTCTAATATAAGAGGATTGATGCTATAAATTTTCCTTCAAGTACTGCTTTAACTATATTCCACAAATTTTATTATATTTTCATATTCATTCAAAATACTTTCTAATTTGTTTTTATGTTTTCTTTGTCTCATTGGTGGTTTTGTTTACTTTCCAAATATTTTGGCATTTCCAAATATTTGGCATCCAAATATTTTGTTTACTTTCCAAATATTTTGGCACACATATTTTTCTGTAGATAATTCAAATTTCATTATGGTCATAGAACATAATTTGTATGCTGAGTTCTTTTAAATATATTGAGATTTTTTAATGTCCCAGATCCTCCTTTCCCCACCCCTATGATATTTTTTTCTTGATACTAAGATTATAAATTATTTTTTGTATAATAACTTTTATATTTGCTTATGTTTGTTTTATATGTTGTGCTGGGGGTTTCTCTTTACTGCCAATCCCAGCTAGGAGACCCCAGGTGTCTGTTTCAGTCACTGATTTCTTAGATGATGCTCAGTAAAACCCCTTAAAGATCTGAAACCTGGGAGAGGAAGGGGGGTGTAAACAGCTGTTGCAAAGTGTGAAGTATTAAAACACCAAAAAAAACCACAAAAGTCCTATAGCATTATTTCTGTCTCTAAGACAGTATGTTACTTATCTCACCGTTGAATGAAGCCATTGATTACATTTATGCACTTCTTAATTAATCTATAGGCTTTTTATGGAAATTCTCAATGACTGTTCTGATGTGGATGAGATCAAATTCCAAGAAGATGGCACTTGGTGTCCGATGAGACCGAAGAAAGAAGCTATGAAAGTGTCCAGCCAGCCGTGTACAAAAATAGAAAGTATGTGCAGGATGGCCACGGAGAGCAAAGCAATGAGACCCCCGCACTATTGTCTTTATTGTTAACTTTGGCCCCTAGAACTGCATTTGGAGCTTAGTTTGTGAACCGTATGTTTTGATCATCTGTTACATATGTAATTTTCCCCAAAGGATTTTTACTCTTTCCTTAAGAAATGTGGTAAAGTGTATATCATCTTATGATTAGCTTTTTCGTAGTATATTTTTCATTTATAAAGTAAATGAAACAATCACCCCAAGTCATTTTAATATAATGTGTTTGTTACAAAATGAAAAGTTAGAAATGACATTTTTATAGACAGTTTTCCAGAATTTTTTGAAACTTTTGGGGGAACCCCAAGTTTAAGAGTGTCCTTAGAGAGGCCACATAATCCATCAATGGAAGGTGGAAGTGGGTGCTCACAGGTTAGTTGCTAAAAAAGTGAACAGATTGTTTCTGTTTCTTTGTGGGAAGGAATTTGACCATTGCCTTGGTTACCTAGGAGGTATACTCAGCCTTCAACTCCCTATATCCGCCCACACTGAGTGGGGAAACTAAGGGACAATTACAGTAATTGAACCCATAGGTGAACTTAAAGTTTTTTTTTATCTGTCATTGTCCACTCACTGGATTTGAGTTTTGTGCTTATTATTTTTGACATTCTAACAATATAACGAATAGTGGGTATTCAGAGTAAAAAGTAAAAGATTTATGTCAATATTAGTCATTCTTTTGGGGCACCTGGCTCGCTCAGTTGGTAAAACATGTGACTCTTGATATCAGGGTTGTGAATTCAGCCCCCACATTGGGCATGGAGCCTACCTACTTGAACAAAAAAAATCATTCTCCTGTGATTATTACTTAACCTAAAGGTAGAATGAGGTTTCCCTCATCTTTGAGAAGAATAGTGATTTAGTTGATTAGTTTCTGCTGCCTTTCCATTATCAGCCAGTGTTTTGTATTAAACAGATTATAGAGCATAATGTAATTTCTATGAAATGGTGGGTTAACATATGGTGTATGTGGGGAGAAAGGAGAACCTAAGTGATTAGTTGATAAGAAAAGCATTGAATGTCTGAATAACTTAAATGAGAAGTTTGGAGTTTTTTCAGTTCATCAAGGTGAAAAATTTTATCTATTTCTGGCTTACAGTGAGGGGCCTGCACATTCTTTGACATGGGTACCGCTTTGCTGTAATGGTAGTACCTGGTTCTGACTCAGCACTGCCACACCCATGAGAACACACAACTAGAAAGCCACATACTCTTATCTGTGGCTGGAGATTAGACCCCAACCCCAGGCTGTCTATAAAATGATTGCTTACCTTGGGAGGCAGCATGAGCAGCGGGATCTGAGCAGGGTTTTTGGCAGTACTGGGGAAATAGCTAAGAGCATGCTGTCCGAAGGAGGCTTTGACTGTCCAGCAGGACATAGAGCTCACCCTTTCTCCCAGGTAAGCAGTCATTTTACAGACAGACGTCCAGAGTTAAGGAGTTAGTCTCCATCCACCAGGCAGATTATGTGGCTTTTTACTGGCCGTATATGCTCCTGGACGTGTATTGCACCTTTGATTTTTTTTTTTTTCTTTCCCTTCTCTTCCCTACGTCAGGTTCAAGTGTCCTCAGTAAGCCTTGTTCAGTGACTGTAGCCAATGAGACAAGCAAGAAGAAAGTGGATGTTATTGACCTAACAATAGAAAGCTCTTCTGATGAAGAGGAAGACCCTCCTGCCAAAAGGAAATGCATCTTTATGTCAGAAACACAAAGCAGCCCAACCAAAGGGTTTGTTAATTTATAGTTCACTATTGTTTATTACACTTGGAAGTAACTGTTCTTGGTATAGGTTTGTAAATGTCTCTTGAGAGCTGCATAACCATAGAAGGCTATTTTAATTTGCCTTTGTTCAGTTGAAATCTTTTTAAGAGAGCACATTGTTTAAAGGAAAGAAAATTTTGATGAAATTATTTACATTGTTGGGAAGTGAGAGTTCAAGTCTTCTCATGTCTAAGTATTTCATATTTGATCCTTTTTGTCATTTTCTTGAACTTATTTGTAAGGAGTAAATTTGGCATCACAGACCAGCATGAGGAAGCCTGGTGTAAAATGGAGCATGGAATTGGGAATCTGACTAGTGTGGATTCCAATTTTGACACCGTGGCTTACTCGTTCTGTGATCTGGGATGAAATACTTGTTTGAGCCTCTTTTTTTCTGTTCTGTAAAATGGGGTTAAATAATGCCTACCTCATAAAATTATTTTCAGGTTTCAATAAGATATTGAAAGAGTTAAATAGATTGCCTTTTCATCCTCTCCAGGGCAAACTATGGGCAAGTAAATGCATTCTAGCATGTAGTTTTTATGATTCATCTGGTAGAAGCTGGTACTGTCCTATATAGTGACAGGTCTGAATATTTAGCAATAGGTGCTTCTAAAAAATTTTGGAACCTGCAAGGAAGTAGCAGAGGGTTTCTTTGACATTCCTTGAACATCTTGTTTCAGATTTGGGTGTGCCAGTCTTGTCCTTTGGGCCTCTCAGTGCACTTAGTTTTTCTAATGGCTTTACTGGGTCATTATTTATATACCATAAAAATTTCCCATCTTAATTGTTAAGTTGACCAGTTCACTGATTCTAGTAAATTCAAAGAATTGTCTAGTCATCATCATAATTCAGTTGTAGAATATTTCCAACAGCTAGTAAACTTCTCTCATGTTCATTTGCAGTTAATCCCCATTCATACCCCCAAACTAGGCAACTGTCGATCTTCTTTCCATCTGTATGAATTTGCCTGTTCTAGACATTTTATATAAATGGACTTATAGTCTGTGTACTTTGCTTTAAAAAGTCTAGGAGTTGTAGCTACCCAGCTAATTCCATAAAATCAACATAATTCCTAGTACCCAAATGAGATTTATACATTAATAACCATACAGAATGAAGCTGGCTCACATTAGAAAAATCAGTGTGTGTTCTGAGTTCAATCTTAGGAAATCATTTAATTGTTTATTCAAATAGTATCCATCCTTAGGACAAAGTAGGGTACATTCAGGAATGCTGTATTATTAGGAAATACATTGATAAAATGGATCTTGTCATAGGGATGACTATATAGTCATCTTAATGGATTCTGGAAAGGTATTTAATTCATTAATAGCCATTTCTGATAGAAACTCTTTGAAATGTTAGAATTCACAGTGGTTTGAAGGGTTTACCACTCTGAAGCTGGCTTATTCTTAGGCTACACTAATGAAAGAAGCATAGTGTCCAGTATATATACCCATGCTAGTTTTATTCTGTTTAAGCCTAAATGATTTTCACTTAATACCATCTTAGTCAGTGTTGATCACCAGAAGATGAGAACAGGCTGGTAAATCGAGCACATTTGTAGCATGTTGGATGGATGGGTCTAAGGACTGAAGCTGTTAAGCCAGGACAAGAGAATATGTGAATGTGTGAATATCTTGTAATTCTTAAAAGGGAATCATTGATTAAGAGGATTAAGTTTATTCTTTGTTATAACATTTGGGAGATCTAAGTCCCATGGAGGAAAAGATACATGGAAAGACTTTCCATTGGAGCTGAACACTAGGAAAGTTCATGTTGTATATTAAAATCACATTTTCTGTGTTGAGGTAGAGTGGATGCCACCTGTCCCTATGGGTGTCATGGATCCAGACTTATGCTATAGTTATGTCACCTCCGTAATCCTTTCCAAGTCTTAATGCTTTTCTGGTTTTGTTCCTGGTCATCCTTTTCATATTCTGTCTTGTGGCTCAGCATCCAAAATTTCCATGGTTTTCCATTGCTGTAGAAGTTTATCATAGAACTTCTTGGTCAGTAATAGTAAGCAGATGAGAAAGAATAGAGAATAAGAAAGCAGGAAAACTTGCATTCAGTTACATTCCAGAGATCATGTGAGCAGTTATTTTTTAAGAGGTATTGTTTTAGTAAAAAATTTCTCTTAAAAACAAGTTTACAGTACATCAAGAAGTAGAATGCATTCCATCTAGACATAATGTCTATTAACATTTTGATGGTAATCCTTTTAGCTTCTCTCCTTACATACCTACTGTAGTCCTTAAATGCAGTCATACAGTACCAATCAGAAGAGACTGACACCTTAATCTAAAACTTTTAGAGAAACCTCTGATATTTTTCTACATTGAAAGATAATTTTAAATATCATATCCCTACCCCATTCCCTGAACCATTGAATGATTGCTTTGTCATTAGTAAGACATTCTAAAGACAGAAATAGACAAGAATAGAGATAAATATGTATTTCTGTGGATTAAGACTCCTTAGAATTGGTAGCAAAATTGAGTCTTTTTTGTGTTTGTATGATAAAGTGGTTACATACAGAGAATTTCAGGTTTATAGATAAATATTCAAGTTACTGAACTGTTAATTCATTTTCAGGCATCTAAATGTGGGCCAGCTATGACGAATTCAATGATCCAGTACACATTCTAGAATACTAATATTTGCTGTCCAGCAATGTTCCAGCCGTATATCTTTGTTCTGTGATGTTACAGATAAAGCTACAAAAATTTAAATGTATATACACACACACAGGCCGAATGTATACATTCGGCCTGTGTGTGTATGTATTGACCAGTACCATGAGGAGCCATTAGCATGTTACAAACTTTAAATTTTTCTTATTACTTTATAGCATCACATTTTTATACCCACAGTTCCATCAGATACAGCCATTTACATTTCTCAGTGGTCCCTGTTATTCCATATTTATAAATGCATCTATTTTTTGCATAGACATTAGAATCCTTTACCTTTCTGAATGTTGTTTTTGTGAAGATTCTGATTAAAACCATAATCTGCTACCAGTGCATAATTTGATAATGGTAACAAATGAATAACTTATATTCAATTCTATAAAAATTGAATTTGTGTTAATGATTGCAAAGTTCAGGTAATAGAAATTAATATACATTAAATAGTTTTTCACATGTTTGCTGAGGTTTTAGATGTTGATCTAATAATTTGTACCTTCATTGGATTTTGACATTTTTACACGTTGTGAAGTGAGCATTTTGTATTGGAGAAACAAGGAATAGTTGCTTAACCATTTAAAGTTTCATGTTATGAGAGCAGAACCTATGCAGTAATTAGATGTTACTGTGATAATAGTGGGTTGGGACACTGACTTGACGCTACAGGTGTAAATAATGGGGCTGGGGAGGAAAGGGAGTTTTGTTGTCTCCTATAAATCTGATTGAAGTTCAGGAGTCAGTTCAGGATCAAGACAAGAGACACTTTCCAGTAGGAGATATGAAAGAAAGAGAAGGGGGAGCAGGAGGAAGATAGGCGCAGACATGCACGTGTGTGTGTTGTGTGTGTGTGTGTGTGTCTTGAAAAGCTTATCTCTTACATTAAAAAAATATGATTAAGATATTAACACTGTGAGATAGAATAATCAGAGCCACTTTTTTAACCCCTTCCTCAGCATGAGCACACCAGTCTCTCTCCTTCTTACTCTCTATACTCTCTCCCCCAATTTCAGATATGTATTTCTGTGTCGGAGGTAGGATCATGTGTAACTTGAAAACGCTTTTGGTGATTACCTGTTGTACTGTATCCCTGTCGAGGACCACTGTTTTCAAATCTCTAGGAAAAGATGTGTTTTAATACAACGTAACTTACTTGATCTCATCCCCAGTTCGTTCTTTACCCTCCACAGAATCTGCCTTTTTTGTATTGCTCACCTCCTGCTTGTGGATTTAGGTCTCTAGGTAACGTTGGAGACCAAGAAACCTTCTGATACTAAGCTAGGCAGGTTGCTGTTTGGATGATGACTTCCATCTTCATCTACCTCTGGAAAATGTGTTTGAAATACCAGGCTTCTGTTACTTGTCTCAAGCATATTATGTTTCCTGTGGATTCATTTTGAAGACTTCTGAACTCTGACCTATGTTATTTATTCATTATTTTGAGAATAACACAGTTGCCAACGTATCCATATGTGTACTCTGAAGATGACTTCCTTTTCCACATTTCCAGTGACGTCCATATTTTTGACAGATAGTGTAGAGTAAGAGCTGGACAAGATCCTCATGTCGTGATGCAGACTAGTTTTAGAATGACTCCAGTGTTTAAACAAGTTGTGATTATTTAAATGATTTGAGTTTTAAATTGAGGTCAGGAAATACTTTGTCAGTTGTTTAGAGTATGAAAAGTGACATGCAACCATGTCATCAATTCTTACTGCTTTTATTTAATAACCTGAGCAGTGGCAAGAAGAATTCCAACCAAAGGTAAGGATGCTTAGAGGTCCTTGCTGTCCTCTTGGTCTAGCTTTGTGACCATGGTCGTAAGTTTCTGTTGGCGTCGCTGTCTTCATTTTTGTAACAGTCCCTTCCAGCTACGTAATTCTGTGCCTCTCATGAAGTTTACAGTAAATAGTTCACTGGCGGTGCTTTGGGATGCTAACATTAATGTCCCTGTATCCCTGTCCCCTCTCCTTTTTCTTTAACGAAGTGGTATTTTTCAAAATGTACAGCTGGTGGAACCTGTTTATGCCTCTTTACTAGCAGTGGGGTATCTCCATCCATGGTGTTTCTGGTGTAAATCACTTGAACTCTGTGTTTTGAAAAGTTTAATGAGTCCTTTACCCAGGAGCTCCTGAAGGGGGCTGCCCTGGCCAGGGAATTACAAATCTTCAATTTCTTAGAGACAGCAGCTGGTGTTAGAGATGGGAACTTCCTTACAGAGTTTGTCATATGTGGCTTTGTCAAACCAGACCAGGTTATTGATCTTTGATCCCAAACTTTGCCTCTTTGGACTATTTCTTTTTGGTCTTTCCCCAGATTTGTTCCGTGGGTCTTTGCCTTTCTTGTCTGATTTTCCTGCATCTGTTTTCTTGTTGTCCTTGGGTGGCATCAGGAAGCTCAGAGAGCAGCAGCTACCACTGCAGCCTCACCAAGATGATGGCCAAAAGGGATGGTCACCATCAGCCATAGGGTCCATCACATTGCTTCTGGTTTCTTGTGAGGTTCTAATTGTTTAACCTGGGCTAAGAGAAAATGAAAGTTAAATAGGAAGAATGAAAAATCATCTCTTTATTCCTGAATATTTAAAAAATATTAATTAAACTGCTTCTTGAAATTATAAAGTTGTAATTATGTATATATGTATGTATGTGTATATATAGTGTGAGTGTATATATATATATATATATAACCAATTATGTATTTTTAAAGTATATTTAGTTTGTATGCTTAGTAATTAATTTCAAAGTCTATGAACACTCTTAGAGTAGATGGTGTCATAGTAACTTAACATTTTTATTTCTGGATATTTTATCTTAAATCTTGAGAAATCATCTTACTCTAAGTTCTGATTGCTGCCTATTGTCAGGTTGGCTGGCTTTAGGATTGGTAATCTTGCCTCAGGTGATTCTCAGATAAGATTGCTAGTAATTAACACAGTTCAAGTTACAATGGAAGAAATTCTGGTTGAACTATATATCGTAAATAGCTTCACTTATAAAGGTGCCATGATTTAAATCCAATCTTAGGCAGCCTCTCTTTCCTTCTTTCCTCCTTCCTTCCTTCCTTTTTCTTCCTTCCTTCCTTCCTTCCTTCCTTCCCTTTTTTTTTTTTTTAGTTTATTTATTTTGAGAGCAAGAGAGAATAAGTGAGTGAAAGCAGGGGAGGGGCAGAGAGAAGGAGAGACAGAGAATCCCAAGCAGGCTCCACACTGTGAGCGCAGGGCCTGATGTGGGGCACGATCTTGCGACCTGTGAGATCATGACCTGAGCTGAAATCAAGAGTCAGACACTTAACTGACTGAGCCACTCAGGTGCCCCTCTAAGTTTCTTTATAGATACAATTACTAATATCCACATCTATGTCACACATACATTAATAAAAGCATATGTAAAGTATACTTCTATTTGTGGATGGAAGTTTTATGTATTCCTCCAGCACTGTACATTATGTTTTAATGCCCACTTGCTCTTATGTCACAGCTGCTGTTGAGAGCCAGCATACGTACATGTTAAAATGAAGACTGTTATGAAAGAGGAGAGTAGAGTGGAATACTGTGTAGTGAGTAGCCGCCATGTAGTTGCATTGAAACATAGTGCACTTACGACTGCGAATGCCCAGTGGTGCCGCCCTTCTCTCCTGTGAACTAACAGCCAGATTGTTTGTAATTCCCATGCTATTTGAAACAGGGTGCTCATGTATCAGCCATCTTCTGTAAGGGTGCCCAGTGTGACTTCGGTTGATCCTGCTGCTATTCCGCCTTCATTAACAGACTACTCAGTACCATTCCACCACACGCCAATATCAAGCATGTCATCAGATTTGCCAGGTATGTGACGAGTTGATTTATTTTGTTACCGAGTTTTATTTATTTTCCCTCTTGATCCGTGGAGCAAATGTAGTGTTAAAATTTAAACAGAAATACTGAGGAAATTTGAAGCCTTCGCAGACAGGTAGTGTCTGTTTGGATATATCACACTCAATTCCTGTCATTTTAACTACAGGGCAATCTGTAGATTCCTGATGATAGGAGTATAGTAGGATGGTAGGAAAATTTTACAGGGTTTATCCTCCCTCTTGAGGAATTTGTACTCAGAGACACAAGCTTCACAGATTCGGTAGTTTTCTCGTAATCTTCTTGGTAGCCCGTCACAGCTTTAGAACGCCCTGGTGTACCACAGGGTTGACATTATCAGTGGCTTTACCCTGTGGAGTTTGTTTGCACTTTAAAAATAGGATCTACCAGCTCTTTCTTTAGAGCACTGCTTAATATTTAGAGATATCTTTTGAAAAAGTCAAGGCTGCTTGAATAACCTTAGAACCAAGGCCATATTATAAAATTTGGAATTCCCCCACTGCCCCCCCTACTTTTCTTCCCTCCATAACCATTGTTTTTGTAGACCTTTTTTGTCAATCAAATTTGAGCAAGCTGAAGCCAGTACCTCTTATATTCATGACTTTCCTTCTTTTCTGAAGGGCCCTTTTAGTGGAATACAGTTCTCTCTTCCTGTTAATAATTTTCTTTTCTAGATTTGTAAAGTTAATTTTGACCTACAATTTATTTTTCATATCCCTCTTAATGAGGTCTTTATTTTAAGCACAGTATATATTCTGGTGGGCAAAATTTGTGTTGTTGAAACAGTTGATAGCTGTGGTATCTGGCCCAGTTTAATCTTGCCACTTGAAATTTAGTCAGATTATGTGAATAAAATTTAACGGAGAAGAATAGACTAATAGTATCTATCAAAAAATTACAAAAAACCTACTTAACTATGTTTACTCCATAAGTACTTGGGGAATTGGCATTTTAAAACATTGTGAAGTCTAGCCGACACCAATTAAAAAATATTTGTTGTATACAAAGCTTTCTGCTAAGGTACAGAGGACATGGTCCATAAGACAGATGGAAACTCAGGGATACTTAATTCCTAACTGCCAAGTTTCCCTTTAACCTGGGCTAGTTTTAAAGGAGGTCGAAGAGTGTGTGTGTATCATCTTCGTATGTGTTATATACAAGCATTCCATAAGGATTCGTTTTCCTAAAGACCTTGAAATAAATAATCCTGAAAAAACTTTTTGTTTACGAAAGCAAGCCTGGCCATTTAGGAATAGAACAGCCACAATTGACAGATCATTTGCTGTTAGTTTTCGAATTCTGTGAGTCTGGATGAATTTTTAATTTTAGAGAATTGACATTATTTCAAAGTTTGGGCATAAAGGGAGACTATTTACTTTATAAAAAGTGCAGAGGTAAGCAATAAGTTATGTTAACTGTGTATTTTGTAAAATATATTTCAAGCTGGTATTAAGGAACTAAGACTAATATGCAGGGCTGATACTTAGCGAGTGTGAACTAGGATGGTGACACTGGTTATTAGAACGTTGACCTGCTTTCTTACCATTTGATAAATTGAACAGAATAGGGTCTGTTGTACTTCAGAAGAATTACCAGTTTGTCATCATCTATGAATTATGTAGTAATTACTACATCTAAATAGTTTAGTTTTTACTTTGTTTTATTGTTAATGTGCTCTTTTGTAGTTAGCACTTATTTCGGTTTTATTTTTGTGCATAATTTTTATGTAATTAGTCCTGTGCAGAGTTTTGATATTTATAAATTTAATAATTTATAATAAAATATTAAATAGAACATCAAGAATGGAGAGATGACAAAGTTTTAATACATTTCTTAACATTCCTTTTAAACATCATAAACATGAATCTTCTGAATCTGCAGGAGAACAGAGAAGAAATGATATTAATAATGAACTGCAGCTTGGAACATCTTCTGATACTGTGCAACAATGAATTACAAAATAAAACAAAAAATTTGTATTTATGGAATGGAAAACAGCTTGATTATTTCAAGAAAAACTATGACTGCCTTATTATTGCTAGTGCCATATTGTCAGGTGCGAATGGTGCTCAAAAGTTGTATCATTTAAATTGGAAAGTGCTAAACATTTACATACTTAATCCTGTTTTGTTAAAGTTCATGGCTCAAGTGAGGAAAATGTGGTGTTATTAATAAGACCTGTAGAGTCAGTTTCACATAAGGAAGCATTTAAAATCTAAAAACTATAATTTTATCGGTGTTAATAAAACATTTAGAATGTACCACCAGAATTTTTAACACTACCTGCTTTTTAGTTAAAAATAATTGAGCATTTTCACCCATGAAATACTTAGGTGGGTGTAAAAATATATCAGTGCCACATACGGCAATTGAAACTTATGATGAAATAAGAAAACAGTATTTTACTAAACTTATATAAAACCAGGCAGTAATGTTTTAATCAGTATTCACGAAACTTCATGTAAGAGTTTTAATAGTATACTTAAAATGTAAAATGTAAGACTTTGATAATAGTTTAAAGGTTTTTTTTGTCAGAAGGAATACCATCTGAAATACTATATCAAACGTCAGTGTTACTGTTTGATAAAAAATGGTTTCAGTGAGAAGTACTTCATTAAAACGTTGGATTTTGTATAGAGAGCATCTGCGTAATGCTAAGGAGAAAGTCAAGTTTAATCAAACTTAAAAACATTTCTAGGTGTTTTATTATGGCATTTTATAAGTCATCAAATTTAGTTATCTTTGGGTAAGGCATCAAAAGATACAAATCAAGTGTCTGAAATCTCTCATCAGTGTATATTGACTGACACACATGAAATGATCATCAAAGAGAGAGTACATCTGAAGAGCTGAGAATTGAAATAATGAAAAAATGAAGAGTCTTTGCACCTTGCCGGGCAGCCTCCAGTGCTGGAGCTGCACAGACCATTTGAAAATTATATCAAGCCTGTATATTTACTTAAATTGGTTATGAAGTGGGAATAGTTGAACATTTAGAAAATGAGCATTTTTGAGTCATTGGCTTCAATACACAATATTGCAAGAGATATAATACTTCTTTAGCTTTGTAAAAAAAAAGGTTTTAGGTTATTCGAATGGGCTGAGTGATTCAACAGACATTAAAAGTGATTGAACTTACAAAATTAAGCTATAAAAAGCAGAAGCTATTATAAAAAGAAAAATGTTACACTGTTTGAAGCAAAACCAAATTTAATAAAATTAAGTCCATTAAAAGACATGCCAATAAACTGTCTTTGTGACTTAGTCAATAATAAGAAACGTTGGCTATATAAAACTCAAAAGGTACTATAAGGGCTAGACAGATTTTGAGTTACTCTTAAGCAGAAGCACAGGATTTACTGAACAATATTAATGTGAAGAGAAACTCTTGGCTTATTGAGCTATGTCATCTAGTGAGTAACGGTTTAATGGGGAAGTCATTGGAAAAGTTCATTGTGATCACCTTTGTCCAGTTTTGGCTCAAACTCCATTGTATCATACAGCTAGTGACAGGCATATGGAGTGAAAAATCATATTAACAGTTTTTAAAAATGTTTGAGAAACTGATTTTGTTCAAATGGTTGGTGCTATAGCTTGTATCACTTGATAAGCATTTTTATCATATCCTTAGAGATTATAAGGGAATAAATACACTTTAAAAGAGTTATAAATTATTCATATTGGTTATTAAATACATTAAATATCATTTCCACAGATATTCTCTATTTTGACTAACAGTCTAATATCAGACTTGTATTCTGTATGATCGTTATATTTGAGGTGACATTGAATGCTAGCATATAAAAATTCATAGAATTGAACAAGAAATTGGCCTGTCTCACTGACCTATACCTAGTATGTGATTTTTTTTTTAATGTTTTAAAATTTAGAGAGGTGTAGGGGAACTGACTTTGAAGTTTAGCGCCAGACTTTGCACACCTGAAAACTTTTATTATTTATTGTTACAATTTTAATACTTTAAAATGGTATTACTGGGCAACCTTTCCCACATTCCTGTTTATAAAGCATAATTGGAGTATCCCAGATCTTTGGTTCAGAAAACTGCATTAGCTTATAACCCAGTAAACCTTACTAAGATTTGGCTTAGCGAGCAGCAGTTAACCAGGTGCTTGCTTCGTGCAGAGTGTTGAACTGTGTCCTAGTCTTGATGTGGGGACAGAGTGACATAGAGCAACCCATGAAACAGGTCTCTGTTTAAGAAGTGCTGCTTTAGTTGAAGCTCAGTGTGGTTGGTGTATTTCTAAAAAATAAATGTGAAGTATCTTTTAAGAGCCTAAGTATGTTTTTTTTAATGGTCCGAATCCAGATCATTCTCTCATCATTTTTATTGCTTCTCATTCTGTTAAGTGATGAAGGGGAAAAGTTGGCTTTGACTAGTCCTCCTCTGGACATTTTTGGACTGCTCCGTTTAAGTCTCTGGGAGGTGGATTTTCCAGTCGTTTTGTGAGGGAATATGTTCATTTTGGGGTTTTATGCATTTAAATCTCACTGATCGTGGTATTGAACTTCTCTGTGGCAGAATGGTAAGCATTTACCCCAAATGTTCTGTGACTCATGATAAATACAAAATGATTTGGGGAAATAATTCTTGTCTCCAAAGTATGAGACAACTATTAACAAAGCATTTTTGTTTTAGGTTTGGATTTTCTTTCCCTTATTCCAGTTGATCCCCAGGTATGTATCCTGAATTTAAGCAACTAATTTGTATTTGATTGTTGGTTATGTCATACTAACTAAAAATAAAAATGACCAGTTGCATAAAATCAGGACAGTCAACTTGCAGTTACTTAACTTGATGGAAAGGAATTACTGTATAAATACTTCACAATTTTATTTGGAAGACTAAAGTTGCTGTTTTTAAATTGATGGTATTTGACTTAATACCTGAGTTAATTATATTTTATTTAGTTTTTATAATCAGTTAGCATTTCTTACAAGCATTTGGGTGATTAAAGTGAGGGGAAGCAGTGCCGATGACTGGAAGTTAAAATTTTACTGAGATCATCTGTGAAGTACTCGTTCCATGTGTAGAAATCAGTGGAAGGTGATTCAGCAGACTTGAATCGTTAGCTTGATTCTTCCTTGTTTTTAAAGGCCGTCAGATACAGACCCTGGGGATGCCCCCAATCTAAAGTTGCTATAAACAGAGAAAGCCGGTTTTCTCTGTCAGCAGTAAGAAACTTGAGGATCCCAGAGTCTGAGCAGGAAGACTGCAGTAAACGTGGACTGACAGGCATATATATCAGAGGCAGAAAGAACAGAGGGAGAAGGGAAAGGCATGGGAAGAGCAGATGGGGAAAGTGAAGCAGAGAGCCTTTGAGAGAATTGTTGCGAGTAGGGAGGGCCAGAGGAAGACCCACAGACCACTGCTTTGTAGGCTGCAGAGGCTGCTAACCACAAGTCTTATACCAGCCTCCTGTGTCTGTACTCTGTATCTGACCACGCATACAGCACTGAAAATTTGGGCCCAAGGTAACAGGTGCAGAGTGAGAAATTTCTTCTCACCTTGAGTTGACTTTGTTACATAAGTAGATTCTATAGCAAAAGCATCTGTATATCTTTCTAGGAAATAGATTCTTCGGGCTTGAAATATATTACTAAATCTAATGAGAATCATCCTTAAAAAAATGATCTTAGAACCCAAAGGATTTTGATTTTACAGTGCTATTTGTCATGCTTAGTGTCAGGTTATTTGATAAGCCAGTGGAAGGGTAAGGTTGTACCTTCTGTTTTCCTTAGAATCCTTAGATTTGTCCTCCTTTATTTACCTCCATAGTACCCCCTTAGGCCCTGTTATCTTTGTACAGATATGTGCTGATACACATGACGGTTACACAGTTAGAGGCAAAATGGCTGCATCCTAAGTATGACAAGAAGTTGTAGGGCCTATTGACAGTAGGACTGTAGTATCCAGCATTCATCTTATAATTGAAGAGAGTACCTTTTTACTACTATGTAGTCAAAACCTGCCTGAGAGGAAGTAGAAATAAAATGTAAGTTTCTGGGCTTTTTTCCAGATTGTTTAGTGGAAAATTAGAATTGATTTGATTTTAAAGAAGGTTAATGCCTTAGAAGTCTACTTTCTTTGGAGCTCCTGAGAAGCTCTCCCCCCTTAACCAATATCCCTTTGATCTCTTTGTGTATGACATTTATTTTATTGATTAACCAGGATGGTTATCCATCCTAAACAAGCTTCTTTTTTTGTCAGGCAGCCTATATTTTAGTCATTGCTCTCCCACTGATTGGCAGCTTAAGCCTGGGGCTCTTGTTGCCATTTTAAGATTTTTTTGGAAGATCAGGTAGCGGGAAAAACTTCAGTTTTAAATTACTGTTTAGTAACGTAGTATCTCTAATGATAGGCTGGAATACTATAGAGTTGATAACATTGACCGAATATTCTTACTGATCTTTTTTCAAATAGTTGGTCTAAAGACAAATTTTTAGGACTTCTCCTCTTGTATATAATTGGTCCTCACTTATTTTACTAAAATCAGTGCTGCTGTTTCTCGCATAAAATATTTTTGTGGTGACATAAAGCTGTTAGCTCTTGTCTCTCTACTTCTCTTGTACAATATTAGAGTATTAAGAATTCAGGTTTGAATTTGAGAGTCAGTGATCAAGATGGTAAGGAAACTTGAAATACGAATTCTTGAAGGGGGGGTATCAAGGCTCAGAAGGAAGATTAGATTAGATCTCTGTTAAGATTTATTCCAAGATTTTGTGATTATGTGGGATAATTCTCTGTTCTGAGCATCCTGTGGTAGTTAGCTACCATATGGTCTCTATTTTAGAATGAATGCTCTCCTCCTGATTACACAGGTATCATTTCGTCTATGTTCAAAGGATTCAAATGGTACTATTGAGTTTATCAGTCTTAAAATTCTTCCTAAAGAGTCTGATTGATACTAAATTTTGAGAGCATTATTGAATTTTGTATTAGCATTTTTGCTTAATACCATTAGAAATAAATATTTGTTAGCCTTTATGATGTGATTTAAACCTGGTGTTAAATGCATTTAGTAAGCAAATTCTTTTTGAGGTTAAGTATGAGTCATAATGGGGGGCTAGTATTTACTATTAAATAATTTTAGTTATGGTTGACATTTTGTACTTGTACCTATATACTCGGTCTACAAATTCTGCAAGATTTGAGAGAATCAAAAATATCCTGCACTCACTAAACAGTAAAATAGCTAAATTCATACCGCCTTCCATCCGAAGATACAAAGTTTTGAGAGATTCTAAATCCCACTGGGATTTAAATATGTGGCTATCACTTGTGCATATCTAACAATTTCTAGTCTCTTTATTTAAAACCAATGTAGCCTCTTCCTCATCGGCATCATTGTTTGTTTCAAGCAGTACTGTCCTCCTATGTTTTTGGATAGTCTCACCTCACCCTTAACAGCAAGCAGTACGTCTGTCACCACCACCAGCCCCCATGAAAGCAGTACTCATGTTAGTTCATCCAGCAGCAGGAGTGAGACAGGGGTCATAACCAGCAGTGGAAGTAACATTCCTGACATCATCTCATTGGACTAAAGGAGGACTCCCTCGATTCCAGGAATCATTCATCAAAACTGTTCTTTCTTGGATCTCTGGTCCGTGGAAGCTATTTTTTTTGTAACGGTTACTTTGATATTTATTGAAACGTCAAATGGATTCTTTTGCTTTCTGAGATGAACACAGATGACTACAGCAAGAACCAAATGACATGCAAGGATTTTCCTTATTCATGCTGTACTGTGAGCATCAGATACATTCGGCCATAACTGTATCTTCTCGAGAGATGGATTTCAGTTTCATGTGTTACTGGATGGATTCTGCGTACACATCGGTTAAAAATTTTTTTGTTGTAATAAACAGCAATAAAATTATGTAAATATTCAGGTAAACTTTTTTCTAACTAAAAAGGTGTAATCAGTGATTCTAAAATGACAGCAACTTTTGTTTAACCTGATGTGAAGGAAAAATACATGGAAGGAAGTCATGTTTGCTGAATGAGTCCTTTCCATGGAGATTTGTTCCATTTCACTGAAGTAATGAAACCCTGATTAAGTGGCCAGAGCTTGGGTTCCTCTTTTCTTCCTGCAGTTCCTCTTTTCTTCCTGATGTTATCAAAGAAAACTGGCCTGTATTACGTATTTTTCCCTGGTTGTCATTGACACTCTGATGTTGTTTGCTAGCAGTTGCAGAGGGAAGTTCTGGGATTTGGCTGCTCTTTCTCAGTGATAGTGCTGAAGAACACTATGCAGATCCTGCCCTGATGTAACGTGTGCTATTTTTGGTAATTGTACATGCTCATTCTAGAGATTTCTATAAAATTGGGCTTGCCTTCTCGAAAAAGAAATTCTATGCAGCCGTTGAATGTTGAGTGAAATGTTTTTGGAGTAACATGTAGCTAGAATGTTCATTAGAGTTTTGTTCACACTGACCAGAAATATCGAGAGCTTTGAGGCAGCAGAAGACCAGATTTGGGGGAGGCGGGAATAACAGAGTTTAGAACTTCTTTTGCTCATTTATTTTATAGAATAATATACAAATCTTTGAAACTTTTCAGATTTTACTAACACTAAGAACGCAAATATGTTTTAGGACCCTGGTCTTATTTCTTACCAGTATAATTTCAGTGTCTGTGATAATTTTCAAACTTAAAGAAAACGCAAACAATAGCAAAGCATGGAGACTGCCTCAGATTTCCTTTTACTTTTTTTTAAAAGGCAATCTTTCCTGATACCGTGAAGGACAATTAGAAATGTTTGAATTTGAGTTAGGAAGGTTTGGGGACGATGGGCCTGTAGCCCATTTTGAAAACCACTCATTTAGAGTGGGCTTGTTTTTAAATCCCTCAGGAGATTGAGTTTTACCCTTAGAGAAACATTTCTATCCAAATTTTCTATTTTCCTTTGTTTCATTTGGCTTCCTAAATTTTTGAGCTCACAAAGAATTAATACTTCATGTTTAGCTTTCTCTCCCTAACTGTATCTATTTTAAAAATAAAACCCTTTTTAAAAAAATGACTTAATCTAACTGATTTCTCAAACCAAAGTGCCCAGATGAAGAGTCTCCCAACATCAGGTAGACTAGGGACACCATTGCATTACTTCAGGGTTGGTGTAACTTCCGGAAGCTGACTTGTCGCCGCTTGGGTTTGTTTTTTTGTTGTTCTTGTGTTTGTTTGTTTGTTTGTTTGTTTGTTTTAAACACCTCCTCAAGTTTTCAGGGCCACTGCACTCTTTGTAAACAGATTTGATTTCATGTGATTTTCTAACATCATCTCCCCTTTGGCTACATCTTCCCTTTACTTAATGTGTTACCCCTTTTGGAGAGCTGCTTCCCGTTAAATCGTGGAAACAAACCCGAATCTCCCTGCCCTGGTTTTGCTGTGGTGGCCATTTTTATCCTCTTAGTCATCAGATCTCTAGGTATTACAGTCCTTTGGTCCAAATAGAGAATTTCTTCTTGGTACAATTTTCTGTTGCTGCTCAAAATAACAGATGCAATTTCTGTTCACTCTGTAATCAGCTAGAAAACGTATTTGTGTGGTATAATTTGTTAATAAATAAATGATGTATATTTGTTACCATTTTGCTACCTTGTAGATCCTCGGTCTCCCCCTCCCCCATTTACTCTACAGAGTTGTATAAGGCAAATGGAAATATTCGTAGAAGTTCATTTATTTACTTGGTTCTTGTAACCAGTACCTCTGTGCTTTTATAGTTGTGCTATGTTTCCTTTTTACTATTTTATGAGAACAGTTTTAGTGTTCCTTTTTGGTGCTTTACACTGAAATTACATATAAAATTTTAATTTATACAGGCGACTAATGTTTTTAAAAATACATTTTTAAGTTTATAATCTTAAAATTGGGCTCTTAGTATATATCTTTGAAGGTGAGTACTTTATGCTTTTTCCTTATAACAGCATGATCATTAAGCCATTATAGTTTCTTTTTCCTTTTTCCTTTTTTTTTTTTTTTTTTAGCATGGTCACCAAATACTTTTACTGAGACCCTTTTTAGCAGTTTATTTTGCTTGCCCAGATTTCTGCTTAACCAAGTGTAATACAGTTTCAGAAGAGGTTGTCTTAGCTGTTACTTAGATGTCAGCCAACTAGCGATTATGTGGAGTATCTTGTTTAAGGAAAAGAACTGCAGCTTCTAGTCTTCTCTCACAGACACTGAGGCAACCTATAGTTTTGATCTTTATTCATACATAGAAATGTTACGAGCTTTTCTTGGCTTTGGTGACTCTTGACACTGTAATCGGTGCTGAAGATAGCTTTACAGCTAAGCTCTCTGCTTACATTCACAAACTCTCTGACCCTTAGGTGAGCCGCTTTAGGATTTTATTTCCATTTCTGCCCAGAAGGTAAAAATACTTGGCATGTGTCATAGGATAATTATAAGACCAAGTGAAAGAATAGAACTAAATTCAAGTTATGTGGTGTTTATCTTATAATGTGTTTCAGGAAAGCTAGGATGAAAATACTATGATTAGGTGAGGGTTGTAAGTGTAACTTTGAACCATATAACTCTTGGTGTAAAACAAGTTTCTCTAGGGTAGAATCTTAAGGAGTTTGAAGAAAGATTAAAATGTTGGACTTTAGGTGGGATGGTATTTAACAGAGAGACTATTTTGACTTTGAGATTAGACCTTTCAAGCATTCTGCCTTCAGACCAGTCATGGACACTTGTCACTTAGTAACCAAGTTTGGTTTTTTTCTGCTAACAAGTATTCATTAGTTACATTTTGTCTTTTTCAGGAAATTTAATTTTTACAAAGCATTAGTTTAATTTTCAAATATGCTTTTTATTTCTCTCTAGCCCCCAGTTGGTACAAAAGCACTTAACTATTTACTTTTTTTTTTTTTATAAAGTAAACACTTGTTTTCCTATTTTTTTTTTTTTTTCATTTTGAAAAATGCAGAGCAGTGCGCCATGTAAACTTGGGTCGATGTGTTTTGTGGCCATGGATCCACGTGCTGTGGGAGCTTATTGTCACTAAGATCAGTGATTACGACTCAGCCTGCTTCACCATCTTTTCTGCTGCGGTTCTGCATGAATATGGTGAAACTTGGGAAAAACAATTTAAAATTTCTCTGCCTTTTTTTTTTTTTTTTTAAGAGTCTGATGCTCCTGTCGAATGACTGGTTTGTAACCCCCTTTTTGTTATTAGGAGCCACACTCCACTTCCTAGCAGAACAAATAAAGCTATATAAAAATGCCCATTCTTCTTTATTCCTTGATTCAGTAATTTTTTTTGTTTATGTCAGTAATACATGCTCATTGTGGAAATTTTAGGCAATACAGAAGACTTATAAAGAAAAATAACGATTGCTTGTATTACATCACCCAGGGGGAAAAAAAGCACTTTGATATTTTTGCATATTCTTGCCAGTCTCTGCAACTTGTACATGTTTTTACATAGTTTTATTCATTCTCGGTATAATTTGTATCTTGATTTTTTCTTGTCATTAAAAACTGTCAACTTTTATTAATTGCATGATATTCCATTGTATGGATGTGCTTTGATTTGTATAACCTTTCCCCATGGGGCATTTTAGATTGCATCTCCTAAAGTTACAGCAAATGTCTTTGTGCCTAAATTATTTCCTTAGGATGAATTACTAGAGGTGGAATTTCTGGGTCGAGGATATGAACACTTTTGTAGTTCTTGACTCCTATCACTTCTCCAAATGATTTTACCGATTGGTACTCCAGCCACATGATATGAGAAGAACCCTTTAACTGTATTTTCCAAGAATATGCACCGTTTACCTCAGTGCCGGCATCCGCACTAAGACCCTCAACCCTCCTGACCCTGGTGAGTGGGGACTGGCTGATTTGGAAATGGTTGGCAAAGATGTTCTCCGGCTGTCTCAGTTTCAACTACATCTACCTGACGTGTTCCAGAAACACCTGCCTAAGATACCCAAATAATTCTTCACATAGTTTTACTTGCCCTGTGAAAGCCCATTGTCAGACTGTATTTTCCATCCTAGTTAAAAAATCTTGGCCCCTTTTTTTAATAAGCCATTTGTGCCTAGGGCCAGCCCTTAGTAGCCAGCTCTCTTTTTTCCTCTTTCTGTAGGCTCCATTTTGGGCTTTCTGAGCTCCCCAAAGCCAGTAGGATCTCCTGAGCCCAAGGCAGTCCAACCCCAACTGGAAGAGTGGTAAGGCTACACAGTGAAAGCAGGGCCACACTTTGCTCGTTTCACTTTGTATTCTTCTGTGTTTCCAATGGCACCTTGGAGTTCTAAGGGCAGCTCTGGTGAAAGAAAAACATTGCTTTCTCAGATGTTCAAGGTGTATTATTTTCTTGACTGACATACCACATAATTTCCCAAACTGCTTTTTATTTCAGAATGGCTTTTAAAGCTTCCTTCATCTTGTGTTCTCAAAGCTTAACTCTTTTAAGGGAAGAAGAATATTGTGTTATAAAAGAGAATATGCCTCTTATTTTGGCCTTCACCAAACTATTCAGATACTCAGTATGTTTTATAAGTGTGTGTGGGATAGAGGAGAATAAAAGATCTGGTCCCAGGCTTCAAAGGGCTCATAATCAACTTTTCAGAGATCAAGAAGTTTTTTAAAAATTTTTTACACTTAATTTATTTTTGAAGACAGAGCACAAGTGGGGGAGAGGCAGAGAGAGAGAGAGGGGAACAGAGAATCCGAAGCAGGCTCCAGGCTCTGAGCTGTCAGCACAGAGCCCGACGCAGGGCTTGAACTCACAAACCATGAGATCATGACCTGAGCCGAAATCAGGTGCTTCACCGCACTGAGCCACCCAGGCACTCCCAGAAATCAAGAATTCTTAACCTACGTTGTGCTAAGAATTTTAAAAGTCTCATTCCTTACAATAGCCCTTCAAAGGGAAGTGGTAGTCCTCACTTGACAAATGAAGGAACAGATTTAGGTAAGTTTCTCAGTGGACTTGGAAGTCTGAGACGGACCTACCTCAAAAGCCCTCTGTCTAAACAGAAGCCAGTCTATCAGCTAGGCTATTTGGGAATCTAGACATAAGATTATGAGAACTGATTTTAGGTGATGGCCACAGGAATATGGAAGGAGTGGACACTGGAGCCATTTCAAAGGAAGACTCAAGATCAGTGTTGTGAATAGATACAGGGGTAGGAGCTAAATCCATTTCTCAAGCCTGGATAACCAGGGTAGTGGTGCTGTTTACAGAGACAGGAAGCAGTTAGAATGGGCATAGTCATTTCGGGGAGGCAGTGAGTTTGATGGTAAGCATGAGATTTCAAAAGGGAAGAGTCCATGAAGCTCATGTTTGCTTTTCTGCAGTCTTTTAAGATGTGCAGCCTTCCTTCAGCTGCCATTTCATTCACTTGCCTCCATTCTGTAGATATTCTAGTCACTCCTAGTTGCCCATCCACTCTCTGCTAAACCATGCAAACGTTTTCTTTGGATTTTTCCCTTCACTGCCTTGTTGTCGCCCATACCCTGCACCTGTCATCAGTGAGAGGCTGTGTTCACATTCCACGTAACTTAAAGAGGTGGGTGGTTGCTGCCCTTTCTCTGTTACAGTTTCTAAATAATTTTTCCTAAGGCCTCTGACAAAACTCTGCCCCATTTGTAGCTTGTGCAGAGGTTATACAGTTCGTACTTCTATTCTTACCAAGGAACCTGATTGTGACCGTGGATTTGCTGAAGGCCTCACTTCCTGACTCACCGTGTTTCTTGCCATCTCGACTTTGTAGTTATTCGCAGTCTTCAACGTTTTGATGGATGATCCATTCAACAGTCTAGCCTGTAAGATTTTTGGTTACCTCCAATTTCTTCCACTGAAATGCCCGACTGCTCTTTCACCCCTTGTGTCTTCTCTGTACTTCTTGCCTATCTTAGGCTCCTCCTTCATTATTACAGCCATGAACATATCCTCAGACCCCTCCTTCAGTGCCGTCTATTCATCCTTTGGTTTGGCATCACATGTTTCTTTTGCCCATTCTTGTCAATCATTACAAATGTCACTACTCTTTCAAACCGCACCTGTCTCTGCAGATGCTCTTACTACCTGATGCCCTGAGAAGATTCAGCATGTCAGCACAGTTTCTCCCCACGTGTGCCCATCTTCATTCTCTTTCATTCCAGTCTGAGGATGAGGTGGGCCCAAAGGCCAGTTCAGCCACATGGACTTTTAGACTCTTGTCTCCTTTTGTCATCCTCAGGACCTTCTTCCATCACACTCCCTCTTTTCCTGCATGTCTGTCACCTCTCTACCACTGCTTTTGGCCTACAAGTCTCAGCTATCAAATATTAGATGCTATTACATGCCAGGCATTGTATCAGGTACTCAGAACACAAGACAGATAAGTACGCTTCATCAAAGCTGCACTTGAATAAAGATGAGTGACGTAGGGAGATTACAGTGCAGTGGTAAAAGGCAAAATATAGGCTGCTACAGTAGTACATAGATGAGGCAACAAATTGATTTCCTGGAAGTATCACACAGGTAGGACCATGGGAGTTGATGAGTTGTCAAGACAACTAAAAATGTTCAGAATAGCTGAACATCTGCTAAGGAATATTAGGTATGTAAGAAATCATGAAGGCCCTTCTAAAGCGGTGAGAAGGTTGGAGGAGTTCTCATGGTCAGCACCATTTCTTGAGTTCGGTGTGATTATCTCCATTTATGAATGTGGAAACTCCTCACGAGAGGCCGAGTGACTTGCCTGTGGTCACGCAGCTTTAAGTGGATGGCAGGTTTCAAATCCAGCTTTTACCCACTTCAGGCCGTCCATGATCATTCTATCTAAACAGTAGGTATTTCCTAACATATCACTCTGTTTATAATTCTCTGTGGCACTTACAACACCCTGTGTTTATTTTATGTGTTGGTTTACTGTGTATTGTCTGTTTCCCTTACTAGATTGTAAGCTCCGTGAGGGCAGGGGTGATCTCCTTTCATTTGCATCCTAGAGCCTAACAAGGTTTGTGGTGCAAAGTAGGTGCTCAATAAATATTTGTAAATGAAGAAATGGTGGATAACCGTTTGTATTTGACTTGTGCTGACTGTGGAAATAATTCAATACGTGAGCAGCTGACGTTCACCAAGAGAGGAAAACAAGAGGAGATACATGTTTGGGGCAGAAGGTGGAGGTGACAGGTGCTTGGGATTTGGGAGGAAGTCTGTGCACTGACCTAGACTCCAGAATCCTACAGGGACAAGCATCGGGAATGCGGAATTTGTAGGCCAGTGCACACTGAGGATGATAATGTGTAAGTAGGTGCTGCATTAAACCTGAAAGCCTAAGAGACCCTCTTGCAGGCACAGCCTCCCGTGTGTATATATGACTGGGGTAATTCTGTGTGTAATCCGTTTACTTAGGGCCATTCATCTGGGTCAGGTACAACGCCCTGAGTTACTTAGATGTAATTCTGATTGATGAGCCTCAGTCTCCCAAGGCCAACAGCTACCCAAGTTGTCACTGGACTCTGTACTTTGAAATTGGAACAAGAATCAGTTAACCTGCTATCTCCGGAAGTCATACGCACATACCGTTAGATGAGCAACAGGCTTCTCCTACAACATACTGGTAGTACTGAAGCCACGGAGGTGTAAGAGCTCAACCAGAGAAGTCAGTGAGTGAGAAAAATGCTAGAAAAGGAACGCAACAAGGAGATCAAGAAGAAGCACCTGAGGTAAAAAGGAAATCAGAATGATCCCACAGAGCCCAAAACCATAGAGTATTTCAAGAAGAGAGTGGTCAGTGAAGTTAAAAGCTCCTGTAACAAAAAAGTATCCATTAAAAAAACGAACTTCAGAAACACCGTATTCAACCAAATCTATACTTAATTGATTGTAACAGCTTTATGTAAACAAAAAGCTGCTAATTAAACTAAGCCTTATTGCTTTCAATCTCATTGTTAAGATGTAGTCTCTTACAATGTTGGGGAGGAGTGAATATGCGTCTTAGAATTTAAGAGTTACGATCATCTCTTTTCTTGTTTTTCTCAACCAGGCCATATCTAATTTCACCAAGAACAATTTCAGTGACATGATGAGGGTAAATCTAGGTTGCAGTGGGGTGAGGACTGCAAAATACACGCAGTGTGCAAGTATAGACAGTGCAGCTGACTCTGATTAAAGGGTGAGGCTCTAGCAATAGAAAATGTGTATGGTTGAGGGAATCTTTTTTTTTTTTTTTAAGATGGGAAAAACTTGAGTCTCCTACTTAAGTGCTAATTGGATAGTGGGTTGCAGTCAGTAGAGAGGGATAGGTGAATGTGGGCAGTGCAATAGGGGTTGGCCAAGATCCTTGGTACACCTAGGTTCCTAAGCAAGAGGGAGAAGTTAGGATCTGTATCAGAGGCAGATGAAGGTATGGGGATGCACACGGTTGTGTCAGTTGGGCAGCAGAGAGCTTAAAGTTTTCATCTAATGGTGTTGTTTTATGTTTTTGAGAACCAAGAGATAAAAAGACAATAGAGATAGAAATAATAAATGTTAGCAAGGCTGTGGAGAAAAGGGAACTTCTGTGCATTGTTTATGGGAATGTAAATTGGCAAAGCCACTATGGAAAACACTATGGAGGTTCCTCAAAAAATCAAAAATAGGACCATACGATCCAGCAATTCCACTTCTGGGTATTTACCTGAAGAAAATGAAAACAAATTCAAAAAGATATATGCACCCCTACGTTTGTTGTAGCATTATTTATAATAGCCAAGATACGGAAGCAGCCTAAGTGACCTTCAACAGGTGAATAGATTCAATAGATGCATGGATAAAGATGTGTGTGTACACACATGCACGCAACAGAATATTACGCAGCCATAAAAATGATGAGATCTTCCATTTGTGACAACATGAAAGGTCCTAGAAGGTATTCTGCTAAGTGAATTAAGTCAGAAAAAGACAAATACCATATGATTTCACATGTGGGATCTGAAAAATCGAAAAACGGAAACAGACTTAACAAATAGAACAAACTGGTGGTTGCCCGAGGGGAGGGCGTGCAAGTATGGATGAAGTAGTTGAGGATTAAGAGGTACAAAGTTCCAGTTACAAGTTAGGGATGAAAACTACAGCATAGGGAATATAGGCAGTAATATTGTAACAATTTTGTATGGTGACAAATGATAACTACACTTAAGATGAGCTTTGCATAATGTATATAATTGTCGAATCACTCTTACACCTGAAACTAATATTGTATATCAACTATACTTCAGTTAAAATAAAATAAAAAAAAAACCAGGTAGTTTGAAATAGTGTTAGAATGGGAAAGAGAATGAGCTAGAAAAGAACAGCAATGAGTTAGACAATAGACTTAGTGGCATCCATTTTTCTGTAGGACTTTTCAGCAGTTCTCATTAGTAAAGTCTATTTATTCAGGGTTGGGGTTTTGTAAAGTCCATGCAACAGAAGAATGACAGGAATAACATCTGAAGGGACCTGGCAAGTAGTTGACACAATGAAAGCTCAGCTGCCGTCACACTCCTGAAATGATTCTTGCTGAAGTCAAAATGTGCACATAATCGTCAAAGTTCCACGGACTTGACTTGTCAACAGTCTGCATTTGGCACAGTCCCTTCCATTCTTTGGTTTTTGTGACAAAACAATTTTTATTTCTGAGTTCTTCAGGAACTCCTCCTCTTCTCTCTGCCCTGGAAATGCAAATGGAGGTGTGACCTTGCTTGGTTGACTGCATTTCCCAGCCACTGGACCCACATTCCTGGTTACACTCAACTACTCCACTAGAATGTAATTTCCATGAGGGCTAGGATCTTTGTTTTGTTAACCACACTATTGCAAGTGTCTAGAATAGTTTTACTTTCAACCTATGCCGTTACCATTGAAGTGAGTTTCTTGCAGACAGCATATGATTTGTTTTATTGTAGAACCTTTATTGAGACATAATTCAAATATAGTTGTAGTTTGCGAGGGCTGCTGTGAAAACGTTCCACAAATGGGGAGACTTAAACAACAGAAATGTATTTTCTCATGATGTGGGGGCTGTAAGTCTGAGGCCAGGGTGTCTGGAGGGTTGACTCTCTTTAAGGGCTCTGAGGAAGATCTACTCCAGGCCTCTCTCTGTCTTGTAGGTGGCCCTCTTCACCCTGTGTCACCTCACTCACATTGTCATCCCTCCATGCCTAAGTACACCATTTATATTGGATTAGGGCCCACATTCATAGCCTCATTTTAACTTGATTACTTGTAAAGATCCTATCTCCAAATAAGGCTCCATTTTGAGGTACCGAGGGTTAGGACTCCAGCATAACTTTTTTTATGGGGGACACAACACGTAGCCCATGCAGTTCACTCATTCAAAGTGTATAATTCATTGGTTTTTGGTATATTCACAGAGTTGTGTGACCACAGCTTTTTACAACATTATCCTCACCCCCAAAAGGAACTCTGCCCATTAGCAGTCACACATCCCTGGGTGAGGGAAGAAGTCTAGGCTTTCCACTCGACATTTGCTGATGGGTAGTGATGGAACCCAAAGTTTTCCTGTGGTGTTTGACTGGAGTGATTGTTGTCTAAAATATTATTAAAAAACTAATAAGCAGACAAAAACTAAGATGTCAAAATGTTTTGTGTTCTCAATTAGAAGGCCTTATAGTGGGGCGCCTGGGTGGCTTAGTTGATCATCCAACTTTTGATTTCTTCTCAGGTCACTATCTCATGGTCACAGTCATGGAGTTGAGCCCTGCATCAGGCTCTGCGCTGAGCATGGAGCCTGCTTGAGATTCTCTCTCTCTCTCTCTCTCTCTCTCTCTCCCCCCCCCCTCCCTCCCTCCCTCCCTTTCCCTCTTCCTCCCCCCTCCACTGTCTCTAATAACAAAAGGCCACACAGGAAGTGTTGGCTAATAGAAATCTCTTAAAGAGCTTTTGCAAATTGCTAGGACTACTATACAGTTAAAGAATTAACAGTGGTTAATCACAGGTCGTGTGAAAGGATTCTGTTAATCTGTTGTTCATATGGTATTTCATTGTTTCTTACAAAGTTGTTTAAATTTCAGTGACCCCCATGTTGATCACAGATTCTGAATAGATAGGTAGCCTTGGTGTGGTTTTGCCATCCCCTTCTCCCTGATAGCCATGGCGGAACAGTATCAGAGCAGGATTTCACAGGTGGGGCAGCAGTAAGGAGAGAGCAGGATGTGATTATCTCTTCTGAATACAAAAATAATACTCATTGTAAAAGAAAGATCTGAAATTATGATTAAATAGCTGTTTTACCCAGAAAAAAAATTATATTTTTAGTCTCACATTTGTTTTCTTTCAATTTGCTGCCAATTTGTTAACATTCTGAAAGCTTCATTAAATAGGCATCCCAAGGGATGGTAATTGTTTGAGATTTGATTGTTTCTTAAATCATATTCCTGTATCTCTCAGGGGAGAAAGGACAAAAAGTCTAGCAAAAGCTCTGGCCACTGGATTTCGGGATGTGGAAGGCATCAGGGACCCTCTTATAAAGGCAGTTTCAGTAGAGTGGTAAGAATAAGAGCCTACTGGAGGGGTTCATGAGGCAGCAGAGGAGAGGAAGTGAAGTCTGTGATTACTGACCACTTTGGCAAGAGTCCAGCAATCTTTAATGCTGAGGTATGTTCATAGTAGGGGTGCTGAGGATGGGGAGGAAAGGCAAGATTATAAAAGGAAGAGGATGTGAAGGAACTGAGAGGCCAGAGGGTTGGAAGCGCCATCTATGCAGATATTGAGGTCACCAAGAAACACAACAGGCATAGCATTGGACAGAGGGACTGAGCCAGGGGCTGGCTTCAGGGAGTGAGGTGAGTGACCGGTAGGTGGGCACCAAGGAGGGGTGGTATTACCCACCGTGGGAACTGGAGGTTTTCAGGGATATGAAGGGAGAATCATCTGGATGCAGTAATTGGTCCGTCCACTGGGAGGGGTGAGAGAAGGCATATCCACTCGAGAGTGTTGCAGCGTAAGTAGGATCTTTAGGGGAGAGACGGGGTTCCTCTAAGTGAAGACACTGAAGGGAAATTTCAGATAATGGATGATAATTTAAGGGATTTTCCTGATGAAGAATGGACCCTTAGTTGCAGAGGGCACAGCAGGAGGGTACGGAAGGTTGAGAAGTAATGGCAGATGTTATTGGGAATGTTGAGAGTCTTAATGGGATGACAGTCTAGGTGGATGTGGGATTCTCTGGCTTCCTGTAATGACGTTTACAGGGATGTGGGTTGGGCATGATGGGATTTTCCCTGATAAGTGGTGTAGTTTTTGTTTCAATAGCTTTATTCAGATGCAATTCATACATGATACAGTTTACCCATTTAAAGTGTGCAACACTGGTTTCTAGTATATTCACAGAATTGTGTGACCATCAATTTTTGAACATTATTGTCACCCCACAAAATAAACTCCATACCCATTAGCAGATACCCACCCCCAATTCCCCATCCATCATACCCCCCAGCACTAGGCAACCACTAGTCTATTTTTTTTTAATTTTTTAATGTTTGTTTATTTTTGAGAGAGCACAAGTGGGGCAAGGACAGAGAAAGAGGGGGGACAGAAGTTCCAAAGCAGTCTCCACGTGCTGACAGCAGAGAGCCCGATGCAGGGCTCGAACCCACGAACCATGAGATCATGACCTGAGCTGAAGTCAGAAGCTTAACCGACTGAGCCACCAGGCGTCCCCACTAATCTACTTGCTATCTATATATTTGCCTATTCTGGACATAAAATCTGTGGCCTTTGTGACTGCTTTCAGTTAGTGCCTAATGTAAAAGTTCGTCCATGTTGTAACATGCATCTACTTTGTTCCTTTTTATGGCTGAATAGTGTTCCATTGTGTGGATGTACCATACTATGTCCATCCACCCAGTTGATCAACATTTGGGTCATTTGGCTGTTATGAATAATGGTACTATGAATATTCATGTACAGGTGTTAATGTGGACATATGTTTTTGTTTCTCTTATGTACGTACCTAGGAGTGGAACTGCTGGGTCATATAGTGACTCCATGTTTAACGTTTTGACTGTTTTCCAAAGTGGCTGCACCATTTTAAATTCCCCCCAGAAAATAAATCAGGGCTCTGATTTCTTCATATCCTCACTAACATTTTGTTTTTTGTTTATTATTTGTGTGTGTGTGTGTTTTAATTATAGTCTTCCTAGTGGGCTTCCATGTTACCTACTATGGTTTTGATTTACATTCCTCTAATGATGTTGATCATCTTTTCACATGCTCAGTGGTTATTTGTATATCTTCTTTGGAGAAATGTCTGTTCAGATCCTTTGCCCATTTTTTAAAAATACTTCATTTTTTTAGGGCAGCTTTAGGTTCATAGGAAGATTAAGAGGAAAGTACATAGATTTCGCATATAACTCTTGCCCTCACACATGCATAGCCTCCCCCAGTATGAACATCCCCCATCAAAGTGGTACCTTTGTTAACAGTTGATAAACCTTCATTGGTACAACATTATCACCCAAAGTCCATAGTGTTCACTCTTAGTGTTGTTTATTAGATGGGCTTGAGAAAATGTATAATGACATGTATTTGTTATTGTAGTATCACACAGAGTATTTTCACGTCCCAAAAAATCCTCTGTGATCTCCCTATTTATACGTCCTCCCCACCCCCATCCTTGGCAGCCACTGATCTCTTTTGTTATCTCCATAGTTTGGCTTTTTCAGAATGTCATATAGTTTTGAATCATTCAGTATGTACACTTTTCAGATTGGCTTCTTTCACTTAGTGATATGCATATAGAGTTCGTCTACTTCATGGTAAGATCATGTTTCGTAAGCAACTGTCAAACTGCCTTCCAAAATGGATGTATCATTTTGCCTTTTTCAGAATGTCATATAGTTTTGAATCATTCAGTATGTACACTTTTCAGATTGGCTTCTTTCACTTAGTGATATGCATATAGGGTTCCTCTACTTCATGGTAAGAGTATGTCAAGTTTCATAAGCAACTGTCAAACTGCCTTCCAAAGTGGCTGTATCATTGTGCATTCCCGCCAGTGGTGAATTTGAGTCCCTATGTTTTCTACATCTTTATGAGTATTTGACATTGTCAGTGTTTTGGATTTTAGTCATTTTAATAGCTATATAACAACATCTCATTGTTTCAATTCCCTTTTGATGTGTGATATTAAGTATCATTTCATATGCTGATTTGCCATCTATAAGTCGTCTTTGTTGAGTTGTCAGTTCAGATCTTTTGCCCATTTTTAAATTGGTTTGTTCATTTTCTCATTATTGAGTTTTAAGAGTTTGTTTTGGAAACCAGTCCTTTATCAAATAGATACTTTGCAAATCTCTTTCCCCAGTCTGTGGCTTGCCTTCTTATTCTCTTTACATGTCTTTGGCAGAGCAGAAGTTTTTAATTTTAATCAAGTCCAGTGTAGCAGGTTTTTTTTTTTTTCCCCTGTCATGGGATCATAGTTTTCATGTTGTATCTAAAAAGTCATTGCCTGATCCAACATCATCCAGATTTTCTCCTGTTATCTTCTAGGAGTTATATACCTTGTGTTTTATATATTCGGTCTGTGATTCATTTTGAGTTAACTTTTGTGAATGGTGCAAGGCTGTGTCTGGGTTTTTTTCTTTCTTTTTTTTTTTTTTTTTTCATGTGGATGTGTGTTATTGACTTCTGACTTAATTCTGTTGTGGTCTGAGAGTATATTATATGTTTTCTGCTCTTTTAAACTTGTAAAGGTGTGTTTTATGGCCCCGACTGTGGTCAGTCTTGATGAATTCTGTGTGAGGTTAGAAGAATGTGTGTTCTGCGGCTGTCAGATGAGGCATTCTGTTGCTAGCACTTAGATCTGGCTGATGGTGCTGTGCAGTTCCTTACATCCTAAGTGATTTTGTGCTGCTGGGTCTGTCCATTCCTGATAGGTGTTGACATTTCCAACTGTGTGATGGATGTGCCTATTTCTCCTTGAAATTCTATCTGGTTTTGACTCAAACATTTTGACTATTATGTGCACACATATTAAGGACTGCCATGCCTAATGGAAGAATTGACTCTGCTATTATGTAATGCCCCTCTTTATCCCTGTAGCTTTCCTTCTTATGAAGTCTGCTTTGTCTGAAGTTAATAGAGCTATTCTTACTATCTTTGGTTGGTGTTAACATTGGTACATCTTTCTCCACTCCTTTACTTTTTATTATCTGTGTCTTTATATTTAATTGTGATTATAATTGGGTTTCTGGAGACACCTGGGTGGCTCAGTTGGTTAAGTGTCTGGCTCTCGGTTTCAGCTCTGGTTGTGATCTCACGGTTTCATGAGTCCAAGCCCGGTGCTGGCAGCGTGAGCCTGCTTGGGATCCTCTGTCTCTCCATCTCTCTCTGCCCCTCCCCCACTTGTGCTATCTCTTTCAAAATAAATAAATAAACTTTAAAAAAATGAAGTAGGTTTCTGGTAGACAACATAGTTTGGTCTTGTTTTTTTGATCCACTCTGACAGTCTCTGTCTTTTAATTGGTCTCTTTACACCATTGATATTTAAAGTGTTTTTTATGTAGTTGAGTTAATATGTGCCATATATTCTCTTGTTCTCTGTTGATCTGTTTATTGCCCATGTTATTTGGTTTTCCCCCCTCTTTTTCTGCATTTTATATTCCATTTTTTCTTTGTAGTATATCAATTTTACTTTTGATTTTTTTTTTTTTTTTTTTTTTTTAGTGATTGCCCTTGAGTTTGCAAGATAAATTTACAACTAACCCCTGTTCTTTGTTAGGTAACACTGTACCACTACATGGGTAATATAAGTATCTTATACAGATGGTCCCCAATTCCTCCCTTTATCTCTTATGATATTGCTGCCCTGGGGTTCCTGGGCTCAGTCAGTTGAGTGTCCAACTCTTGATTTTGGCTCAGGTCATGATCTCATGGTTCGTAAGTTTGAGCCCTATGTTGGGCTCCATGCTGACAGTGCGGAGCCTGCTTGGTATCCTCTGTCTCTCTCTCCTCTCTCTCTCTGCCCCTCCCACATTCACTCTCTCTCTCTCTCTCTCTCTCTCTCTCTCTCTCTCTCTCAAAATAAACTTTTTAAAAAAAGTGATATTTCTGTCCTTCACTGAACTTATCCATAGCTATAATCACTGAATATTTTGTTGCTGTTATTATTTTGAACAAACTGTTCAAATAAGAATAAGAAAAATAAAAGCTTTTATTTTACCTTCACGTATTCCTCCTCTAATGCTTTTCCTTTCTTTAAGCAGATCCGAGTTCCTGACCTACATCATTTTCCTTCTTCCTGAAGAATTTCATTTAACATTTCTTGCTTGACAAGGCTATGGTTAACAAATTCCCTTTGTTTTTGTTTATCGGAGAGAGTCGTTATTTTGTCTTCACTTTTGAAGGATAATTTTGCTAGAGACATAATGCTGGGATGGTAGGGTTTTTCCCCCTACCACTTTAAATATTTCACTCCACTCTCTTTTTGCTTATTACATGGTTTACGAAGAGAAGTCCAATGTAATTCTTATCATGGCTCCTCTATAGGTAAGATGTCTTTCCCCTTTGGCTTCTTGCAAGATTTTCTGTCTCTTTGATTTCCTGCACTTTGAATATAATATGCTTGGTGTGGATTTTTTAAATATTTATCCTGATTGGTGTTCTCAGAGCTTCCTGAATCTGGTTGGTGTCTCATTAATTTTGGGAAATTCTCTGTGACTATTAATTGCAAATACTTCTTTGGTCCCTTTCTCTTTTTCTTCACTCTCTGGTATTCCCATCAAGTATATGTACCCCTTTATAACTATGCCACAGTTCTCGGATAATCTGTTCCTTTTTTTTTTTCCATTTCAGTTTTAGAAGTATTTAAAAATTTTTTCGTTTATTTATTTTTGCAAGAGAGAAAGAGAGTGCTAGTGGGGAAGGGGCAGAGAGAGAGGGAGACGGAGAATCCCAAGCAGGCTCCGGGCTGTCAGCACAGAGCCCAAAGTGGGGCTCAAACCCTGAACTGCGAGATCATGACTCGAGCCAAAGTCGGACACTTAACTGACTGAGCCACCCAGGTGCCCCTGGAGGTTTTTATTAACATTTCTTCAAGGTTACTGGTTCTTTACTCAGCCATGTCCAGGGTGTTGATGAGCCATTATTGGGATGAGCACTGGGTGTTATATTTAAGTGATGACTCTACCCCCAAAACCAAGGGCACACTGTATACACTGCATGTTAGCCAACTTGACAATAAATTATATTTTAAAAATGCATGATTTTTATGACAAAGTTTTTTATTTCTAGAATTTATTTTTTATTCTTTCTTAGAGTTTTTATCTTTTTGTGTATGTTATCCATCTGTCCTTGCATGGTGTCCCATTTTGTTTCATTAGAGCCCTTACCTTATTATTCATAAATTGCTTTAAATCCCAGTCTGATAAGTTCATCATCTCTGCCATATGTGAGTCTGTTCTGGTGCTTGCCCTCTCTTCAAACTGTGTTGTTTTTGTAGTATGCCTTACAGTGTTTTCATTGGAAGTCAGACGTGATAGATGCTGAGTCCAAGGGGCCCAGTGTGGTTCCCTGGAAGGTTTCTGCTCTTGGGCTTCTACCCTGGTTGGTTGTGATTCTCTGCATCTGCCTGTCTGTCTCTCCAGTTTGGGGGGCAGCAGTTTACATTGTGATGCTACTTCTCTGCTGAATCTAGAAGGGAGGTTGGTTTTCAGTTCGTTTAGCCTTCTTCCTGTTGCTCAGGTGGGAGTGACAGCTTCTAAGCTCCTTTCATACTGGACCGGACTCTTCAACTTCTGAAGGGGGCTCTTGGCTTCCTCCCGCATTCCCACTCTCTGCCCTGTGGCATGAAATATGGGGCTCATCTGGGCTGTTTCCCCATCTCTCTCAGATCCCTTTCCTTCATTGTCATATATCCAGTGGCTTGAGAACTATTTTTTCCCATTTTCTAAAATTTTTTATTTTTTATTTTCTCAGGTAGAGGAGTAAATATGACTCCTGTTATTCTATCTTGACCTGAAGCAGAAGTGGCCAGTTTTATTTTCAATAATAATATTTCTTTAAAAATTTAATATTAATTTATATTTGAGAGAGAGAGAGAGAGAGAGAGAACGTGGGCAGGGGAAGGGCAGAGAGAGAAGGAGACACAATCTGAAGCAGGCTCCAGGCTCTGAGCTGTCAGCGCAGAGCTCGATGCAGGGCTCAAACCCACAAACCATGAGATCATGACCTGAGCCGAAGCTGGATGCCCAACCTACTGAGCAACCCAGGAGCCCCTCAATAATAATATATAATACCAATTTTCCTCCCAAACACTCTCTATTTATAGCTTGCTTTCTTGGGCATGTCTACTACTTTAAGTGAGTAAGATGAGAAGTAAAAGAAGCACCACTTGTCCCCCACAGTTGACCTGTGTCTAAGCCATATTTGGCAGCATTTCTCTTGGTCATCCCAGCTTCCCAGCTGGCTTTCCCAGCTGTTATAAACTCTTTTCCTCACTGGTTATACCTCTTCTTGCCCCAGGCTGTGAGAACCTACAGCCTTTCTCCCTATGCCCTGACCTCAGAGTCCGTCCTGTCTTTTACATCATCGAATGATAGCTCGCCTCAAAGCATCAAAGTGGGGGGGATGCTTATTCAGTTAAAGAAATAAAGCTCTAGCAGTACAATCAGGTCTTAAAGGCATTTCATTTTAATGGGTGAAGACATGCCTTCTAACTTAAAAATGATATAGAATTAGGGGCACCTGGCTGGCTCAGTCAGTAGAGCATGCAACTCTTGGTCTCAGGGTCCTAAGTTTGAGTCCCACACTGGGTGTAGAGCCCTCCTTAAATAAGTAAATAATTTATTATTTAAAAGAGTTTTAATGTTTATCTTTTGAGAAAGAGAGAGAAAGAACAAGCTAGGGATGAGTAGAGAGAGGGAGAGAGAAATCCCAAGCAGGCTCCACACTATCAGTGCAGAGCCTGATGCAGGGCTCAAACTCACAAACCTTGAGATCATGACCTGAGCCAAATCCAAAAGCTGGACACTCAGTTGACTGAGCCACCCAGGTACCCCAATAAGTAAATAGTTTTAAAAAATAATGTAGAGTTGTATTTCCCAGATCATTATTTCATCTGAACCTCACAATAACTTTGTGTTACAGGTTGGGCTGTGTGCACATATACTCATTTTAAAAGATAAAGTTGAAAGAGAACTTTATATAATGATTTGGAGAAACTGCATATTTTCAGAGCTCAGAGACTGACTCTGTCATTCATAGCAGCTGTATGTTGGGGATACACGAGCCTAGGCTTATAATTCTTGAGGAAAACCTCTTTCTGTCTCAGCAGGTAATTACACGCTTGGTGGGGGGAGGTCATGCTACATACATGTATTTCTCTAACCTGGACTATTGTAACCATAGGAAACATGTCACTTTCATCCCAGCCTCCCTACAGCTAATTCTTATAGCAACAAATTTGTCATTTTTTAAAATAAATTAATGTTTGTTTATTTTGGAGAGAGAGAGAGGGAGGGAGGGAGGGAGGGAGAGAGAGAGGGAGACACAGAATCTGAAGCAGGTTCCAGGCTCTGAGCTGTCAGCACAGAGCCCAGTGCAGGGCTTGAACTCACTGTGAGATCATGACCTGAGCCAAAGTCAGATGCTTAACTGACTGAGCCACCCAGGTGCCCCAAGTTTGTCATCTTAAAACACAAATTGAATCGTGTAACTGCACTGTTCACACCTTCAGTGTTTTCCTGGCTCCCTCAGGGTAAAATCCAAACATTTTTATCCTGACCTACAAGGCCCTCCATTGTGATTCTAAAATTTTCACTTGTGACCACAGTAAGAAATATATTTTACATTATATCTTAATATACATACTTTATATATACACATATTTTTTAACAAAGTTTCAAGAAACAGTATTTGTCCTTATGTATCTAAGAAGCATATATGACTTCATTAACATTTGCATACAGCATGACTAATCATCTGGTAATTTCATTCAGTATATTTTTCAGCTCTGGAAGTTCATTTGAGGTCTAAATTTAGTCTCTTACAAGTTACTATTTGATTTTTGAGCATATGAATAAAGTTACATTAACCGTTTTACTGTACTTAATTTTAACATCTGGGTTGATTCTGTTTTGGTTTTGATTGATTGATATTTCTTCTCATTATTGGTTGTGTTTCCCTGCTTCTTTGTATGCCTGGTAATCTTTGTTTATATGCTAGACATAGTAAATTTTACCTTGTCAAGTGCTGGATATATTTGTATTCCCATGAATATAGTTGAGCATTGCTCTGGGACGCAGTTTTGTTACTTGGAAACATTTGATCTTTCCGGTTTTGCTTTTATAATGTTAGGTACCTCCAGAACAGTGCTCTCTCTAGAGCTAACTATTCCCCACTACTGAGGCAAGATCTTTCTGGCCATTGTTCTCGATGCCTCTTGAATTATGAGGTTTTACACGCTGGCTTTAGGAGATAGGTCCTATTCCTGGCCCTGTGAGAGTGCAAGGCATTATTCCCTCTAATTCTTTAGGGTAGTTCTTTTCCCAACCTCAGATAATTTCCTCACATGCCATGATGGTTAACCACCATGATGAATTTCTTAGGGGGTGCCCCTCTGTTTAGCCTCCTGTCTCCAGTACTCTTTTTGACAGATTCTTACCATCTTGGTCTCTCTGGATTCTTGGCTCCATTTCCTTAATCCAGGGGCTCTGCTGGACTCTGCCTAGGTTCTCCTCTGTACTGCAGCTTAGAATCTCTCAAGGCGGTAGGGTGTACCCCATTGTTTCCTCACTCTCAGGGATCACTGTCCTTTGTCACCTGATGTCCAGTGTCTTACAAGCAATTGCTTTACATATTTCTTGGATATTTTGATTGTTGTAGACATGAGGATGAATCCAGTCCCTTCTTGGGGAGAAGGGAAGTCACTAAAAATTTTTTTTAATGTTCCAAATTTCTCTCCTGGAATGTAGTGAGTAAGAGTCTGTGACAGAAAAATGAGATATAACACCATCTCTATTCATAGATTTCATTCAGACCATTGTCATAAAAACATTCACATTCCCAACAATGTTACGAAATATGGTAGAATGATAACTTTTGTGTCTTGTTTTTGACTTGAAAAATGCCACCCTTGGTGATACTCTCTCTAAACAATGAACTCATCAGGATTGAAAAACTATCAGAGTATTGACATGTTTAACAACAGTGGATTATAGTACCAAGAGTGGATATGTTAATAGAAAATTCAAATAATACAGCAATGACCCTGCATGTGCCAGAAAATTAAATGGAGCACCATTCTACAAAAGCTGAAAGGACCTGGTCTTTCCATTTCCTACATTCATCACATGCCCCTCACTATTTGTCCTATACTGTTTGTCTCAGTTGGCTATAGTGTTTTTGGAGGCATGTCTAGTTCTTGCAGAAAGTCCATGGGCACTTAGGTATTTTCTACTCTAATATCTTTTTTAATAGATATTTCTGATACTTATTTCTATTTTTTTTTAAATGCCGATTGTGACCCACTACATTGATTTTCTGACACATTGAACTGTGTCAACCAGCAGTTTGAAAAGCACTGTCTGACAACACTGGATGTTGTCCAGGTGAGGGGTTCAGACAGATGCCTCACCAGGTTAGTGCCTTCTGCTAAAACAAGCAACTTCCAAACTGGTAGGGGGATAATCAGGATGTAAAAAAAAAAAAAATAGCTCAAATAATAGAAATAAAGGATAGAAATAGAAACATCAAAATTTGGGATAAATGGGAAGTACATATCTCAAAAACTACATAAAGTGAAAATAGACTAAATCTCCGCTTATGTGACAAAGATGGTCAGATATGAATATGCTGTTTACAAAAAAAAATCTGAAAGAAGAGTGCAGAAATCTTGAACTTAAAAAGATAGCAAAAGATACGCTAGGCAAATTCTATAACATTGATGTAGCTGTATTAATGTAGAAAAAGCCACAAAGTTATCAGATAAAACAGTTTCAAAGTTACATGCACTTAGTAACATAGCCAAAATATATATTGCAGAAAACGTCAGAATTGCACAGAGAATAAAAAAAATCCAGTTGTGATAAATAGTAACACACCTCTCTTTGTAATGAATAGAAGCAGCATATTAAAACATTTGAAATGTACAGAATTAAGTAACATTAAAAGCATGATTTAATGACCAGGTATACAACACTCTGTCAAATATGCAGAATACACATTCCTTTTGAGCACAGGTGGGACATGTCATAAAAACTGACCAAATTCTAGGGCCATAAATTTCAAATCTCAAAGGGTTGAAATACAGACATACATTCCCCGACCACAATGTAATTAAGCTAGAAGCCAGTGCAAAATATTCTGTGTCTGGAAATTAAGAAACCTACTTGTAAATAACTCCTGAGTGTGAGAAGAAATTTTATCGGACATTAGAAAATATTTAGAATTGAATGACAATGAAAACGCAAGATAGCAAAATTTCGGGGATGCAGCTAAAGTTATATATATATATATATTTTTTTTTTTAATGTTTATTTTTGAGAGAGAAAGAGTGTGAATGAGGGAGGGGCAGAGAGAGAGGGAGACACGAATCTGAAGCAGGCTCCAGGCTCCAAGCTATCAGCACAGAGCCCGATGCAGGGCTCAAACTCACAAACTGTGAGGTCATGACCTGAGCTGAAGTCAGATGCTTAACTGACTGAGCCACCCAAATGACCCTAGAGTAATATTCAGAGGGAGGTTTGCAGCCTCAAAGATGTACATTAGAAAAGCTGGGCTGAAAATGGATGGGACAAACATCCATATGAAGTTAGAGTAAGACTAGCATCCTAAGTCAAAAAAAAAATGGGAGGAAAAAAATAAGAGTAGAAATGAAATAGAAAAATATGAGGGAGTGATCAGTATGTTTTCATCCCACCTCTACATCCTCTTCAGCTTGCTAACTTACCTTTCGGATTCCAGTTTGGCCATCCCTTTCTCTAGGACAGTGGTTCTCTACGTGTGCGTTCTGGGAATCTGTCAGAACTGGGACTGAACCAGAACTCTTGGGGCAAGGCCTCTGAGGCTCCACAAATGTTAATCTGTGTTTTATGGAGTCCTCCAGACAGTTCTGATGCATGTTTAAGTTGGAGAACCACTGTTCAAACCACTACTCAAACCTGAGTTTGTATCAGAATCCCCTGGAGGGCTGATTCAGTAGCTCTGGGATGGGGTTTCTACCAAGTTCCCACGGGATATTAATGCTGTTCTTTGAGAGGTTGCTGTTTCAGGGGCTCTTAAAAAATTGCTTAAGAGATTCTGATAGATTAGTCTGGGCCGTGGCCTGGGCTTGGCAATCTTTTAAAATCCTCCTGCAGTTTCTAGTGTGCAGCCAAGGTTAAGGGCCAGTTCTATAGGGAAACCCCAACAATCCCGGCCATTCTAAGCTTTGGGCACGTCCATCTCTCAGGAGCAACACTATCATGCTATGCCACTGTGATCCTGCCACCCAGAACAGACAGCTCACTGCTTACCTTTCCTCTCACCAGAAGGTAAACCTCATAGAGGCAAGGACCTTGCCTTCTTTGCTCTTTCCCCTCAATGCTTTGAAAGGCACTCAGTAAATATTTGTTGAATAATCACACATAAAATACCTCTATTAGTAGTGCTCACCAGCAGCAGGGACGATACTCTCTTGACATCAGTAGAAACACAAAGACATGTGTTCTGTGGTTTGCGATGAGGTTTCTGGAGGGAGAAAAAGCAGAAGGAGAGCTGAATGAGATGCTTGCTGTCACTTGGAATGGAGCAGAGGCTGGCCAGATCCTGTGGCAGTGCTTAAGAGCATGGACTCTGGGGCTAGATTGGCTCAAAAATCTGCGTCCCTCTCCACCACTTGAATGGTCTTGGTAAAGTTACGTAAGTATTCTATACTCCAGTTTCCCCTTGTGTAATATGAGGATAATTGGAGTACTTTACTTTTGGGTTTGTCATTTTTGAGGATTAAATAAAATACGTGTAAAGCTAGCAGAGTAATACCCAGCACTTAATAAGTACTATCATTCCACTCCCTTTAATTTATGGAAGTGGTCAAAGTTATCTGATTATTAAATCTCAGGTTAGAATAAGTGGTTCTTATTTGCCAAACCCCTAATTGAGCCTAAATATTAACAGTTTTTTCTTCCTAAAGGGGACCACAAATATAAGCAAAAGAAAAGTAGTGAAGCAACATAAGCTGATAAAGTTGTGAAACCAAAGACATTAAAGTATTTTCTGGCATGAACTCATGTATTTCAGTTTGAGTTTCTAGTTTGAAACCATTTTGGTTTTCAACCGAATGCTCTTTAGTGTATTTTCTAATTGGATATATTTGGATATAACGTTATTAATTTTTCTTATTTTGTAACTCATACCCAGCCTATATTTTATTGCTTTTATTAATTTGGCAATACCCACACCAATTTCTTTTCTTTGAAGTTCTCCTCAGAGCTTAGAGATAAGATTACTATAAGCTCTGAAGAAGGTTAAAGATATTAAAACATATCTCCTGTATTAGGGTATTGAGTTTATTAGGGATATATAAAAAATAGACTTTTATATAACTTTATCACCAAAGAGCTATATCCTGTAATCCCATGAGAAATACAGGGCAGAAATCTTTTTTTTCCCCTCTCTCTCAGACTAGACTGCAGAATATTAATATTCAGCAAAGGTCAGACAGGACTCCAAATGGATTTCCAACCCAACCCCTTTCCCTCAGGCCCTGCAGTCCTGGGAGGAGCAGTAACCATCCTACATAAAGCTCAAGAGGAGGTAGTGCCAAAGGACACCCATTTCACCAAAGCCACGAACTCTAACCCAGTGGTCCCCAGCCCTGGCTGCACATCTGGTCACTTGGGGAGCTTTTAAAAATTAACCTGTGCCTGGGCCCCCATCTGACCAGTTAAGTCAGTTTCTGGGGAATGGGGGTCCAGCATGGGCACTTTTGAAAAGCTCCAGTTGGGGGGTGGGTCGAGGGATTCCAAGGTGCAGCCAGGGCTAAGAACCATAGTGCCTGGAAGTAAGGTAAGTATCTGGAATGAAGGAGTAGGTGAGTGGACCTGCAGGATTATAGGAAGTTGCCACTCACTGAGGCCCAGTCACCTGCTGTAGGGAAGGTTAGTTAATCCAGAGGCTCCCTTGTATGTGAGAGAGCACTAGCTGTGATGGGGAGCCTGCTGCAGTCAGGAATAGGGGTAGCAGAAGTTCACATTGAAGCTCCAGCTCCTTTTCCTTCCCCTCCCCCCGCTCCATCTTCCCCTTGCACCCCAGCATAGCTGCTCCCCGCAGTGGGTGCCAGCCCCTGGGCGCTTGTGATAAGTTAGGAAGCCACCCTGGCCTTCAGCCCTTTGGGGGAATATTGCTGCAGGTCCTTGGGGTGCTCAGGATGGTTTTCCCCACCCAGACTTCAGACAGCCTTCCAAGGGGGGAGAGAGGACAGTGGGTTTCTGATGGTGACCCGGTACAGGACAGCCAAAGGTGTGTCAAGAACTCTGTTCCCAAGCATGTCCAAAGAATCGGCACTCCAGAGCGCCCCAGGAGCCAGTGACTGATACCTGGGACCTCTCAGACCCCAGCACCTCTTGGGTATGGCTGTGGGGGAAGCTCTCCGCATACCTGAGGGGGAATTTCCTACCTGTTCCATGAGTGGGAGTGGGATGGGGGCACAAACAGGATCATATTTCTTTAGAGAAAATAAACACAAATGCCAGAGTTTATTAACAGATTTATTCCTGCTCTGCTTGCCACAAACCAGAAAGAAATTAGCCTTCCTCGAGTGTCTAACAATAGCTAACAGTTACCGAGCCCTTACTACAAGCCAGGCACTGGTTAGCTCGCTTAGTCAGCACACTGACCCTGTGAGGAAGGCACTATTGTCTCCATTACACAATGGAGACATTGAGGAGGTGCCCAGAGCCACAAGCCAGTAGGTGGGGAATACGACATTCGAGTTCAGGGCGCCTCGTTCCAGACTCTTACTCAGATTGCTGTCTGCGTTTTCACCGGCACCTTCACTGTCCTTAAGATAGCCTCTCAGGCAGGTGCATGTCACCCACTTTCCATCAAGGACACTGGGGCACTGAGAAGTAAACTTGCCGAACCCCTCACAGCTAGTAAATGGGGAGGGGGTGCTCAAGATCTGTCTGGTGATAAGCACAAATTCTGACTTACCATGTTGTTTCTGCCAGACGCCCCCTTCTGTCTTCCCTCCCTTCCAGACGGAGTCATGACAGAGGCAGGCCCAGCCTGGCCTATTACGGCAGACACACGCGCGTCTGTAATGTAAGCAATGATCTTATAATGTGATAGCTGCTAAAACAAAGTCGTGTGTGAAGTGTTAGGGATGGTGGGGATAGGGTAACGACTCTGCCTCAGAGGAGGGAGAGCAAAGTTCTGGCAGAAAACCAAAAGAAGTAGGAAATTTTCAGGTGGTTTGGTTCAGCTGACTCATCCCAAGTGAAGGCATTAGCATGAGAAAAGGCCCAAGAGACCAGAGAACCTGTACTCAAGGGTAGATCCACATTTTTTTATGTTTATTTTTTATTTTTGAGAGACGACGTGAGTGGGAGAGGGGCAGAGAGAGGAGAGACAGACTCCAAAACAGGCTTCAGGCTCTGAGCTGTCAGCACAGAGCCCGATACGGGCTGAAAATCACAACCGCGAGATCATGACCTGAGCTGAAGTCAGCTGCTTAACTGACTGAGCCACCCAGGTGCCCCTGGAAAAAGATTTTTTATTAATTGCTTGACATAGCTCTATAAAACATTGTTCCTACATTACTGCATATTCTTGTCTTTTCATATTTTGTCATATTTTCTATAGAGGGAACAGAACGTTCAGTTTTCCAGTAATTGGATCAGTATTTATTGCTAATAGTTAAGATGCATAAAGATGCAGCCTCACTAACAGATGTACCCATTGTTTGTAGTACGACTCACTATAGGTTTGTGTTTGAAGAACACCGGAATCCTGACACACTTTATTTTTCACAATTCCCATTAAAGAAAATCATGCATTTATAATTGTATATGTTGCATTATCTACAAATGTTACAAATACATATGACCAGGCAAACACATTACGAGGGCCCTTGTAGGGCCTTTAAACGGGTCCTGGGAGCTTAAGTTTCTTCAGCTTCATGGTAAAGCCTCCTCTGGGTTAAAGAATTAGTCACTCGCAGCCTAGCCTACGCCACACAGGGTGCCTAGTTTTATGGGAGCAGCTGAGAAGGGACCTTGCTGCTTCCTGCTTGTAAGTGTGCATGGTCCTGTTAGGGAGAAAAGTATAACACTGCCCAAATAAGGAACAAGGACACAATCTCAAAACTGACATCCTGGCCTAGGAGAATTTAGGAAGTGCTTTAGTCTGGGCTGAATTTACAAAGTACCACTGACTGGGTGGCTTACAGACAACTGACATGTATCTCTCACCGTTTTGGAGGCCGGAAATCTGAGTTGGGTTCTGGTGAGGGCCTGCTTCTGGACTGCAGACAACTGATTTCGTTGTAGCATGCACTGAAAAGAGAGAGCTCTGGTCTTTTCATCTCCTTATAAAGACCCTAATCCCGTTTTTGAAGGCTCCACCCTCAGGACCTAATTGCTTCCCAAAGGCCCCACCTCCCCATACCATCACATTGGGGGTTAGGTTTCAACATAGGAATTCTGGGGGGACACAAGCATTTAGTCTGTAGCAGGAGGTCTGCAAAGTTTTCTCCTTGAGGTCCCCTGCCCTAGGGTCCCAATCTTCAGATTTAGCTATGACCCAGGACCACTTAGGATCCCAGGGCAGATTGGGGCTAACTGAATAAAGTGACAAGTCAACCAACTGCTTTATCACTAGCAGAATGAATTCTGTAAAGTTCAAATCCAAATGCCTACTTCACTTAGCAAATGTGGTTTTTTACCAAAATTATTTAGTGAGCTGTACTGAAACATATTCAGTGTATCCTTGACCACTGGTTTGTTTATATTTAATGGGTAAATGAAACAAATTATGGATACCAAAGTCTATTATGATAAAGCTACCAACAACGGCAAAACTCAAAAACTGACATATAAATTAGTGAATAAAAATAAAGCGTGTATATAGTTTTAAGTTTCTATTTAAATTCCAATTAGTTAATATACAGTGTAATGTTAGTTTCAGGTGTACGATATGATAATTCAACACTTCCATATGACACCCAGTGCTCATCACAAGTGCCCTTCTTAATCCCCATCACCTGTTTAACCCATTCCCCCACCCACCTCCCCTCTGGTGACCATCCGTTTGTTCTCTGAAGTTAAGAGTCTGTTCTTGGTTTGCCTCTCTCTTTTCTCTCTCTCTCTCTCTCTCTCTCTTTCCCTTGGCTCATTTGTTTTATTTTTATTTCCATATATGAGTGAAATCATATGGTATTTGTCTTTCTCTGACTTATTTTTCTGACTTACATTATACCCTCCAACTCCATCCATGTCATTGTAAATGGCAAGATTTCATTCTTTTTTATGGCTGAGTAATATTCCATTGTGTGTGTATGTGTATTTACAGATACACACACATACATACACATACCACATCTTAATCCATTCATCTATCAATATCTTGGCTATTATAAATAATGCTGCTATAAACATTGGGGTGCACTGAAGTGCTTATATTTTAAATAAACTAGGTTTAGACTACTAAGTTAATCAGGTGGAAAACTACAACCTGTTACCAAGTTGGCTACAACGGAAGTGTTTTAAAGGGTGCCTCACAAGGCAGTGTGGAGAGCTGAGCCGTGTTTCTGGCATTAAGATACAGAAGTGGAATGGACGGCTCTTCAGAAACAGCCTCTGCCTTTGCGGTCTGGGGAGAGACAGTCATGGAAAAGGAAAGAGGAAGCTACAACCCTGAGTCTCGGGCTGGGCAGCAGGGATGCTTCCCGGCTCACGAAGCCTGCTCACCTGAGAACTCCCACGAGGAATCGGCGACAGCCCCTGTAATATGCAGCAGTCGAGTTCTCGGGAAAACCATGGAGGGGGCCAATCCCTCCTAAACCAGCACTGGTCCGTGCTGCTGCCCAGCACAACGTGTCACCGAACAGCAGCTAAAACGTGAGCACCCGAGGGTCTGAGAGCCTCATCTAACTCATCCTGTCGCCCTCACCCTGAAGGTTCTGATGACACCAACAGGTGGCATTTACTGTAGCTTCAAAGCACTTTTACGTGTATTCTCTTACTGAATCACCCATCGCCAGAGAATGACTTACCACACTTTATGGAAAGAAGGATACCTTACAATTTAGGGTGGTCGTTCTCAACCTTAGCTACATACTTGAAACAAATGGGGGTGTGGGGGGAGAGTTAAGAATCTGTGATGACCACACCCCCCACCCCAGGCCAACCAGAATCCCGGGGCTAGGAGCCAGGCAGAGGGATAGCCGCGTGGAGAGCTGCTTCCTGCTCTAATGTGCGTCTGGGCCTTGGCCTGTGTGAGGGGCGGGAAGGGCCTCTGGCCTCGGACATGCTGTGCCTCACTGCCCAGGAGCAGCTGGCCCTGCAGAGGGAGGGACATAGAGCCTGAGGCTGGAGGGCAAGAGGGAAGCAGCTTTGAAGGGCTGTTTGGTGAGCGGAGACTTAATGAAGCAGGAACTCAGCCTGCTGTCCAGCTGCCCCAAATTATCTGTATTTAGAAAAGAACACACAATTATGACAAGTGCTGTATTTTATTTTAGGTCTGGCAAACCCAAAACCATGGGTAGAAGGAGAAAAAGTAGAGGCCCCATTTGGAGTGTACCTCCTCCAAGAATTCGGGAGATTTCTCATTTGTCTCCCTGTCAAGGACCATTTCACAATTCAGAGTAGCTGTTTTTCTTTTATAAGCTGTCTTCAGTGTTTACCAAATGGCTGTGCATGTTTTGGTCTATTCCTGTACTTTCGATTCTGTTCTTTTAGTAATCTATGCATTCAAGTATCACTACCATACTGGTTTTTTCCCCCAAATGTTTATTCATTTTTGAGAGAGAGAGAGAGAGTAGGGGGGAGGGACAGAAAGAGGGGGAGAGAGGATCTGAAGCAGGCTCTGTGCTGACAGCAGAGAGCCCCATGCAGGTCTTGAACTTACAAACTGTGAGTTCATGACCTGAGCTGAAGTCGATGCTCCACCGACTGAGCCCCCCAGGTACCTCCCCTACCATACTGTTTTAATTACTGAGGGTTTGTAATGCATTTTAATATCTGGTCAGACCCTCTTACTGTGCTGCTTTTTTTCAGAATGGGAGGAAAATGTTTAATCCAAGTCACAAGTTTATCTAACCTAGATTTCATCTTTCATGTCCATGGTTTGCAAAGTCCTTCCCTCCTTGCGTCTTGTCCCTATTCTCATTTCTTCATCTTTGGCGAAACTTTCTTTCAAATTAAATCTCGTAAGTAGATGAAGAGGTGGAATGGGGGTGGGGCCCTGCAAGCATTGCCATAGAAACATATATTTTGAAGAAGGGTCTAAAAATCACTGATTTCTGTACTTACGCTGCATGATCATCTGCCAAAAATGGCAAGCAGTTCTACTGAACAACTGTAATTAGTATCATTTTTATATTGACAACTCATTAAAATTTTTTTCTCTTCTCACCGTGTAAACACTCCAATCTATCAACTATTAATAGTATTCTCTTAGCTGATGTCTCCATCTCTCTTTCTTGCACACTCACACACAGACACACATCTCAGGGGACAGACCCAGATCTTGCCCCACACTCCTCAGGAACAGTGCTTAGGCATGGCATGATTTCAGGGCAACATGCCCGTAAGACCTTCTTCATCTCCTTATTAATGCTTCTCATTTCTTTTACAAGAGAAAAATCTTTTCATGACATAGAAGAAACTGGCAAGCATTCCTGTGAATAAGCTTTACTTCAAGTACCTCTGATTTTGTTTTTCTTTTTTGGACAGCTACCAAGCAAAAAGAGGAGAAAACCACAGTGTCAAGGTCATAGGAAGGGGAGGGTGGGTATACAGAAAACTCCCAGGACTTCACGGCTTTGTTGTGATCTCTCGTCATTATTTTTCTACCTGCATGTGTACAGAGAGAGCTGTGGGACCAGAAAGGTAGGGGGCAGCCTGTAATTCTAAAACTTTCATTTTTCCTCGTTGGTAAACTGGCCTGTTTGGCCATCATTCTACTGTGTGCAAGGTGCTGTGGAGAATACAGAGATTTAAAACCTCAAGGTTTTTGTGATTTCTTGGAGAAATAGGCAACAACCTCACGGAAATACAGGTGAATGACAAATTTGCTGGAAGATTACACAGGCGAAAATCGGCATGACCTTGGATATGATGATGACTTTTCAGCTACAACACTGAAGGCATAATCCCCAAAAGAAATAGTGGACAACCTGCACTTAGTTAAAATGAAAAACCCCTGCTCTACAAAAGACATTGTAAAGAAAAGGAGAAGATGAGACACAGACAGGGATCAACTATTTGCAGAAGACATCTCTGATAAAGGATCGTTACTCTAAATATACAAAGACCTCTTAAAACTCAACAGTAAGAAAACAGCTCGATTTAAAAATGGGCGAAAGGCCGAAACAGACACCTCGTCAAAGAAGGCATACAGATGGCAAGCAAACGTATGAAAAGATGCTTCAGATCATGTGTCATTATGGAACTGCGAATTAAAACAACCTAGGAGAGGGGCGCCTGGGTGGCTCAGTCGGTTGGGCCTCCGACTTCGGCTCAGGTCATGATCTCACGTTCGTGGGTTCGAGCCCCGCGTTGGGCTCTGTGCTGACAGCTCAGAGCCTGGAGTCTGCTTCCGATTCTGTGTGTGTCTCTCTCTCTGTCCCTCCCCGTCTCATGCTCTGTCTCTCTCTGTATCAGAAATAAATAAAACATTAAAAAAAATTAAAAAAAAAAAATAAAACAACCTAGTAGAATGGCCCAGACCCCAAATGCTAACAACACCAAATGGTGGCAAGGATGTGGAGCAAGAGGAACTCTCATTCGTTGCTGGCACAACCGCACTGGAAGACAGTTTGGCAACTTCTCACAAAATTAAACATCCTCTTACCATATGATCTAGGAATCATGCTTCTTGGTATTTACCCAGAGGAGCTGAAAACTTGCGTCCACACGAAAGCCTGCACACAGATGTTTATAGCAGCTTTAGTTATAATTGTCAGAACTTGGAATCAATAAAGATGTGGAAGGATAAATGGCACGTCCAGACAATGGAATGTTACTCAGCACTCACAAGAAATGAGCTATCCAGCCATGAAAAGAAAATGGAGGAATCTTAGATGCATGTTACTAAGTGAAAAAAAGCCAATCTGAAATGGCTACATACTGTGTGGTTCCAGCTATGACATTCTAGGAAAGGCCAAAGTATGGAGACAGTAAAAAGATGAGGGGTTGGTAAGGATAGGGGTGAGGGAGGAGAGAGAAACAAGCAGAGCACAGGAATTTTAGGGCAATGAGACTACTCTGTACGATATTCTAAGGGTGGATACATGTCATTATACATTTGTCCCAAGCCGTCTGACATACAACAGCCTGTGAGCCGTGATATGAACTATGGACTGGATGATAATGATGTGGCTATGCAGGTTCAGGGACCGGGCCACACTTCCTGCTCCAGTAGGGGATGCTGATGGTGGGGGAAAGCTGTACATGTGGGGAGAGGGTGGGCAGGGGGGGCACGAGGACTCTCTGTACTTTCTGCTCAGTTTAGCTGTGGGCCTAAAACTGCTCTGAAAAATACAGTTGTGTTTGTTGTCCTGTTTTAAAGGCGGTGTACACAAACACTGTGAACTTCATCAGCTTAAGAAAACTGCATGGAAATACCAACTATCAATAGTTGCCTCTAAACAAAGGAATTCTTGGCTAAGAAAACATGAGTCCCAGACATACATGTAATACCTGAAATTGTGAAACTGACAGAAGAAAACAGAGAGAACGTCTTTATGATCTTGTTAGGCAGAGATTTCTTAGTCAACACCACAAACACTCACTAGCAAAAAAAGATATGTTAAACTTCATTAAAATAAAGTTCTGGGTTTTTGGTTTTTTTTTTGAAACACACTGTTGAAAAAATGAAAAGATGAGTTACGGACTGGGAGAAAGTATTTGCAAAACACACATCTGTTATCTGGAAAAAATACAATATACATGTATGTGTAAAACATTTAATCAAGAATGAGAAAACAATCCAATTATTAAGTGGGCAAAATATCTGAACAGAAATTTCACCAAAGAATAGACACGGATGGCAAATAATGTATACGTTAGCACAGCTGTAGAGGGCGAATAAATCAATGGGGGAGGACAGATGGCCCATGGAGAAGAATTCCAAATAATTTATATTCTGCCCTAAGAGATGTGGGCCATAACTCTCCACTTCTTAAGTGTGGCTGCACATAGTAACTTCTTTCCAAAGAGTCTAGTATGGAGGGGGTGTGGGGGCGGGGGCGGTAACTTTGCAGTGGAGAAGGCTGACCAACACTACCTCAGCCAGGTGGTCAAGGTCAAAATCAATAGCGATTAGTTATGTTGATGATATGTGCTCTTGACACGATATGATGAAAATGGCACTTTACCTCTGTGGTCTTCTTGCCAAAAACCAATGAGGTCAGTCCAAGCACGAGAAAACAGCAGATGAAGCCCACTGAAGGGCATTCCACAAAACGCCTGACCAGTACTCCTCAAAACTGTCATCACAAGCAAGGAAAGTCCGAGAAACTGTCACAGCCCAGAGGAGCCTAAGGACACATGACAACTAAATGTAATGTGGCATTTGGGATGGGATCCTAGAGCAGAAAAGGGACTTTAGGTAAGAGCCAAGGACACATTAATAAATGCTAGACTCTAGTTAATAACATCGTATCAATATTGGTTCATTAATTATGACAAATGCACCACACTAATGTAATCTGTTCACAACAGGGGAAACTGAGTGTGGGCTATATAGGAATTCTCTGTACTACCTTTACAGTGTTTCCTTAAAGCTGTTCTAAAAATAGTTTATTCTTAAAATGCTTTTTATAATAACATCAAAAAAACCAAAATACTTAGGAAGAAATTTAACAAAAGACGTGGGACGCCTTTATGGTGAAAACGACAGAACAGAGCTGAAACTCAAGATATGAATAAATGGAGATGTATTCTATGTTCATAGATTGGAAGACTTAATTTGATCCAGATGTCATGTTGTTAAGATGATATCCCAGTTATAGTCCCATTAAACTTTTTGCAGAAATTAATAAGCTTATTCTTAAATGTACATGAAATTGCAAAAGGACCTAGAATAAGAAAAACAGTCTTAAAGATTGAAGTTGGAAAATTTATACTGCCAGATGTCAAGACATATTATAAAATTATAATAGATAAGTCAATATGGTATTGGCATATGGGTAACTAAATAGATAAATGAAATAGAATATCAAATCTGGAAGTAAACCCATATAGTATAGCTTGATTTTTAACAAAAGTGCTAAATGAATTTAACAGGCAAAAGGAATGTCTTTTCTGTAAATGGTGTTGGAATATTGAATGTCTTTATGGAGCAGAAGTGGACCTTGACCTCTGCCTCACACCATACACAAATATGAATTTGAAATAGACCATAAATTTAAGTGCAAAAAGTAAACCTATAAATCTTCTCTAGAAGACATTCTTAAAACACGGAAGTCTCTAATCATAACAAAAAAAATGGATAGATTTGACTTCATTAAAGTTAAAAATTTCTACTAATCAAAAAAAACACATTAAGAATTGAAAACACAGACCGAATTCCAGGAGGAAGTATTTATAAAAGCCACTTATATCTGACAAAGAACATGTACCCAGAATATATTTTGAAAGCCTTCTACAAATCAATAATAAAAGACAATAGCATTATGAAAAGAACCAAAGACCTTTGCAGGTTCTTCATAAAGGAAGATATAAAAAAGGCTAATAAGCATATGAAAAAGCTATCCATTTTTTCCCTCTTCCTCCTGCTCCAACACCTTCTTTAGCCACAGGTATCAGATAAATGTGGGTGGGGGTGGTAGGGGGTAGAATCATTCCCTCTGTATTAGAGTTCTCCGGAGAAACAGAACGAATAGGGTGTGTGTGTGTGCGTATAGAGAGAAAGTGTGTGTTTAAGGAATAGACTCACGTTCGTGAGGGTTGGTGAATTCTATGTCTGCAGGGCAGGCCAGCAGGCTGAAGCCCCAGGGAAGAGATGATGTTGCAGTTCCAGTCTAAAGGCAGTCCAAAAGCAGAATTTCCTCTTCCTCGGGGGAGCTGGATCTTTTTTTCTCCTAGGGCCTTCAACTGATTGAAAGAGGCCCACCCATATCATGAAGAGTCATCTGCTTTATTCAAACGCTACTGATTTAAATGTTAATCTCATCTAAAAAAATACCTTCACCGAAATATATAGCATAGTGTTCAGTCAAATCCTGGGTACTGGCCCTAGCCAAGTTGACACATAAAACTGACCATCACATTCAGCAAAGAGCAACTGAACATAACTTCCCTAGGCATGCTCATTGGTGATACAGCAAGGGAGGAGCTGTCTCACAGTCTGACAGGCGTAGCAGCTTGCACCCACAGAGGAAGAGGCAATGAACTCACCCGGCAGGTGGGCATGAAGGAGTGGAGTGTGGGAGAGCTTTTCAGGGCTCATGACAACTGAACTGAGTCTTGAAGGTTTATTGCTGTATTCTGAGCTCCTAGAATAGCACCCGGCACATAGCAGGTGCTCAATAAATATTTGTGAATGAGGTCGGAAGCTGTAGAAAGTGAAGTAGAGTAGGACAGTGATAATCTTTGCCTGGCTAAGGAGTTGAATGCAATGGAGAGTGCCTGATGGTTGTTTTTTTTTTTTTTTAAGTTTATGTATCTATTTTGAGAGAGCATGGTGGGGGGCGGGGGAGAATCCCAAGCAGGCTCCGCACTATCAGTGCAGAGCCATTCACGAACTTCAAGATCATGACCTGACCCGAAATCACGAGTCGGACGCTTAACCAACTGAGTCACCCAGGCACCCCTAATGGGTTTTAAACAGTAGGTGAGATCAGCGTTGAGAAGAGTCTGGTGGCAGTGTGGAGAACAGACTCTAGAGGCCGGCGGGGAGGTTGGGAGAACCGTCCAGAGTCTACTGCATTAGAACAGGCACAACAAGAATAGGCAGTTGACTAAGGCATTTGACAACCCTAACCGGTGAGGGATGGAGAAGAGAGAGATTTAGGGGCCACGACTGAACGCTAGAGAGGCTGCAGGCATGGATTCCACACGGAAGGACCCTCACACACCCATATGTTACAGCTGAGGAGTCTGAGACCCAGAGAGGGGATGCAACTTGCCCACGGCCACACAGCATGCGGACAGAATGTATTTGGCCAGAGCCCAGGTCCTGTCTCTGGTCAGGTGCTCCTTCCACGCCAGATGGCCTGTGTCCTGCTCTCTCTTGCTCTCCTAGCCAGCCACGGCCTCAGGAAAGTTTCCAATGCCCTCCCGGCCCCTGCAGTGGGAGGTGAGTCCGCGGGCTTCCTGGCTCAGCACTGCCTCTGCGTATGGAAAAGGCCATGATGCTGCTCATGGGCTGGAGAGTCGGGGGATGGTGCTGGGGGCAGGGTCACCTGAGGCTGCTTCTGGGCAGAGTCCTTCTCCTGGAGCAGCTGCCTGCTCTGCATGGCTGAGGCTGACCCTGAGCGGTTGTTATTTTAGGTAATCCACGTTGGAGGGAGGAAGTGACTGAGGAAAATGTGAAAATGAGTAGCTCTTGCAAGATGTGTGTGATAAATGAAACAGGGAACATAAAGACAGACGAAGACGCACATCTGTTAGTTTTGCTCCTTTTTATAGCAACCTGTAAGGCAGACTTTTCACACCAAGTAGGAACCCCTTAGTTCCTGAGCAGTTTCCTGGCCCCAGCCCTCATTAGTCCTGATGGGAGCAGCGGAGGAGGGTGCCTACTGCTGGGGCCCGGAGAACCCGCCTGAGCCCCCAGAGCAGCACCCCAGCTCCATGCCCTCCCGGCAGGGCAGGAACCAAGGTTTTGTGCAGGATGCGGTTGGTGGCTTCCCCTCCATCTATTGAAGGGCAGACCGGCCTCCTCCGCCAGCCTCGCCCAGACTGCTTCACGCTAGCAACCAGGAATGCGATGGGGACATTTTCATAAGAATGTAGACACACTCCCCTTAATGTGGGAAAATACTGACATTGTCTGTCAAGTCATTTTGCTCCTTTTTAGGGGTGTGCCTGGTGCCCTCACGACAGTGAGAAGTCAGCACAGGGACTGGAACAAGGGTCGAGTGGGGCTGATGGAACCAAAGGATACTGAGCTTTCTTCGGGGGGGGGCGGTGTGGGGGGAATCGCTCTCTGCTCTGAGGCCTGTCAGCTGCTGGGGAGATCGCTGCCCCCGCGGCATCCCAAGTCCTGCTTGGGGCCCCCGACTCCCCACCCTGGGAGCCTCCTTTGGAGGGAAGCATGGATGCTGTGGTTAAAGACAAATCACCTTGGGAGAGCGTCCAGATGAAGCTGTTAATTATTAGGGCCTCTCATCAGTTCGTTCCTGTTGATCGTGGGATTCAGGGGAAAGAGGAGGTCTGCTCAGGCCAGGGCAACGGTCGCCTCTGGTTGCTGCTAGGGCTGCTTCCGAAGAACAAAAGGACATCTAAACAGAGGAGAGGGAAGAAGGGTGGGAGCCAGGGGAGGGAGGAGCATTTCAGGAAAGTGATGGAATTCTTGGAATAACTGCCGTGAGGCATGCAAAGAGAGGGAAAAAGGCCTTGTCCGGAGTGTGGGGGGCTCAGCTGGGCTAGAAGCCACAGCCTACAGAGCTGCCTGTCAGCATGATGGTGGTATTTCCTCCAGCAGCAGGCCAGCCCGGAAGCAGAGTAGATGGTGAAATCATCACTGGCTGTGGATTGGCCAGGGAGGTACAGTGGTAGGACCGTCCTCCCTCCTTTTCCCTCTTATTTGGGACAGATGGTAAGCAGTGACTAGGTGAGCTTATGTATGTGACTGGGGGGATGTAAGAGGAAGGTGTTGGACGGGGAGGCTCTCTTCCTCCATTGTGCTGTCTGGAATGGAGATGCCATGGCTGGAGCTCAAGCAGTCATCTTGGACAACGAGACAATGCGCTAAAATAACAGCAAGAGGAGAGGAGCATGGGTCCCTGAGTCACTTGGAGCTACCATCCCACCTCTGCACTACTTCTGGATTTCTGTTATGTGAGAGAGAAAATACACTGTAATGATTTTAAGAACTGTTATTTGGGGTTTTCTATTATATACCATGAAACTAATCCTCATAGAAACAGACCAAGCATGAGAAAATTGTGGGTAATTATAAAAATATCAGTAAAGGGATCAACCATGGGGTCTTAACAGAGCATGAAAGAAGAAGAAGCCGGGGGTGGCCAATGCACTGGAGAATGGGGACTCCAGCCCTTGGCACACTAACACAGCAGAGTGGGCTCTTGTGGGCAGAAAATCTTTAAGAATGAAAAGCCAAGGGGCACCTGGATGGCTCAGTCGGTTAAGTGTCCAACTTTGGCTTAGGTCATGATCTTGTGGTTCATGAGTTCGAGCCCTGCCTTGAGTTCTATGCTGACAGCTCAGAGCCTGGAGGCTGCTTCCGATTCTGTGTCTCCCTCTCTCTCTGCCCCTCCTCTGCTCCCACTCTCTTTCTCTCTCTCAAAAATAAATAAACATAAAAAATTTTTTTCAGTGGAAAATGGGAAGCTGTAGTTAGTAGAATTTCTGATTTTATGGTTTCAGAGTTGGCTTGACAAGATGTGGTCACAGTAAGCGCTAACATTGCCTGAATGCTTCCTATGCAGCGGCTGCCTTTTAAGTAGGTGACAGTGGGCTCGGTCTCAGTCCCCAGTATAACTCTGGAAGGGAGTTTCTTTTGTTAGCCTATTTCATAAAGAAAGAAACCGAGGCTCAGAGAGGCCAAGAAACTTTCCCAAGGGGGCAAAACGTAACCAGCCGGGTCAACGTTAGAACCCAGGAGCCTGACCCCAGAGCCCAAGCTCTCGGCCACGCTGCTCTCATGCCCAGCCTGCACTGGGGCCACCGTCTGAGCACAGAGAGGCAGAGGCCTGTGAGGCTGGCCAGTGGTTGCATCCTCTGGATGGCTGCCCGAACCCTCAGCCTGGCAGTGGGCGGCGAGGCGGAAGGGATGGCCGCCAGCCTCAGTACCAAACACTGAGTTTACAGACCAGGCTGCAGAGAGGGTGGGACATTGGTCATGGGAGCTTTGAAAGAGTATGAAGGGCTCAGTTCTGGCCACCAGGAGCAGACTGACCCTGTGGTTCTGCCGCGCGGGAGAGAACACGAGAATCTAGGGACCCAGCACCTTGCAGCAGGACATTTCCACAGACGCCGAACGCGGGGCTCTAGGACCAGATGGCCTGGGTCCAGATCCCATCTGCTCCTCTTACTGGCTCTGTCACCTTGGACGGCACATCTGTGTCCTCGTGTGTATGGGCAGGCTTGAAAATAGCTCCTCCCCTTCATCCACCTTCACTCGAGGGAGACGGTGCCCAGCACGGTGAGTGCCCATGCTCTTGGTGCCGCTGCTCCACAGCGTCTGTGGAGAGTTGGTAAGGAGCTGTGACAGGATGGAGCGAGATGAGGAGAGGCTTCCAGAGTGGACAAGAAGAAGCCGCAGGTCCTCTGTACGTCACGTTGAACACATCCCTAGGCCTCCTCTCCGAGGGTTAGTTGCTTGTCAGTCTTGTGTCTCTAATACAAGGAAAGACCTAGCCCCTTCTAATTAAATGTCTCAACACCTTAGGGAGGGGAGAGGAATGTTCCTCTGAGCCCCCCAACCTCGCATACCCACGTATCACCTGGCACCTGCCCCAGGGTCATTATTCAAGTCGTGTTTGTTGGATTACGGCATGAACTGCCCCAGCGTTGCCAACACGGCCAGGGTGGGGCCTGACTTTGGTTCACTGGCCTCATCTTCCTGCCAGGTGCCCTGTTTGCCAGCTCCAGCCCCCCCACCCCCCCGGCTGCAGACACTGCCTTGACCCTGACTGCACCACATTCTTCTGGTCCTGGAGGGTCCCACACACTCTTTGCCTGGCCAGCCATTTACTCATTTGTGTCTGCAGCTATTATTAGGCCCCCCTGGATCCCAGTCCTGCTGAGGAGGTTTTTATTAGCAGGTGCCTTAAGGTTGGCATTTGTGTGCATGTTGAGGAAACCTTTTCTTGGCGAGGCTGAGACAAGTATGAGGATGACAGGGAATCTGTTAAAGAACCAGGCACCGCCGGGCCAGACAAGTGTCTGGATGGCCACGGGCCTGGAGGCACATGCCAACTGCCTTCCTGGTCTCAGCTCCCCTGGGTCACCAGGGCTACACCTCCAGGTCATGTGCTGGCCCAGCCTCAGAGCTCAGAGCCTAGCCTTCGCTGTGTCACTGACCCTCTGTGCAGCGCTGGGCGAGTCGTTTCGCCTCAGTGCGCCTTCTCGGCATCAATTTGTTAAATAGAAATAATAAGTGTTGCCTCACAGGGCCCAACAAAAGGAATAAAAATGAAAATGTGGTGACCGTCACATGGGTCACCATGCACGCGTGCCCAGCATGCTGCAATACCGTGGTCTGACCCACCGACCCATGCTTGGGTATGTTTTAGAGGGATTCTGTGTCTTGCTCAGATTCACAAAACTAGTGAGCAGAGGAGCTAAGATCTAGATCTAGACCTTGGTAAATCTGGCTCCAAAAGTCACACTGTTGCCACTGTGCCAGGGGGCAAAACAGCCTGAACATCTTACTACCACCACCACCTGCCCCCTGGGTTACTGAGAGGCCGGGGAAGTGAGGCAAGCACAAGAGAAGGATAGGACAGGGTTGAGAAGGAGAGAACTGGACAGGGTGCATTAGACTGGGGGGAGCGCGAGGCAGGTTCTGGGGACCGGTGCTTTGTTCCTTTCTTTTTCCTTAGCGGTAGTGACACGGGTGTCTTCACTTTGTGATAATCTGTACACCATGATTGCATACTTTTCTGTGCATATGTTATACTTCTTAAAAAGGTTAAAAAGAAAATAGGAACTTTGTAGCATACAGTTATTGAGAACAAATGTATTTTTAAAGTTCATACACTCTATTACTTATGCAGCTCTAATCTGCCTCTATTCAAATGACATTAAAAGTTAGGCTGAAGAATCTGAAGATATTCCCGTAAAATTCTCAAGAGTCTGGGCCACGTATAGATCCCAGAAGTGGAACTCTGGGACTTGTTGACCCCTCCACGTGGCCGGCTAGTTCCTGACATGGAACCCACCATTGGTCGTGGGTCCTCCTTCCCTGGATCTTCGAAGACTTTTTTGAACGGAGCCACTCTCCCAGCCTTGGATTGCTCACCTCTGAATATCTGTTATGTCACAGGGGAAAAAAATGTGTATATTAAGCTTTGTTATTTGGGGGACTTGTGTACCTGATTGTAACTCATACTCCTCCCCGCCCTGTCACGTGAAAGACACGATGACTTTCCTTGTCTTCCTTGGACCTCGTGGTTAACCGTGGAACTGATGGGAGCCTGTGCTTTGGCAGGTCCAAAATTGGGAAGCCAACAGGTCACTCAGCACCCTGAAAGATGCCATTAACTACTTCAAAATGAGGCCCTACATGAAAGCTGAATGGATAACCCAAGTCGAGTGATCTTAGGGGATCCAGGGAGTCTCCCTACGACCTCTTTCACATACATGGTGCCTGAAATTCCATCTTTATTTGTTAACTCAGAAGAGTATACATCTGTGAGAATTCCTACTTAAATACAAAATGATTCTAGGTGGGGGAACCATATTATATTACCTCTCACATTACATGAAGTCATTTATCTTAGAAGTAGAAACTGAGTTAGAGATTGTAGAGATGCATGGGCCCTTGGGGGATCATTTAGCTCATCGGTTTCCAAACTATGCTTGGGCAAAGCCGTTGTGCTGCCGTTCAGGCCGAGAAGGGCGGGAGGGAAAGATGGAGGGCACGGAGCACCGTTTTTGCTTTGATGCCAGGTTTCCCTCCTGGAGAAAGTTTAAAAAACCACAACTCTCTTTTACCTTACAGGTTCAAAGTCCATGGTTACCAATAGGTTAATCCAGCCTGAATTCAGGTGGCTAGTTAGTGGCAGAGCCAGACCTAGAATTCAGGTTTCTGACCCTTAAGGCTGTGCTCTCCCACCGTTTCACTCTTCCTTAGGTTAGTTTCAGATGTGTGTTAAAGGAAATGGGATAGTGAGACTCGAGAAGGATAAGTTTTGGTAGGAGGAGAGGCAAGGGAGGGGATCCGGGTCTGGTAGATGATGCAGAGTTTTGGGCAACAGACAGTTCTGGGCATTCAGAGTAGTCAGTGCTACACTTGATCTTAGCCAAAAGGCCAAGAAGCGATCAGAGTAGTCAGTGCTGACGAGGGAAGAGGGAGGCCGCTGGTGACACCTGTCCACCTTCACAAACATGCTGAGACTCAACATTTGTGAAATCTCTATCTCAGGCCATTGTAAATAATGCTGTGTATCTTAGACTTGTATAGCTTTATAGTTTACACTACATTTTTTTAACGTTTATTTATTTTTGAGAGAGAGAGAGAGAGAGAGAGAGAGAGAGGGAGTACAAGCAGGGGAGGGTCAGAGAAAGAGGGAGACACAGAATCTGAAGCAGGCTCCAGGCTCTGAGGTGTCAGCACAGAGCCTGATGCAGGGCTCAAACCCACAAACCGCAAGATCATGACTTGAGCCAAAGTCGGATGTGTAACCGACTGAGCCACCCAGGCGCCCCTACAATACATTTTTATACTTAGTCTCCAAAAACTCCTACTTTGAGGGATAGATGCTATGTTTTCTAGTTTGCATGTGAGGATGCCGGTGGGTTAGAGACGGCAGGTGTCTTTCCTGAGCTCCTAGGGCTGTGACCGAAAGCATGTCTTCTCTGACTCCCCACTCTGAGCTCCGTCCTGCCACCCCGTAGCACCCTCCCACCCCCACACTGGCACCTACTTTCTCCAGCCTGTCACAGCCTTTGTGGCCAAACACCAAAGCATTCAGACATAAACCTAATCTGTTTCCACACTTGTCATTTGGCTGACCTGTTGCCTGGCTTCTTTCTTTTACTAATAGCTTGGTGATGATAGTCATAGATGCCAGCATCAGTGACCCTGTAACGTGTGTGTGTGTTTGGGGGGATGGGCAGGACACAGGGCCACAGGTGTTGTTCTTCATGGTTCTGAAACATTTCTGGGACAGCAGAAGCGCACCTCTTCTCACTGTCTTGTCTGTCTGTCATCAACACTACTCAATCACAGCGACAGTGCTTCATTAAAAGGAGGAAAGGAAACGTAAGTGGAAAAAAATGCTGCTCTTCATGGTGCATACTGGGAGTTGACTCTCCAACATCATTCCATCTCCATCTGCGGAGGCAGCCATGTGGTTTCTGGAATTGACCCTGGCTCCTGGGGAGGGTTCTTAGTCAACTAAACCAACTAGGAGAATACCATCCCCTTGGCAGTGATTGGTTCAGGGGCCTGGTGTAAACCAATCGGCAATGGCATCCCTCTGGTGATTATTACTGGTCCTAGGTTGGAGGGGTTTCTCCTCTCTCTCTTTCCTGCTGTCCTCCCCATTACTGATGGCAGTTATCACATGCCCACGGGGACACTCTTAGGAAGAAGCCTATACTTGAGATGGCAGAGTAGAGGATGGGAAGAACCTGGGTTCTAAAAAATATTGTTTGCCCAATTGTGGACCCCCCCCCATCTCCAGTTTTTCTGGTATGTGGGATGATTAATTTCTCTGTGGTCTTTGGTACTTTAGTCAAATGATCTTAATTAACACAGTGACCTCTAGGGCACAAGAATTTATTGTCTCCAGAAGTGAGACAGAGTCTCACCAAGCAACCCATCTCTGTGCTCAGTAGTCCCTGGTGACCAGGGGCATGTATTTATGGAACAGATGGTCAGAGTGAGAGGGCATTCTATGCACGGAAATGTCATCCGAGGATCTCCAGGCTATACTTCAAGGGTAATTGAGTCTGTGCAGACATGTTGATGGTGGATGATAGATTAACATGTTATAATTTATTAGGCCTTTGTAGACATAATGCCTGAACATGGGGGAACACTGTGACTCCTTAGTTCAGTGGGGAGGACTTTTTGCATGGGGCTCTGCAAATCACAATGTGTGGACCTGGGGCAGCGAACTGTAGCCTGTGGACCAATTCTGGTCACACGCATTTGTTTCTATATTGTTTATACTTTCACACTACAACAGCAGAGTCGTGTGCAAAAGAAATTGTATGGCCCACAAAGCCTACAGAATTTATTGTCTGGTCCCTTCAGAAAAAGTTTCCTGACCCCTGGTGTACAGCACTGTCTACATGGCCTGTGAGGAGTGGTGATCTGGGCAAACCTATGACATTGCTGGACTAGGACTGTCACATTGGTGACCTCACTTGTGACCGATGATCTGCTTCCAGGGTGTTCGGGCAGAATTCATCAATCCTGTTGTTTTTACAACTGACCTTGTTGCATGACAAGAAATTTCCTTTAAAACGAACCCTATTTCCACGAATTCCTATTTATAATATCAGGTATGTATTTCTCTAGAAAACCACTCCCCATGCGACTGCACTGAAAACGTTTGAGGATGTGGCCAACGTGATGCTCACCTGTGGGTTTCTTTACCTTGCTCTGAGCGCAGTTCTAATCGGACATCACCTTTATTACGGGCACAGAAGATCCTTTGGGTTACGTTTCTCTCCACCAGGAACACGGGCATAGAAATGAAAGCTATCAGAGCCTTTCCCGAGGGCGGGATTTTCAAAGGGAGGAAGAAGAGAGTGTTTTTGCACCAGGAACCTGTGGAGCAGAGGGAACCCCAGAAAGTGGCAAAAAAAAAAAAAAAAAAAAAAAGAAAAAGAAAAAAAGAAAAAAGAAAAAGAAAAAAGAAAAAAAAGTGTCCTAGAGACCAGCTCTGTGATTGCAGCGGTGTGCAGTGTGCAGGCCCTGACCACGCCCACCCGGTTTCCATGACTACCAAATGAGTACGATGATGAGGCACTTAGTACAGAGACAGCTTCCATAAGGCACGAGTCCTGTGCCTCTACCCTCTGCCTGCCCCCCTGCGAGGGGGCAGAGAATTCCTTCTCAAGTCGGTACAACAATGATTGAAACGGTGGGGTGGCCTGCCCATGGGGGACGTGTGTGGCTGCCGCAGTGGGGAGGGGTCTGATGGTGGCCCGGAAAAGAGAGGCTGTCACATCCATGCCTCTTCAGGCATTTCTCTCCCTCAAACTGCTCTCTACCAAGCGGGAGGCTGGATTTAACTAACAGGCCTATCTGATCCTACTAGTCCCATACTTAAAGCCTTGCAATAGTCCCATGGATAACATCACAACTCCTCTGCTGTGGCTCCTGCGCACTCACCCAGCCTCACCTCTCCAGCCACACTGAGCTGACGGGGCCATGTCCCCCACTGCCAGGCTTCGTCCGCATTGCCCCCCTTGGCCTACTCCTTGACTAACCATCCTTCCCCGTCACGATTCACGTCACGTACCACCTTGCCATTCCTTCCCCTCCCCCACTCCCCACCCTGCTGCCCCCAGTTGGGTTACAGGCATACTTCTACTAGAGGGTACCGTCTGTCTTCTTCACTGCCACGTACATTCCTTCAAGGGCACGGACTGTGAACTGCTGATTCTTATTTCCCTGGCATGTCACACAATACCACATTGTGGACACTCCCACCGCTGAAAGACTGGAGCTTTCAGAATCTCAGAGGTGAAATGACACACACTTTGCTGTGGCCATGGTGTCAGGATTGGGACTTTCCTCTGGTGTTTTAGAAAATGATGAATGATGATCAGGGATGATCAGAGGCTCCTGGATGACTCAGTCAGTTAACTGTCCGACTTCAGCTCACGTCATGATCTCTCTCGGTTTGTGAGTTCAAGCCCTGCATCAGGCTCTGTGCTGACAGCTCAAAGCCTGGAGCCTGCTTTGATTCTCTGTCTCCCTCTCTCTCTGCCCCTCCCCACTCTGTCAAAAATATAATAAACATTACAAATATTTAGAAATGGATGATCATAGCGGGGCACTCCTCCCTTTTTGCTTTTCAGGTATCCAAGGAACACTGAACATTTCTAAGCAGCTATGTTCACAGGGCATTCTTTTGAAATTTTAATATTATACAGACCACCAATGTGTTGAGGAGCCTGCAGTGGGCTGGAAATGGAAAACATTCTCTCAGCTGAATTTGTCAGAGCTCCTCCTCAAAGGGCAGAACCTGAGCCCAGTATTTCTACCCCAGGGCTTGGCCTTTAAGGTGAGCAAAGAAGATACCTTGTCATCTAAGTGTGTTCGGAGTGACCTCATTATAAATAGGATAGATGTTTCTGGCTACCTGTGGGAGCATGACATCCCCAAGTGGGGAATGAGTCTTCCTGCTCTGCGATCCAGGAACCACTGTGGATTAATAACAAGAAGCATGTCTCCACCTCTGGAAACAAACTGGGTAAATCGGGCCAGGTGCCAGAGAGGAATACCCAGGAGGTGGTGCTAAGACCAAAGGAAGTGGTTTCTCAGGTTGGAGAAGTGAAGGCCAAAACGTGACTTCATAGCCTCGTGCAGGCTCATTTAATAAGTGATTTCGAAGACCCCTCATCCTTTGTGAGGGAACTGAACAAGGGGTTTAAATTATAGTTCTATTATGTAACAATAACTTACTGGGAACAAGACGGATGGATTGGAATCCAGTGTCTGCATTTGGAGCATGCACTGGCGAGCCCTGGCTCTCTAGATTATGAGGTTATCGCTGGGCATTTCTGCTCAGTGGCTGTAAGACACCTTCATCACAGACCAAGTTGTCCCCAAACCAAGAATCAGCCTCCTGGAGCCCGCCTTGTTAATGCAAATATAAAGAGGCACAAGAACAGCATGTACTTATCACAAACTCCTTGAGCACATGGGTGGAATGGCACTTACATAATCGGGCAGGCTGCAGTTGTGCCGTTACGGTACACACCCCGGCTTTCTTAAATCAGTAGACGTCTCTAACATCTTTTTAAAAAAGGAATCTTTCCATTTTCTATGGGAGACGATGCTCCCAGCATGAGTAATGCCCATCAGTTATCAGTAATTTAGCAGACTGCGCCAGTCTTGACATTTGTTCTTGGCTTAATTGTGCATGCGTGTGTGTTTTCAACAATGACGCAGCTGTCCCCGATCCTGGCAATTAGGATATAAAAATGGTGTTCGCTGAGTCTGGCAGGGTGATCAGCTATCCATGTGTTTACTCTTTTGTTTGCAAGGCCTTCTGAGTGTTTGCTGCAATCCCACAATCGGAAGATAAATTCGACTTAAAATGGAACCTGGGTCCATATTTAATAGCAACAATGGGGGCTGCAGACGACTGCGTTTCGGGAGCTTTGGTCTCTGACTCCGCCGTCCGTGCGTGTGTTTGTGTGTATGTTAAAGGTGCTTCCCGACTTGACGTAAAGATGGTGGGATTTCAGACACGGTTAGGGTTAGAAGAGCCATGTCAGCAGAGGCGCAAGGGACGATTGCTGATCAATTTACAGGGTGTGAGTGACCCAAACACATTGCACCTAGAATACTATCACAGAGTTCTAGCTGTGGCCAAAGTCGGCATCAGCCTGCATTGCTGGTTGCGGCAGGTGGCCTGGCCATTGAGAAGAGTCCATACCCAGGGTTAAGTAGTTACTTTGTCTTGACAATTTTGGCTCTTGACTCGGTGTTTTGTTGTTGTTGTTGTTCGGTTGGTCGGTTTTTTTGTTTTTTGTTTTTTTCTTTTTTGCTATTAGATTAGCTAGTTAATGTTACTGTCAGGTAGGGTGGGGCCCAATTCCTATTAGGTTATGGCAAGTTTGAATAAAATACCTATGCAAAAAAATAACCTGGTCCTTCAGAAAACTGTTTGCCAACAATCACTAAAGTTGAACCTTCCGTGATCCAGCAATTTCACTTCTGAACACTGATACCCAGCAGACAGGCATGCATATCTTCACGAAAAAGCATACACTGGGAAGTTCCTGGAGAGCCATCCAGGGGTCCATCACCAGTAGAAGGGATAAGTAAGCTGTGCTCCAGGCCAAGAATGACATTCTCTACAGAAATAAGATGGAGCCAACTATAAGTGCATCCATAAACGAAATGAGAGCACACAAAGTACTTGCTCTCTAGCACCGTGAAACAAGAGACCACAAACTTAGTGGCTGAAAACAACATACGCTTACCAGCTCACAGCTGTGTGGGTCTGAAATCTGGGTTCTCGGCAGAGGACCTCACAGGCGGGGGCTCAGGACCGTCTTCCTAGTTTTCATTGAGGTTGCTGGCAAAATTCAGGGTCTTTTTTGTGGTTGGAGGGCCGAGGTCCCCCATTTCCGTGCGGCCTGTTAGCCAGGAGCCATTCTCAGCTCTCAGGGGCCGCCTGTATCTCTTGCCATGTGGACTCCTCTGTCCTCAAAGCCAACGATGAAGAACTTCCCTCGCGTCCATCTGTCTCATACTTCAAAGCTCTTTCACCAGGAAGAGCTTAGTCCCTTTCAAGGGCTGATGTGATCAGGCCCACTGAGAATAGTCTCCCTATCTTAAAGCCAACTAACTTGGGCCTTAATGACATCACAAAATCCCTTCACAGCAGCACCTAGATTCACGTTTGAATAACTGGGAGAAAGTGAATAGGAGAGGATGAGGAATCTCAGGGCGGAGGTGCATCTTAGATTTCTGCCCACCACGCCCAACAACATGGATGAGTCTTCCAACCCACGGCGAGTGAAAGAAGTCAGACACGAAAGAATATATAATGTATGATTCTATTTGTATAAAATGCAAGACTAGGACGTACTGATCTTTGGGGTTAAAAGTCACCATAGTGGTGACTCTTGAGTACATTGTGACTGGAAAGGAGCAGAAGAGGGGTCTTGTGCGGGGGGTGATAATATTTTTGTTTCTTGATCTGTGTGCTGCTTACACGAGTGTGTTCAGCTTGTGAAATCTCAGCAAGCTGTGCATTTTTAGAATCGTTTAGATTTCTTATTTTAAAATAGATTCATTTTGTTTTTCCAAGGAACTGTGCATTAAAAGACAACTATCAGAGCGGGTACCTGATGGGGGTGGGGAATGAGCAGAAGAAAGGAGACGAGAGGTCTTGCCTGGAGTGGTGATGGTACCTCATGAACTCCACAGGTGAGGACCAACTACGTGAAACATTCGTGCTCTAATTTCGTGCTCTAATAGCTTGGACGGGTGTGCAGGACCCTCTGCCTCATTTGTGTGGCCCAGTGCAAAGCAAAGTGCAGGGCCTCCTAGTTCAAAAATTATGAAGTTTAAGAGCGCAAGAGTGGAGAATTAAGCCATGGGTGGGGGTGAGAGGGGGGAGGCCCGGGTCTGCCTCCCAGGAAGCCTGGATGGGAGAAAATGCCGCATCCCCCATTCCAGAGTCTTCCCGCTAGATAAGGCATTTTGGGCAGCTAGAGCTTTGGTCCTTTTGATTGTCAAGTGGGTTAGCTAGAGGCCAGGAGGCGCCAATTCAATTAATATGTGCAAGAGCAAACACTTGTAAGACACCAAATAAATATAGAGAGGATTATAATAATGGGCCCTCTAAATGTTGATGCGTTATTTCTTTAATTGGTTAAAAAGCCTACCTATGACCTCATAGCTACTTATCTGGTACATAAACTCTTTACAGATGGCACAGGGTTCCCTTCCACCTTGTGAATTAACACGCATTCCAAGTTATTGATGAATCCCTCCTCACGAGCTTTACCCCGGTGGTCCTTGGTCTTTCCTGCTGGAAGAACCAAGTCCCGAAGGGTAAGGCCAGAGCCTGGGAGTCTGCACGCTTCCTCATCAAAGTCCTTTTTGCTGGCTGCGGTTAGAGTCAGGCTAGTCGGGAGCTGAGTCCTTGCCCCGACTCCAGAACTTCCCCAGCGGCTGGAGAGCCCCGGGGAAGGGGCGCCCTGAAATCCTCCAGCGCCGCGGGCACGTGACACCCCAGGCCTCGAGAGACTGCGGTGTCAGGATGGCAGGGCTGTCGCCCAGCCCGCAGGGCGCGGGACTAGGAAACGAGGAGCGCATTTAGGGGCTTGGATTTCTGGAGAGGCACGGCTTTGGCATTGCATTTCAGTGTTTATTTTCCCTGGCGTGCACTCTGAAGCACAAACCTTTCCAGACTTACTGACTTACTAAAGCTTTTGGGGGCCGTGGTACCCTACGGCGGCTGGCTGTCTGACCTAGGATTTACAAGCGGTTCTAAGGATGAGACAGGGTCCCAGTGTCTTGGTGACAACAAGGTCTTTGACGAACAGCCGCGGGCTGCAGCTGGGGAGAGGGACGAGGCCTGCGGCCGGGGTGTAGAGCCTCTGAATTTTCTCCCGGCAGGAGTTGGGTGCCCGGAGCGCAGGCGGCCGCCCCGCAGGCCATCAGCATGCAGGAGCCGCGCGCGCCGTCCTTGAAGGGCTGCCCGCTGACCTTGCTCCGCATTCTCCGGAGAAATCTCCCGAGCGCGAGGACGCGGCCACCGCGGTGACTCAGTGCCCTGCGCGCCGCAAGCAAAATGCGCCCTTCCAGCACGCCCAGCTCCGCAGCGGCTTCCCCTTCCTGCCCCCTTTTTTAATTCCACGATTCAAACCCGGCGTTTTCCGCTCCACCCCTCCCCCTCCCCGCCGCCCTCCCGTCATTCGCCAGACTGTCCCGGTGTTTTGTCCCCCACCTCCCAGCTGCAGAACCGAAGGCCAACCTTCGCGCTCCCTCGCTGCGGGCCGGGAGTGGGACGTGGCCCGCCCGGGCAGGGCGCCGCGCCCGGGCGACCGCTAGCGGAGCCCGGCCGGAGGGGGCGGTGCGCCGCGCTCTCGGGCGCACGGGCGGACGGCACGGCGTCCGGGCCCCGCTCCCCATTGGTCGCCACCTCGGCGGGAGGGACCGCCCCGGGCCCCGGGCACCTGGAGTCGCCTCTCCGCAGGGAAATCGGCGGCTGCCGGGCACTGGCGCCCAGAGGTGAAGGCGTCCGGAGGGAAGGCCCCGGGCTGCGGCCGAGCTCTCCGCGGCCAGCCCTGCCCCGCCCGCCGCCCCGGCGCCGGCCACGCTCGGATGCCCCCTGTGCCCGCCCCGCCAGGCGGAAACTTTGCCCGGCCGAGTCCCCTGCCCGCCTGACAGCGCCGAGAGGCTCCTGGTCGGCGGCGCGCCCTCCGGGGCCGCGAAGCCCCGCGCGTGATTGCGGGGCCCTCCTGGCGCCCGGCGCCCGCCGCGCCCCGCCGTGCGCGAGCGGCCGCCAGGATGCGCTACGCCGACCCCTCGGCGAACCGGGATTTGTTGGGGAACCGAACTTTACTCTTCATCTTCATCTGCGCCTTCGCCTTGGTGACCTTGCTGCAACAGATCCTGTACGGCAGAAACTACATCAAGAGGTAAGAAAGTCTGAGCGCGGGCAGTGGGGAGCGCGGAGGCCGCGGGCGAGCCCCCGGGTGGCGGCCACAGAGTCGGCGGGTCGGCACTTGCCCTGGAGCACTGCCGCCTTAGGGTTGGGTCATGGCTCGCCGAAGCGCATCTCTCCTCCCAGCCGGAGGAGAGCGCCTGCCCAGCGTGGGCCAGAAGGGTGCGACAACTTTGTTCTCTTGTGAAAATGGGTGACAGGTTGGAATTCCGAGCCGCCGAGCTGACGCCAAATCCATCTGAATGTCCCCGAGGAGCCACGGGGTCAAATCGGAGTCGTCCACATCTACAGTGCCGTGGCCATTTGGTTGGAGGGGAGGCCCCGGGGAGTGGAGGGCTCAAATCCGAATAGGATTACCCGTGAGTCCTGAACTTTTGTGAAGGCTTCTGGAGGGATGGGGCGGGGGGGGGGGG
>CM053566.1:61387598-61467283 GCA_028646485.1 Cryptoprocta ferox | reverse complement strand
AAAAAAATTTTTAAAAGAAAAAATATGCCTTAATATTTTTTATTCCACTTCATTAAAAAAAATAAATCCAGCCTTAAAAAGGAAAGGAAATCTGATACATGCTACAGCATGGATGAATCTTGAAGACAGTATGCTAAAATAACCAGGCACAAAATGACAAATATTGTATGTTTCCAGTACGTGAGGCACCTAGAGTAGTCAATTCATAGAGACAGAAAGTAGAATGGTGGTTGCTAAAGGCTGGAGGTGGGGTGGGAGTTAATGTCTAATGGCTACAGAGTTTCAGTTTGGGAAGATGAAAAACTTTCGGAGATGGATGGGGGTGATGGGTATACTTAATGTCCCTGAACTGTAGGCTTAAGAATGCTTAAAATGGGAAACTTCTGTTATGTATATTTTACCACAATACAAAAAGGTTAAAACATTCTAGTGGTAAACCACCCAAATGATTTCATAACCTGTTGGTTTGAAACCCTTAGTTAGAAAAACACTGGTCCCTGTGATGAGGTTGGATGGAGTCACCCAGGAGAGAGCAGAATGAAGGATGATGAATGTCAGGGCACAAAGGAGAGCCTTGAGGAAAGCCTGTTCCTAACCGCGTGGAGAGGAGAGCTGGTTCTGGAAACTGAGGCTGCAGAGAGCAGAGGGGACCAGGTATTAAGGAAACCAAGGGATAATGGTGCCAGGCAGGGAGCAGTCACCTGTGACACACGCAGCAGAGGGATCAGGTAGGATAAGGCCACTTGGATTTGGTTCCACAGGCAAGGGCAGTGCTGGGGAGGATGGGTCAAACAAAAGGATTTTCTAGAATCAAGGGCATGGAAATTGTACCCTCTTCCTTTAAGACGTCCATGGCCTCCACGCTCCTTTGTTAGTGTGAAAATCTCTCCCTAGAGTGCTGGGGCCTTGCAGGGCTTACACCTTAACAGAGGGGCAGGGAAAGGGCAGTAGTTTTTTTGTGGTTGTTTCTTTTTTAGGTAGAAAGAAAGGTCACTGTAGATTTTTTTTTACAATCTGGTTTCAACCTGCATTTTTTTTTCTTTTACTTTTATTTTTTTTACTTTTTATTTTTTTAAGGTTTATGTATTTTGAGAGAGAGAGAGAGAGAACAAGTGAGGGAGGGAGGGGCAGAGAGAAAGGGAGAGAGAAAATCCCAAGCAGGCTCTGCATTGTCAGCACAGAGCCCGACTTGGGACTCGATCCCGTGAACCCTGAGATCATGACCTGGACTGAAATCAAAAGTCAGACCCTTAACTGACTGAGCCACCCAGGTGCCCCATAAAAACATAATTTAAAAAATTATATTTTCTAAGCATTTGTAGCTAGTAAATAGAAATAAATTTGATTTTTTTTGGATACTGATTTTATAATCAGCTACCTGGATAATGAAAGCATAATGATAGTAATTTATCTGTAGAGTCTTCTGGGATTTCTACCTAGACATTTTCTTCTTTTATCCCAACTCTGTATCTTAATTAATTTTCTTGTCTTATTGAGTTGGCTAGGACCTTTGCTATGATGTTCAATAAAAATGCCATAGTGAATGTCCTGGCCTTAATCCTCATTTTTTTTTTCTTTTTTAACTTTCTTTTTAAATACCTTTATCAAAATATAATTTGCTCCGTTAAAGCGTACAGTTAAATGACTTGGGGTATATTCACATCATTTTGTGTCTGTCACCACAATCAATTTTAGAATATTTTCATTACCCCAAAAAGAAACCCAGGACTCCTTAACCATCATCCCCTGCCCGCCCTCCCCTCCCACTACTCTCATCTCTCCCAGATGTAGGGATATATACGTACTCTAGTGTATTTCCTGTCTCTATAGGTTTGTCTATTCTGGACATTTCATACAAATGGCATTACATGATATGTGTCCAATATGATTGTCATCTTTTATTAAGCATGATGGTTTCAGAGGTCATCCATGTTATAATATGTGTCAGTACTTCATTTCTTTTTGTTGATAAATAGTATTCCATTTATAAATATACCACATTTTGTCCATTCTTCAGTGATAGAAATTCGGTTCTTGTTTTTGCTATTATGAATAATGCCGTGATGAGCATTTGTGTCCAGGCTTTTGTGTGGACATTCATTTCCATTTCTCTTGGGTGTAAACCTGCAAGTGGAGTTGCTGGGTCACATGGTAACCCTGTGCTTCGCCGTTTGAGGAATTGCCAGACTCTTTTTCAAAGTGGCTACACCATTTTATGCTCCCTCCACGCAGTGCATGAGCGTTCCAATTTTTCCACACTTTTTAAAACACTCATTATCGTCTATCCTTTTGGCCATAGCCATCTTCATGGGTTTGACGTGGTGTTTCATTGTGGGTTTGATTTTGCATTTCCTTGATGACTAATGATGTGGAACATACTTTCATGTACTTATTGGCCATTTGTTTATTTTCTTTGGAGAAATGTCTATTCAGTTCCTTTGCCCATTTTTAAATGGGATGATTTGTCTTTTTATGATTGTGAGAGTTCTTTATAGATTCTAAATATAAGTCCCTTACCTATTATATAATTTCTAAAACATTTCTCTTTTTCTAGGGGTTGTCTTTTTTATTTCCTTTAAGCATGAAAGTTTTTAATTCTGGTGAATTCTAATTCATATATATGTATTTTGCTGTTGGTCTCTGGTGCTTTAGACACTATATCTAAGAAGTCACTGCCCATGTCCAGTGTCACTAAGACTTACCCCTGTGTTTTCTTTTAAGAGTTTTATAATTTTAGTTCTTATGTTGAGGTCTTTGCTCCACTGGAGTTGATTTTTGTTTATGGTGGGATTAAACGTAACCTTAAGGGGAAGGATGATACAAGTGTCTCCACCGAGTATATCTGCTTAGTTTTTTGTTTTTTGTTTTGGGTTTTTTGTAGATAAACTCTAAGAGATTCAGACAACTCTGTTGTAGTGTATGCTAACACATTTTGCTTACCTATTTTATTGTGTTTGAATATTCATTTTATCAGATGGTTTTTCTACCTTTGTTGGGTGATACATAGTTTCTTTGCCTTTAATCTTTTGATGTGATAAGTTACATTAATAGATGTTAAACTTAAAATTTTAGGGATGAACCCAGCTTGTTTATAGTATATTATTTATTTTCTATGATGTGAGATTTGTTGAGTAAAATTTTCGTTTAAGATATTGTATCTTACGTTATTGAATGATATTGGCATATACTTTTCATTTATAATGTTGCCTTTGCCTTGTCTTAAAACCAGTCTTGTAAAAGGAGTTGGGAATATTCCCTCTTTATTCTGTGGAATGATTTATGCCAGTTTGAGATCATCTATCCTTTGAAAGCTTGGTAGAACTCACCTGCACAGCCATCCCCACCTAATGTTTTCCTTAGAAGGGAAGACCGGAAGTTACTAATTCCATTTCTTTAATGGTCAAAGATGATTTAGGTTTTCTGTTTTCCATCACATAGGAGCAGAGGCTGGGTCTACTTTGTCCTGCCTTTTGTGGAGAAAAAGCCCCTATACACTCTCTTCCCTCCAGCCTTGCTCTCTCCTGTGTCGGGAAGGTGCAGATCTGGGCTGCCTGCATGTGGCTGGTGCAGGCCTGAGACCTGAGGATATGAAAGTGGGTCAAGGAAAAGCACAGCCTGGCTCCGTGCTGTGTCTGAAGTGTGTATTTCAAGGCTCTCCTCAAGGAGCCAACAACCCTCCTTCCGATCCGCTGCCCTGAGACACAGGCACAGCCCAGGAGGTGGGACCAAAAGGGCTGGAGGGTCTATCCAGGGGCTGGTTCTGGAGGGGATGGATGCCTAGTGGGGACCTGGTAGAGATGGACGGTCCCCCAGAGAGGAGAAGGGATGCTGAGTTGACTGCCACCAGGGTGTGTGCTGTGCCTGCAGAATGACCTTCTCGTTTTGCTGGTCAGAGCAAGCTTGTCTTGAGCACCTGCTGCGGGGCTGAGACTAGGGTGAGGCAAGCCAGGCATCCAGGGGACAGAACTCACCGAAGCCTCTGTCTTAGGGGTCCACCCTGCACTTGTATGAGCCTAGGATGAGGGGCCACCTGCAATTTTGTGCCCTGGGAGCTTTGCTTGCCTCACTTCAGTCCCCACCCTGACCTGCTGTGTGCCCATTCCACACTTGGTCGGGGGTGTCAGATGTCTGTCCCTTCCCCGGATGTTCCCCAGAGGCACAGTGCTGTTCTGTCACTCTTCTTCCTACCCCTTTCTCTGTCCAGTTCTGTTCTTTTTGACATCTGTACTTTTCAGGGAAATTTTACTTCTTAGAGGACTTAGCATCTCTTCTTTGACTTATCCAGGTCCACTCACTTCTCATCTAAGACGCTCTCTTCCAAAACTTATCTCTAGTTTAGCTCCTAACTCTATGTGTAAGGACCCCTGCCCCTTCCCCACCACACACAGGTGAAGGATTCATCAGCTAATGATATTATTAACATTCCTTAAGGGTTCATGAGCCAAGCTCTGACCTAAAGAGATAATCCTAAATGAGGACTATTTCATGTAATCCTTACAACAGTCCTGTTACACTGAGACAGTCATCCTCATTTAATATTCAGAGAGGGTGAGTAACTTGTATAAGGTCACAAAGCTTGTAAGACCCTTAAAAGAGGTGTTTAACATTTTTTTAATGTTTATTTATTTTTGAGAGAGAGAGACAGAGTGTGAGCAGGGGAGGGGCAGAGAGAGAGGGAGACATGGAATCTGAGGCAGGCTCCAGGCTCTGAGCTGTCAGCACAGAACCTGACATGGGGCTCGAACTCACAAACCATGAGATCATGACCTGAGCCGAGGTCAGACACTTAACTGACTGAGCCACCCAGGTGCCCCTTAAAGAGATGTTTCACTGATCTCCGAATTCCCAGGACCCAGCACAGTGCCTGACATTAATTGTTGAATGAATGGATACATACAAAGGGAACCTCTAAACCTTTCCTAAAAACAAACATCAACTAAATGTGCACTGGGCTTTGAACCAGGGGGAGGAGGGGATGTTACTGAAGAATTTTTAGATATAAATTCTTTAGAATTTAGATATAAGTTCTTTAGAATTTAGATATAAGTTCTTAAGGAACTTACAGCACACCTAAAGAGACAAACATGGAAAATATGTAAAACTGTATAAATCTGTAATTGTGTGGCATAGGTGACAAACTTCATAGGTTTCAAAGGCGTGAGCAGTGGGGATGGTGAGTAGCCTGGTAGGACCTGACTTGGGCTTTGGCGAGCCAGTGCGCTTTTGGGGAGTGATTCTGGGGGACAGGCTGGGGGTGTTGAGGCCACAGGAGCAGGTGATGGAAGCCACTGAAGGCTTTTGAATTTCTTTTATTCCCTGGTGCTCTGTGAGCCGGAGGGCCTCCCTGGGCTGGGCTGAGTACTCTGCAGTGTGAGCGGATGACCAAGAGCGCTGTTCTCTCTCAGTGCCCATGAGGTGGGCCCGCCCTTCCGGACAGAGGCTTGGGCCGGGCTTTGCCAATCCTGTTTGCAAGGGGCCCACGGGTCCTGCAGGGCCCCTGGATTGTAGGGGATGGGCATGCGGCTGGTAAGCCAGGAGATGTGTGTGGGACACTGTGCATGGAGGGTGCCAAGGTTACTGGAAGAATGAAATGCATCCGTGCTCCTTCCAGCCTGAGAGTATGCAATTTGTGCTGCTTCTGTTGAGTCTCCCAGCAAAGGAGCCTAAGCCTCCCCCTCCACTCCCCCAGCTCGCCAGCTCTCCATTCAGGCTGAGGATCAGAGTTTCCGGGATCACCACTGCTATGTCCCCAGAAATAAACCACGACCTCCCAAAAGGAGGCTTAAAGGAGGTGGGACTCCCCCGGTGTTTTCTCTTTCTTCCATGTCAGGCTGGGTTGCTGTCCTGACACAGGTTCATTACTCTGGGTCATCTTCCCACCACCAGTGCTTGTAGAGCTGATGTTCCCACACCTGTGGCCTCCCGCCCAGTGCCCTCCAGCTGGTGGGGGCGCCATTCTGCGCGTCCAGTCTCACTCAGCCTCCTCTTGGTTTAGGTTGATTAATTGCTTGCTTTCTTGCTTCATTCATTCGTTCATTCGTTCGTTCGTTCATTCATTTATTCATTAGTTTGTTCATTCATTCAGCAAGCATAACTTCCATGCCGTTTATGTACCAGACCTTTGGTATCCAATATAATAGCCACTAGCCATGTGTGGCTATGGGACACTGGAAATGAGACAAGTCTAAACTAAGATGTGCTGCGTGTAAGTATAAAATACACACTAGTTTTCAAAGACACAATATTAAAAAAGATGTAACATATCCCATTACTTTTTACGTTGATTATATGCTGAAATGACAATATTTTGGGTATATTAGGGTAAATGAAAATATATTATTAAAATTAATTTCACGGTTGTTTTTTTTTTACTTCTTAGAAACCTTTTTATTTTGAGAACTGTAGACTCACAAACAGTTGTAAGAAATAATCTGGAGATTATTACTCCTGTTTCTCCAAATAGTAACATCTTGCAAATTTATAGGACAATATCACAAGCAGGAAGTTAACATTGATACAGTCCATCAACCTTATTCAGACTTCACGGGTTTTACACAGCACTCATTTGGGTGTCTGTGTGTAGTCGGTTCTATGGAATTTTATTCGCTGTTTTTATTTTTTTATAATATGGCTACCAGAACATTCTAGATTATGAATATGGCTCCTGGTATATTTCTGTTGGATTGTACTGCTCGAGTCTCTTGTTGCCAAGATGTATGAAACAGGTTTCCTCTCAAGGAGCTCGTAGGGGGAGCAGGACCAAGTAGTCATGGAAAGTTTACAAACTCTGTTACGTATGAAGGACCAAGTGGGCCTGGGTTCTAGGACACAGAGACTCCTGTGGCCTCAGTCTATGTGGAAACCTGTGTCTTCAATGGATAAATGAGGCTACTGGTTTGAAACAGGGTAGGGGCTCCAGTCCTGCCCACCTAGCTCCCGCTTCCTCACCCCCACCCTCCGCTATGTCCCCTCCCTCCTCTGCAGAGTCTCAAAGGGTACCCCAGTACTCCACAGAATCAAGTTTGGGAACCACTAGACAAGGCTGAGGATTTGAGGGCAGTCTTGAAGAAAGAGTAAGGTCTTGCCCTAGAGGATTAGAGAGGCAACCCCAGTGTATTGGTCTGGTGGAGCTGCTGTAACAAAGTACCACAACCTGGGTGGTTGTGGAAAGTTCTGGAAGCTGGAAGTCTAAGATGAAGGTGTCAGCAGGGCTCGTTCCTTCTGAGAACGGTGAGGGGGAATCTGTTCCGTGCCTGTTCCATAGCGTCCGCGGGTTTGCCTGTCATCTTTGATTTTCCTTGGCTTATAGAATCTCCTCCTTCATTTTCACATGGCGTTTTCCCCTGTGTCCATGTCGCTGTCCAAATTTCCCTTTTTTATAAGGACGCCAGTCCTATCAGATTAGGGCCCATCCTACTCCAGGATAACCTCATCCTAATGTAACTAACACCATCTACTATTTCCAAGTAAGGTCACCTTCACCGGTAGTGGGGATTAGGACTTCAACATATGAATTTTGGAGGGACAGGAAACACCCCGCGCCAGGAGTAAAGGCTGGTGCAGGAATGAAATGATTGGAGAAGTTCAGCCGGACAGGGGTCCCCAGGTTTGGGGGAAGAGTGTGGGCTGCTAACCCTGGAGACACGTGCACACACAGGATCTGGGACATGTCATCAGATGGAGAAGAAAGAATTAGTGGGAGCTCTTAAAGGAGTGTGGTTGGACTAAATGCATGGATGAGCGTTTGAGGGGACCGTCTCCCAATGTCTGCATCCACTGCCTTCCAAGGAGGCAGGGGGTCCCCACTCTGCTCACTGCAGTACGCCATTGGGCCCTAAATGCCAGCGGACAGCTGGAAGGCTGTGTGTGTGTGCCCGCAGCCCCTCCCTCACCCCGTGCTCCACCTGCCACAGCCCCTCTTGGAAGGGAGGTCCGGAGCGCCAGCCCAGGGAACACAGTGTTTGGATGTGGGGCCTGAGGGGCCCGGGGAATGTAGATTGGGGGTGGCAAGGTGGTCTCAGAACTGTGCCTGGAGCTTATCTGGTTTCTCTCTCTAGACCCCTCCCACGGCTGGGTGTCCCCATGTGCACCCTCCCCTGCCCCACCCCTGCCCTGGCACTGTCAGTGCTTGGATACCCCCGGGCCCTGGCCCAGCAGCTACTTAGCCAGAGGCCTCTGAAAAGCCATGCACGGCCATTGAATCCAGGAGGCCCTATCTGCTCCCTGCGACCCTGGGTCCCAGGCCTGGGGGCTCTCAAGGAGACCTCTGCCGTGCCTCAGGGGAGGACAGTCAGTCCCCCACTCCTCTCCTCCTCCCCGGGAAGCTCCCACTACAACAGCTTTTCTGTTGCCCCAAATGAAAGTCCCCACAGGTGAACCCTGGGGCTGAATCCACTTCCCTTCCCCGCCGCCCCGTGAGGTTCTTCTGGAGGGAATGTTACCACCCGGCCCTTCACAGAGAAATAGGGTGAGTCACTAGTGAGTCAGGAGTGGGGACAGGCGAGGGAACACATGGAACCTGGCAGTTATGCCCATTAATCCCACTGAAAAGGCTTCCCAGCTGACAGGCATTTCTCGTCTGATCTGTGGGGAAGGTCCAGGCACCTTCTCGGAGAGGCCTTTTCTGCCCAGCTCCTTCTGTGGCCCTGGACCTGGGGGAGGCAAGGGAGGGCCTAGCGTCTTGCCGCTGAGGCCGTGGCTCCTCAGAAGATGACATTGGTCCCACCTCCCTGTTAGATGGTTGTGCAGGACCAGAAAGGTGGCGCTGTTGCTCTGAACGGATGCCCCATCACCTGCCCCTGCCCTGGCTCACTCAGGGACACTCTTGCCAGCCCCAGGAGATGCCTTCGCATCCCACCGCAGGGCTCCTGCAGGTGTTGGTGTCTTCTGGACCATCCTTCCTCCGGATCCAGCTGCTGCCTCGTCACCCACTTCCTGTCCTGCTCCGTGTCACCTTCTAGAGACTCCCCGACCCCAAACTCCTTACCCCCTCGCCTCCCTTTATTTATTCCACAGCACTTTTCACCCTGCGACACACTGCACATTGTTCACCTATTAGCTTCTTGTCACATCCATCTGTCTCTGGTCGAGATCAGGGTCCCTGGGGCAGAGCTTTATTTTTTCACTTTGTTCATTGTTGAACCCCAGCCCCCAGCCTGGCAGTGCTGTTCCATAAACATAGAATAATATCATAAATATTTGAAATCTATCTATATATATCATTAAATAAAAATAGCGTGAAGACAAAGGAAAGCTCTCCTCAGTCAGCTGCGAGGTATCAACACAAACGATTTGCTGGTTAATAATGGAAAAGCGGTTATCCATTTCATTTCACAAACTTGGTGTCAAAGAGTTCATTTCCTTTTTTTTTTTTCTTTTATTTAAACCTTATCCGGGGGCTCCTGAGTAGCTCAGCTGGTTGAACATCCGACTTCAGCTCGGGTCATGATCTCACGGTTCGTGAGTTTGAGCCCCGCACTGGGCTCGCTGCTGTCAGTGCAGAGCCCGCTTCAGAAACTCTGTCCGCCTCTCACTGGCCCTCACCCGCTCACATTCTCTCTCTCAAAAATGAATAAACCTTTATTTTTTTTTTTTAAAAACCCACCTTATCCACCAGCTGGTGGGAAACTGAATCTATCATCATTGAGTTGCCTTCCTTTCACCTCCCACCCCCACCCCAAGGTTTGTGTGGAACAAACGGTTGGGGGCTCCCTAGCCACCCCAGCCTCGGTCAGTCTGCTCACTGCTTTCTGGAGGCTTTTGGAGCCCTAGGTCCAGCTTCCTGGGGTGCCCCAAGCGGTGGCTTTCTGAGGCCCTGCTGTCTGTTTAGAGGGGGATGTGGTGGGGGGAAGCCCCGACCACCATAGTAGCACTTGAGGCATCTTCTGCTCAGCCACCCCTCCTAGACCTGGGGGACCCCCTCCCCTCCAGGTGCCCAGCACAGTTTCTTCAGGGGGGCCAGGAAGCTTTCAGCCCCCACAACCCACATGGTCTTAAAGTAAGAGAATCCAAAAGCTCAGCTCCCTTCTTGGAGCGGGGGAGGGAATAAATAATTCAATAGATTATCCTCCCACGAAAGTTACATACTGATGTTTTCTGAATGACTTTCTTCTTTTGTGATTTTTTTTCCACATAGAGCCAACTCAAGGTTACCCTTGCAATAATAGCAGGTCAGGCATTTGCATTCCCACTGCACGCTGCATCGGTGGGCGAGTGGGCAGGAAGGGGGTCGTCAGAGGCTCCGGAAGGGCGCCTGGTGTGTGTGGGCGGTGGTGAACTTGTGCACTGTGCATGAGGCAGAAGGCTGAGGGGGCTGACCCAGCCCCCAGGATGAAGACCGTAAGGTGTGCTGTGTGCAGCTGGCTCCAGGACGCGATCCAGAACATCGGTGGCCCAAGGACTAGACTGAGAGTCGAGACTCCTGAATTCTGGGTCTAGCTTTGCCACCAGCTGGCTGAGAGGTAGTTTCTCACACAGTGCCTCAGTTTCCTCAGCTGTGATGGATGATGCACAGTGTCTCCCTTAGTGGACAGGAGCTTCTGCGGGTGGGGGGGGTGTCCTCCAGAGTGCATCTAGCATGCAACGTGGGATATTTGGTTTGCACAGTGGTCCATTTTGAATTCCTAGATGGCACTTAAATATTGGGGTGACCTAGACTCCCAAGGAGGGAGCAGGGGGGCCGTCGAGGAGATAGCTTAACTCTGTGATACTCTGGTCCAGGGCTCTGGAGACATACGAGACAGCTCTCCTAGTCTGAAAGATGGGAACAGAGAGTTCTGAAGATTTGCCTGAGGTCACCGGGCTCATTAGTGGTCGATCCAGGTTGACCAGACAGCAGCTCTGACAACCATCGCTGTCCTTTCCTGTAGCTTAGGGGTTATTTGTTTTAAGCTTTATTAAAAATTTTGTTTCTTCTTTCATTGATCTCTTTCCCCCCGAGTTTCCCCCCACTTTTTTTTTTTTTACTGTTTGTTTTGTTCTCTGACTTTGAAGTTAAAGCTTTTCTCACACTGCCTGTTCATATTTAAGGGCAAGCCAGTCTCCAGAAGGTTCACTGGAGCCCTGCGAGGTGGGCATTGTCTTGGGACGGTGTTTCCCAGCTGGGAGGATTTTGCCCCCCATGGCGGGACACCAGGCAGTGCTGGAGACAATTTGGATCATCCCCACAGGAGGGTGGGGGGTGAGGTGCTCCTGAAATCTAGAGGGCAAAGACTGAGGGTGCAGCTCAGCACCCCACTCTGCACAGGGCAGTCCCATAGCACAGAACGGCCCAGCCCCAAATAGCAGCAGGCACCAGGTTGAGCAGCCCTCTGCTAGGGCAATCGGGTGACACGAGCCCTATTTCTCCATGCCCCCTCTCTTTTTTTGACCTGGTCTGGTGCCCTCCCCAAACCCACCCTAGCCACCGGCGGGGCAGGGTGTGGGGCGGGTGGGTTTCAGATTAGCGTGTCCGTGAATCCGCAGAAATTGTGTGGGCCAGCTCCCTGCAGCGCAGCCTCCTGACGTCTGTGGGCCGGGCAGGCCGAGTGCCCCCAGCGTCCAGCTGCTCCTGTACAAATCTAGAACAGTCCTCCACTTTCAGCCCCATTCTGCGCTCCTGCCTTCAGGGGCTCCGGATCCCCAGTTTCAGAGCCTTCTTGAGTTGTGCACAGGGAATAGATGTGCTCCTTATAAACAGTCAGGGCTCCACTTAGGTCTAAGGGAATTAATTACCCATCTGCTTTTCGCCTTCCACGGTGTTGTCTCGGGCCCCTTTCATCACCTCTCCAAGCTCACATCCTTATTTATGCCTTTGCTATCATTTCAGTCAGCGTTGGGGAGGCAGCAGAAATAACCAGGTGTGTGGACCAGGAGGTACATCCTTATGCACTCGAGAGCCAGATGTCATTAAATGCTTTGCAGTGTGCCTGGCCCCCCGAGGACAGAAAAGTGCGGAGAGCTCTTCTGGTAGAAGTCTCTAGAGGTGGGGGTGGAGGGACGCACCACATAGGAGGTAGGAGGGCTCTATGACCTTGACCTCGCCAAGCCTCAGTTTCCCTGTGTATATAGCGTGTAGCCTCAGCTCTGCAGGCAGAGGGGAAAGGAGGTGATGGATGTAAGTGAGCTGCGAACAGTGTGCAGGGTTTATTATCGTCATCCTCATGGGTAGCCGTCACCTTTGTCTCCAGCAAGTACGTGACCAAGGCGATGTGTTACTTGGTACAACGGAAAGTGGCTCTGTGGTAGATGGGTTTAACCCAGTGTGTGAGCCTTGAGTACCGACTGCCTCGTTTTCTTGCCAGAAGCCTCCAGTTTGGCTGGCAGAGTGGCGACCAGCTGGCCAATTGGACGGGGCTCTTTAATGTCACGGACGACCCGGCAGTGCAGAGCGGCAGTGACTCCAGCTCCAGGTACAGACCCCCGGCGAATGACCAGGGCAGGGCGGGGTGGGGGGGGGGGGAAGCCATCCTGACTCACCTCATAGCCCCTGCCCCATGGGTCACCCCAGAGCTACCCTCAGGGAAGAAGCAGGCTCCAAGCTTCCTGCATCTCAGCCTTGTCTCCTTTGACAAGAGGGGTGAGGGCTAGATTCAACCACAACAAAGTTGGGACTCACTGCCCCCTCTCTGTCAGGGAAGGGGGAGCTAGAAGGGGTGTGGAGTCTGGGCCTCAAGCTTTCATTTGAGGTGGGGGCTTCGGCTCCATCCCTGCCACAAGGGTTTCGGATGTCAGCCTGCAAGAGCGTGCATCGGGGCTGGGTGTTGGGCGTGGGCTCTTGGCTGGGGAAGAGCCGTTCCCCTCAAGATGGTGCTGACATTTGACATTCATACCATCACGTGGATATTTCTTGCTCTGCTGCCGTGGTTGGAGTTCAATCAGTAATGAAGGGCCCTCTGTGTATTCCGAGCTCAGTGTTTGTTGAATGAAGGAAAATACAATATCCTCAGGTGGGGCACACTCGCTGCAGGGAAGGCGTGGTGGGGAATTCTTTAAGACAGGCAGAACTCTCTGGGTTCAGAGCTGGGTGTGGCTGGAACTGGCCACCAAGGGATTCCAGGGGCCAATTAAGTCGTTAGGTCCCTTAATTTTTGCATTTCTAAATATGTGCTAACTCTCAGGTCTGTTTCCCTGGGAAAGAGGCCCAAGTTTTGCTGTGCATTTTGACATTGATCCCACAGAGAAGTAGTGTGTTTTTCAGGGACCCTCGATATGTGTGTGATTTGGTTCGATGCTTTGAAAAAGTAAAGATGCTCTAGCGTCAGTAAAACGTCATTCGGGGGCAGTGTCCACAGACAGGCTTTTGGGCTTGGGTAGCCTTGGGGAACTGGTCTTATACTGGCCTTTAGGAGTATTGTTCTGTCTGTATGTGAGTGGTGGAGCCCTGGCCGGCTGCTGGGCCCCTGGGCTGCTGGGCCCCTGGGCTGTCACCTGATGAGACCTGGGGGTCCAGTCTTGTCCCTCCCTAGCATTGAGCCTCCAGTGTTGGTCTTTCCACTGCTGCATGACTCGCTCACCTGCATGGGGGGCGGTCTAGGTAGGTGTCTGCCCGCAGGTGTCTGCCTTCCTGGGGAGGACTCTGAAGAACCCCCAAGAGAGGTTTGGCTAGAAGATGCTAATCCTCTGAGCAAGAGGGGACAGGCCCCTTGTGCCACTTCGGAGGAGACTCCTTCCACCTTTTCCTGTTGCTAACAGACTTTCTGGCTTCTCTTTCTGCATTCTGTTGCTAATTTCTTTGCCTCCCTGCCCCACCTCCTCACCCCTCCCTTTCTTCCTGCCACACTTTCTGGTCCCCATTTCTTGCTTCCCTCCCACCTCCTTTCTTAACTACTCCACCTCCCAGTGACCCAGGCCAACCTCCCCTCCCCTGTCACTCAGGATCCCTGAGGGTCGGGGCCACTGCTGGCCTCTATCCATGTGGCTTTGGAGCTAAGGCACCCTTTCTTCCTCATATCCTACCCCCCCCCCCCACCCTGCTGAGTTGATTTCCTCCTGGAGGGCTGCCATTTGACCCAGAGCCCCCTTGGTGATGACCACACATCCCAACTTCTTCGGGAACAGTTCCAGTGTCAGATCCCAGTTTCTGCTTGACCCCGCAAAGTACTTGCTACACATGTGAGAAACCACAGTACGTGCAGTTCCCATGTGTTGGAAATAACGGTGAAAGGTATGCTTCTGCCCTCCTTAAAATGGGTAGGACAGCTCAGGCAGCGGATTTGCAGGGCTTGGGGAGGGAGCGCTTGCTGCTCTGGCAAGCGCTCTTCAGGGTGAAAGCACGTCCTCGCAGTGAACAGCCCACCATGCCTGGAATATGTGCCGTGTCTTGTGATGTTATTCCCCTAGTGAATAATTCAGTGCGTATGCCGTATTTTGTTAGCTATAGCTATGTGGTGTGTCGAAGTGTGGTGAAGTGTGTTATTTATTATTAACACGGTTGGAAGGGAAGTCAGGAGTTACCATATATAACCAGAGGACAAGGAGAGGCAAAAAAAAAAAAAAAAAAAAAAAAAGCAAATGACTCATAAATTGTATATTCAACCAGGAGCCCCAGGAGAAGGAGCAGGTCCAAGCAATCGGTCTGGAAAGCTCCAAATAAGACCACGAAGAAAATCCAGGCCAGAGAGAGCCCCTGAAGGCTGTGGTCAGGTCCTCTCATTGGACATGAGCTAGGAGAAGCCCGGGCCAAATTGGAAAGTGTGTGAGTTATAAAATATACATCGACATACAGCTTTATTAATTCAAGTGCAGGCCTAAACGTGTCTGGTGAGAGTCCTTAGGGGAACTGTTTTAGGGAGCCGATAGGAATAATTTTTAATCAGCAAATGCTGCTATTTAAGTGTGTGCTTTGAACAAGCAGGAAGATCTTAGAAGACGGTGGTCATCACGTCCGGGTTACGTGTCTGTGTTTCTGTCCCCCGCACTAGACAGCGATTGTGCTTCCCGCCTCTGAATTCTCAGCACCCAGCGTGGCACCTGGCTCGTACAAGGGGCTCAGTAAATGTTAATTGAATTAAAAACTGAATCAAGCAGGCACGTAGTAAAGGCTGTTGGTCAAGAAGCTAACTTAAATGTCAGTGTTGCTGAATTCTCCCTTAGGGATCTATCCCTTGGCATGAATCTGTCTCTGGCACGGTCTTTGAAAATTAATCCCCAGAGGGGAAGCGCATTGAATCACAAACTCATTCACAGTTGGAATGACGGGAGAATGTTCTCTTGAGAAGAGCAGGTAGTAGGGAAGTCTGAGAATTCTGGGCCGGCGGGTGGGAAAAGGGAGGCTGGGGGGATGCGGGGGGGGGGGATGGCTAAAGAGTAGAGAGAAAGCAGCGAAGGCAGATTATGTACCTCTGCAAGAAGCCCTCCCAGACACCTCCCACAGAGCATTGCGGCAATTCTGGAACGGCGGATGAGGGCGTGGGGAGAGCTCCTGTCCTTCATGGCCAGCTCAGTGCTTTGGGCCCCGTGGCCCGGCCCAGCTGCCTGCCTTGGAGCACCCTTGGCTATCATGGTCCTGCAGGGCGGCCAGTGTTGCATTCGCTGTCTCCGAGTGTCCCAGGGAAAGGACCGAGTCAGAGAGGCTGAGGAGCTGAGGGCCTCTGGGGTAGGAGTTCTCCCGGGGCTGACAGCACAAAGGGCTTCACTCAGTTTCTGCCAGCCAGGCCCCTGCCCCACATCAATGCCTTATCATCCTGCCAGTGTCCACCTCCCACCCCACCTCCTCCTTGAAGCCTTCCTGGATAGCCTCTCTATATTCTATAAGAAGTGTCTGCACAGAGGGCTGTTTCTATCGTCTCACACACAGAGAACTCTCCACCAAGTGCACATACCCTTTTCTGTGCTTGTCCAGGTATTCATTCCCCAAATCCCGAGACCCGGGCTGGACTGCCTGTGCGTGCCTCTCCAGGGTCCTCCAGACCTTCCAGCTTCAGACACAGCCCCCAGGCGGCCTGACTGGCCGGCCTCAGGGCCCTTCTCCCAGATTCTGCACAGCCTTGGCCCTCCCGGTCTGGGTGATAGGGCAAGAGGCCGTGTGCAAAGACAACTCCAGGAACTTTTCTCTCTGATGTCTAGCGCAGAGCTGGCCCCAGGCCACTGCCCACCGGAGCTGCCCGCTCCTGGGACAGCATTCTCCCCCCGCTGCCGGGCTTTCAGGTCGGGGTGCAGGGGACTTCCCAAGTTGGGGAGGGGTGTAGCACCAGCCATGGGAGAAAAGGCAAGCCCCAAACTGATGTGACAAGAGACTCTGCTCCACAGAGAGTGAGCCGGCTGAGTGTCCAGGGTCCGGGCCGGAGCCCGTCGCTCTGGGGTGAGGTGTGTGTGCGTGTCTAGCACGTACGGTGCAGCACAGGGGTAGGGATTGTCAGCTGGAATTCAATTTAGCATTTTATTATGCCGTATTCGGTTGTTCCCTAATTGTTCCAAGATAGTGTGTAATTAGGTAATAAATTTGCATGGCACGGATGGCGAGTGCACCAAGAGCTCCGTGTGGAGGTCGGGGCGGGGGGTGGGGGGCAGGATCTGGCCGGGATCTTGACAGGCGATGCCCACGGTCAAGTGCAACGGGGGCTGATGGCATGCCCGGCACTGTGCGGGGTGCCTGCACCCGCTCCTGCGGTTCCTCCCCACCCTCCAGTGTTTGAGGCGGGTCCTGTCATAACCGTCATTTCACAGGTGAGGAAATTGAGTCCCTGCTTGCAAGTGGTGGGGGACGGAGCTGGCTCACACCACGTGCCATGTGACTCCAGACTCCCCAGACGGGCAGGCCGTGCCAGACTGAGGGATTGTCCTTCCTGGACTGTGGGTAGGGTCGGGTGTTTGGGTACATCTTTAGGGCCTCTCAGCTTCGACCCCCCTTCGCTTTGCCGCCTTTTATCCTCTGTGTCTTTCTCCCACCCCCTTGTGGTTAGTGCTTTCTTGACTGTTACCCCTGACAAAGGCTTCCTTCTACCTGCTCCTGAAGGCTCTGCATTTCAAAGAGGAGCCAGCCCTTGGGGCAGGGTTACCCCAGGGAAAGAATGTTCCATGCGCTGCACACCTGACTTGTGGGTGGAGGCTGGCTTAGCACCAGCCTTTCTGGTCAACTTTTAAGTCTGTGGGAAAGGACAAAAAATAAATAAAAAGAGGGAGGGCGTTCTTTCGGGCTCCATCCAGCTGGGAAGAATTTGGAGAATCAGGTTTGGCAGAATGTTCTGGGCTGGGTGCTGGAAAAGCAAAACAAGATGGTGCAGCTTCTGCGTCTCCTCTCAAGTACCTGACATGGGCCTCTGGTGGCCATCGGGCAGGAGGCTGTCTGTGGAGGCCAGGTCGCTGGTGTCCTGGGACTCGTCGAGTGGTGGTGTCCCGTGTGGTTAAGTCCCCCTGGCCCTCGAGCTTTGTGGCCCTTGGCTGGGTCCGAATTGAGTCTCCTTGGCAAATGGCCACTTGGGCGAATGGTTCTGTGCCCCAGTTCCCTCATCTGTTAAACTCCCATGTTGTTCACTCACTAGTGGTGGGGTCCTCTGAGAGGACCTTCTGGGGAAGATCTGGGCCCCAGCTTCGCCCCAGTTCACGGCTGGGTACGAGGACTTCCCTCGCTGAGCCTCGTTTCCAGATCAGATGATCAAAGGTGCCTGCCAGGGCCTCCCCCAGGTCTGCTCCCAGGATAGAAAGGCAAAGGGGGGCGGGGTCCGGCTGGGAGGACCAAGCATGCACCTGAGAAGCAGTTTCGGAGGCTCCCAGAGAGTAAGGCACTCGAGGCTGTCCCAGTGTCACACTACGTGCAGTGCTCGCACGGCCTGCACCTTCTCCGTCGGTGGCCGTAACGACCGTGCTGGGGCAGGGGTGTTGGGGTGGCGGGGCTCACAGAGGCTGTCCTCCCCTCTCACACCTCCTCGTGCAGATGTAAACCTTCCCTCTCTCACCCTCCACTGGGGCCCCTACGGAGCACTTAGGTCTAGTCCTTCTTCCTTTGATGGGTCCTGTGGCGGGTCCTTCACATGCTGGGGGAAAGCCCCTCTTCCTATCTCAGCCGGACCGAGGCTTCCTGGTCTCACTGTCGCCATCTGGGCCGGCTGCTACCACAAAGCACCATGGACCGGGTGGCTTCGAAGCAGCTGACTGTCACAGTTCTGTAGGCTGGATGTTCGGGATTGGGGTGACAGCACAGTCAGGGTCCGGTGGGAGCCCACCCTGCCTTGCACACCATCATCTTCTTGCTGTGCCCTCGCAGGGTGGGAAGAGGGCGAGAGAGCTCCGCAGGGTCCACTGATCCCATTCGTCAGAGCTGCACCCTCATGACCTGATCACCTCCCAAAGACCCCCGCCTCCTAATGCCGTTCCATTGGGGGTTAGGATTTCAGCATGTGGATTTTGGGGGGCACACACCTTCAGTCGTGGCAGTCACTCAGTGCTCGTCACGCAGACTCCCGCGGTCACTGTGTCTGGCACCTCCCACTTCCGTTCTCACCTCAAGCCATGCCAGCGGGGCATCTGCCTCCCAGCTCCCTGAATCTGCTCTTGTCAAGGTCACTGATGACCGTCTAGTTGCTGGGGCAGCGGGACCCCCTCCATCCTCCTGTTCTTTCTGGACAGAGCCGACCCTTCTGTCCTGGAAATGTTCTTGGCTTCGGTGTCACTGGGCGCTCTGGGTTTTCCTTCTTCCCACAGACTTTCCTTCTCAGTCTCACTATGTCCTTTGTCACTTGACTCTGGAACATGTATGTCTAACCCCGGCCTCTGCACCGGGCTGCAGACGTGTGGGTCTGACTGCCTGCTCACGATCTCCTCCTGAGTGTCTCAGAGTCCCGGCAGCCTTACCGTGGCCCAGGGGCTTCTGATTTCTAGACACGCCATGCATTGTCGTTGTCGTTGTCCCCTCCTCTGGAAATGGCTCTGTGATGCAACCACGTATCCAAGCTAGACTCCTAGGAGTTACTGTTGATGTCTCTCTTTCCTTTTCGCTGTTTAAATCCTGTCATCAGCTTATCCTTAACCCATTTCCCACGCTGTCTCCTTCCCACACGTCTTAGCTGCCACTCTTGCCGCGCAGTCCGTCTTCCCTGCATCGGCCAGAGGGAATGTTTTCATCAGACGGGCTGTACTGAGGGGCAGCTTGACCTGGTGCCGCTCGCCACTCTGGCCTCAGTTCCTCTCGCTGTCCGCCCCACCGCCCCCACTGCCCTGTCCCTGCAGCCCGCTGGCCTTATCCCTCCTCAGGGTGTTTGTGCTTATTCGCCCTTCCCTGTCTGCAATGCTCTTCCTGCGCTCCTCCTGAGGGCTCCATCTCTGTTTGTTCAGAGATGCCTCCCTTGACCTCCTACCAGCCTTCCGGGTCCCCTCCAGCCCCCTATCCTGTCTTATTATAGAGCTCATCACCACTTGGCACTACATTGCATTACTATTTCGTTTGTCTCCTCCTGTGGAAGTCCACGAGGGCGGGGATTTTATCTGGCTTGGTCACCACTGCATCCTGGCCTAAAACGGCACCTGGCCCATAGTGGTGGATCAGTTAATCTTCGGTGAGTGAAAGAGGGGACAAGCCATCCATCGAGGGGAGTTGTGTATAGTCCAGTTTACTACGGACTGAGCTGGGGAGCATGCCGGGGGCAGTGGGCACATTAGAGGGAGAACACAGAAGGCTGCCAGGAAGCTGACCTCTGAAGTACCAGCAGCTAGGAAGACACGGCAGAGACACCCCTGCAGTGAGAAAAGAGGACTGACTCACGCCCCTGGTGCTGGGAGGGAGAGAAGGACCCCAAAGGGAGCAGAGGTGGCCAGCTGGGTCGGGGGGAAGTACGAGGAGGCCAGTACAAGGCAGCGGTTAGCTTGGGCCCCGGGGGTGGGGAATGGAGGTGAGGCACAGCAGCGGGGTGGCAGGGCACCTGGAGGCGTGCCAGGTGATTGGGCCGGATTTTACAGAGGGGAGTTTTCCAAGGCTCCCAGGTGCGGCGCGTGCAATCTTGTATGGAGTCTCTGCCCCACTGGGTGTGGGGCCCCGCAGAGCCGCTGGCTGGCGGAAGGAGTGGCAGCAGGCTTTGCCCCTGACCCCAGCCCCCATCCCACGCCCGGAAAGACCCTCCAGGGAAGCTCTCACTGAGAGCAGATCACGGGACTCTCAAGGGTTGCATTCGGAACATCAGGCTTTCTTAGCTGTCCGTTCTGATCCTCCAAGCCCCTCTGCAGATCCCCATGGACGGATGAGGAAATGGTGGCCCAGAGAGAGCCAGCATCCAGTCTGGGGGCCGAGTCAGGTCTCTCTACCATCCGGGAAGGGGGGAGTGGCTCCTCTGGGCAGCTGTGACCTGTAGTCGTTGACAGCCCAGCTCTTCTTGTTTCTCGCTGCACCTGTTTGAGAAGACACTGCAGTTCTCTGAATTGTCAGGCTGCAATTTTCAGACTCTGATTTCTGTGCGTTTGCTCTGACGGGTAGTGTGCTCTCTCGAGAAGGCAGCCGTCTAGCCCTGAAATAGCATGGAGCTCACTGAAGGAGAGGGGGTTGCCCACCGAGAAAGCCCCCCCCTCCCCCCATAACTGTGGCTTGTCAGAATCAGGGAGAGGGAGTGCACTGCGGTCACCGAAGAACATAGATTCTGGGCTCCTGAAAGCCTGAGGTCCGCTTTTCAGCGCCCTCATTTATGAGCTGAACGACTTCGGGCAAGTTGCTTTACCGGAAATCTTGGATATAAAAATGGGGAAACAATGCCTGTCCTCATAGGGCTGTTGGGAGGATTAAACAAGACAAAGTTAGAGTCCAGTCTCAGGCTGCCACATACAGTTGTGCAGGATGCGCACTGCACAAAGATACCCAGCCAAGGGGTCAGGCAGGGTTGACATCCAGCTCACTCTCACTTGATAAACCATGTGACGGGCATGTGGCTTAATTCCTCTGGAGAAAAAGGTACTTTTTCCTAATTTGCACAGAGGTGCCATACCCTCACTGTGTTCCCACCCAGTGTGGAATAAATAAACCCCTCTGTGGTCCTCTGAAACTCTGTACCAGGTTTGAGAAGAGTGCAGGGGTTCAGATTGCTGAGCTGGGGCCACTTCCCTGCTCCCTGGGCTGGTGGAGACTCTTGAACACCATCAGCACCTGGGGAGGAGGGGCAGTGTTAGAAAGCTGAATGCATGGTACCTCATCTGGTACCAGCCAGTGCTTGCTGGGGCTCAAAGTTCTGTGCCCTCCAAGAAAGACCCCATGGTCCGGGGCGCCTGGGTGGCTTAGTCGGTTAAGCATCCAACTTCGGCTTAGGTCACCGTCTCGCGTGGTTTGCGAGTTTGAGCCCCGCACTGGGCTCTGTGCTGGTGGTGCAGAGTCTGCTTGGGATTCTCTCTCTCTGCCCCATCCCTACTTGCGCGCGCTCTCTCACTCAAAATAAATAAATAAACTTAAAAAAAAAAAGCCCCCATGGTCCTGATGAAGTTCTGGAGGGGGTTCAGGCCAACAGGAGGGTCCTCTGAGGGCCAGGCTCACGGAGGAAGGCTGGCAGGGATGCGTGCGGGCCCCTGGGCACGCTGACAAGAGGCCTCCTCAGCCTGCAAAGCCGGAGCCGGCGTCTGGGTAGGAGGAAGGAAACTAACATGCCGGACTGCCGCGGTCACCTCTGCGTCTGTCTTCTCACTTAGCGGAGGCCATCCCCCGCTGGCCAGGCAGCCTCCGCCACCCCCCGCGGTCCCTGAGGGCACAGAGGAGGGGCCAGGATGGAGGCGGCTTGGCACCGGTCCCGGACTTGACTGCCGGAAGCCAAGTGGCATCTGAGATGAGCTGGTCTGACCGGCTGTGACTATTTATACCTGGGAGGTGCCAAATGCGATGCCGGGGCCCCTCCCCTTTGCGCTGGGCAGAGATCGTCTTTCGAGAAATGGACGAAGAGACGGTGACTGACTCACCTTGAGAGGCCAAAGGAGTTGAGAAACTTGGAGAGACTGCTTGTTGGAAAGTTGGGAGGCTCGAGCTGTGTTGTGGGAGGTCTAGGACATAAATAAAAGGGCATTTATTAGTGCTTTCCTAGAGCGAAAGAGTCATAACCCCGTTACAGAAAACTTATAACAATACAGAAAAGTCTTTTAAAAATCCCTCACAGTCCCATTATTCACAGAAGCCCCCCATCGGGGCCTTGTTGCGGCCTTTCCCTTTGGCCTGTGCGTTCACATACATATACAGCGTTCTCTTGGGAGGGCACAGTGTTGTAGCTTGTGTTTCCCATTCGGCATCATCCCGGGAGCATCTTCCCACGTCATCCACGTCATCACACGAGGAAACGGAAGCATCGTTTTTGATGTCCGCCTAACAGTTCGTGTCCGGGCCAAACAGGGGTTCCCACGCTTTGTCCAGAGCGCAGTCCTTGGGTGTCCCGTCAGGAGCGGAATCTGGGGGAAATATGATCTTATTTCCTCAAGTGTTATCTTTAGAGATTGGGATGGAGCAGCGCAGCTCAGAAAAGCAAAGCCTGGGTAGGAAGGAGACGGGAGCACAGGCTACCGGCTCCATTGCCAGACGGCAAACGTGGGGCTTCGGACCCAGGCGTGGAGCGGTTGTGACAACTTGGTGTGGAGCGTTTTCAGGGTAGCTGGGGTTCAGTATCGTCATGTATGGCAAGACACACAGATGTGGGATTCACTGCCATGAAGGAAGAGGATTTTATACTCACACACCCCTAGACGCAAGAGGCACACCGCATCGTGCAGGGCTACACAGGGGCCACAGGCAGGTCAGGAGGCAGAGAGAGTGGCGGCGGGGGGGAGTGGGCAAGAGCCTTATGGTGGTTTCTATGGAAGACACAGGTGAGGCAGGTGCCACAGGCACGGGACTGGTTAGTCTGAATGATTTCAGTGGGCTCTGGGGCCTAAGGGCTGTCCCTCGCCATGTGGTTCCTGGTCCTGGGATGATCAGGGCAGGGGGAAAGAGGCCCTGGATGTGAGAGGAGCGGTGGTGTGGGTTATGGGCTCTGGGTTGGTTTGTTCGCATAGGAAAGGTGTGCTCTCAGGGGGTTATCATCTCACGGAATTGGCTAGCCCCAGGGTCAACAAGGCCCCCATGTTCAAGCATCAGAAATGCGTCGTTTCTGCATGGAGTCTGCCGCAGAGATGGGTGATCAGGGACATTCCTGTGTCCAAGCAGAACACAGCATGGGCTTTATCCCCAGGGTGGCAGGGGAGAGGTTTTCTAGCAGCAGCGGACGGAGGACGCCAGCCAGTCCTGTTGGCGGAGAAGCTTCCTGAGGTGACCCGTGCCTGACTCAGCTCTGCCATCAACCAGCCGAGGGCCAGAAGCAAGGTGCTGACTCTCTGGCAACCCTTGCCCTTTAATGGCAGGAGAGAGGAGAATGAGGAACACACATTCCTTGGGCTCTTCCTGTGTGCCAGGCACTGTGCTGGTGCTTTCCATGAAGTTCTCATCAATATCTTCTCTCAGCCCTGTCACACAAGTACCACCCTTTCTTGTGTGTGGATGTCACAGATGAGCACACTAAGGCTCACAAAAGTGATGGGCCTAGGGTGGCTCCTGGGGTTAGAGAAAGAGCGTGACCCAGTTCTGAAGGCCTGTCCACCTAACAGCCACCAAACACAAGGCACGAGACCATTTGGAGCCACCGCCCTGCCTGGTTCCCTGGATGGGTGAGGTTGGGGGTTCGGGGGAGCAGGAGACGGAGTGGAGGCTGGCAGAGGGAAGGTGGGGATGGTCTCATGGAGGTAATGGAGGGGCTGCCTGATCTTTGAAAATTTCTTCCTCGTGTTTGTGGTTCATTCATCCACAGTCTCACTCTGGCTTGGTTAGCGCGTGGGAAACACGGAGGGAAACTTGGGATCATATTGGAGTGCTGGCTCGGGCCTTGGCTGCCACCTCGTTCAAACAGATCGTTTTAAGGAGGAGAAAGAAGAGGCCCAGAGAGGGGAAGCGATGTACCGAAGTCACACAGCTGGATTTAGGGGCATATCCAAGATGTGTCTGCCAGACTCCCAACCCCCTGAGAGCTCTGGGCTAAGTCTCCTCCAAAATAACTCCTGCACCCTTTGAATCTGGAGCTTTTCTTAGTAGCAGCCTGAGATCACAGCTTCAGATGACCCAGTGGATTCCAGAGGACCTAGTGCCACTGGCTCTGGTTGCAAACAGTGATCCTTGTGATAAGATACCAGACCTCACTTACCAGTGTGTCACTGGAAAATGATGTGAGTTACAGCCAAGGTCTTGGACTTTTCCGGTGGCCTCATGCTGACCCCTTGTTCCTAATTGTAGAGAACAGAATCCATTTAGCTAGTGAAAGCAGAAAGGGATTTATTTAGGGTACAGCTAGCTCAGAATCATTGGGAACGTTGAAGAAAGTACCGAAGGCTGAGCCTCCCAAACTGCACCGTGAAACGGGGCCTCCGTGAGAGCTGCTGCCTCTGATATAATCATGAAGGTGCTGCTACCGCTTGCAGTTTCCGAGAGCCACGCCACTTCTGCCACTTTCTGCGCCAGCAAAACAACGCCTGGAGCCTTGTCCTTGTTTACCTGTAACCCAGCTCTGAATCAGGCTCATGCAAATGCTTCTGATTGGTTGAACCTAAATTATATCCAAACCCTAGCTGCAAGGGAGTCTGGGAAATGTAGTTTTTAAGCTTTCTGGTCTGTAGTACAAAAGGTGCAGGAGTAACAGACAGAGTCCCTGTGTTTGAGATAATCACAACACGGTTTGGAAGGGGAAACAGAGCTAAAAACAGACTGTTATAATACAACGTTATTTCCTCTAATTAAGAGACGAAGTAAGAGGGACCCCAAGAGTTGGGGGTCAGACAAGGCTTCACACAAGTAGGGACATTGAGCTGGGTACTGAAGGATCAACGTGGGTTTGCCAGATGAGAAAGACAGAGAAAGGTTTCCCCAAAACATAAGGGAAACCGAGAGAAACAGGGGAGTGTGGTATTTTGGGAATCCTCAATGCCCAGCTCTTATTAACTCTGCTTCAATTCTTTTAAGACGTGAGAACAAGGAGCCAATTTCATGAGAACAAGGAGCCAATTTCATTTTGTAAATAGGAGCCAATTTGTTCTATAAAATGTTTTAATAGATGGGGTGCCTGGGTGGCTCGGTCAGTTAACCGACTTCGGCTCAGGTCATGATCTCGCAGTTTGTGAGCTCGAGCCCCGCGTGAGGCTCTGTGCTGACAGCTCTGAGCCTGGAGCCTCCTTTGGATTCTGGGTCTCCCTCTCTCTCTGCCCCTCACCCGCTCTCCCTGTCTCTCCCTCTCAGTCTCTCTCTCTCAAAAATAAATAAACATTAAAAAAGTAAAAAGAATAAAATGTTTTAATATTTAAAAATATTACTTAAAATTACTTAAAATATAACTTTAAAACTTAACTATTAAATTATATGAAAATTAATAACATAATTTAAAATATATGTTTTAAAGTATTAAATATGATATTATCATGTATGGAAGTTATTTAAAATACACATATTTTAAAAAGAAGCCAGCTAATCTGGTAAAATGCCTTTCTCTGTCTAAAGCAACACATCCATGAGTTTGTACATGTAAATTGGGCGTGCGAGAACATATGTGGAGTAATTGCCCCCACGTGTTGGGAAGCTTTCTGGGGAATGCTCGAAGAATGACTTTTAGATCCTCGGTTGTGGCCCACAGGGCCCCTGGGGGCAGCTCTGGGGCCCCTCTCCCACTTCCGATTCTCCAGAGCTACCTGTCTCGAGGCTGTTCACGTTGATGGTGGTCCCACCCACCACAGACTTCTTGATTCTGTGGTGTTAAGCTGTTCTGGGATCTGATCCCCCAGCCGAATCTGGCCCAGCCTTTTCTTTCTTTTTCTTTTTTTAATGTTTATTTTGGGGGGGGGTGGGGAGGGGCAGAGAGAGAGAGAGACGGGGACGGAGGATCCAAAGCAGGCTCTGTGCTGAGCGCAGAAAGCCCAATGCAGGGCTTGAACTCACAAACTGTGAGATCATGACCTGAGCTGAAGTTGGACACTTCACTGACTGTGCCACCCAGGCGCCCCTGCCCCAGCCCTTTCTGAGCAACCTCCAGAGAGAGAGGCCCTGAGGAGTGGCCCCATCCTGCCTCTGTGGCCCAGCCCAGCAGTGAACTACTGTGTTTTGTCTGCGGGAAGCCTTCCCCCACCCGCCGTGCTCTTCCTGCCCTGGGCTGGTGGAACTTAAGGTGCGAGGGGGGTGTTTTTAAGGTCTCCTCCCCCAGTGGCTGTGGGAGGCCACAGGGCCCTTTTCAGGGGCCACCAGCTGTCCTTATAGGTGCATGGACAAGAGCAGCCTCAAGTCAACCTGTAGGTTCATGGCCCTGCTTTGCCACCCACCATCTGTGTGGCTGTGGGCGAGTGAGTCAACTCCCAGAGCTGATTCTGGATGCTTGTGATGATCCCTTATGACCTGGAGCTCCATCTATCTAGCCTCAGTCTTCTCAGCTGCCAAATGGGGAGAAAGAAACATCAGTCTCACCTAGTCACAGTGCAGGCATGAGAGTCGAGTGAGCTAATGACATGTAGAAAAGGCAGAAGATCTTAGCTGTGTTTGAGGCTGTCGCCGTGTGGCACTTTCCCACGGGGAGGAGAAAGGGGCAGGAAAGGGCAGGACCGGTTGAAAGTCTGGGTCTCACTGCTGCCACTCCCAATGCTGCCTCTGTCAGGGACTGATCACAGGCAGCTGGAGAAGGAGACGGTGCTCAGAGCATCCTGCCCCTTCCCTTCTCCTTTGCAGCCACTAGTTTGGAACCCAGCCTGCTTCAGAATGTCATGATTTGCTGAGATGAGTTCACGCCGTGTAAAGGCTTATAGTCCTGGGATAGTAGGGTGCTCTGAGTAGTCAACCACCCAGTGATCAACCCAGAGGGCCCCCGAGGTCCTGGCGCCCCCCACCAGGTCATCTGCTGGGGTGGGACTGATGTGCTGTATTTATTTGACCAGGATAGACCCACCCCCAACGAGAGCCCTGCAGTCCCCCCAAAAGTCTGGCCGGCTTCTCTGCATAGTAACCTCTGTCCCTGTTGGTTCCCAGGTACTTTGAATTTTACGAGGGTCCATTTGAATATAACTCCACAAGATGCCTGGAGCTGAGACACGAAATCTTGGAAGTGAAGGTGCTGTCCATGTGAGTGTGGTCGGGGTGGGTGGTGGGTGCAGGGGGGTCGGTGCACGGGGGATGGGCTAGGACCAGGGGGCGGGGTGGGGCACGGGCCCAAGGAGACTGGAAGGTGGCAGATCCCAGCAGAGCGAGAATTAGGTCTTCTTCTCCCCCAGGGCCTCTGGCATTTGGAGAGCAGGGATAATTGTGCATTTGATGAAAAAAAGGCCAGGTTTGCAAGGTCACCTCTGGTGACTCAGGGGATTCAGTCCCTGTCTCAATTACCAGTCTCTGTGATACTATCGCCGGGCTGTGATGGTACAGAAACCGAAGAGGACAAGGGAGCATCTGCCCTGAAATCCAGTCTTCCAGTGGAGGCGTCAGCCCTCTTGCTATTGCCTTTTAAAAATTTTATACTGATTAAATTTCTTCAATTTTGTTGTTTGAGTGATGCAACATTCGAGTAGTACAAAAAGGTATACAGTGGAAATTCCCCCGCCCAGAGCCCCCCATTTCTAGTCACAGGCAACCTATGTGTCCTTGTACATGTTCCCAGGGAGTCTGCATAAACCAGCATCTGTGCGTGGATCTGTTTGTTTCTTTGTTTGCACACATCACAAAAGAACTGTACTTTCTGCTCCTCACTCAACAAGACAAACCTATGGCTCTTTTATCTTATTTTTTTTTAATTAATTTATTTTTTTAATATAATTTATTGTCAAATTGGCTTCCGTACAACACCCAGTGCTCATCCCAACAAGTGCCATCCTCGATACCCATCACCACTTTCCTCTCCCCTCCATCAACCCTCAGTTTGTTCTCAGTATGTAAGAGTCTCTCATGGTTTGCCTCCCTCCCTCTCCTTAACTATTTTTTCCCCTTCCCCTTCCCATGGTCCTCGGTTAAGTTTCTCCTGATCCACATATGGTGAAAACATTGGTATCTGTCCTTCTCCGCCTGACTTATTTCACTTAGCATAACACCCTCAAGTTCGATCCACGTTGCTACAAATGGCCAGACTTCATTCTTTCTCATTGCCACGTAGTATTCCATTGTATATACACACCACATCTTTTTGATCCATTCGTCAGTTGATGGATATTTAGGCTGTTTCCATGATTTGGCTATTGGTGAAAGTGCCGCTTTGAACATTGGGGTACATGTGCCCCTATGCATCAACACTTCTGTATCCCTTGGGTAAATCCCCAGCAGTGCTATTGCTGGGTCATAGGGGAGTTCTATTGTTAATTTTTTGAGGAACCGCCACACTGTTTTCCATAGCGGCTGCACCAGTTTACATTCCCACCAACAGGGTAGGAGGGTGCTCGTTTCTCCACATCCTCGCCAGCATCTCTAGTCTCCTGTTTTGTTCATTTTAGCCACTCTGACCGGCGTGAGGTGGTATCTCAGTGTGGTTTTGATTTGTATTTCCCTGATGTTGAGCGACGCTGAGCATCGTTTCATGTGTCTGTTGGCCATCTGGGTGTCCTCTTTGGAGAAGGGTCTGTTCATGTCTTCTGCCCATTTCTTCACTGGATTTTTTGTTTTTCAGGTGTGGAGTTTGATGAGTTCCTTGTAGATTTTGGATACTAGCCCTTTATCTGATATATCATTTGCAACTATCTTTTCCCATTCCGTCAGTTGCCTATTCGTTTTGTTGATTGTTTCCTTTGCAGTGAGAAACTTTTTATCTTGATGAGGTCCCAATAGTTCGTTTTTGCTGTTGATTCCCTTGCCTTTGGAGATGTGTTGAGTAAGAAATTGCCACAGCTGAGGTTGAGGAGGCTGTTTCCTGCTTTCTCCTCTAGGGTTTTGATGGTTTCCTGTCTCACATTCAGGTCTTTCATCCATTTTGAGTTTATTTTTGTGTATGGTGTGAGAAAGTGGTCTATTTCATTCTTTTGCATGTTGCTGTCCTGTTCTCCCAGCACCACCTGTTAAAGAGGCTGTCTTTTTTCCATTGGATACTCTTTCCTGCTTTGTCAAAGATTAGTTGGCCATACAATTGGGGGTCCAATTCTGGGTTCTCTATTCTATTCCATTGATCTGTGTGTCTGTTTTGTGCCTATGGCTCTTTTATAACCAATGGGGGAAAAGCGCATTCCATGCGGAACATTTCAGTGTGTGCTCACCCCCTCCTTCTCTCTCACATAGGACTACCATGAATTCATCGTCCACTGAGAAGAGTTTTGTGATTTAATTTCAAATAAAATTCCTATGTGTTTGAAAACAGTTCTATCTGGATGTGCAAGGAATATGGTTGATTCAGGGTCAGGTGGTGTTAGGGTGCTCTTGCAGACTCGTGGGCCCCTGCCGTGAAACCTGGGAGACCACTGTCTCTGGCCCACAGGCAGGAGCCACAGCTCCTTTAGCAATTTGACATGATTTCCATGTAGTGCGGGTCATAGAGATGGTCCCAGGGGTCTGGCAGACCTGGGGTCTTACAAGCTCTGCATCTTTATACAAATTACTTAACCTCTCTGAGCCTTTCCTTACCTATAAAAATTTGGGACACTATTACCTAGCTTTGAAGGGTTGCCATAAAGACTAGATGAAATAACCTATGTGAAAGCAGATAGCCCCGCGGTCCGCATCCACAGTAGCACACATAAAAGGTGCTCAATAAATGTTAATGTGCCGCCCTCCCTTTTCTTTCCTTTCTGGAGCCACTACCAGCAGCTGCAGCTTTTCTGGGCTGTCATTCAGAATCCATAAGCTTAGTAGATGCAGGAAAGCTCCAAGAAATGCACTGGGAATAGCTGCGTTGTTTCTGGTCCCTGCACCAACCAAGGGTCTGTGTACCTTCTCTAGAGGTAAACATGTGAGCACCTCCCATCAACTCCACCAGCCCTCGGCTGCGCACACGCCATGGTCTCTGCCCTCATGGAGCTCACGGCGCAGCAGGGAGGCAGATGTGAATAACTACCCTAGGGAGACAAGGGGATGGCAGGGAGCTTGACCTTGGCTGGGGTGGGGGAGGGGGTTGTCAGGCAAAGCTTCTCTGAGGAAGGGATGCTGGCGCTCCCATTGGACGGGCGATAGGAGTTAAGTAGGCCAGGAAGATTCCAGATTGAGGTTCCAGTCTGTGCAGAGGCCCTGTGCCAGGAGGAAGCCCGCTGTGTCCCATGCTCTGAAGGGTCAGGGCAGCTTGAATGCCAGTATGAGAGGGGTCCCAGAAGCCATGTGGCTGGGAGGGCAGATGGGGGCCCGACCTTATGGGGCCTTGTGGTGTGGACTGGGATCCAGATTCTATCACCATCTGAGGGCTGTGGGAACCCGTGAGAAGCCCTTAAAGAGGTGGCGGTGCGATGTGTGCGATGTGCCTGGTTGAGGAGTTGGGATTTAGTGGCAAACATGGCCACCCGGGCCTCAGGCACAAGCCAAATTCATCAGCTCCTAAGCAGAGATCCTTTGTCTTTTCCCAGAATTCAAAGACCCCTGGCCCTTAACCGTGTCATTCTGGAAAACCATAGCACCCCTGTTGACAACATCTTTTTATTTATTTATTTATTTATTTATTACATTTTATTTATTTTTGAGAGACAGAGATAGACAGAGCGTGAACAGGGGAGGGGCAGAGAGAGAAAGAGACGCAGAATCTGAAGACAGTCTCCAGGCTCTGAGCTAGCGGTCAGCACAGAGCCCGACACGGGGCTCGAACCCACGAACCGTGAGATCGTGCCCTGAGCCGAAGCTGGATGCTCAACCGACTGAGCCACCCAGGCGCCCCTCCTTTAGTGTTTGCAAAGGCGAGTAATTACTTTTTACATTATACAATGCAGATAGTTTCTTCTGGTCGAGACCCAGAGATCTGAGAGACCCATAAGGTGGTCATCCTTCTATATAACTTCCTGTTCCGCAGGCCGGGGGCCTAAACTACGGAACTTCATACGCCACAGTTCTGGAGGCTGGAGGTCTGAGACCGAGGTGCTGACAGGGAAGGCTTCTTCTGAGGCCTCTCTCCTTGCCTTACAGATGGCCACCGTCTCCCTCTGTCTTCACATGGGCTTCCTTCTGTCCCTCCTGTCTGTGTCCTAATTTCCTCTTCTAATGAGGACATCAGTCATATTGGTTTAGGGCCCACCCTAATGACCTCATTTTAACTTAACTACCTGTGTAAAGACCTTGTCTCCAAAGACTCACATTCTGAGATCTGAAGGGTTAGGATTTCAGCATGGGCGTTTTGAGGGAGAGACAATTCAGCCCATAATAGTCCCTGTTGCAGCTTCCATTCAGGGACCAAAGTCAAAATGACCCAGGTCCTACATGACAAACGTGGTGGGATTGGGGCGGGGGGAGAGGAACCTCATGCTTCCTGTGATCTGTGCACACCTTTGTCCCGTTGTGGATGCATGTCTGGTGCTCCCCATGTTTAGCTCGAGCTCTCATCTCTGCCCTTGGGCACCCTCTCTGGTCTCCTGAGCTGAGCAGTCGTCCCAGCTGGTGACCCCTGGACCTCGCACTCCCCCATATCTTCCAGGGCACTGGCCTCCCTGTGGTGCCCGGGGCTCTGAAAGGAGAGGAAAGGCAGAGGCTATTTGCAGGGCATTGGCGTGAGGCTAGTGGGGACAGTCGGGAGCAGTGGGCCTGGTGTCTGCTAGCCTGGGTCTGGAGGCTGAGGCTAGTGGGATCCCCAGGCTTGAAACCAGAGAGCCCAGAGGCCGGCCTCTGATTCGGATGGTTCTGGCATCCCCAGAGCACCCGTGGGCTTTGCTGTCCTCTGGCCCAGAGCCACGAGTGGTGCTCAGAGTGGAGACTCTGAGTCACTGGGGAAAGGTTAAATCACCATCTGTGAATGGAGGGGGCCGGATGGATGGGCTGCGAGGCCCTTTAGGCGTAAGAATGTCAGCTGGCGTTCTGAGGAGACAGGGAGGGGTGTGATTCATCCAGGAAGGATTCCGATCCAGATTTGCTCCAAAAACTGGTAGAAATCAGCCAGCCGGAAAATTCCCACATGGAAAAGGCCTTGGTCCCTGACAATGTCAGATGCATGAGGAATGACTCCGTGGTGATTTATTATGAAACGCATTGTCACAGATATTTGTACAAATTATTTGTTTGTATTTAATCACTCTAGAGTCTCTTTATTTAATTTTTTTTTTTTTTTTTTAGAGTTTCTTTATATTTAAGCCAGTTACTGCCAGATGGGGGTGGTACCTGGGACATCTCCCTGGGGCCTCTCATGCCACCCATTCCCCATCTTTCTGGGGTGGGGAACCCTGCACTGAGCCCAGGAAGAGAGGCTGGGAGCAAGGGTTCTATGGGCTGAGAGGCCCTTTCGTGCCCAGGCATCTCTGAGTCCCCAAGCGTGACCCTGCACGGGCTCAGGATGTGTTCGTTATGTGAATGAGCGGACTGGGCTCTTCCAGGAGAGCTGGGTGGAAACAGAGGAGGCCATCAAGGAAAGGGGGCGAAAGAAGAAAGAGAACAGAGGTGGCCATTGTCACCTCATTATCCTCATGGAAAATCAAGTAGGATGCAAAAACCTGATAATAATAAAAAGCCACTGGTCCCTGCCCCACGCCTTCTTCCACCCACCCCACCCACCGTGTTCCTTTGACTCTTGGCTCCTTTCTTCTTGTAATTACTTCCACACCTCTCAGTAGTATGCACCTGCTGTTATTTCACAGCGTGCACTGACCTCCTGCCTCAGTGGGTGAGGATTCGGCCCCCTTACACCACCCCCGGCCCCTCCCTCTCCTCTGGGTTGAGAGGTATTGCTATTTTTAGTTCTTCTGTCTGTAGATTGCCTGAGGAACCTATTTCTTGTCTGCCAAATACTGGCAGTGTCTCTTGATCCTGTCCTTTGTGAGATGAGGCTATTAAAATTATCCCTATATTTTGGTTCCAGCCTCTGACTCCAGTCATCCATGGGTTTACCTTTAAATTGTCAAGGCCGGTAACATTTACATTCAGTTTGTACCCATGATGAGTCGTTTTGGGGTTTTCTCTATAGGTTGCTTCTAAAATTTCAAGATCAGAAAATAGTGATTCTACTTCCTTTCTTGTACATTTTCCTCCCTCCCCGTCTTTCCTGGACCTTCTTGTTATCTTTTCTTTCTTGAACTCTTTGTCTCTGTTATGCCTTTTTTTTGGTTTCTTGCCTGCCTCTCCATCAGCCAGGCCTTCCTTTCAGCTTTTCCCTTCATCCTCTTGCCCCAGCGTGGACAGGCTGCTCTCTCGGTGAGTCACACATGATTGTCCTGGGAACTTCCCTTCTCTGCCTCCTTAGGTTGGATTCACTTTTGCTTAGAACCCATAGCTACTTCTTATTTACCCCTTCATTTTGCTTCCCATCCATTTTCCGGTAATTTCCCAAAAAATGATGAGTAGGGGATAAGGTTTTGAGTCCTTTGAGTTCTTCGTCGAAAAGACTTAATCCTACCTTTATACCTGATTGTTGGCTTGGTGGGGTTGGTGTTCTAGGTGAAAATCATTTTCCCTCAAAATGCTGAGGACTTTCCCCATCGCCTTCAGGCATCCAGGACTAGGGGAACTTGTTGCTCGTCATTCCTCTGGAGGTGACTCGTTTCCTTCTTTCTGGACTGTTCCTGGATCCTGTGGTTCTGAAATGTCCCAATGGTGTCCTTCAGGATAGACACCTGTTAGGACCTCTTAATCTGGGGCTTGTGTCCAAACTCTTAAGTGTTCTTTTGGAGTTTTAAACTATTTCCTTCTCTCTATTATTCTCTACCTCCTTTTTTCTAGTCCTTCTAAGAGTTATACACTGGACCTTCTTCATCCCTTATGTGATCTCAGCTTTTCTGTCTCTGCCCATTGAGTCCACTTTCTGAGAAGAGTCCTTGGCTTCATTTTCAGCTCTTTGAGCAAACTTGTCCCCCCACCCCTCCCAAAAGCTCTTTCTTTGTTCTAAGAGTGGTCTTTTCCTATCTTTAAGGATGTCATGTCTTCTAGACTATCTCTGGAGACACTAAGTAGAATATTTTAAAGTTGTATTTTGTTCCTTTAGCATTTTCTCCTTTTTTTTAAGGGAGGGAGAGAGTCAGAAAGGGGTTAGAGAGAGAGTGAGAGCAAGAGAGAGAGAAGTCCAAGCAGCCTCCATGCTCAGTGCAGAGCCTGCCATGGGGCTCCAACCCATGAGCCTGGGATCATGACCTGAGCTGAAATCAAGAGTTGGATGCTCAACAGACTGAGCCACCCGGGTGCCCCTCTCTTTGGATATTTTAATTGATGATTTATCTTCTGTTTCCATCCAGTTGACCAGGTGATCCTGGGTTATCTATTTATATTTAAATTGAGAACAATAAAAGCTGATAGAAACTCTGACAGCAGGCCTTGTTGTTGGAGGGGCACCTGGAGGGGTCAGTCTTGGTTGAGCGGCCCACTCTTGGTTTCGGCTCAGGTCATGATCTCATGGTTCGTGGGATCGAGCCCTGAGGCAGGCTCTGCTCTGACAGCACAGAGCCTGCTTGGGATTCTCTCTCTCTTTTTCTCTCTGCCCTTCCACTGCTCTCTCTTTCTCTCTCTCAAAATAAATGAATAAACTTAAAAAAATTAAATAAAAAAAAAAAAGAGTCATTGTTGGAGATGCCGGTCCTTTTCCCTGGGAATGATCATTTGCTTTTGGTTTTTTGTTTTTTGGTAGGAACTGACTGACAGTCTGGGTCAATCCCTCCCCATCCTTTGCTGGAGACGAAATATTTAGCTTCTCTGGGGGTGGGTTTGATGGTTCCAGATACAGACGTACAAATGATGCTCATTTTCAGCACCATGCCCCTTCCCCACCCTCCACCCCTCTCTAAAATGTCCCATGAGGTTAGACTCTGTCTCCTGTTCTGGAATGTAAGTGGTATCTTGGGAGAAAGGAGATAAGAGCCTATGATCAACCCCTCATCTTTAAAGTCAATATGATCTCTGCATTGGGAAAGCAATTTATAAAATATTTTCATGCATATTATCTCATTTGATCTTTCTGACAACCCTTGAGATTAGCAGAGCAGAGGTTGTTATATTTGTCTTACAGATAAAGCACCTGAGTCTCAGAGAGATTAAATGACTTGTCTAAGGTCACACTGCAAGTTGGGGATGGAGCCAGGATTCAAGGTTGGGTGTTCAGGCCCCAGCCTTGGTCCAGCGTGTGACAGGCATTGGAGGCACACAGAATGGGGCCCAGACACTGGTAACAGTTGGAACTGGGACCCTGGCCTATACTCTTGCCAGGTCTATGTTTCTAGAAGGTGTTTGGGCATTGGCCATGGAGGGCACAGCTCTAGGGGCCTGTGGGTTGCAGGATGCAGGAGAGGGAAGCAGTGAGTGAGCCACGGTAGGACTGTGTAGTGGCACCCTCGTCCGATGTCACAGTAGCCTGAGATGTGAGGGCTGCTGTGGGAGCTTTGGGGAAGCCAGAAGGAAGGCATCAGGATGGAAGCTCCTTAAAGCTACCAAGTAAGTTCCCACCCCAGTGCCTTTGCCCTCACTTTTCTCTTTGCCTGGAATACTCCTTCCCCAGATATTTGCATGGCTCACTCCTGATCATTTCAGTTCTTTGTGCAAAGTTTGCCTCTTCAGGGAAGCCTTCCTTGACCGACCCTTCTGAAACAGTCACTTTTTGGTTCCTTTGCCTTGCTTCAGTTTTCTTCATGGCATTATTATCGTTTTCTTTTCCTTAAGGGGAGTAAGAACACTTAACATGAGATCTGCCCTCTTAACAAATTCTTAAGTGTATAATACAGTATTGTTGAATGTGGGCACTAAGTTGTACAGCGGATCTCTAGAACTTATGCATCTTACATAACTGAAACTTTATATACATCGAACAGCAAGCAGCTCACCGTTTCCCCTTCCCCAAGTTCCTGGCAACCACCATTCTCGTCTCTGTTTCTATGAGATTGACTATTTTAGATACATCATGAACAGAATCATGCTGTATATATCCTCTGGGACTGGGTTATTTCACCTAGCATAATGTCCTCCAGATTCATCCAACTTTTCACATAGGACAGATTCCCTTCTTTTAAAAGGCTGAATAGTATTCCATTGCACGTCTGTAACACATGTTCTTTATCTGTTCATTCATCAGTGGACATTTAGGTTGTTTGCACACCTTGGTTACTATTGACTAATACTTCAGTGAGCGCAGGAGTGCAGGGAGTTCTTTTAGGTCCTGATGGCAATTCCTTTGGATATGTACCCAGAGGTGGGATTGCTGGATCTCAGGGCTGTTCTTTTTGTAATTTTTTAAGGAACCTCCGTATCGTTTGCCATGCTGTCTGCACCATGTTACATTCCCACCAACACTTGCAAGGGTTCCCTTTTCTCCCCATACTCACCAATACTTGGAATCGTTTTTTGTTTTTATTTTTTTGGTTTTTTAAAAAAAATTATTTTTGAGAGAGAGAGAGCGCGCGAGCAGGTGCGAGTGCGTGTGTGAGCGCGTGTGTGAGCGAGGGAGGGGCAGAAAGAGACGGAGACAGAGGATCCGAAGCAGGCTCTGTGCTAACAGTAAGGAGCCCGATGTAGGGCTCGAACTCATGAACTGCAGGATCATGACCTAAGCCAAAGTCAGGTGCTTAACCAACTGAGCCACCCAGGTGCCCCTTTTGTTTCTTTGATATTAGCCATCACAGGTGTGAGATGATATCTCATTGCAGTTTTGGTTTTCATTTCCCTGATACTTAGTGATGTTGAGCATATTTTCATATATCTGTCGGCCATTCGTGTATGTTTTCTTTGGAGAAATGTCTTTTCAAGTTTTGTGCCCATTTTAAAATCAGATTATTTGGAGGCACCTGGGTGGCTCAGTTGACTAAGTATATGGCTCTTTTTTTTTAAATTTTTTTTAACATTTATTCATTTTTGAGAGACAGAGAGACAGGGCACGAATGGAGGAGGGACAGAGAGAGAGAGGGAGACACAGAGTCCAAAGCAGTCTCCAGGCTCCGAGCTGTCAGCACAGAACCCGATGCGGGGCTCGAACCCACATACTGTGAGACCATGACCTGAGCCAAAGTTGAAAGCTTAACTGACTGAGCCACAAGATGCCCCAAGCGTCTGGCTCTTACCTTTGGCTCAGGTCATGATCTGCAGTCATGGGATTGAACCCTGCATTGGGCTCTGCACTGAGCGTGGAGGCTGCTTGGGATTCTCTCTCTGTCTCTCTCTCTCTCTCTCTCTCTCTCTCTCCTTCTGCCCCTCCCCTGCTCATGTACTCTCTCTGAAAATAAACACATGTTTAAAAATAAATAAATAAAATCAGGTTATTTGGTCTTTTGCTAATGAGTTGTAAGAGTTCCTTATGTATTTTGGTTATTAACCCCTCATCACATAAATGGTCTGCAAATACCTCCCGGTCTCTGTGTTGACTTTGTACTCGTCGTGGTCCTTTGCTGTACAGAAGCTTTTTAGCTGGACGTAGTCCTGCCTATTTTTGCTTTTATCGCTTGTGCCTTTGTTGTCATATGCATACATACCTGTTTTCCACCTGCCTCCTTACTGATATTTAAGCTCCGTGGAAGCAAGGGGTTGTTTTGTTCACTTCTGTATCCCCAGTTCCTGCCACATAGAGGAGTTCAATAAATAATTATAGACTCTATCAGAATTCAGACTGCTTGGTTCACTCACTAAGAAGTTGATATGCTCAGCACATATGCACCACACATAGGCTGTGTGCCTCAGCACTGGATTTAGGGTGGTGAACTCAGGCATGAGCCCCTCCCCCTACCGTTATTTCCTGTCTCGTGGGAAAGATCAGGAGTGAATAGAGGTGGGTTATGGGTTTTACAAAAGGGGCTGTGAACATAGTCCAGGGGGCTGTGAACGAGCAGAGTCCAGGCAGTGCATTTTAACCATAAAAATAACTTACAGCAGGGGCTCAGTCGGTTAAGCATCCGACTTCAGCTCAGGTCATGATCTCGAGGTTTGTGGGTTCAGGCCCCACATCGGGCTCTGTGCTGACAGCTCAGAACCTGGAACCTGCTCCAGATTCTGTGTCCCCCCTTCTCTGCCCCTCCCCCACTCATGCTCTGTCTCTCAAAAATGAATAAACGTTAAAAAAAAATAACTTACATCTACCAGGTACTTTCTATGTGCACTTCCCATGCTTAGCCCTTTATTGCATCACCTTATTTAATAATTTTAACAATTCTGGGATGGTGAGTGACTATTATTATGTCCATTATATAGATGAGGCTCAGAGAGGTCAAATAACCTGCCTGAGATCCCATAGTTAGGGGGAATCTGAACCCCGTCTGAGGCCTAGCTCCTCTTCTGAGTGCAAAATCCACATACTTTGTCGCTATCCTGTACTTCTCCTGCATTCGCCCCTCCCCCGCCACCCCTCCCCCTACCAGTCATGTATGTGTCCCTTCTGTGGCTGAGGCTTGCCCTGTCTGGGAACAACCCTTTCGCCTCCATTTAAACACAGGGGACCCAGCTCTGCAGAATGAAACGGGTTTTTACTTTACAGTTAAGTGAGTGTTGGTCCTGTTTTTGGAATCAAGTACCTCTTCGGGCTTCCTGAAGATTCTCCCCGAGATATGCACATGGGCAGACAGAGGTGGGATTGTGCCTCTAACTTGGAGAGGCTCCTGAGTTCCCTTAGGCTGGTGGCTCAGTTGATAAAGGATGCCGTGAGGCTGTGGGCTCAGGACAGGTTGGTCTGCGTGCGGAAGGCACGCTTGCAGGAGAGCGGTTCGCTCCCTCTAGGAGTGAGCAAGGCCCCGGGTGCTGGAGCACCAAGGATACTAAACATAAGAAAAAACACTTAGCGTCAAGGACCACACCAGGATTGGGCATGAGGGGGAGCAGGGAGGGGTGACCTCGAATGCTGCCGCTCTGGCCGGCCTGGCCCCTTCACGTGCTCTTCTGTCTCCACTCCCAAAGGGTGAAGCAGTCGGAGCTATTCGACAGATGGAAGAGCCTGCAGATGTGCAGATGGGCGATGAATATCTCTGAAGCCAACCAGTTCAAGTATCTGAGACCTGTCTGCCCTCCCTTGCCCTCCCGTTGGTGCTGTTCTCCTTGCTGTCACCCCGTCCTGCAAGGCCCAGCCCCAGGGTCGCCTTTCCCCCGGAGCTGGCCCTGGCTGGACTTTGGGGGTCCGGGCAGCCGGGAGGTTCTGACTCAGCAAGCAGGCTGCGGTGGGCACCTGGCTGGCCGCCGCCCCCCCCCCCCCATTCCGGGCCCCGAGGCCTCGCAACAGCCCCTTGGGCTCGGGGGTGGGGTCGCCACTAGAGGTCCACCCTGGCTCCAGGTCTCCAGCAGGCCAGAGGGGTGAGGTGTTCTGAGCTGTCTTCTCTGCCCGTGCCCCGTTGCCAACCCCTCACAGGGCAGCTTGCACCAGATGTGCGAGGCCTGCTGCAGAGGAGTTTCTAATTGCTCTCCGACCCGAAGCGATAGATTGTAAGCTCCCAGAGAGGCAAGAGTCATAGTTTGGGTGCCCTGTCTGCAAGAGCCGAGCAGCTGGCAGACGTCCTCAAGTTCCTTCTGAGTCACGCCAACAGTAGGGTTCTCTCCATCGCAAAAATGCTGTGAGCCCATGATACGATGTTAGTGCAGACCAACCTTACTGAATGCACTTGATGGGACCCCGGGCATGTGGGTATGGGCCAGATGCAGGCAACTCAGGTTGAAGTTCAGATGTAGTCAGGGCCATCAGCATGCAGAAATCCAACCCGGAAGGCTGTGAAAAGCAAACGACACTAAGCATTTTGTCTTTTCCTTATGAGTCATTTGGTCCAGTTTGCTGCAATTCCAGGCCACGTCTAGAGACTGAGTAGTAGTTTGAAGTGGCACATTTTTAGAAATGTGGATGTTTCAAGTGATAACCCTAGAAGAGCAGGTATGAGCAGCCGCAAACCAGAGGCCTCTGGGAGACAGCTAAGGCCCAGCAGGAGTGCACAGAGACCCCACCCCCCCATCACAAAAGTAGACCATGAACTTGAGCAAAGCGTTGGGAGGCGGGATCAGGTCCAAGATCTGTGCGGCAGGTGCCACCCCAAATCCACCCCTTCGCAAGAGGTGTTACCGTGGGCACCACGCAGGCCGGTGGTGTGGCTTGTAAAACACCCAGCACAGAAGAGGTCAGTGAGATGCAAGGTGTTGTCTGGGCGGGGAGCTGCACAGAACTGTCCTCCGTGGGATTCACGTTATCTAAGGAAATAACGAAGCAACAGGAAGATGAAATGGCAGCAGGAGAACAAGGAGAAGTGTGGGAGCCTTCGGCACAGATCAGGCAGCACTATCCAGGGGGCTGAGCCCCTTCTTGGGGTGGGGTTGGGGGAGTAGTTTCAGGTGTAGAAAAGGGAGATGACATCAGGTCTTGCCAGGCCCCAAACGGAAAAACCTTCAAGGCCAGTCAGCTGCCTCTCTTTGCTCTCATTACAAGTTCATTCAAGGAGGATGAGATCCTTCATTCAGGTTCGCAAGAACCTGGTAAGGTGAAATGGGGTGGGGTGGAGGGGGTGCGCGAGAAGACAGACGAGAGCTTCCCAGTTACAGAAAAGGAGTCCTGTAACTGAGGCCTTCCCCCACCCTACTGCCTGCCAACGGACACGCTGGCAGTATGGTTTATAGATCAGTCACTCGTAAGCTTGGTTAATGTGAGTCAGTTTCCATCAGTGGCGAACTCTCCAGTGGGCTGACAAGGTTGAGTTTCTGGACCAGCAAAGCTAAATGGGCCAGTGCTGACTCATGGCCTGTGCTGGCCAGGCCCCTGGCCGCCCCTCTGAGAAGTCTTAGTCACATTCTGAAACTCATCACTCCCCAGGAAAGACTTCTCTCTGACCGGCTGCCAGCCGAGCTTCCCCAGTGAAATCCCTGCAAGAAATAAAGTCATAAAAAATAATTGTATAATCTTCCTGGCTTTGGCAACCTGGAGTCACAGAACTAGAGAGGCTCAGAGATAGAAGAGCCAAGGCTACATTCTATGGACGAGGAAGCTGAGGCCCAGAACGGGGAAGACACCTGCCCAGAGCCCCACAGCTGGCAGGAGCAGAGCAGAAGCTGGAACCCAGGCCTCCTGACACCAGGTTGGCAATCCAAGTTTCCATCCCAGACCTTGGATGTGAACTTTCCAGAAAGCTCCTCCTCTAATGTTGGTGGTTGTCATCATCCCGGCTCCGTGGAGAAGGTGTTCCATCCCTCCTGGGGCTGCGTAGACACTGCGCGTGACTGTGCCTGCAGCCAGGGTTAGGGGGAGGGGGCCATTGTGCACTCAGCACAACACTGCTGCTTCTGGAGAAAACGGAGCCTTGTGGCCTCAAAGCCCTCCCCACCCCCACCAGGTGAAAGGGCCGCAGCCTGCCTCCTGTGTCAGGTCCAGCCCCTGGGCAGCCACGGCAGAGGGCTTTGGGCCCCCAGGGCAGGGGAGAGCAGTGCCCAGGACCTGACCCCTCAGCAGGCCTCGGAGAGAGAGTGACCCAGGGGAGCACTAGCTGAGGCAGAGGGAAGACTCAGCCTTCTCTGGTCTGGCTGACTCCCAGGTCTAACTCTCAGCAGCCCCCTTCTCCCTTGGAGGGTTTATTTATTTTTTTTATTTTTTATTTTTGCAAAGCCTGATTGCATCATCTGAGCTTTAACCCTTCTGTGGCTTATGTTTGAGTGTTTTTGTGAGTGACAGCTGCAGAGCTTTTGCCTTTTTTTTTTTTTTTTTTTTAAAGAAACCATGAACTCCTGAAAACCTCTTTTGGAAATCAATCAGACTCCTCTTCCTTCAGGAAGTCACATCCAGCATCAGCCCACCAGCCCACTTCCTGACCTCCCCCTCTTCCTCAGACACCTTCTAATTGGTTGAAATCTCACGCCTCTGTTGACATCGGTGTCTTGGTCTTTTGTCCCCGTGAGACAAGGGGTAAACACCTTGTTTAAGGGGCCAAGAAGCCGAGGGCAAGCTCCGTGTCCCTGGATTTCCATCAAGTCTGGATAAGTAGCATTTCCAGAAAGTAGTCGAATGCTTAGCATATCTTGACGAACACCCGGGTGAGGCACGATTCATCCCACTACCGGCCGGCGGCTGGCTGTCGAACAGTCGTGTGACTAACCCGTGCAGGTCCCGGAGAGGCAGTGCGCCTGCCGTCAAGGGGCTTTCGCTCAAATCGGGAGGGAGTTGGTAGGTGACCAAGTGGGTGGTAGCCGGTCTGTGCTCCAGGTCCTCAGAGGCCAGCGAGGTCAGTGGGTGGGCAGCTGGGAGCTCCCGGAGGGAAAGTCCAGTGTGAGGAGAGGAGGGAAGGCCCAGGCATGGGGAGGGGACAACACGAGCAGAGGTGAGGGGGCAGGAGTGAGTGTGAGTGTGGGGAGGGGTGGGTGGGAGAGAACGGTTCTCCCTGGTCACCCCGAGGGGCCTCAGTTCCCTGACCGCTTCCAGAGGCTTTGTGTCACCTGTCCCTCCTGCTCTGTCTCCTGCCTGGCAGGTCCACTCTGTCCAGGTGCTGCAACGCTCCTTCCTTCCTCTTCACTACGCAGAAGAATACACCCCTGGGGACAAAGCTCAAGTATGAAGTGGACACCAGCGGCATCTACCACATCAACCAGGAGATCTTCCGCATGTTTCCCAAGGTGCTGCTTTGGGCAGGGCAGTCTGGGTGGGGCAAGGGGGCGACCTCGCCTGGCCCTCTGTGGCCACGCTCATGTGGTGTGGCATCCACTCCACTGTGCCCTCTGCACCCGTTGTCCTGGCTCCAGGTTGGCTCAGCGGACTGTTCTCCAGGGCTCCTGTCTGGGCACAGTGAGGGCCACCTGGCTATTATTTGAGTGACTCTGGCGAGAAACTGGTTGTCAAGTTTTGGTTTATTGCGTTGCTTGCGGAGGACATCCTGAAGGTCTCTGGGAGCGTGATTAGGCATTTGTCGCCCAGGGAAGGCAGGTGCAGGAGCAAAACCATTCAGGCAAAGGTTGCGTGCCCAAGAAATCACAAACCAGTAGAAAGCAAAGCGAGAATGACCTTATGTCTTCCAAGGCCTCAGTCTCCCTGTCCATCGCACTGGGGTGTAGGCTAGGAATAGGTTTGGCTGTTTATAACAGAAAATCTAAGTTAAACAAGATAGATGTGAATTGTTTTCCTTCCACATAAAAGAAGTCTGGAGGTAGGCTGCTCATTCAGGGCTAGCACGCTGGCTTCCTGGTCATTGGGGACCACAGGATAAGTGAGCCTCGTGAATGAATGGCTCAGGTCACCAAAGCTCTTTCTTCACTTGTGGCCTGATCACAGCATCAGAATCTCTGAGAAAAGGTCCTGGAACCTGCATTTTCAGCTCATCCTGATGGTTTTTACCATCTGAAGAGGAAGAAGGTTCCGCGGGATGTGTTTATAACCACCACCTGGAGAGCAGTGGGTCCAGGGCAGGACTTAGTGGGTCCAGTTTGTAGAAATGCTGAGTGGGGGGGGGGGCGTGTTCAGGTCTTTCTGGATGAAATTTGAGGGCCTGGGCTGCCCTGCTTCAATGGGAGTGCTCGTGAAACAAAGCCCAGAGGTCCCTGTGTTCTGTTACTTACACGGAGGGTGCTGATAAGATTGTGCCTTGTGGGGGCAGCGGGGAGGAGCCAAAGGTCCAGTGGTGTCATACTCTTCCCACGTCACTGGGCTGGAGGATGATGGGTATAAGTCACCTTTACAAGGTGAGTCTTTTTTTTTTTCTTTTCTTTTTTAATGTTTATTTTTGAGGGGGGGGGTGGCAGAGAGAGGGAGACAGAGAATCTGAGGCAGGCTCCAGGCTCTGAGCTGTCAGCACGGAGCCCATCGCGGGGCTCGAACTCCCAAATCAAGAGATCATGACCTGAGCCGAAGTCAGATGCCTAACCGACCGAGCCACCCAGGGGCCCCTACAAGGTGCGTCTTGCAAGGTCTCGAACAGGAGGCTGATATCAGCAGGTGGACTTGCATCTCATGCAGGTCATGCCAGTGGGTGACATGCTCAGTTGTGACATATGGATCCAACAAGGACCATGGGTATAGACTGCCGAGGCCCCGGGAGTTACGGCAGGGCTGCCAAGTGTTCTCTGGAAAGGGCCAGAGAGTAAATATTTTAAGCGTGGCAGGCCATATGGTCTCAGTCACAGCTACTCACCTTTATGGCTCCAGCACAAAGCAGCCACCGACCCTCGTAAACAGATGAGTGTGGCTGGGCTCCAGTAACACTCTAGTTCCTATCAGACACTAAAACGTGAACTTCCCATCATCTTCACATGTCACCAAGTCTTCTTCTTTCGAATCCCTCACCCCCTCCACCAACCGTTTAAAAATATAGAATCCATGCTTAGCTCGCGGGCTGTACTGAAACAGGCAGAAGGTCCGATGTGGCCTGCAGGCCGTAATTAGCCACCCCCGGAGTTAGAGCATGTGACTTAGAAGTATTCTAACCCTCAAGGTAAGTACTTCTTTGGAATCATATAAAATTCAGCTTCTCGATCTCCTCCCCTTCCCCCCACCCTGGAGATTCTGATTCCATGGTTCTGGGAAGGAGCCCAGGAATTTCTATTTCCAGAAAGTACTCCAGGTTGTTTTTGATGCACAGAAGTTTGGGAAACACTGACATAGAACATAAAGGCCTTTGAGGATCTCTCCAAAGAAAGCTTTGGTTTTTTCCTTTCCCTGGTAAGAGTCGAACAGTGCAGTTTTCCCCACGCGCTGTGAGACACTGTTGTTTTCCCCACCCGGGCCCCTGGGCCTGTCCCTTCAGGGAAAATGGGCCTTGAAGGACAGACACACAGACGGATGCAGCATCTCCTTGAGATTTAGCCTCTTTCCTGAGGATCCACTGTGGTGTCATTTCCCATGACTGCACCTGGCAGCTGGCCCCACTGGAAGGCCAAGGTGCTGATCAGGGCTACTGTCATTCAGGGCTGGTCAGGTGATGTGTGCTTGAAAGGGGAGCTGCCCAGTAGGCTCCTGGGGGAGGAAACTTTGGGGACTAATGACAGTAATAATCTGGCCTGCCTGCCAAGATCACACTGGGTAGGCTTTTCATTTACATCAGTGGTTCTCAACCACGGGGCCATTTGACAATGTTTAGAGACATTTTGGTTGTCGTGATTGGGGGTTACCCTTGACATGCAGTGGGGAGACGCCCAGGGATACTGCTAAACATCCTACAGCCCACGGGTCAGCCCCGCCCACAAAAAGGAATGAGCTGGTCCTAAGTGTCAACTGTGTCAGATTGAGAAACTCTGCTTGAAAAGCACAACATACACATGGAATTATCCTAATTTTACAGATGGGAAAACCGAGTTGCTGAGACCTCAAAACACTTGTCTATAGTTCCTTCACCTCATTATCTGCAAAACCAGGGCTGCATCTGGGTCTTTTGCTTAGGGGGCCCAATCCTGGTTGGCCCCAGACTTTCCTGGTTTGACCCAAGGGAAGCCCTGCATCCCAGGCAATGTTCCCCAGTCCTGGGCACACTGGGGTGGCTGGGCACACTGCCCTTGACTCCAGGTCTGTGCTTCCCTCTGCCTATGCCGTGGCTGCTTGGCTCCATCTGCCTCAGGTTCCCGGGGTGGGGGGGATTATGATCCAGAGCAGGGGCTGGACAGAACCGGGACCTTTAACCCTCAGGCCAGTGTTTGCTTTTTCCTGCTGACGTGCCTGTGGTCCCCTGGAGAGCATGCTCAGGGAACCTTGTGGGGAGCCGGTGCCCAGACCAAGGTATCTCTAGCAGTCAGGGTGTGACAAGGTCAAAGTGCCGTGAGATGGTCGCTCCCAGGGCTCCCTCTAGTGCCACTGTCACTCTGGGTAAGTCCTGGGCTCCTCTGCCACACTGCAGAGATTTCAGGTGCTCTGGCCTCTCCCTGTTCCCCTGTCATGGCCTTGCTTACTCAGCCCATGGTCTCTTGTCCCTGCTGCTGCCAAGTCCTGCCATCTGTCCTGGTCTGTCTGACCTTTCTATCCCAGGCGTGTGTCCCCACTGCAGAGCAGAGGGAGGTCTTCACCATGCCCTGAGCTGAAGAGGATGAGGGACAGGTTAGTGGCCCTGCCCCCATCTCTGCTGCTGTCATCCCCCAGAGCATCTACATTAACCAATAAAATATGCATACTAGAAGTCATGAAGAAAATGTGCTTCCAAACACTGGCAGAACCAAGGGCAAGCAGGACTAGCCATCATGTGTACTCTCTTCTCTCTGGAAACCTGAGGCATCCCAGAGCTTCTTGAAAAAGGTTGTGGAGACCTGGCTTCTGTTCCAGCCCATTCGTACTGGCCAGTGGGACTGAGAACAAGTCTCCTGGCCTCTCTTCTCATCTGCAAAGTGGAATTACCACTTTTCTCCCACATTCCCTGCAAGGCTGGCTCGTAGACGTGGCCATGGGTACAGGGGTGAGGGCACCCGAAGAAGGCAGGGAGGGCGTTGCCTGTTACAGCTGCATCCCTGTCTCCCCCAGGACATGCCCTACTACCGGTCCCAGTTTAAGAAGTGTGCAGTGGTGGGCAACGGAGGCATCTTAAAGAACAGCCGCTGTGGGAGGGAGATCAACAGCGCTGACTTTGTCTTCCGGTAAAGAATCCCCCAGGCTCTGCACCTGCTGCCTCTACCCCCACAGCCATCCTGCTCCTCACCCTTCCCTCTTGTGGTGCCCCACCCCCATGCCCCAATGCTGTCCTTCAAGTGCTCTGCCCCCACTCCCCAGTCCTGCACACCCTCATGCTCTGGGTTGTTTCTTGCCCTCTCCTGCCCTATCCCTTGGTGCCAGTGGCCAAACCTCTCAGGTCCTCCGTCTCCACATCTGCGGAATGAGAGGTGCATAAAGAACACCTCTGTTTTAAAAATAATTAATTTTTTAAAAAGAGCATGGCAGATATGAAGACACCAAGGACTCACAAGATCTGTGCAGAGCCTCCCCTGTTGGGTTCTACTCTCCCAGAAGCAGGGCTTGGAACCAAGGCAGCCTTGGGTCTGGCACCAATATTGGCTTTGCCTTGGCTTTAACTAAGCCAGAGACAGGTGCTTGTATTTCTTCTTCCTTAGATAGAGCCTCCTCTTACCTCTTTGGGGATCCTCACTTATATCTTTAGCCTGGATAAAGAAGATGGGTTGAAAATAAAGGCTTAATGCGGAGGGATTGGGGTTGAGGCTGTCCACGATCATTGTGCCCCTCAGGAGTGGAGGGGGGAGGAGCTAAACTTGCCTCTCTATGCACAGGCCACCAAGATTCCACCCAGCTGGCTGCCTCTGCATCCGTCTGCCCAGCTGAGCACCATCCCCTCCTTCCTCACACCCCCACTCTGCCTGCTCTCCAGCTCTATCTGGAATGACTGAGGACAGACAGCCTGGCTGCCTTGTCTCTTCTGCAGGTGCAACCTACCCCCCATCTCGGAGAAGTACACCATGGATGTGGGAGTAAAGACAGACGTGGTCACTGTGAACCCCAGCATCATCACAGAGAGGTAACTGACCCTCTGTCAGACTTGTGCTGTCCAATATGGTAGCCATTAGTCACATGTGGCTACGGGCCACTGGAAATGTGGCTATCCAGATTGACATGGGCTGTCTGTAAGCCTAAAACACACCCCCAATTTCAGAGACTTAACATGCAAAGGAGGATTGGCCATATCTCTCATCCATTGTTTATATTGATTACATGTTGAACCAGTAGTATTTTGGATACAGCAGGTTAAATAAAACATTGTGAGCATTAAATATAATATAAAAATTCACCCACTCCTTTCTACTTATTTAAATATGATCATTAGAACATTAAACATGACATATGTGGCCTGAATTATATTTCCTTTGGACAGCACTGGTCTAGACAGGCTTCACCTAGATGGGCCAGAAAGCCTTCCTGAGCATGATGGAGGAAGGCAGCTCCCTATGCTGGCGTGTCCAGGTGGCCCTGGCAAAGACTCTTGCAAAGATCTCAGTCCCCACCTAGTTCCCCTCCTGGGGTCTGTCTGCCTGGGAGGCCTTGGAGAAGCGGGTCAATGGGTTAATACTCCAACCACGGGTAGAGTCACACCATCCAGGTCAGACCAGGGGTAAGAGGGGGGACAGCCAGAGACCAGAGGCTGGGGAGTTGGTAAATCAGGTGCGATGCTCAGGACACTTACAGAGTCAGCAAGGTGAAGGAGCGATTGGAGAGGTGGGAGATGAGCCCACAGGAGGGCCTTTTGGTGTAAAGCACAAGGTGAGTGAGGGGCTGCGGGGCAGGAAGGAGAGAGCAGGCACACTCATCTGGTGTACTCATTTGGGGATCTTGGGAAAGAAAGCACATGTGTCTGCCCTGAGGGCCCAGCGAAAGCCCCCACTCCTCCCCACCTCCTCACCAAGTCCCTCCCCCCCAGGACGCTCTCATCCTTTTGGGGTAAGCATTGCCCTCCCTACATGGTTGTTTGCTTCCACTTTGAAAAATACAGCTGCCCCTAGAAAGGCAGGCCATTCATCTTGGGAGGTGAATGAGAGGAAAGGAAGCGGGGTGGCCTTGAGTCCCCTGCAACTTCTGGAAAGGCCCCAGGGTGCCGGGTGGGGGCAGCAGGGGCTCCCAGGGAGGGGCGCAGACACGGGGGTGGGGGTGGGGTGGGCCGCCCACCCTCTCGCTCTGGCCCCGCCCAGGTTCCACAAGTTGGAGAAGTGGCGGCGACCCTTCTACCGGGTGCTGCAGGTGTACGAGAACGCGTCGGTGCTGCTGCCCGCCTTCTACAACACGCGCAACACTGACGTGTCCATCCGCGTCAAGTATGTGCTGGACGACTTCGAGTCGCCGCAGGCCGTGTACTACTTCCACCCGCAGTACCTGGTCAACGTGTCGCGTTACTGGCTCAGCCTGGGGGTGCGCGCGAAGCGCATCAGCACCGGCCTCATCCTGGCCACGGCGGCGCTCGAGCTCTGCGAGGAGGTGCACCTGTTCGGCTTCTGGGCCTTCCCCATGAACCCCTCGGGCCTCTACATCACCCACCACTACTATGACAACGTCAAGCCCCGCCCCGGTTTCCACGCCATGCCCTCCGAGATCTTCAACTTCCTGCACCTGCACAGCCGAGGCATCCTCCGCGTGCACACGGGCACCTGCACCTGCTGCTGAGGGTGGCACAGGCTGGCCAGCCACCCCGGCAGGCAGAACCTCGCTCCTCCTCTCCTTCCTGCGCCGGGCAGTGCGTGGGCCTGGCGTTCAGGCGGTCACTACCTCGGGCGTTCAGCTTCCTGCTTGGGTGTCGTGTGGGCCAGGAGGCAGGGATGGGGGCCCCTGGGCAGAGTCAGCTCTGTACTAAGCCTCCTGGCCTCAGCCGGGACCCCGTGTCCCCACCCTGCCCGCGGGTAGCATGCTGCTGGGCCGCATCTCGAGAACAGGGGCCTTGAGGATTTCGAGTGAATGAAGCACATTTGCACTCAAGTTTAGCATTGGGGAGAACACAGGCCTTGTCGCAGCTGAAGGAAGGCCCTACGGCATGAACAAGGGGGAGACTGGGCCTGTGAGCATGGTCAAGATTTAATTCAGACTTTTGGCTTCTTGAGTTTTATACTGAGGCCTCAGCTGTGAATCGCTATGTAGAATCTCAGAGCTAACAGATCAACCCAGCAGCCAGACCTTCCTGGGAAGACAGAATGGCTCAGGGAGGTCCAGGGTCTTAACCACGCCCTTTCAAAACACATCCTCAGACACACACACACACACACACACACACACACAGAGTCTTGGTGCCTCCGGGTTCAATCCTGTGTTTGATCTTCTGATGAGAAGGACCAGCCATTTGCACTAAGGTTTTCAAGCCAATGTGATTGACTCAATACGTGCTTAGCAATTTGCTTCCTCTCCTGTCTCCTTAATTTCAGCTCTGTTTTAACCAGGAGTTATTTATAAGATCTGTTCCTCTTGAGGCTCCAGTGTACTGCAGAATCCTGCTATATTGTGTTTCTGAACTGTGGGCTCCGGGCTGGAAAGCACTGAGATGTAACCGATGAGCTTTGCAGACGGGAGTGTGTCATGGCCTCCGACACCAGCATCACTGAGGCTTCTACTGTGAAGGCGGGACTTTCCACATCACACAGCCAGGCGGCCTTCACACTCATGGACCCACAGAGCCTGTGCTTTGGGGAAGTTAACTGCGTCTGGGCCGAAAGGGGTTAACATGACATTTCACATCTGAAGTTCCTTCCATGTGCTCCCCGCAGGGTGTTACCACCATGAGCGTGTCATGTTACCACCATGAGCGTGGCTGATAAGACACCCACGGTGAACTGCCTTAGAACCTAGCTGCATGGACTCGTAGAATGTTAGTTCTGCAGGGACTTCAGACTCCTTCCTCTCTCTCTCTCTCTCCCGCTCTCTCCCTCCCTCCCTCCCTCTCTCCATTCTTCCCTTCCTCCCTTAGACACTTCCAGAAGCCTATTCTGCTTTGGTCTGGGGTTGGGCTTGGGAAGGCCCAATGACAAATCAATTCAGTATCACTTTCTTCTCGGGATGGAGGGCAGACCACGCGCAGGCCCAGACCCAGCTGCCGGGTGCTCTGGGGAGGACGAGGAGCCGTGAGGTTTCAGCAGGGAGTGCGGCCTCCTTATACAAGGCAGAGCAGCAGGTCCAGCCAGTGGGACACAGAGGGGAGCGTGGGCCCGCTTCCAGGCCTCCAGGCTCTTGGCCCACGGCTCCTTTTGCAGCCAAACCACTTTGTTTAGGCTTGTGTCCCCGGTCAGTGGGTTGTTACAGAGTGCATGCTTCCACCTCTGTTCTGAGCCCTGGTCCTGACTGGGGAGACCTTGCACGGCTCGTCTGTAGGGCAGGGATGTAGCCAATGACACAAGTAGACCCTAGTACGCCGTAAACTGGGGAAACCTCTGCAGGGGCGGGGGACCGCTGTGCTTTCTCGGGCTCTGCTTGTTTCTCCCAGGGTACTTCTGGAGCAGCTTCTTGTTAGCTGAGGTTTCCAGCCACTTGTTCGTGGTTAATTGAGCACAGTTCTTGGAACCATGGGATGTCAGGACTGCAAGGCTCCTAAAGACCATTTTGTCCCATTTGAGGAAACAGGCCTAGACGGGGGAGGTGGCCTGGGTCATGCCTGGGGCTCTACTGAATTCGTGCTGTGGCCAGAGGCCCCGGGTGACACGTATGTTCCAGGTCCGGCAGGGCTTGGGGGCAGGAGCCGTGGTGAATCAGACATCAGGGTTCCCACCACTCAAGGGTGCTGCGGATTGGCGTCTGCCCCAGCAGGGCCCTCATAGGAGCTGACGATAGGACGCAATGATCCACACCCATAGAGGAATCGGGACCCGTGGTCTCATTTCTGCCTGTGGGTCTTAGAGTGAGTCGCTTCCTCTCCCCACAGACCTCAGTTTCCTCACAACTAGAGGCTTAGGAAAGATCTCTGGGGTCTTTACAATCTCTAATTTGTTGTTGGAGGTGTTCCTGATGTATGGATCTGAGCCACAAATAGTATTTGTTATTACAATAGCTAACATTTAGTGTGTTCTCATCCTGTGTCAGGCCCTGCATGAAGCACTTTCTTTGCATTATCTCCTGTGATCATCGCAAGACCCCCTTAGGTAAGAAGGCCCCCGTCGGACAGGTGAGGAGGAGGTCAGGCACCCAGCAGGTGTGTGGAACCCCAAAGCCCATGCTATGGACCTCTGTCTTAGCTGCCTCTCAGCTGGTGTCACAGGTCTGGAACAAGAGGGATCCTGGCGAGGGTGGCACTGCAGGGTGGACCCTGCCCCAGGGACAGATGCTCTGGGAGGCTGTCGTGGGTCTGGGGGGCAGTCTCTGCCTGGAGGTGTCCGCCATTCCTCCCCACAGTGAATGTGTGCTCTCCTGGCACTGGAGGGGGTTGAGGGCATCCCTACTTCTGCAGGTGAGGAGAGATGCCCAGAAAGAGTGCATGTCCAGTGACAACATGTTGAGTGACTTGCCCAATGCCCCATGGCCAGCTAGTGCCTCATTTGGGACTCACCTGGTCTCCTGACATCCAGGCCATCCTCCTTCTCCTGCAGTCGGTGTTTGTGGGAAAAACATTTTTTTTAAAGGCTCAGAGAGAGCTGGGCATTGATTCAGGAAGCCCCCACCATGTTCCCTGCAGCCCCGACACCCTCCCACTGTGCAGCGCAGACTAGCAGTTTAAGTTCTTATTTAAGGAAAATCGATTCCCCACAAATAAAACAACCCTCATGTCTTCCTTTGTGCTAAACCCACTGCTCCAGGGTTGAAAGGCAGCAAAAACAAGTAAATGACTCAGTGCTTAGCCAAGCAAAACGAAGGTGGCTCAAGGTCAGATGCAGCCTTTGAGGCGGTTTAGCAATGCTGTCGAAGCAACTCTGCCCACGAATCACCTGCTGCCACAGAGAGCAGAGAGCCTCATGGCCCTTGACTTTGCTGAACGTGGGGAGGGGGCAGGGTCAGCACTTCCTCGACAGTTGAGGGAGGGTGTGGAGCTGGCTTCAGCCAGGCCTTCAACAAATAATTATTGGGCACTCACTTTGTGCCGGGCAGCGTGCTAGGTGCTGGGAGATGAATCATCAAATGATCAAAACGTAGCCCCTGCCCTGCCCGGGGCTGACAGCCTGGTGGGCGTGTCCAGACGCTGAACCAGGATCCCACCAAGTCCAAGCTCGGGGACAGTTCTCAGGGAAAGAGGACGAGGATGTGCTGGAGTTCAGCTGGAATTCTGAAAGCTGGTGATCGCCAAAGCAGTGGCCGCTCCTCAGGCCTCATCCTTGATATCCATGTGACATGTGACAAGGGTGGCTTCGCTGTCCTTTTGAGTCCTCTCCTCCTTTGTTTCCTAACAAACCACTCTCTCCTGACTGCCCTCCTGTCTCTGAATGCTCCTTCTCAGGCCCCTTTGTTGGCTCATCTTCTGTGAACCTCAGGGTTCTCATCTCTCACCAGGAGCGCTCCTACAGAAAGCTCATCCATTCACAGCCTGTGTCTCCTGTCCTTGCGCCTTAGCCCCCTTTATGTGCAGACTGGTTCTCCCTGGAATCTTCAGAAGCATGCTCACTGCGGCCTCCTGAACATCTGTCCCTGCGCTGCATTTCAAACCTCATCATGTCCTCAAGTGGCATAGGTAAAAGGACTACCTGGATTCAAGGCTGCCTCTTACCACTTACTAGCTGGGTGACCTTGAGGGAGCTGCCGAAGTCCCTCTAGGCTCTGATTCATTAACTGAGGGGTGAGGCCAGGACCCCAGCCTCTCCAGCTGTGACGAGGGTTAAGTGAAATAGGGCTGCACACTGCCTAGCACAGAGCCTGGCACAAACAAGACACTCGGCAAGCACAGCTTCCTCTGCCTCCTCCCTTCCCCAACCTTCTCCCCGTGAAGGGCTCTCCTGCACTGCTGGTCACTCACCCCAAAAACCTGGGTCATGCTTGGCTCTTCCTTCTCTTTCACCTTCCATGTCAGCCCAACTGCTGGAGAACCACACTCTGCAATGCCTGCCATTCAATGGCTGCTGTCAGGTGAGTGGTGATGTCTGGCTTGGAATTCAGATGAGACAGAGTCTTAAGTGAGAAAAGCGTGAAAATGAAAATCTGGCACACAACCCAACTTCTGCACCGCTATGAATATGAATATAAAATATAACCCACTATTAAACTAGCGACAAAAATAATTGGTTGGGAATCTATTGCATTTATGGGATCTGTTTTGACCTTGACACTATCGGAGATTTTTTTTTCTCTATTTTTGATTGTAGTAAAATACCCATGACATAAAATTGACCATTTGAGCCATTTTTAGGTGTACAGTTCAGTAGTGTTAATTGTGTTCACAGTGTTGTGCCACTGGTCTTCAGGACACTTTTCATCTTGCAAAACAAAATCTATGCCCATTAAAGGATAGCCTCCATTTCCCCTCCCCCAGCCCCTGGAAACCACCACCCTACTTTCAGTCTCTGTGAATTAGACTGTTCTAGGTGTCTTGTATAAGTGGAATCATATGGTATCTGTCTTTTTGTGACTGGTTTATGTCATACGGAATCATTTAGGTAGGTACAAGCTGTTCTTGGATGGCATTAATTGTTTTCAGTGTCTCCGTAATAGGATTTTGATTTTCCTTTTGGTCCAGAGCAGTTCTCCTGGGCCCTTGGTCCATCCCTGGCTTTTGATGACCTTGGCACCTTTGCTGAGGCTCAGCAGACCCAGTCTGCTTTGCTAGCTGGGCTCAGCTGTCCTGGCCACGGCCAGCATCCTGAGAGGCAACAACTCTGTCCATCTTTTCTAAGTCATTAGATATTTCCCCTGCAGAGTCTCTTCTGTGAACCTCCTTTTTTAATTTCAAAAAACAGAAAAGGGAGAGGGAGAGCGAGAGAGAAATACACACTTCAGTCAGTGACTTAGCGCTTGGCACAAAAGCCAGAAATCAGTGACTGTCTTTCTTACCATTTGAGGGAATGGTTCCCTTGGCAACTAAGTAACTCATTTTCTTCAATAAAAATGACTTGCTCAGCTTTGGGGTAAAAGTTTTATTTCCTCTAGAATTGTGGTTCTCAGCCTTGTGTGCACATTAGAATCACCTGGGGATCTTTATAAACTAACCCCCATGCCAGGTCCCAGAGGTTCTCCCAGAGAATCTGATTCAGTTGGCTTAGGGATAGGGCTTCGATCCTTTTACAAACCTCACGTGACTCTATGGCACAGCAGTTAGGATCCATTGCCCTAACGCAGAGGGGCTCTGCCTTGGCTGCACTTTGCTCATCTGAGGAGCTTTGAGAAATACTCGTGCCTGGACCCTGTCGCCCAGAGGCTCTGGTCCAGTTGGTCTGAGGTATGACCCAGGTATTCAAGTCTTTCAGACTCTCCCAATGACTCTAATATGCAGCCAAGGTGGAGAACCATATTCTAGAGCAGTAGCCCTTGAACCTGAAGCTGCGTCAGAGTCACCTGGGGAGCTTGGGGGGTGTCTGGGCCCCACCCATCTCTGATTTGGTGAGCGGGCATGGGACCTTTCTTGCCAGTTCCCACGTGATGGTGATGCTGGTCCAGGGACTAGGGGGTCCAATCCTGGTTGGCCCCAGACTTTCCTGATTTGACCCAAGGGAAGCCCTGCATCCTGGGCAAAGTTCCCCAGTCCTGGGCACACTGGGGTGGCTGGGCATCCTGCCCTTGACTCCAGGTCTGTGCTTCTTTCTGCTCGTGCCATGCATGTGGATTCTTGGCTCCATCTGCCTCAGGTTCCCTGAGGGGGCGGGGGGTGGATTATGATCCAGAGCAGGGACGGGATGGAACCGGGACCCTTAACCCCCAGGCCAGTGTTTGCTTTTTCCTGCTGACGTGCCTGTGGTCCCCTGGAGAGCATGCTCAGGGAACCTTGTGGGGAGCCGGTGCTCAGACCAAGGTGTCTCTAGCAGTCAGGGTGTGACAAGGTCAAAGTGCCGTGAGATGGTCGCTCCCAGGGCTCCCTCTAGTGCCACTGTCACTCTGGGTAAGTCCCAGGCTTCTCTGCCACACTGCACTCTTTAGCACAGAGAGTTCCTGGCCCACTGAGGGTAGAAGCTGGGCGCAGTGGTCTGTCCCCATCCCCCACCGCACCCACAGAAAACAAGCAGGAAGGTGGTGATGAGGGAACGTCCCACAGAAATGGTTCGTGTGACCCAGGGACTGAGTTCCCTCCCGATTGCACTAGGCTCTTCCTTCCTTTTCCACCTTCCTTTGAAAAAGGTTCCAGTTGACTCCAGCTTCTTACCATCTGGATCCTGCCTCAGTCTCTCCTCCCTCCAACTGGAGGCAAGTCCCCTACCCCTTCCCTCTGGAGATGCCCCCAGCGATGTGGTCCCAGCGAGAACTTTATCCGCATGGCAGCTCAGAATCCCACATTCAGTGACAAAGTTTACAAGACCCACTGAACACCTGGAAGACCTGAGAATATGGTTACTTTCTTACTGAAACAAGGTCAAAGCACACGTCACTTCCAAGGACCACTTACCCAAGCAAGCTCACTCAGCCGTTAGGTAGATGGGGACTCAGATGAAGGAAAATTAATTTTGAGCCCCTTTGAAATAGATGCTATAAATCTCTGTGTTAAAGACCAAACATTTTACTAACAGCAGATCCCTTGCGGCGTTTGCTTTAATTTTAAATTCAAATCTAGGGAACTTGGTTCTGGTTTCTCATAATAAAGTGAACTAAGAGAATGACAACAGGTGCTAGATATAGCAAGAAATGGCAGCTAGGAGCCTAAACAGCAATGGCATTAAAAAGACCAAAACTATACATTTCAGAAAACATCAAGTGATCTGAGGGTGGCTAGCGGAGGGGCAAATGTGCTGGAATGGCCCCGAGGACACAAAGCATCTTCGATCTGCTCACTCTGCGGGGTCTGCCACCTTACGGGGATGGAAGCAAACAGCATTCAGTACCGTGGGTTTAAGAAGTCGGGGGAGCAACTTACCCATTTTTGAATTACTTCCGTTCCCAAACACTTAAAACACAGTCATAGAAATCTTGGTGCTTAAAAGGTTAGCCCTCAGTTCTCTTGAAGTTCAGGTAGGTGAAATAGTTCATTATCTGATAGTGTAGGATAAACAAGATGGGCGAACTCACGCATTTGGTCTGGCATGTTCCCTCTGACGCTTGCTACCCCTTCCCCTAAGAAATAAAAGGCCGGGAGAAGAGGGGAACGCACCCCCTCCGCTTCCCCCGCCTTGAGGGGAGCTTGGTGGTGTGGTCGATGGTGGTGGTCACAGCATTCTCTTCCTGCACCTCTGCTTCCACCCGTGGTGTCCTGGTCATGCTGGGGCCAGGGCAGTCTCTGCAGTGACTCAGGCCCGGAGTCATTTGTGAATTTAAGAAGATGACTCTTTCTCCTGCACGCAGATGAACACCTCCTACTTTCCAAACACCTTCATCATCGATTTTCTCACCAGTCCTCCCTGTATTCTTCCAAGAAGGGTGGGGCAGTCAGGGGCGTCCCTACCTGACTGGGACCCAGAAGGATGACAGTGGGTCACATGGGTTGGGTGATAGCGTTCTGGTGTTGGGTACCCACGCTTCCTGAGGGGACAGAGTGGGGTAACCATGTCCTGCTCTAGCCTCTGCTACAGGCTTCTCTGCTTTCTTCCCTCTGAGGTTGTCAGGCTGATTGGGGTCTGGTCCAGGCCTGGGCTCTACCCTGGCCTCGTGCCCTGCCTCGGTCTGTGGAGGGCCCTTTGAGTGTTCATTCCTCTCTCGGTCCTGTGCGCAGGGTGCCCAGAGCCAGAGCACGGGTGGGTGGCCGTGCTGTACTTGGCAGAGAGTCGCCTGAGGCCGCAGGCTTGAGCAAAGTGGGGACTGTGGAGGGAGTTAGCATCAGCCCCCAGTGACGCAGCCCCATAGTGCTGTGGCTGTTTGAGAGGAGGCTGGTGGGGTCCCCAGCAACAGACGTACCAGCACACCCTGGAGCCAGCCCCTCTGCCATCTTCTTCAACAGGACCCTGGACTCTCACCGTGGCCACCTTCTGAGCTCGCCCTCCTGCCCAACGTTGCTCTGGGGGACGGCTTGTCCTCCTGGGGGCTCCCACACTTCGCACAAATGTTTTAGGGATGCAACAGGGTCTTCCCGGTAGCCTGCAAATGTCACTTTTGGACTCAACCGCCCTCCCTTCAGAAAGCCATAACTCTTCCTCAAAGCCGTGTTGTTTGAACTGTGAAATATGTGTATATGTATTATTATTATTTTTAACTAACACACTATCTCAATGAGCACACGCTGGGTTGCTTAGCGCTAACAGTCTGGAGTCACTCCCCTGCCACCTTGCTCCCCAGACGAAGGGGGAGGGGCAGACAAGAGGCCAGCAAGGAGCGAGGGGAGCCTAGCGCTCACCCCCCCCCCCCCCCGGCCCCTGCAGTCCTTCTGGCCTTAGGCAACCCCCTTGGCAGTTTGCACCAAGCCCTGCCCAGGGGCTCCCGTGAAGGCAGAGGAGTTTGTCTCTGCGGGGCCAGTGGCACCGGCTCAACTCCGAGGGGCCTACCATGTGTGAAGACAAAGCGGCCATGTGGCGGTGACCTGTGGGGGCTCCTCGGCCCTGTGCTCTCCTGGGAGCTGGACCACACTGACGGTGCTCCACGGAGCCGTTCCCACTGGGCAGGAACAGGGGGGCCAGGGGGCATTTGTTGGGATGTGGACACACTCCATCTGGGTGCGAGCGGGATGTTGCTGAAAAACATCCCTGTCTGGGCCTCCCGGCTCGCCCCCTCCGCGGCCCTGTGCCTGACGCCTTGGAGAGAAACGTGCCGTGCTGGGTGAAGCCCCGGGGGAGTGCGGTCCGTGCCCCGGAGCAGGGGTCCATCCAGGCTCCTTCAGCGCGAAGGCAGTGGTGTGTGGCTGTCCCCGAGTGACTTGGAAGTGATGACTGAGTTATTCTGAGTGTAATCAGGGTACTTTGTATCTGTCACTGTGCTTGAAAGGCCCTCAATTTTCACCCAATAAAACCAGTCAGATGGTTCATCTAGAAGACTCTGGCCGTGGCCGTGTGTATGTTGGGGGGGGTGCTTGGGCTCCTGTGACACAGCCCAGTGTGAAGAGGCTGCCGGGTCTTGCGAGGGGCCCGTGGCTGCCCTGGGCACATCTTTGGGCAGACTTGGGTGGGGTGTGGGGGGTGTTCATTCGGCCTGTCCCTGTCTGAACAGGGGAGCAGGTGGGCTCACAGGAAAGGCTCAGAGACCAGATCCTGACCAAGTCGGGTGGGGTGCTGAAGCAACACCCTGCAGGGCTCGGGAGGACACAGAGGGGGAACCACAGGCTTGTTCCTGTGAAGGGAGAGTCCCGGAGGGCTGGAGGGCTGCCCGAGCAGGGGGGTGTCAGATGGCCTCATACCCAGAAGCTATGCAGCCCTACTTTTCTTGAAGCAAAGTAGCTGCCAAGGTCTAGAGTCACAGCAAAAGGCATTTGAGCACGGATTACCTTTTTATAAATTTTTTTAATGTTTATTTATTTTTGAAAGAGAGAGCAGGGGAGAGGCAGAAAGAGAGGGAGAAAAGAATCTGAAGTAGGCTCCATGCTGTCAGTGTGGAGCCCAATGTGGGGCTCAAACTCAGGAACTGTGAGACCATGACCTGAGCCAAAATCAAAAGTCAGACACTTACCTGACTGAGCCACCCAGGTGCCCCTAAAATTTTTTTTAAAAGTTCTTTCCATGCCAGTGTCCATGAGTGTGTTTAAAATAGGATTATATAGGGGCACTTGGGTGGCTCAGTCAGTTAAGCATCCGACATTGGCTCAGGTCATCATCTCATGGTTCATGAGTTCAAGCCCCTCATTGGGCTCTTTGCTGTCAGCACAGAGCCTGCTTCAAATCCTCTGTCTCCCTCTCACTCTGCCTCTCCCCTGCTCACACATTCTCTCTCAAAAATAAACGTTAAAAAATTTTTTAAATAAAAATAAAAGAGTGTGTATGTGTATATATATATATATGTATGTGTGTATATATATATATTTTTTTTTAAATTTGTGCACAAACAGCCTGACTGCGGCTCGCCTGTAGAAAAGACTTCCCCAAATCTGCACCTTGGGGAGGTCCAAAGCCTTCCCTGTGCTTTTCCGTTAGAGAAGACAATGTGTAAACTCCCAGAGGCTGGCATTTTCACAGTCCCTCTGCCTTCAGATTCCTGCTTTTGAACATGTTTTGGTTTTATATCCCCTAATCACCCAGGTACTAGATGTAGACCTTTCCTCAATATCAATGATCATATAATGCATCCTGGAGTGATGCAGGAGGAGAAGAGAAACGGATGGAAACCACTTCCAAACAAGCAGCCTCAAATGGAATGTTCAGCGTCCACTTGGGGTCCCCAGGCTCACATGTCCTTGGCCGGCCCAAACCCCTGCCAGCCTCCCAGTGTGGACACTGCATGTGGCCCCAGCCTCAGCCAGCCTCTCAGGCCCCTCCTCTTCCTGTCTCTTCTGTGTCTCCCTGCCCCCAGTTCCCCAACTACCTCCAGGGGAGAACATATCTCTGTGTGCTTGGTCTCCTACCGAACCGGGATCTCAGCTCACACTTTACCTTCCTCCTAACAAGAATTTCCATGCCGGCTGCAAGATGTTTCAATGTTTCTTACTACAACGGTAAAATGCCAAATACTCAAGCAAGCAACTGTGGAATCTAAGGATGCTGTTTGAGGGTTAGCCCTGAGACTTGGCACTGCATTCTAGTCTATCATCGTGAGAGAAAGAGCTCAGGGTCAGGGAAGCAGTAGTTCAATATATACTTTTGAATGAATGAATGAATCAATCAATCAATCAATCAATCAATGAGTTGGGTGACAGAAGTTGAATGTAGTTCATATATTTATTTAATAAACACATTAGTTGCTCTCAATATGATTTGTTTTTCAGTAAAATCCCTCAAGTGGCTCTGAGTGGAGTGGATCAGAGGGGGCAGAAGTGGTTGAGGGGCAAGCTTTCCTAATACCCCAGGTAGCTTAATATGAAATGTTAGTGGGAACTAACATTTCCGTGACACAGGAAAACCACCAACCTCACAGCACTGAATCACCTGTTCTGCTTCCAGAATAGGAAGGGGTTCATTTCGAGGTAGCAGGGCTAGCTGGTTACCTTGGGTGAGAAATTAGGCACACAGGGTGGTGGGGAGCCCCAGGTGGGAACCAGAGCTTTTAGGACACGCCCTCAAGTTCTTGGGGCCTAACATGGGCTCTCTACACCCCACTCACCCCAATACACACACTCGTAATTGGCTCATTCATTAAACATGTCTTGAGGGCCACATTCATACTCTAGTGGGCACTGGGGATGCATGCGACTGACTTCCTTAGAAGGGAGTGCAGACTGGTGGAAGCCAGAGAGACTGGGGTAGATTGAATTACTGGTCCCAGCTCTTCACACCCTTTGCTATGAAACTTTACAGCTGTTGCCTCTGGGCTCAGCCACTTGTATTGCTTTGCGTGGCCGAATGATGTTAGCAGATGGGATGCACGTGGAGGCCTCAAGGGTGCTTGCAGCGCCAGATTCACCCCCTTGTGCTTCCACCATGGCCCTGAGAAGTGCCTCCCCACAGCTGCTGCTCCTTCAGCCTGGCCCCAGGGTGAGCCTCCCCAGCCAACGTCAGCCAGGCTTCTAGCTTGATGCAGAGCTGCCGGCTGAGTCCAGGGTACGTGAGCTACCCCCAGCCAAGCCCCAGACATGTGACAGATAATGCTCGCACCACTGAGCTTTTTGGGATTGCTCGTTATGTAGCAAAAACTGGCTGATACAGAAATGCACACTACAGTTCCGATGTCAGAGTGAACTCAGGCTTGTGGGAGGAAAGCACCGAGGAACGTCTTCAGTTTAACTACAGTGTTAACTCCCCTAAGCGGGAGGTTGGGAGAGATTACAGAGGGCCTCCGATATCAGCTTCATGTGCTGGAATTTAATGTGTGCCGGGGACATTTGTGATTCTTCTGGCAACCTAGCATCTGAGCGCTCTTCTAAAGTTTGAGAGGACAGCTCCCAAACTCACTTTCCCAGCCTCCTTTGCAGCAAAGTAGAGGCACATGACTTAGGCTCAGCCAATCAGGTGCACAAGCCCCAGACTGAATTGGCAGAAGTCAGCAGAGCCTATTCTGGAAAGGTTGGCACCAGCAGGGGCAGCAGAGGCCAGTGCTGAAGCTTGGTACAAACTGCGTGTCCGGGCCCAGCACTAGGGGGGTGGGGGGTGGACACTAGGCGCCGCCCTGGATCAGGTGTCCTTTGTAGGGAGCAGCCCCTAAGACCTCTCAGAAACTCTGAGATCCCCTTGCCCTAACATTAACTTTTTAAACAATTTTTCTACTTAAACTAGCCAGGGTTAGTTTCTGCTACTTGCAGTCCCGAATCTTGGCTGATAAAATTTGTTTGCACTGAGGTGTAAGTGAAGGTTTTTGAACTGGAAAGTGACATGACCAAAGGCAAGCTTTAGGAGAACTCATTCGGCCGCAGGAGGATGCCCTTGAAGGGGTGTGAGGCTGGGGCAATGAGATCACTTTGTAAGTGCATGCCTTCCTGCGCAGGTGCAAATGGTCCCTGGGATAAACAGCCCCTTCCCTATAATCAGAGGCTTGGGATTCCTATAATTACCATGTCTGGTCTTGGCGTTTTTACCAGTATGCAAGAAACTGATGGGAATCCAAGTGTCAGCTTTATCACTTAGGGTACAGAACCACCAGAGGATGCTACGCCTAGATTGGAGGAAGGGGCCGGCACTGACCCTGGCCCTGCCTAGAATGAGAGTGGGTCTGCAAACCCGCCCTGAGCACCCTTTTCCAGCCGACCACATGCAGGGTCCTAACACTGCAGAGTTTGGGATGAGGGTCAGGTCAGTGGCCAGGCCTGCGCTGTGGGCCTTCCCCAGATGGGCTCGAACCTGCACGTGGAAAGCCAGCGGATGAGGCAGGCCCGGAAGAGAGAGAGGGAGGAGCCCTGGGGGCAAAGCGCTGCCTCCTCATGCCTACTGTGTTGTGAGTCCCCTGTCCCCATGCCCAGCCCCTACGACCACTGGTCTTACGTCTCCCAGAATGTCACATAAATGTAATCAGACAGAAGGCAGGGTTTTTTTTGTTTTTGTTTTTTTTTCCCTGACTGGGTCCTTTCACTTGGCTTAATGCTTTCAAGATTTGTCCATACTGTAGCAGGTACCACTGCCTCCTCCCTTTTTATGGCTGAGTAGTATTGGCCAGTTGATGTACATCTGAGTTGTTTTGGGTTTTGGCTGTTATGAATAAAGCTTGCAAGAACATTCACATGCAGCTTTTGTGTGGACATATATTTTCATTTCTCTTAGGTAAATGCCCAGGAGTGGAATTGCTGGGGTGTGTGGGAAGTGTCTGGACAGCTTTATAAAACAGAGCCAACTCTTTTTCAAAGTGACTGTACCACTTACCACTGCCACCAGCAGCACGAGAGCTCTAGTCGCTCCGTGTCCCTGTCAACACATGGTACCGTTTCAGACCCTGTTCTCTCCCTTTTTAAAAAATTTTTTAAATCTTTATATTCTTGAGAGAGAGACAGGGTGTGAGCAGGGGAAGAGCACAGAGAGAGGGAGACGCAGAATCCAAAGCAGGCTCCAGGCTCCGAGCTGTCAGCATAGAGCCCGATGCAGGGGCTCAAACTCACAAACCATGAGATCATGACCTGAGCCAAAGTCAGATGATCAGTCGACTGAGCCACCAGGTGCCCCCTCAGACCCTGTTCTCTTAATCATTGTGTTTTAATGCCATGGACTCTCTAAAAATATTTTATTTTCAATATTTTAAAAAAACAGTCCAATAAGTATTTTATTGTTTTTCTTAAATCTGAACTGGCCTTCATGCAAAATGAACACTTTATTTTATTTTTTTTCTCTGGACGTACAGTATTTACCATAGCAATCCTAGTAAATTTCTCTGTACTCTTTAAGGTCTGTTTCTAAAGAACCAAAAGGTAGAATTAACAACAGAGGTCAAACCACATGCTGCCAGCAGGGGGCGCGCATCGTCCACGATTGAACTTGGCTCTTCTCCCTCACAAGGACCTTGAGCTGAACCCAGGGCGGTCCTTCAGCAGAACAGGGGAGGAGGTGAAGCTGATCTTTCCTGGGTGACGACTTTGGGGTCAGAGATGCCTCTTCGTTGTGGGGACGTGGGTGGCTCGAGAGAACAAAGCTGCCCCAGACTTTGGGGAGGGGTGTGAGTACTGACTGCGGCCTAGATGGCCGGCATCTGCTGGGAGCTTTGGAAATTCCCTGCGCCCAGGCTCCATCGCACACAGCGAAAAATTGGCATCTCTGGGGGTTGGGACCCAGGCATCAGCATTTAGAAACTCTCCGGGCGACTCCAGTGTGCAGCTAAGGCTGTGTACGCCTGCAACTTGCTGAGTCCCTCCCCTTAGCCCAGGTGAACTGATAGAGTTAGTGAGTTCACCAGGGCAGGTATAGGCCCCTCCCTCTCTACTTTTAGTACATCCCCCCATATCCTCTCCTGAGGAGAGGGGCTTGTTGAAACTTGGATCCCCAAATTTCATCTTCAGAGATTTTGACTCAGTAGGTCTGGGATAGGAGTGAGGGGTCAGAAATTGGCACTTGGTGAGTTCTGCAGGGCTAATCCAGGCATTCCTGGAATCTGCCTTTAGGAAACATTGACCTTGACAGCATCTCAGAGGGAGAAGACCCAGAACAGAGAAGGTGAGGTGGTGGCCAGGGGTCCTGGGCACTGGGCTAAGGGCACAGCAGGTGGACTCAGCTCTGGGCAGAGAGGTGGTGAGACACAGAGGTGACAGAGGAGGAGCTGGGGAAAAGTCTTGTGGTGGCTGCAGACCCGCCCCCTCCTCCCTTTCGAACCCCACCTCATGCTGGGGGCCATTGCAGTGGCCCCTGGCTGGATGACCTGTCATATTCCTCCACTGTCTCTGCACCTGCCATTCCAGCCTCCCAGAGTATCCCAGCTACCAGATGGAGGAACTGTCCAATCCAAATCCACAGGGGCTGCTGAGCGCCCCCTGCTGTAGGTTGACCATCGATGCCATCCAGCCACTGTGTGGCACCCAGGGCAGCACCGGGGGTCCCATCCTTCTTCCTGGATAGGGTGGAAACCTGCCTTTCTGCAATCACCACCCACAGCCACACAGATTAGTCTCGTGCTTGCTCTATGGGGCAGTCATCCACATTTGTGAGGAAGTGTCCTCTTCTCTAGGCCAAATGTGCTCAGAATGGTATCCATTCTGGGACCCTCACCCTACTGATATATCATTTAAAGTGTGGCCTCTTTTCAGCCCATACGAATTTCCTGGGAAACAGAGCGCCTTGTGTTCGTGGCTGCTTTATAGATCTGCCTGCAATTTGTGCATGCATCCACTGAACTGATGCTTACTGAAGCCTGCCATGTGCCAGGCATCTGATAGGTCCTGGAAGCCCAACCCTGAACAAGAGGACACGATCCCTGCCCCCTCAGAGCTTGTGGCTGGGAGAGGCGGGGGGAGAGACCAACAAGTAAACAGACGTCTCTGTCCTGTTTTGGAGGACGCAGACAATTCAGCGTGCTCACCTGTGGCCTCTGATGTGCTGCTGTGGGTTGGGCCCCACAGAAGAAGGAGGACACATGGGGCCAGTCCCTGCAAAGGGGACCCAAAGGAGGGCTTCTGGAACAATCTGAGATGATAGCAAAGCATTACCTACTCCCCTCCCTGCCTCCATATACACACACCATGCAAAATAAAAGAGAAACCCTCATTAGGAGTCACAGGCATTGGTAAGCCTCTACTGTGTTCCAGAGGCTTCTGGTTACTGAGCACCTTCTCCAAATACTCAATATGCCTTCCTGGGTCATTATCCCCCTTCCACGGATCAGGAGCCAGGCCTCCTCCAAGGCCACACAGCCAGGAGGCAATGAGGCCGGTCTAGCTCTTGACCTCATCCTGCCAAGACAGAGGGATAGGAATTCCAAGTAGACTGGAAATTTCTAGCATTTTGGGATTTACACAGAAATCTTACAATTCAGGTTGTAAGAAATCTTAATAAAATCTTAATTAAGTACCTTAATAAAATCTTAGCAAAACAAAATAAGCAAGGAAGAGGAGTCTAGTGGTCCTAAGGGAAACTTTTCTTGCTGATCGAGGGTGGAGACGGGACTCTGGGCCTTGGTTCTCTTGCCCCAGCTCAGAACCCCCCCTTATGGGGCTGCGGTTGGGGGAATAAGGGCCAAGTGGTGGGGCTCTGAGGGCTTATACCATTTCATTTGAAAGTGCGGAGGGCAGTGTGGGCCAATGCAGAGTGCCGGTTAAAACAGATGCTGGTGTGGGGGTCATGTATGATGCAGCGGGCCTCCCCAGCACCCATGGCTCTGGCCTGGCAGTGCCCATAACTCACGCCTCAGAAAATGCTTTGTGGATTATGTGAATGCTGGTCGGAGCAGCGTCTCTGAAGGGCAGCAGGGTCTCCTCCAGCCAAATGGGCTCTGCCACAAGCCAGTGGTCACGAGGAGATGAAAGCAGAGAGAACAAGAAGGATCCAGTAAGAACCTTGCCTGCTTCGTAAGGCGAGCAGAGGTCATGAATAATGGAGAGATACAGAGGCCTCTGAGTCCTGGGAGCTCAGAGGATTCGGGGCCCTGCCCTCCTTAGGAAGGCCCCAAGCCCTGGGGATGCTGTTCACAGCTCTACCTGTGAAGTTAGGGGATCTCCGTGGGGGATGCCCCCACCTACCCCTGGGGTGACCTGGAGAGACCCCGGGGGCCCCCTTGCTGTGAGGCCAGGTGGGAGAAGATGCCAGGGGCTTGATGTCACCTGATTCTCCATGGAGGGAGGAGAGGGGCGGGGTAAGGAAGACAGGCTGCCCGCAGCCCCCATGAATAAGACATGAGGCTCAAGGAGAAACCTTAGTGCAGGTGCACAGGGTGGCGGAGAGAGGGGCCGGAGACAGGAAGGGCAGAGATAGGGCACCCAGGTTCTGCTCAGGGGCTGGAGAGGACAGGGGAGCAGGAGGGGGCTGTAGACACAGGGGACCCAGAGGCGGCCGCAGAAGCCCAGGGAGAAAAGGCCTGGGGGCCAAGAGGGCACGAGGAGGTGGGTGCCGTAAGCCCACAAGTGCCAGGTAGAGGCAGCCGGCAAGATGATGCCCCAAAAGAAAAAGAGGAGAAAGAAAGACATCGACTTTCTCGCCCTGTATGAGGAGGAGCTGCTGAACTATGCCTCAGAGGACGACGAGGAGGAGCTGGAGCACCAGTACTACAAGGCCAAAGGTGCAGGGCTGCGCGGGCTCGGAGGAGGAAGTGCAGGTTCCAAGCCGGCTCTTTCCCAGGATTCTCTTGCTGTGTCTGTGCTCCATCGCCAGGGAGTGACCCGGCAGGCATCACACTGGGGTCCCCCCTCTACAGAGTCGGGGCCAGCTGCCCTTAGGCGTGTCTTAGTGGCACGGAATAGACCCGACTGTAGCGCCCACACTCTCCAGTCCTACTCCAGTCCTATACCTCCCAAGAGCCAGGCTCCAGGCTGGCCTGCGCCCTATGGTCTGACGGCCCAGAGCCCCTGCTCAGGCTGTGGAGGGGAGTGAGGAGGAGGCCTGACCCCTCCCGGCTGGCCTGGCGGGGGTGGCGACGGCGGTCACCAGGGCGGTGGAGATGGTGCCTGGGGCTTTGGAAGGAGGACACTTACCGCTCTGCACCCTGGGGCTTGCCCTTCCAGTCTCAGCCTCCCCCTGGGTGGACGGGGCTGCTTTGAAGGGCAGGTAACAAGAGAGGGCTGAATGGGGGGTCCGGAAGTTAATTTTGGCCTGCAGAGGGTTTTTGCTGGTTTGGTTTGATGGTGTTCAGGGTTTTTTGTTCTGTTTTGTTTTTTGTTTTTTGTTTTGCCTTTACGATGTTTTGAAAGGTTTGGCCTGTGAACGCCTGTAGGCTGTGGAGGTCCAGTTCGTGGACGTCACAGTCTCCACTGCTCCCTGTCGCTCAGACTAGGTCTGCTTCAGACATCCACGCTGCCTGCCTGGCCCCTGAAGGCATTTAAATTCTCTGTGCTTACTCCAAAGTGGCTCGCTAGTCCCTGTAAGCACCACGTTCATTCATTCACTCACTCATTCCATAGTCTATGTTCATTTCATCAATTGATACATTCATTCATTTGCTCATTCATTCCCCCCACGTAATTATTTATTGTGCACTTGCCACTTGCTAGGCTCTGTGCTAGGAGCAATGCTGTGGGGCCACGGAGAGTTCTCTGCGCTGACCAGGGGGTGCACTTTGTTCGTTGGGGTCGTCCCCTCTGGAGCCAAACAGAAGGTTGTATTTTCCATGGGCTATGTGTCCTCCACAAGATCGTTCTTCAGCTATCTGAATTAAGTTTTTAATTAAAATTTTTAAGTTGAAGAATAATATATATACAGTATAAAACTTTCATAAAAGTACAGCTTGATGACTTTTCATGTCTGCGTGCTTGTGTAATTACCATTCAGATCAGGACACGGAACATTTCCAACTTCCAGAACGTTCCTTCACTCTCCTTCCCAGAGGTGGTAGCTCTCCCAGTTCTATCACTGTAGATTAGTTTTTTCTGTTCTTGAACTTCAGATAAACAGAATCATACAGTAGATGTATTTTTGTGACTAGCTCCTCTTTCACTCAATATTATATCTGAGAGATTTATCCATGTGGCGACACACTATACAGTTTGTTCTTTTTTGTATTTTATAAATGCATCATTTATGTAACCCTTCTATTGTTGATGGGCATTTGGGTTATTTTCAGTTTTTAGCTATTATCCATAAAGCTGCTACGAATCTTGTACACATCTTTTGATGGACACGTGCACTCATTTCTTTTGGATTTATAATTAGAAGTAGAATTGCTGAGTCGTTGAGTGGGCTTATGTTTAGCTACCAGTGCTTGTACTGATTTACACTCCCACCAGCAATATGTGAGAGTGCTAGTGGCTCCACGTTCTTGCCAACACTTAGTACTGTCAGTCTTTTTTTTTTTTAATGTTTTGTTTATTTTTGAGAGAGAGAGACAGACAGCGTGAGCAGGGGAGGGTCAGAGAGAGAGGGGGACACAGAATCCGAAGCAGGCTCCAGGCTCTGAGCTGTCAGCACAGAACCTGATGCGGGGCCTGAACCCACGAACCGTGAGATCATGACCTTAGCCGAAACCGGACACTCAAGTCCGGGTTACTGAGCCACCCAGGTGCCCCGACTGTCAGTCTTTTTAATTCTAGCCATTCTGGTGGGGATGTAGTAGTATCTCATTGTAATTTCAACTTGCATTTCCCTGATGAAAAGTGGTGCTGGGCACTCTTCCATATGTTTATTGGCCATTTGGATCTCTTCGCCTATGACTTGCCTATTTAAATCTTTTGCCCATTTTTCAATTTTATTGAAATACAACTATTTTATAATAAAGTGCATCTATTTTAAATGTGCTGTTTGCTGGGCACTGACAAATGTATACCTCTGTGTAACCATTAGCACAATCTATGTATAGAGCATTTTAATTATCCCCCAAAGTTCCCTGAGGCCCTCCTCAGCCAATTTCCCCTGCTTCTGACTCTAGGCAACCGTGTTCTGCTTTCTATTAAAACAGTTTAGGGGTGCCTGAGTGGCTCGGTCGGTTAAGCATCTGACTTTAGCTCAGGTCATGATCTCACGATTTGTGGGTTTGAGCCCCACGTCGGGCTCTGTGCTGACAGCTAGCTCAGAGCCTGGAGCCTGTCTTCAGATTTTGTATCTCCCTCTTTCTCTGACCCTCCCCTGCTCACTCTGTCTCTCTCTGTCTCTCAAAAATAAAGGAAAAACTTAAAAAAATTAAAAAAATAAAACAGTTTAGTCTTTTTAGAGGTTCATGTAAATGGCATTATAGTGTGGAGTGTCTTGTGTCTGACTTCTTTTGCTCAACATAACCTGCTGGAGATTCATCTATATTGCATATAAGGGTGGTTTACTCCTTTTTGTTGCTGAGTAGTATTCCAATATATGGAATACCACAATTTGTTTATCCATTCACCCATGGTTGCATATTTAGGTTATTTCCAGTTTAGAGCTATTATGTATAAAGCTGCTATAAGCATTTGTATGTGGGTCTTTGAGTAGACATGCTTTTATTTCTCTTGGGTGAATACCCCAGAGCAGAATGTCTGGGTCTTCTGGTAAGTGTGTCTTTATCTTTTAAACAATTTATTGACCATTTAAAAAATAGCATGGTATCTGTTTTCCTTATTGATTTGTATGAATTCTTTATATCTTCTGATTATGAGTTCTTAGATAGCCATATGCATTCCAAATATCTGCGCCTTCTCATTCTCATGATGGTCTTAATTTTCATTAAGTCCAATTTATCACATTTTTTATGGCCAGTGTGTTGTTTAAGAAGGAGTTGTGTGCCCTTGAATCAGCTTTTGAGGCAGCTTCCTCATCATTCTCGTACTCCAGACTCTCCTTTTCTCCAAATCACGCATCTCCAGGCCTCTATGTCTTCTCATATGAGATGTGGTCCTGGAACTTTCACCCTGCTGCTCATTCTTCTGCAGACACTCAGTTTGGAAAGGCCCTTGTGTATGTGCAAGGCTGTGTGGGCAACACTTCAGGCCCTGGCGTTGTCCAAGGAGGGCTCGCCTACAGATCAGGCACCCCTACAGGTCAAGCACCCCTGTGGTGTAGACTATGAAGAATTAGGATTTGTTTATCACCAGAGACAAGGAGTTGTGCAAATGTACTGATTCCTTTCTCCACTCACAGTGCCTTGATCGAGACTTTCATCAGAACCGAGGACTTCAAAAGAAAAGGCATCAACAGCAAATAGTACAAGCTTCTAGGAACCTAAGAGAAGGGAAATCAGTGCCCCTGCTAAGAAGGGACTCCTGACAAGCACTGCTCATATCTGGGATGCCTCATCCTGCAGTGGCAGTGCCCAGGAGCTCATGGGAGATGAGGGCTGGCAATGCAGCTGCATTCGTAGAGGGCAGAGAAGAGAGTGAGGGTCAGGTGCAGGCTCTGAAGAAGGCCATGTCTAGGAGCATATGAGTGCTGTGCTGGAAAGATCACAGACTAGGCGTCCAGAGACCTTCGCTGGGCTCTAGCGTTGATACCGAGTGGTGTGTGACCTGGACTTTCCCCCTGCCTATAGGCTCCTTACCTGTAAAATGAGTGTGCAGCATTAAATGGGAGGGTTGGGACTTGGTAAGGCCTTGACCCTGGCTCAGTGGCTTGTGGGCTGTAGCGGGGGGTTTACAGAGAACTTTGTGGCTGGGTGCCCCCCGTGGAGCTGGCAGGAGCTATGGCTTCTCCAAGCCCATGTAGGATTCTGGGTTTTCACAGAAGCCTGTGATCTGTTCTCTTTCCTCCTCCAGTGTACGAGGTGGTCACAGCCACGGGGGACGTTCGTGGTGCAGGGACAGATGCCAATGTCTTCATCACCATTTTTGGAGAGAATGGGCTTTCTCCCAAGCTCCATCTCACCAGCAAGTGAGTACCAGCTTGGCCTTAGTGGGGTCATGGACCATTAGTTGGGGTTGATGCAGCTCTGGAACCCAGGGAGAAGACCCGTGTGTCCACAGGCATATTAAGTCGCACAGGGCCTCTGTCAACCAGGTCCCTCCCAGTGATCTCCAGTGAACCTTCCTTGGCTCCCCAGCTGGTTTTTGTGTGAAGTATTGCCCACTTTGGATCTCTGATTTCCCAAGGATCTTATTAGCTGTCCCTTGCTGTGAGAGAGGACACTCAGGCCTATGAAACCTGGGTGTAGGACCAGCTTTACCACGTGGTTGCCATGTAACTTTGGCCAAATCTCTTTGCATCCAAGGCATTGGCTTCCTCATCTAGTGTCTGGGAGTAAGAATCCCCCTTTTACCAAACTTACAGGGCAGTTGAGAGGAAGAAACAGAAGCGTGCATTCGAAGGAGCCATGAGCTTAAAATGCTCTGCACCTGTGTCTCTCCTGGGGCCCAACATCACACTAAACCTGCTAATGCACACTCGAGTCAGCTGTATAGACTACTTGTGTGTATGCTTGTGCACTTGTCTGTGTAGACTTGCTCTGTGTATACGTTTGTGTGTGCGCCTTGTGTCCTCCTGTCATTGGCAATCTATTGACACCAGGGGCTGCTTTCTCTTCATTTTGATCCTCTCCCCCAACCACACACAGGCGCACACAGATATGCCCAGAATAAAACATGGGAACACTTTAGCAGAATTCTAGAATTCTAGAGCTTTCCAGGGGCTACAGGCGTGGTCTAGGCAGCTGCTTTGCCATCTGTGCTGAATGGAACCTGGGTTGGTTCTGGACCCATCATGCCTCCATCCTCCCTGCAGAGTAGCTCACTAATGTCTTGCCCACTGAGTTTCAGAGTCAGATTTTATTTGTACCAAGAGTTCTATAGCCAAGAAAAGTTTGAAAAACCACTACATTTATTTCAACTTATTCATGGAGAAACTGAGGGCCAGAGAGACATGGAGATTAGCTCTGAACCATGCAGCTTCTCGATGGTAAAGCTGGTCCTCAAACCGCAGATACTTGATGTGGACATTGTCTTCAAGCGCTGGCCCTGTGGCCCAGAGGGTGTGTGGGAACTTCCCCTGCAGACTTCTGGGTTGTCCCTTCCAAGGGGGTGGGGAAGGCTGGAGAAGTGTCCACAGGCTAATACATCCCCGAACTCTGTGCTTCACAGACTCACCCAGCCCCATGTCCCAGGTTTACCCCGAGCGCAGGCTGTGACATAAATGTGATCCCATCCAGGCAGGCATAACATCCTATTTTGTCCATTTCTGCAGAACAGGGTACCCGGCTTCTTGTACTGCTTACACTGCAGAGTGACTGGCTTGCGGAAGTCTTTCTCACCAGTGATGTGGGCACGGTAAAGGGAAGACATGAAATGTCCATCCTCTTTGCCATGTGACCTCCCCCGAGCACACCGTTCTAGGGAGAAGCCACTCGGCTCTGGGAACGCAGCAAGTTGGTTTCTAGAGTCCTCAGCCTACCTTTTTTGAACAAAAAGAGCCATTTTCTCCTTTCATGGTCATCTCTCACTGTCTTTCCCACTTTCTTGCACCTAGTGCCCTCACTCTTTCCCCTTGACATTTTCATGTGTCAAAACAGCCTCTCGGGAAGGCCCCAGAGTCAGCCTCCATGAGCTGGTGAGAAGGTTTGTCCCTGAGTCCCCGTTTCCAGGAGTGGGAGACCCAGCCTTCCTTCTCAGTGTGGAAAGGAAGACGGCCTCATGGCCGAGGGGCTAAGGCATGAGCAGGGCCAGGAGGTCTCCGGGCACACCATCCCCGTGGACAGTACTCACCATCCCTTCCCCCTGCTACCCCACGAGTCTCTCCTGTACCTACGAGGCTCTCTGGCTGGGGCAGCAGGGGCACAGGGCTGGCCAGGGCTCCCATCAGGCTGGCCTGGAGGGCTCTGCAGGAGCCCATGGAGAGTGGGTGGTTTCAGAGATGGGGCTCATTCGGTGGCATCAGCCATATGTCCTGGGAGGCTGGAGAGGTGATGTGCACAGGGATGCCAGGTGGAGCGATGATGAGGGGAGGTCTGCTTCATCCCTGCGGCCCCTCTCCCAGTTGTTGGCAAACAGCCAGGGCCCAGTAAGTGTTATACTGTCAGGGTAGCCAGAATGGGACTTTACAGGGAAGGGCACGTGATCTGGGCCTCAGGTAGGGAAAACGATTCAGATCAGAGAGGGGCAGGAGGAGGGGATCTTAGACCAAGGGGAACAGCTTGTGGACACATGGAGGCAGCAAGGGGCCAGGAGGGGAGGACCAGGCTGTAGAAGGCCTTGTTTGCAAGCTGATCAGCAGAGGCTTGACTTAGGACATGGCCCAGAGAGATGAATCTGGCTGCCATAAGACATGGGGAAATGTTTGCAGAGAGAATTGCAAAGACACAGTCCTCGACATCTAAGATGCATTCAGTTCAAGACGGAGACCTTGGGCCTGGGAGGGGAGCACCGCTTTCCAAGGAATCAGGGCCGCAGAGGTCACCTTGCTCTGTGCTGTTTAGATGCAGGTGTTCCAGCCTACCCTCACCCCCACCCTCGCCCTGGGGTCTGGCTCAGAATCTCTCATCTCACTGTCTGCTGCTGTTCCCTCTTTGCCACACTGTGTCACCCCAAACCCAACTCATGTGTCAGCTGGAACTGAGCTCCTTTCCTTGCTTTACACACACACACACACACACACACACACACACAGAGAGAGAGAGAGAGAGAGAGAGAGAAACACGCATGCACATACACACAGGCTACAAGGTGTTTTTGAATGCATCAGACTTCACTGATACTCAGGGCACCAGAGTGAGTTTACATCACAGCAATGCAAATGACTTAAAATGGAATATTAGACAGACTCCCTCATCTTAAGATTCAGCCTCTGCCTGTCCTGGAATTTCTCCCTGGCTGCTTTCTCCACAGCACCTGGCCTTGTCCCCTCACCCCATTGTCCTCTCCTGCTTCACCCACATCCTCTTTTCTCCCCTCTGTTCCTGCTCCGTCTTCTGCCTTTTCTCCTGAGCCCCACATGGCTCATCAGCATGCTTATTTTCCAACACAAAATCATTCTGCTGCAATTATTTGCTGCCTGAAGTTCACATGCTGATTGTTCATATCCTCATGGTCTAGTGTCTAAATTCCTCCATCCACACCGGGCCTTTTCTTAGACATGTTCACTTTGATCCTCTGTTAGCTTCACCCCGAGCCAGACCAGTTGAACGCAAACAGCCCTGTGTCCCAAAGGAAGGTCCCCCATGTTCTGGGGTCCCTTCCCCGTGACCTAGGACCACCCCCAGTGCTGGGTCACATGTTCAGAATATGGCAAAAGGATGGGATCTCATGCATCTTCTGGAACACGGATCTCCTGTTGAGAATTCACCATCTGAGTGTAGAGAACGCCTGGCATTTTAGCCTGCTAGCCCTGCCAGGTTGGTGGCTAAAATGCCCTATGCGGCCCGGGAAACCTCTCCTGGGCAGGGGTCCCTGCTGAATGGGCAGGCACCGACAGGGAGGGGGCTGTGAACCGCATTAGGCTTCATTTGCTGAGCGGCCAGGAGCCGTGGTGAAGCCGCAGCCTCCCACAAAGAAACGTGAAGAAGTCTGCGTTGCTAATGTTTCCTTTGACAGGGGGCCCTCCGTCCTTTGGTATTTCCACCTCTCCTCCGGTTTCTGAAACCCACCGGCATTGCATTCTGACTTCTCAGATGTGGGGATTTTGGAATCTGACCCCGGTGGACTGCGGCTGGGGTTTGTTTGGGATTACCCTGGCCACTCCCTGCAAGAAGAGAGTCTGGGTAGGCCTGTCTCCACAGTCCTTCTTTTCCTTCCTCTGGGGACAGGCCCTCAGAAGGCCTTCCTCTCATCTGCCGGTAAGACGTTGGGCCCCATCTCGCGACTCTGCGGACAATCGCTCCATGTTGTGTGATACCCTGGAACACTCTGGTGTGGTCCTGAGACCCTATGCCCGTCCTGGTCCTTCTTTCTCTCCTGGTCTCCCTCCTTCCGCCTGGCTTTTCAAAATTTGTTTTCCGAGTGACAGGAAAGCACCGCGGTCAACTATTTAACGAACACACTGGAACGTTCGAATCCACATTCCACCTGGTCACGGGCTCAGGGCCTTTCTGCAGGGTGCAGGCAGCTGTCAGAGCTTCTCAGGAAGGGGCTGCGGTCAGAGGCCCCCCAGGATGCCAGCGGCTCTCCTTCCAAATCACCCTCCTCTTCCCCTGCTCATGGGCACACGCTCTTTTCCAAATTCCAGGCAGCTCAGCAGATGAAGGCTGACGAGCCTCACACTCATCCCCAAGGACTCAGCCCAGGCAGCTGCTGGCCGTGGGGCGTGGGGGCCCGGTGCCATGTGCATCATCACAGATCGAGATGTGCTCCCTTTGGCAAACTTAGAAAATATATATATACAGACGAGAAAAAATAAGCAACACTTCATAATACTCTTACCATCCAGACATGATGTTTTGTATACATCCTTCTACTTCATTGTTTTTAAATGCAGCTGGCCTCCTGTGGTGTTTGTACATTTTCTTTTTCAACGCTTTTTCTTTTAAGCCTGTATCATAAACCTGTTCTTGCTCCATTAACATTATAATAGGATTTTTTTATGGCTGTGTAATATTCTACCTCACAGCCTCCCAGGATGGCTATTTCTTAGGGTATTTATCTGGTGTAGAGACCCTTGTCTATTCTACACATTTATTTCCTGGTCTCATATGTTGAAAGTACCTCTTGTTCACTTCTTTATGCCTCACCCACACAAGCCTGATGGGGCACAGAACTGATGTCCCCGTGTTTTCCACGTCATTGCGCATCTACTCTCACTCTACGGCACAACATGGGTTGTGATTAATCACTTTTGGAGATAAGATTCTCACAGGTATGTGCAGCAAGCCTGGGGAAGGGGCCCTTTCACTCGAGCGAAAATCCAAAAGTTTTTGCCACTTTCTCCTCCTCCCCCTCGGGGCCCAGACCACAACTCTGGGGCCTCTTTTCCCCCAACAACAAGGCTGCCTCAGTGTACACTTTTCACTTGATTTCATGAGACCCGCCCTGCTTTTGGAGGACCTTAGGCCTCATGTCTCACAACACGCCCACCTTAAGGAAACTTCTCGGGACAGACCGTTTGCTAAAGTGGGTCTGTGTGCGGAGAACCACAGCTTTGGAATCTGTAGAACTTAACAAGCCTTCTGTTACTGAGTCTGAGCCGTGTTGCCTTAGAGAGAAGGCTCTTCCTCTCCTTCTTTATTTGGAAACACAGTGATGGCCGATAAATAGGTATTTGTCTTCTGTACTTTTCTTTTCCCGTGGGCTGTGTGCTGGTGCTGGAGCCCCTGCCGGGAGCCCCGGGGGAGGTCAGTGGCTCTCTGGCCTATGAGGGCTTCACTGTGTGGGCAGGAAGAGCTGTGAGTGGACCCCGATTGCCAGGTCCGAGCCCACACAGAGGATGCAGCGTATGTCCGCGCGAGATGCAGGAAGACTGTGGGGTGAGGCTGCTCCAGCCCTCCTGTGTCTAAGCTTTTGGGATCTAGGATGCTCCTGAGTCTGGACTCACCTGGGCAGCTCGTTGAGGAACATCTCAGGTGTACTAGCTTCTGTTCACACCGTCTTTGTGACGCCAGATGTGCATTCCCTCACTACCCCACCTCCCTGTTGCTGGTTTGGGTTGAGTGTTTCCTTTCTTGTTGGAATGGCAGGACCATGGACCACCGCCCAAGGTCCACATTCGCTTGGGGCTGCCATTGCAACTTCCTCTAGCAAGAGCAAGGCAGGTGAGGAGAGGCCTGGGGGCCTGCAGACCCAAGAGCACCATGGCACTTACTCTGCCCTCCTTCCTCCTCCACCTTCCGAACACAGAGCAACCAGAGGGAATTGGGTCATGACTCTGGGGGTCCGGGTTCTGGTCCCAGCTCTGCGATCAACTAGCAGTTTACTTGTTTGTAAAATGGGGCTAATTGTTGCCCACCATACCTGCCTTAGTGATGCATGGCGAGCATCACAGGAGAACTTGAGTGTGAAAGCAAGGAACAAATAGTACCCAACCTTGCCCTCTGTCAGAAAGGACTCTCAGAATGGGAGTGATTACTCATAGCACTTCCCAGGACTGGGATGGTGGAGGAAGAAGGGGGATGCCAGCCCTTGGCTCTCCTCCCGGACTTGTGAGCCAAGTGCAGATCTGTACTAAGTGTGTACGTGTTCACTGTAGGAGTGAATCTGCCTTTGAGAAAGCCAATGTCGACGTATTCCGGGTGAGAACCAACAATGTGGGCCTCATCTACAAAATCAGGTAAGAGTCTGGCCCCAGAACAGGAAGGGAGTGAGATGAAAACCAGTAGATTAGGAACTAGTGACACTACTGACACTTTCTGCATGTTGATTACTCCCTAGTGTCTTTTGAGGAGTGATTGAAGGCCCAGATCTTTCCCTCCCACGCTAAGTCATGGCTCCCTAAACTTGCCCATTAGAGATTCACTTCTTTGTGTTGAGACTACTTAAGACAGTTTCTCACAAACTTGGGAAATACACTCCAAGAGGCACTAGCATAGTGGTTAAGAGTGGATTCTGGTCCAGATTGCCTTGGTTCAAACTTTTGCCCTGCCATTTGCTAGCTGTGGAACTTTGGGCATTTCCTCTCCAAGCTCCAGTTTCCTCCTTTGTAATAACAATGCCTACCACCTAGAGTTAGGGAGGACTCAACAAGTTAGTGCTTAGACAGTAATTGGCACTTACCAAGTATTAGAGATGCCAGGTCACACTTCAGGGTGCCTTTTGACAGAGAGCTTGTCTCTCTCTGGGAGCGTCTGTGTGAGTGGTGGGGAGGGATAATTCTATCAGTCTGGTTGCCAAGGAAGAGTCTTCAATTGCCCCCTTTCCCCTCCTCCCTCTTCCCTCCCTATGACCCACCCCCATTCAAGTTTATGCCCATTTGTCGGAATGTCAAGATCACCTGGGGTCTGATTGCACCTAGGCTAGGGCCTGGCTGGCTCAGTCCTAAGTTTTCTTCCTCCCACCAGAAAGTGTAGGACCATGCACTGTATTTCCTGGCACTGGTGTGTGAGGGAAGGGTGTGACAAACAGGGAAGGGGAGGGTTGAGAAGAGGGTGTTGCTATGGGGAAAGGCAACTGCTATGCTGAGGTCCTACTAGGTGCTGGGCGCTGTGCCAGGCAGAGGCACACATCCTCGGGCACATCCCATGTCATCAGTCTGTCGGGGCTGTGTGCTGTGAGCTGTGTCTGTCCCATGACAGCCTGCAAAGATAAGTCTCCACTGCAGTGCGATATTTGGTGCCAAGTGAGGTCATTCAGGGTCAAGGTCTGGGGGAGAAACTGACCTCAGAGAAAAGACTGGGATTGCCAAGGATGAGGGGGATTATCAGAAGTGCAGGAAATTTGGAGGGTCAGATTTTGAAGAGTGCCAATCTATGCTGCCTGATACAGTAGCCCCTGGCCACATGTGACTCCCAAGTGCTTGAAATGTGGCTACTCCAGATTGAGATGCACCGTACACATATTAACACAGCAGAGTTTTGAAAACTTAGTATAAGAATATAAAATATTGCACTGATAAATTGTCACATGGTTGCAAGTTGAAATGATAAATGGATGAAATAGAATATATTATTAAAATGAATTTCACCTGTTTTTTTGATTCTAGAAATCTAGAAAATCTAAACCTATGTACATGGCTCGCACGTGCAGCTCATGTGATATTTCTGTGGGGTGACATCAGTGTAGATGGCCACAGGGTATCCTCTGCGTGGCCGGATTCAGGGGAGTATCTGGGAGGTCTGGGGGTCTGGGGATCAGGGAGAGAAGGGAAGCTTAAAATGGTCCTGCTGCAAGCCTGGGAAATCCTGGATTTTCCATGGAAGGCAATAGTACCTTTCAGGTGATGTAACAACGTAACACTCATTAATAAGCACACCTACCTTCCAAGGTATTCCCATTTGCAGGTGAGGAAACTGAGGTTCGAGGGGGTAAAGCAACAACAACAACAAAATGAGGGAACCTCTCTTTGGAGTGAACATTTGGGTATGCCAGTGTGGAAGGGGTGTCATCTCTGTTCTGCCAATGACCTGTGGGTGTCTGCTTCTGCCCCAGGATCGAGCATGACAACACCGGCCTGAACGCCAGCTGGTACCTGGATCGTGTGATTGTGACTGACTTGAAGCGGCCTCACCTCCGTTACTACTTCAACTGCAACAACTGGCTGAGCAAGGTGGAAGGTGACCGCCAATGGTGCCGTGACCTGCTAGCCAGCTTCAACCCCATGGACATGCCCCGAGGTCAGTGCCAAGGCTGGCCTGCCTGCCATCCCTCCCTGCCTGGGCTGGCCCCCGTCTCTGTCTTGCTCTGGGCAGTCCCCTGTCCCTCTGCCACTCCTCCAGGGTCTTCCAGTCGGCTGGGGCCCAGCTGAAGCCCCATCTTTTCCACAGGACCTTCCCAAGAGCAAGCGTAGGTGCTCTGGGGGTTCAAGGAAATGGGAAATGCAAAAGGACCAGGAGGCATGATGGAGGGGTGGGACATCCTGCGCCTATCCGGTGTTTTCAACAACTCTTGTTGATGGTATCTACCTAGAGCCCTCTCTGAGTTCAAAGGCAGCCTTCTCCATCTTCCTATCTCTTTGGCCTTCTTCTGATGCCCAAAGGAAGGTGAGCTATGGCCAGGGCATGGTGGATGGGAATCGGAACTCACAGATGCAGGGGCTCCATCAAGCTGTCCCCATCTCCTCCTGATTCTATGAGGAGGGAAACAACTAATTTCAAGTGCATCTCTGGCCAAAGGCCTTAAATTCAGGTGTTTTAGCTCGACAGGAGGTGGGGGGAGTGGGGGAGGGAAACAAATCATGTAAAAACACAAGCCATATCCCATGACCTATTTTATCACACTTTGTCCCCTAAAGTTCTGACCTC
>CM053566.1:61305556-61387098 GCA_028646485.1 Cryptoprocta ferox | reverse complement strand
TTCATGTTACTCCACGGCTCTCCAGCTTTCCATGGGAAACATCCAGCATGGTGTTCTTACCTTTTAAAGGAAAGACAAAGACACCCGCTGACCTTGTCCCTGAATCAGACCACCTGGGCCCTCTGACCTTTTATGAACTGGAGGGCACTGGATTTTTAGTATTTCCAGGCTGGATTCTGGAAGAAGGAATGAAAAGGGGGACCTTCGAATATCCAAAGGATTGCATTGGTAAACAAAAGGTTAACTCTCTTTGCTTTTCACCTGGAATTATACCCATTTGATATTTGGTTGCTGCAGAGGTGTCTCTAATGATCCAAATGGGGAAGATAATTAGATCTTGATATATGAAAATACTTTAAGTCATGGGATGAGGGCTTAAGAAGGGGACTTTTTAGTGTATATTTCATCCCCTCTCAACCCTCCAAGGATTGGTGGGTCATTAGGTGGGTAGTTTTGCTCCTCTGTCCCAACCTCCAGGACCATCTCCTGAAGCTCTGTCTGATAAATAGCTGGAAACTTCTTTCATTCCTGCTCTTCAGGGAGGGTAGGTGTTCTAGGCTGACTGACTGACCCTTTGGCCGAGGTGATCAGCAGATAGTGGCAGGGGTGGAGGGACTGGACCTTGATCAGGTTTCTAGATGGTTCCTCTATAGGGGATCTCGTATATCATGCTTAGTAGAGATACAGCACCTGTGGCTGCTGGTGAGATGTGTAGTTAGGACTGCTGCCCTGGACAAGAATGTCACCTTCCTGCAGGACGCAGTGCCTAATGTTTGCCATGGAGATGACTTTTCCCTCTCTAGGGTTCTCTTTAAACGTGAAATGCCCCACATATTCCTGGTATGTTGGGGTGAATGCCTGGTCAGGGCCACCCTCTTCTTTCATGAACCCCATGGGGTAAAGGTAGCCATGAGAAAAAACAGGGGCAGGAGGTTCCAAAAGAAGGAGGTGGACGGTGGCTAACTCACAGTTGTGTGGATAGAAGATCCTAGAGCCCAGGTTCAAGTTCTCAAATTTTCTCAATTGGTTGGTAAAAATCGCTGCACCTGATACCTTAAGGAAACCAGGCAGCAGAGCCAACCCAAACACTTCATCTTTTGGTTTCCTCTGTGTCTGACTGCCAGGCCTGTAGTATCTGTTGCCGGGGCCTGGGGAGACCTGTTGTGGTGTCCCCTCAACCACTGGACGCTCCCAAACTCCAGCCGCTCACATTCCATCTTCAAGAGTCTTGCCTTACTCAAGTACAACACTTTTCTTTATTTACTTATTCTTCTTTGACTCACTTTTGGCTACTTATATATTAACTTGTAAGTTTATTTTTAAAAGAAAATAGATATCTATATCACAAAAAATACTGTTATCAATCCCTATAAATATCAGCACATATGAAAACAAATACACAACATTAGATAATCCTCCTGTATCACCATTAGCATCCCGTGTGCCACCTGTGGTGTGCAAATTGCACCCTGGGAAACACTACCAGCCCTGATCTGTGAGGAAGGGAAAGGAGAAGTGGGGAGGAGGGGAGAAGGGCTGGTAAGGTATCTGGGCTGTCTTCTTCAAGAGTCCTTGCTTCACTTCATCCCTAGCACACTTCTGGAAGAGGTAAAGTGAAGGATGGAAGGCAGGTGTTAATTGCACAGAGGACCAAACTGAGGCTCAGAGAGGTGGTGATTCATCTAATACCGAACAGCCAACCACTGATAGAGCTGGGACTAGAATGCAGGGCTCCTAATTCTTGGAATGGGCTTCCTGCCTATTTCCAAGACCAAGGGCAACCAACCTGGCCCCTAAGAGATCAGGTCTTGAGGGATCACAGTTAGGGCTCAGGGGGGTTAGTAGGACTAGTCTACCGTCACAGGGATCCTTTCCACAGAGTCCACATCAGTTGCTTCTCCAGCCTTGGTTTAAATCCAGTCTTTCTTGAGGGTGGATATTTCCCAACCACCCAGCTCAGCCATCCCAGTACTAAGTGGCACTGGTTTTCAGGAAATTCTTCCTGCAGTTAAACCCCATACAGTCTCCATGGGACTACTGCTTGTCCATTGCAGTCCTCTGCTGACGAACACCTTAGATGTTTTTATATCCGCTTTTCAGCCACGTGAAGACAGGTGGCCCTCCTCTCAGGGCTGCATCCCCAGGTTCCTGGGCCTCTCATCTTGTGGCTCATGTCCAGCCTGCATCCCTGAGTAGCTCTGGTTTGCCAGTGCTCCCCAAGAATGTACCTTCTAGGCAAGAACCCTATGTTCCAGATGGGGTGGAGGGGGCTCCTCAGAACAAGAGTGCATGGATTTCCCTGACTCCATCATCTGACTTCTTTTAAAAAATTATTATTATTGCAGTAAGACCTAGATAAAATCCACCATATTAACCATATTTAAATGTATTATTCACTGGCAGTAAATAAATTAATTATTGGGTATCCATCACCACCATCCATCTCCAGAACTTTTTCATCTTCCCACACTGACGCTCTGTCCCCATAAAATAGCTCCCCTTTCCCACTTCTTCCAGCCCTGAGTAACCTCGGTTCTGCCTTCTGTCTCTATAAATTTGACTACTTAGGAATCTCATATAAGTAGAACCATACAATATTTGTTCTTTTGTGACTTGCTTATTTTACTTTAGTGTAATGTCTTCAAGCTCCATCCATGTTACAGCATGTGTGGGAATTTCATTTCTTTGTAGGGCTAAATAATATTCCATTATATGCACAGCCCCTATTTTATTTATCCAGTCATCTGTCAATGGAGATTTGGGTTTTTCCACCTTTTGGCTATCGTAAATAACCCTGCTATGAACACCGTGTACAAATAGCTGTTGAAATTCCTACTTTAATTTCTTTTGGGTACAGGCCCATCAGTGGAATTATTGGATTGGGTAGTAATTCTATGTTTAACTTTTCTGAGGAACAGCTATACTGTTCCCTACAGCAGCTACATCATCTTGCATTCCCACTAACAGTGGACAAGCATTCCAATTTCTCTTCATACTCACCAATACTTGTTACTTTCTGGGTTTTTAAAATAATAACCATGGTTAGTGATGTTGAATATCTCTTCTTGTGGGTCATTTGTACATTTTCTTTGGAGAAATGTCCGTTCAAGTCCTTTGCCCATTTTAAAGTTGGGTTGTCTGTTTTTATTGTTGAGTTGTATGGGTCCATCCAGAATATATTTGGGGATATTAACCTCTTATCAGATGTGATTGATTTACAATTATTTTCTCCCATTCCATGGGTTGCCTTTTCACTCTGTGGAAAGAGTTTTGTTGGTGCACAAAAGCTTTTAATTTTTATGAAAATTAAAATAGCTTAAATTAAAGCTATTATTTTTTCTGTTGTTGCCTATGCTTTTGGTGTCATATCAGAGAAATCATCACCAAACCCAATACCATGAAGATTTTGCCTCATGTTTTCTTCTAAGAGTGTTATAAATCTACCTCTTACATTTAAGTTGTTGATCCATTTTGAGTGAATTTTTGTACACAGTATGAAATGAGAGTCCAATTTTATTTTCTTTCATTTTTTGCACCTGGAGATCCAGTTTTCCTAGCATCATTTGTTGTAAAGACTGTCCCTTCCCCCATTGAATGATTTTGGCACTCTTGTCAAATATCATTTGACCATATTCACAAGGGCTTATTTCTGGGTTCTCTATTCTGTTCATTGACCCAAATGTCTGTCCTTAAATCTACTGCACTGTTTTGATTACTGTAGCTTTGGACAGAGTTTGGAAATCAGGATGTGTAAGACTTCCAACTTTGTTCTTTTTTTTTTAAGATTGTTTGGATATTCAGGCTCTCTTGATGTCCTGCTTTTTTTCATCCATCCTGCATTTTCATTAACCGTTTTTCACAGTGACAATATATCACATTGACTTTGTGGTCAGAGGGCTCTTATTCCACCAGAAGAAAAGATGAAAATGCTGTCTCCACTCCAAGTCCTCGGTTCTTGCCCAGGACTTCAAGGCTTCTAGAGAAACATCCTGGATTCTCCTGACTCATTCCAACATGAGTCGGCAGGAGCAGGTGTCCCATTCTTGGCTGGCTCCCCTCTACATCTTAGTGGAATGGTCCAGGAAACACCACACCTCCTGATTAATAATCGCAGACATACATGCACACTGCTAGGGAATTAACAGCCATCTCTATGCTTGTCTCCCTCTTGGAGTGGTGTCAGGGGTCCTGGCACCTTCTGGGGCCAGGGGAGGGTTGGCAGCCGCTTTTTCAGCATGTCTGCATTGACTATCCCTGGGAACACAGTCTTGGCTATCGAACTGCTCCAGAATTGTAGTGAATTTTCCCTCCTGCCATCTGCCTCTTGGCATCCCCCCATTGCCATGCATGCCTGACTCTCTTCCTAGAGGATTTCTGTCTAGAATGACTGCCCCTCTTGACAACCCAGAACACAGAGGGGCAGGGCAGCTGCAATGACATCTGTACACTGAGGGCAGCCCCAGGCCAGAATATCAGCACAGTCTCCCAGGCCTTGAAGTGAAGTATCACCATTAGCAGCTGTCACTGGTCATGCCCCTCTGCTCCCTGAGCTGCTCTTAAATGCTGAGTCCAGGGTAAGGGTATGACCCTTGCCTTCCAGTTGTTTGCAGTCCAGTAAGGACACAGACAATCATAGTGTGAGCTACACTCAAGTTGAGTGGAAGGTATCACATGGTTGAAAGCTCCATGTCTCAAGTCATAAGAGTCCTATGTTCAAATCCCCAAACACTGCCTTCTAGCTACGTGACCTTTGGACAAAATACTTCTGTAGTTTTGTGTCTTCATATGTATACACTGTACAAATCCACAGCACTCCTAGGAGGTAAGGTCTACTATTATCCCCACTTTACACCTGCAACAAAGGTCAAGGTGAGCATGCATAGATCACTTCCCACCTCTCCCTATGTTTCTTAGTCCCATTCTTAGTCCCAGCTCCCATTTCTCAACTTGTTTGCTCAGACTGTGTTGGCTCCAGTGTCTGGCAGACAGTAGCTCTGAAAGCTGTTCTCTCCAGCACTAATAAACCACGGGGAGGTTTCAAGGGACCCATAGTAAATGGGTCTGAGAATGAGACATCTTTTCCCCACCTGCTCCCAGATTATGGAGAGAAGCCAGACCGCTGACAGAAGTTTCTGGGGTTCGGGCCCTGTCCCATCAAACCCCACAAGGACCCAGTAGGACTGCTCTCCCCAGAGCCCAGAATCCTGCCTGACTGCTGCCTGGAAGGGTTATCCTTGCTCCCAGTCTTCTGTGTCAAGTTGGTTAGAGAGAACTCTGTGGATCTCCCACTAAAACATATCTCAGGGTCAGGAAATGTCAGAGCCAGTGCCTTCCCTGGCCCCCTTCCCTCCACCTGCTCTCTTTTATCCTCTGCTTCAGTTTTCTCCATGCTACCCAAACCCCACTGGGGGTGAAGCCCTAGCCTCTCTGGAAAGCACTGCCTGCTCCCTCACCTTGGGAGTTCCTCCTCCAAACTCTGGAGAAATTGAAGTCTGTGCCGCCCACTGAAGTGGATTCTCAGGGGGGTTCCCCCAGCCCCACTGAGTCAGGGATGTGTAAGGAGTCTCAGGGCAGAGAGGAGGAACTTTTCAGCCTGCTCTTTGAGATGCAGATGTGCTCTGGCCAGTTGGTAGCCAGAAGGAGCCACCCTGGCTGATGGGGTGGGTCATAGCCCTCAGGGGTTTTGAGATGGATAAATGGCTGAGACACCCCATATCTCAGGAACTGCTGTTGGCCTCTTTGGGTGCTAACTGCTGAAGATGTGTCTATCTGGGCTCTCCAGCCAAGCCCAGGCTTCTCTGGGCATAACACTGGGGTGTCCCCATCTGGTGATTACTCTTATACCTGCCGACTTGGTCACTGGAACTAAGGGGCTTGAGTGAAGATTAGTAAGAAATAGGTGTGTGTGTGTGTGTGTGTGTGTGTGTGTGTAGACACAATCCCTTAGAAAGACCAGCAGCAGAGATAGGTCGAAAGAGCTCTATCATGGAGTGAGAGGCAGATAACTGGCTTCCAGTCTAGCCCTTTGGTAACTGTGTGACCTAGGCAGGTTACTTGTCATCTCTGGGCTGCTTCCTCATCTTGCCAGAAGATTGGACTAGATGTTCTCTGAGGTCCTTTGTAGCACTGGCTTTCTCTGGCATTCTGCCAGCTAAATGCCTCCTTGTCTCTGTAACTGGCTCCAGGTCTCCCTCTCCCCAAATTCACTCCCTGAACCTTGGCGTGGTTACTTCTGGTGTGACATTCATGGGGCACAGCACCCAGGTGCAATTGATGACTACACGACAGAGTTGCACAGGCTGAGAGCGCAGGGCTGCCCATCCCTCTGGCCCCAGGGAGGCTCAGGACACATCTCTGGGGCTGAAGAGGGCGAGACCTGTTTAAGACAGACCCTGCCTGGCCTTCTCACTGCCAATATGATGTCATTTCCTGCTTCCAGGCCAAGTAATTGTCCTCATCCCAGCACCAACCCACAAACCCACCCACCTTAAAAAGCATTGAGATGATCACGTGGCTTAACTTAGTACTGAGCCCACACCGCATCGCTTCGGGAAAGTTCTGCCAACTTGGCAATGCGACAGGCCTCTGGAGCCAAGAGCTGAGTTCCAGCTGGCCTGGGGGCTGTTCACACCCCAGGGCTGTCAGAACCCAGGCACAACAGCTCATCGATGTTTCAGACCCAGGCCTCGCAGACAGTGGAGGAGGCCCTTGCATTCAGAAGGGCCCTGTCTGAAGTGGGTCCTGCCCCTCCCTGTCTCCCAGCGGAGCCTGTTCCCCAGGCTTCCTTCGGGACAACCTTTCTCTAAAGGAGTTATCTTCTTTGGTGGTTGATAATAAACATGGCTGCAGCCAATATTGTGCCATGCCCCAGAGAGACCGAGGGACTGGCTGTTGAAGAAAAGGGGGCACATGAGAAGTAGCAACCATGGGGGAGGTGAGCTGGGAGCATGCAGGTTGTTGGGGAGTGGCAGATTCCCACTTTTCGTCCAAATTCCCAGTCTGGGGCTTTTTCTTTCTTCCTCTCTTCCTCCCATCCCCTCTTCCTTCCTTCTTTCCCTCCTTCCTTCCATCCATCCTACCTTCCTTTTTTCTTCCTCTTTCTCCTCCCCCTCCCCCTTCTCATTCTTCCTCTCCTTGTCATCACTCTCCTCCTCCTCTTCCTCCTCTTCCTCCTCCTCCTCGTCTTCCTCCTTCTCTTTTGCTATAGCAAATAGGACAGCTAATGCTGGGACTGAAAGCTGCCCAGAGGCCAGAAAACAGGTAGAAATGAGACTGTGTTTGTCCAGCATAATCACTGTTTCCACTCCCAGTGATTTCATCAGGCAACTGGGTTATAATTTCATTACAGCCCACACTGTGCTACACAGTGATTATCACACAGCTCCAGATGTGCACCCAGTCTTGGCAAGACCACGCTGGGCATCATGCCCACGGTGCATCTGAAGAAGAGATTGGACGAGAAAGGGCTCATGATTAACATTTTAGGGGCATGTGCACATTTCGCTGACCTACTGTGGATTATGAAGGGCCTGCCTGAGAGCTGCCCGGTGCCAAAGCAAATGCAGCATGAAAGCAGCCTGGGTGATTGGTGCAGAAAGCACCCATCCTGAGGGCTCTGTCAAACAAGCCAGCAGCCCTGACTTACTCTCCGATTCCATAGGATGACACCACAGAGTAATTAAATCATTGATTTTAAAATATCGGTCTCTGGATTGGAAAGCACATGAGACTATACACCCTGAGTTCTTTTTTTTTATTTTATTTTTTAATGTTTATTTTTGAGAGAGAGTGAGAGACAGAGTGTGAATGGGGGAGGGGCAGAGAGAGAGGGAGATGCAGAATCTGAAGCAGGCTCCAGACTCCGAGCTGTCAGCACAGAGCCCAATGTGGGGCTCGAACTCACACACCGTGAGATCATGACCTGAGCCGAAGTTGGATGCTTAACTGACTGAACCACCCACGCGCCCCTATATACCCTGAGTTCTAGTTCTGGCTTTGCCATTAATAGCGATGGAACCTGGGGCAGATCTCCGTTCCACTCCCATCCTCAGTTTCTTCCTCTGGTAGAATGGGTGCACTAGGTGGCCTCTGGGGGTCTTTGTAGGATTAGTAGAGTGTCATACCCAAAGAGAGAAGGATGGATCTGGGGCTAGCCCTCCTCCACGGGGCAGGGGAAATTGGCTTTTGGTGACCTCCCTTCTGCTGTGGACACTTCTTCCTCATTCCACCCCCCAACACTAACCATTCTTCTGCATAGTGTCCATCTCCCCACTGTGAGCTTGGTCCCTGGACCCCCATTCTCTGTGGTCAAAACCTGGCTCTGCCACTCTACCAGTTGGTTAAGCATGAGCAGATATCTTAAGCTCTGTGCCTCTATTTCCTCATCTGTAAAGTGGGGATAACATTAATTCCCACTTCATAAAGTGGTTGGGCTGATTAATTGGCGAAATGAACATAAAGACTTAGCGTAGTGCTGGACATAGAGTAAGCGTTCAGTAAATGAGTATTGTGGTGGGGGTGGGGGTGGTGATTCTGAGGTTTTACCTCTTCTTCCCCTCCGTTCAGGCTTATTCTGACTCTGAGATGCACAGAGTCAAGATTCTGGCCTTTCAGAATCAGATAGGACTTCGGAGCCACTCAGTGCCGGGATCGCCTCTAGCATCCAGCGGCTCATCTAGACAACTGGAAACAGGCTCATGACCTTGATTTCGGTTAAAGCCTGCAGGGAGCACCTCTATTCCAAATACTTTTCCTTCTCCCTGATGTGTCTGCTTAACTCAGCTCAAATGTTATCCAGGGCCCTCTGAGCTAGATTTGCTGTGAATGCTGCTTGGGAGTTATTGTTCCTTTGAACTTACGGAGGTGGTCCTGGGCCCGTGGACTCAGAGACGGACTCAGAGTGAGAGGGCCTCGGGTGGGGGGAGCTGGGCCAGTCCCGCCGCGCTCGCCTCCTCTGAACTTGCCAGCAGCTCCCCGCCCACCCCATCTGCTCCCACCTAACATTGCAGAAGATCATCTCCGGAAAGAGTGGGAAGAAGAGAACTGTTTCCAATGAGGCCCCAGTGAGGAGTATCAGAGAATTTCAGGACCAGAAGGGACCTTATCTGCTCTTCCTCCATTTTACAGAAAACAGACGCCTTGGCAAGTTAAGCCACCTGCTCTTGGTCACACAGTGTGGGCAGAGCTAGTGCCCTGGGCTCCAGATGCCACCTTGAGCTCCTCCAATGTCATTCAGTGATTCAATGGGCACCGGTTGGGAATCTTCTAAGTACCAGATCCTTTGCTTGGGGTAAATATGTACAGGCCTTCCTCTCTAGGAACTTAGCAACTAGAGGGGAGAGGGTCAAGCCAGTAAATAATGAGTACAAAAAGACAGAATATTCTAAGTAGGAATTGACCTATATCAATGGAAACATAGAGGAAGGAGGAATCAGGAGGGCTTCATGGAGGAGGTGATGCCCAATTGAGACTTCATAGTTGAGAAGGAGTTTACTAGGTTTTCAAACAGAGGGAGGTTTTCAAATAGGTGTTTATAATAACTTTTTTACCCTCCCCCCCCATTTTTGGAGAGTACTTTCTCAGAGCTGCATTTTGTGTGCGTGAAATCAGAACTTGTGATACAGACATTGTCTTGGCCCTGATCCAGCTGTGGGTATACATTCCAGCCACCAATGTTTTCCTGCTGGACCCTTGTCCTGAGCTCCGAGCATTGGCCAGGGTGGTGCAGGGGTGTCAGAGATGGGGTTCCCACCTACCTGGGGCTGAATGTTTTCCTCTCTTCCTTCATCCAGTCCTCAACCCACCCCCTAGCCTCCCAGCTGCCAGACCAGTAAGCTCAAAGGTTTCTGGTACCAAAGCCAGCTCGAGGGTGTAAGGGTGTCACGTGGATGGATTCTCCTCAGGTGTGTCTTACAGACTGGCCGTTCTCAACAGCTCCTCCCAGACTATTCAGGGCATGACTTATTCAAGTGTTGGCTTTCAGTGACTTCACTCTTTAGTTTTCAATTGCAGGAAAAAGAAATATGGCTGTTGTAAAAATGATCAAAAGTACAAATAAGCAAGAGTTCGAAGAAGAATAAAATCTTTCATAATCCCATTACCCCAAAATGATTAATAGCTAAAATTTATCAGGCACTCACTCATTGTCAGACATTGTTCTAATCACTATCTATCTATCTGTCTATCTAATCTTTACAACAATACTATGACAGACATATTAGTATAATACCCATTTTACAGGTAAAGCAAACTGAGGCACAGAGTGGTTAAATAATCTGCGTATAAGTGAAGGGCCCAAGAGTAAACCCAGAACCTTGAACTTAATCCCTGTCTAGGAGAATCTTGGAGACACTACCATTAACATTTTAGTGAATTTCCTTCCTATTCTTTTTTATGCACGAATGCATTAAAAACTACATACTGATGAAAAGTGGTGTTGTATCATAGTCAACTTTGTAACTAGGTTTTTTCACTTAATACTAACACATTGAATAATCTTCTAAACCATTATTTTAAATGGCCACATGGGCGAGTATCATAATTCACCCCAACAATCTTCCATTCTGGATATTTTCAGGTTGTTCTCAATTTTTTGTTATTAACGATGCTGTGATAAGACATCTTTACAGGTCATCTGTGAACACAATTATTTCCTAGTATAAATGAATTGTTAGGCACGGGGATTGAATTGTTAGTTCAGGGGGTTTGGACAACGGTAAGCCTTTTGGCAGGCAGTACTCACCTGGCCGCCAGGAAGGCCGTGCGGCGTTCCGGTTCCTCCAGCAGTGTGTGAGAAGTGCATTAGGAGAGTATAAGCTCCTGCAGCAGAGTGGAATGTGGGTTGGAAAGGGAAGAAACGGACAAGATTGCCGGGGCTTGCAGGTGGAAGGGGAGGGTCTACTGTGGAGCCACAGGAATGGGAGCCAAGGGCGATGAGTGACTGAGGGGCATGTGGAGATAGCTCTGCGGAGCTTGGCAGTGAATTGGATAAGAGGGCTGAGCGCAGTGAGCTACAAGGAGGGAAGGGCTACCTACTCCATACTCTTTCAGCACCTGATAACAGGAGGCTTACATCACAGCGTCCCAGGAAGATGTGCTAGCTGTCTATGATTTGGGGGCAGAGTAGCTTTTCTTGATTACCACCCAGGAGCAATTGGTAATGACTGCGCGGGGTTTTAAGGTCCTTGTATAACTGGGCTCAGCTGAGTTCACCCCATGGCCTGTGCTTGAGCACCTGTTAAGTGCCAAATAAGTGACACAGGCCGAGGGAGTTCTGGAATGGAGCACCCTGGGCCTGGGAGGTGGGCTTTCAGCTAGACCTGGCGGGGTGGGCGAAAGGACAGCCGAGAGAGAACCTTCCTGCCCCGACCTCTTGAGTCCAAATCTGGGCTTCACCTTTTCTACCTGTGGGGACTTGATTAGGTTTCTTAACCTCTTGCTTCCATTCTCTCCTCAGTAAATGGTGACCACAGTAGTAATAGGGTCTGTCATAGTGAGGATTGCATGAGAAACAGACGTGACCGGCCCGTAGTTGGTCCTCGGTAAGCATCAGAGGCTCTTACCAGCTTGAGGAGTGCGTGCGTCTGCAAGGGCGGCAAGACTGAGGGGTTCTCCAGAAAGCAGAGAAGTTCCAGGCCTACTTGATGAAGCGGGTGAATCTGGGTGAGAGATTCGGGGCTCTGGACCCCAGGGAAGGAAGAGAAAACTCTCAGGGGGCAGCAACCGGGGAGGGAGACTTAAGTCCGGGTACCTGGGAGGCCGGTCATTGCTCAGTGGCGAAGACACAGCTCCCCGCAGGTAGGGTGCAGCCCATCCTTGGGGTCTGCGGCCACTCCTCTCTGCACAGGCGCAGGCCGGAGGAGTTAGGGGTCTTCCCTGGCTGGGGGAGAACATTCTCTTCAACCCCACGTTCAGGGCAGCCCCACCGGTGTCTCTGGCTCGTTTCCGTGTCCTCCCCCGTCACTTCCCCAGCGCCTGGCTCTGGGTGAGCGGAAGCGATGGGTGCCAGGGAGCAGCCGTGGCCTTGGGTGGGGGTGGGCGGAAATCAGGCGCAGCCAGCCTCCTGCCACCCCTCCCCATCTCTCACCCGCGGGGCGAATGAAGCCTTGTTCTAAATACGTTCTAAGTACGCACGACCTGAGAATGGGTGAAGGCTGGGAAAGAAACACCCTGCGGCAATTCAGGATCACTTCATTCATGATTCCCTGCTTCCTAAAAAAGCTTGGGCCACGTGAGCTACTGTGAGGCGCAAATCACGTTGGGTGTGGGATGGTCCCTTCCTTGGCAAGCAGGACGGAGGCTTAGTTTCCGGGCATTTGCTTGACTTCTGTCATCGGGAACGTGACAACCAGCTCAGCCCGGCTCAGCACGGAGATTTGGGGGATCCGGCCCACTCATGACTGTACCTCCCCCACGTCGCCCAGGGCGGTTCTCTCAGATGTGTCCTGTCGCTGCTGTGTGCTGACTGTTCCAGACAGAGCGCAGGCGAGGCTGTGGGGGCGGCGGGTGCACCAGGCGCAAGAGGCAGCTGGGGCCTGCCAATGCCTGCCTTTTCTGGAAGCCCACACAGGCAGCTTCCGGCCGGCCCACAGGGGACACGATTCCTGTTTAGAGGGAGCAGGCCTGTGCCTCTGCCATGGAGGCTTCAGAGGAAAGAAGGGGGGCAAGGCTGGGCTTGTGGACCCTTTGGGCAGGGCAAGCAGGGCACAGGCAGCCGTTTGCTGTGGACTTGAGGGCCATCTGTCTGTCTTTGGGCTGCTGCTAATGCCATCCGTGCAGTACCTCAACTCGATTCTGTTTGCCGCTGGAAGGTACCATGTAATTACCTTAATCTCTGGTCTATTTCCCTTCTTATATGTTGTTCAGATCGATGCTCAAACTACTTTGGCTTCTTCGAGCTCACACTGACCTTCAGCGAAAGGCAGCCACTCCCTGAAAGATAGTGTTCCTGGGTTCAGGTATGCAGGTTGTGCACTGTACAGTTGAGACTATGTAAAGAGACATTTTTTGTTTGTGTATTTATGATGACTATTATCCAACAGATGGCAGTAAAGTGTCTTGAGGAAGGAAGCCTTTATCTAATTTGTGGAAAGGCACCCTATGAGCTACTGGTAGCTTCCTAAAAGGCCAGACAGAAATCAGTTTTAGGGAGATGTAATAGCATTGATTAACCCACAGGCCAGCCCTAGAACTGGCTTGGGCAACAATTTCTGCGATCCATCACTAGGCCCTGTTGGTCCTACTGCTTGCTCAGGAAGCAAGTGAACTTGCTAGCCCCCCCTCCAACCTGACCTTCCCCTCTCTTTCCATCTCTGTTCCTTGCTCACTCTCAGCCAGGCAACGAGCTGAAGGCACAATGTCCGAGGTTGCAGAACTGGTGCTGCCATCTGTCCCCACCTTTAGGAAACCCCAGCTGAGCCCCCCCACCACTCCCATTCTCCACTGCGCTCAGGGGAACACTGAGCTCAGCCCAGTCTCCCAGCATTGCAGGGGCAGGGAAAGCTGGCCCTGCCTACCCACGCTGGGCATGAGATATGCTCCTTCTCACCCCCTGCAGCCCAACAGAAAAAGGGCAATAGTTCCCCAATCTCCAGAGCTTTGAGCTGCTTCGCTAGTGGATAGAGTGTGCTGTGATTACCCCGCAGGAGCACCAAGCAGCTCAGCTCCCATTCCCGGCTGCAGAGCAGAGAGTTGCCTCAAGTCCCCTGCCTAGACCCACAGAAGAAGGCCTGAGAACACAAGGCAGCCTGGGGCAGCCGGTGGCCAAAGACAAGGCGGCAGGCTAGGAGTAGCTTTGGGAGGACCTGGAGCTAACAGAGATTTTTCTACATTTTTTTAAGCGTTGAAAAGAACTAAACAAGAACAACAGTTGATGACACAAGAAATTTCTACGAGGTTCAGGGCCTGTTGCCCACAAAGTTTATTGGCACAAGGCCACGCCCATTTGCTTACGTAGCTTTTACGTAGCGCCATAGCTTCCGCGTTTCCGCTGTTCGCTTCCCGCAGTTTGAGTTTCTCGAACCCTCATCCAGAGCGGATCTTAACATGCGTCAGAGCCTGCGTCATTCTCTTCCCTTCGTCATCACGCAGCTCTTTGTCACCCCCCACCTTCAGGAGAAGGGTGAGTGCCGCGCAGAAGGGAATTTTCAGAGAGGGAGACCGCGTTCACATCGCTGTTACTACAGCGTATTATTACAGTTGCTGTAACGTGATTAGTTATTGTTGGTAAACTCTTACTGTGCCTAATTTAGAAGTCAAACTGTATCATAGTATGTATGGGTAGGAAAAAACCTAGTTTCTAGAGGGTTCGGTACCAGGGGTGCGGGCCTCCACCGGGGGGTCTCGAACTGGCCCCGCAGGGAAGCGGGGCGGGGGGAACTCCTGTATTGCGTCTGGCTGCTTTCGCGATACAGCGGCAGAGTGGAATAGTTGCGATAGAGACCACGTAGCCTGCAAAGCCTAAAATATTTACTACTTGGCACCTTACGGAAAATTTTTGCCTACCCCTGGCCATAGAGAACGAGAGGCCATGGTGCCTTCTAAAAAGAGCCCTGACCTCAGAGACAAGAGACCTGGCTTTGAGTCCCTCTTGCATCATTTAGCAGCTGTGCGTCCCCGGGCAAGCCACCTTGCCCTCCGAGCCTCTGTTTCCCCATCTGTAAATGAGAAAGTCAACAGCATCTGTCCTGCCTGTATCATGTGGCCATTGTACGGCTCAGATGACATCAAGGCCATGCAGGGGCCTTGTGAGCTGCAAGACCTGGGTGACCGCTGCGTGTTATTTGCCCTAGAAGGTGGGCCAGCCCTGGCCGTCCTCTTTCAAGTCTTTCCTCTCATCCTCCTCCTCTGTCCTGCCTTGTTCCCTTCTGGCCCCTGGGGCAGGGATTTCTACTGAACTGGGACCTTTCCCTCTGGCCCCATTCCTCTCACCAGGAAGGCAGCCACCTTTCACATATGGGCATTTTGCTCTCACACGGATCCCCAGATCTAAGGGGTGAATTCAACATATAAAAGCCCACTTGTGACCAGAATTGCAAGTTTGTGCTCATTGAAATTCCGATCGTGGGGAACTGGGGGGCTCTCATGACCACTTGGGAGGAAGGCTTGATGCACTGCGCTGACAGTCTGGCAGCCGTGAGGGAATGAAGCCCTGCTTTTATCCCATCTTGCTCTTTCCGCAGTATATGCATTTAATCACAATTTAGGGTTGGCACTGGGCCCTAGGCCTTGTTTGGAAAACGGCAAATCAGGTAGTATGGGGTTCTGCTTGCAGAGGAAATGTGGAGGAAAAGCAGGGAGAACAGTAATATAATCAGGCTCATTGTCTGTTTACAGAGCGGTTTTGTGGGGTGTGCCTCGCCCACCCCGCCGCAGCTCTCAGCCCTTCCTCAGTGTGATCAGAGGTCATCTGGCACAACCAACTCAGCCAACTATGTGGAGAATCAGGGCCCCGTCTTGCCATAGGGAGGTCTGCAGAGGTTAGAGAACAGTCCAGCCTCATTCCAGAATGGATTACCTCCTGCATTCTGTTCAGCTGACGTCCTGACCCCTGGGCTTGGGCCCCTTGTCCACCTCAGCCGAACAGTTCTGGAAGCTCCTTCCACCCTTGGCTTGTCTCCTACATTGCCTCATTTCAGCCCTGATGACTGCTTCTCTGGACTTCCCTGGGACCGGGATGCTGAGTGTTTTCAAAACCCTGCATGGGGTCCTGCCCCGCAGGCCTGCCTGTACTGGCCTTGGGCACCTCCCCTGTACTTTGAGGGACCCCTTCCATCTCCTGGCTTCCCTCTCTAGTCTGCAGGCTGCCTTTCCTGGTCAAATGTCATGGAATTGCATATTGAAAAGGACCCTTAGTGTTCTCACATTCTCTCACCTCTGGCATTTTCTTTACAGCCTCCCTTGACAGATGGCTCTCTACCAAAGTGCTTGTCACAAAGTGACTGCTTAGATGTCTCTAGGGATGGGAAACTCACTTCCCCCAAGAGCATCCCATGCCTTTGTTGGATAGCCCTAGGTACTAGAAAACGTTTCTTTTGGTGAGCTAAAATATCCTTCTTTATAATTCAAGTGCTAAGTGTAATTCTGCCTTTTGGAATGATGCAGAATGTCTGCTATTCCTGCCCCAAGTGCTCCTCCCCACCCCCATCCTTTCTCCTGCTGGACTGTGCCCAGTGCTGTCTGGAGTCCTCTTGCCCTCTCTGACTGACTGATGCTCATCAGGGGCCTTTACAGCCTCCCAGCCCCCTGGCATCACCAGCCGAGAGGCCCTGGTCATCTTGTCACCCTGCAGAGGGGACTTGCCTCTGTGTGAAGTGAGCCCCAGACTGGACCTGAGAAAGGATGTGAATCGAAATGAATGGTTCTTAGAGACCCTGGCAGCCAGGGGAGGAGAGAATAAGCCTGCAGCCAGGGGCCTCTGCAACTTGGAAGATGATCAGGAGCAGGAAGCTGGACATGGCCAAGTCCTTCTTCGTTCTTCACAGCCGTGTGTGAAGGACCTTCTGGGGGACAGGGACAGAGGGGAGCCTGGAAATCTGCCTTGTGGGCAAGCTAGCCTGAATGTGGCCCAGATGTCAAGGCACTCACCTAGGGGTGGCCTGAGTCTGGCCTCTTCTGAAGACCCTGGTTCTGTCTCCCATCGCAGAGGGGTCTTCATGGGAATCCAAGGGGGTGAGAATCGGGGAGATCTTTGGTTGGGGACAAGGATTAGAGGGGCTTCCCTCTCTTGTGATGGGTCTCACCTGAGTGAGGTTCGACAGGGCTGCCTCCCGACTCGGGTTCTCAGCAGGTTAACGATCAGCTTTTGGGGCTGTGTGTGTGTCGGGGGTGTTCTCTATGGGTGCCTGCAACCTTCCACATCGTGTCTTCTCTGGATGGGCAGGTGTTGGGCAGGATTCAAGACGGGGGTGGGGTGAAATTAGGTTTTCTCCTTATCGCCCCCACCTCACTCCTTTGCACTGAGCGACGTCCCTGGGACTTTGAGCTTTAGGACGCTCGACTCAAGTTGTTTTCCTATATACTTAGTGAGGCTCCAGTAGGTGCCCAGCACTGTTCTAGGGGACGTGTGTGTGGGGAGCTGTATGTGAGAAGGAAGTCCTGTCCCAGACCTCTTTTAAATTCTTGAAGATCTTAGAAGCCTCACCAGCAGGAAACAACAAACTGCACAAGGCAGTCCCTGGCGATCTTGGAAATCATTGGCACAGACAACATGGCAGAACCAAGAAATGCAGGGGAGAAAGGCCCTGAGGGCTAGGACGTCAGAGAAGGCCCCAGGGAGGCGGTGGGCAGAGGGGCTGGAACTCTGGGTCTCAATGAAAACAGTTCTGTTTTATTTTTATTGAGGTGTAATTGACATGAAACATTATATTCGTTTCAGGTATACAAAATAATGATTTGGTATGTGTACATATTGCAAAATGATCACCCCAAGTCTAGTCAATATCCATCATAATTATAATTTAATTTTTGTAATAAGAACATTTAAGATCTACTCTCTCAGCAACTTTACACATGCAGTACAGTGTTATTAATTATAGTTGCTATGTCGTGCATCCCATGTCATGATTTCTTTACTTTATAACTGGGAGTTTGTACCTCTTTTTTTAAATTAAATTTAATTTTTTTAAAAGTTTATTTATTTTGAGAGAGACACAGACAGTGTGAGTGGGGGGAGGAGCAGAGAGAGGGAGAGAGAATCCCGAGCAGGCTCCACGCTCAGTGCAGAGCCCGACGTGGGGCTCGAACTCACGTAGCTGTGGGATTATGACCTGAGCCGAAACCAAGAGTTGGACACTGAACCAACTGAGCCGCCCAGGTGCCTCAGAATTTTTGACTCCCTTCACCCATTTTGTATACCCCCTCATACCCCACCTCTGGCAACCGCCAATCTGTTCTCTGTATCTACGAGGGTTTTTTTTGTTTTGTTTTGTTTTGTGGATTTGAGGGGTGTTTTGTTGTTGTTGTTTGGTTGGTTTTTAGATTCCACATACCCGTGGAATCATGCTATGTTTGTCTTTTGTGACTGGCTTTTGTTCACTTAGCAAAATGCCCTCAAGGTCCATTCATCTTGTTGCAAATGTCAAGATTCCCTTCTTGGAATGCTGTTCTGGCTGAATAGTATTCCATTGCATATATGTAACACGACTTCTTTATCTGTTCTTCCCTTGATGGGCACTCATATTTTCTCCATGTCTTGGCTATTGTAAATAATGCTACAGTAAAGGCGAGGGTACAGCTACCTTTCTGAGTTAGTAAAACACCTCTAATTTTTATTAACTTCACATATCGGGCATAAGGAATCTGAACAAAATTCTTCTACATAAAAATAGAAAGTCTTTGAAGGAAGGGAAAAGGGAAGGGAAAGTTGCCTCAGCCCTTGGAATTCTTGGGACCCAAAGAAAGTCTAGAGGAGTCTTCCTTCCCGTACCACACAGCAGCGCCTGTCCTTTGCTCCCCACCCTAGGGCGGGCTCCAGCTCGGGAGACCAAGGTGGGCTCAGCATATTGTGAAGTTTACATTGGGCTCCATCTCCCCTGTAAGGCCATGGGCAAGGCCGAGGCATTTGGGGCTTACAGTGCATGGGTTTCCGTTCAGCAAATGGGGGAAAGACACAGGAAGCGATACAGATCTTTAAGTGAGGTAACCACTAAGCACGCATGTGCTGGCTACTATTGGTGCCCTGGTCTTTGCATTGGTTATGGCCCTGGCAATTTACATATAAATTTGATTTTCATTTGCAGAATGTATTTTCCCCAGTGAATTTTTACACTGTGATGTGTGTGGAGAACAGATTGGAGAAGGCAGAGTAGATGTGCAGTGGGCCCAGTAAGAAGCATTTCAATATCCAGGGGAGATTGGCTGGTGGTCTGGTTCAGTGTGGATCTGGGTTTGGGCTGATTTATGCATCCCAAGGCAGCCTGAAAACAGAAGTTCCCTCTACCTCCGATTTATGCTGTGCACACTGTTTAGCAGTGACCATCTGACTTTTTTCTTTTCTTTTCTTTCCAGCTTTATTGGGATATAGCTGACATATAACATTGTGTATGTTTAAGGTGTGCGATGCATTGATATGATACAGGTATATACTAGCAATGGTCATTTGGAACCAAAGTCAGGCAACTTGTTTCTTGCTCTGTTTTTGACTGCGATGGTGACACTTCATGCGTTGCTGGAGGGAAGGGAGGTGATGTGGTAGCTCCCTTGGGGCCTTTGTTCTTCTCTTTTCAGGATCCTAATGAGCTGAGGCTTTCTCTGTCCTCATTCCCAGGTAACAAGTATGAAGTCAAGGTGTACACTGGTGATGTCATTGGTGCAGGGACTGATGCTGATGTTGTCATCAATATCTTCGGAGAGTATGGAGACACAGGTAATGGGTTTGAAATCCTCTCTTCCCAAGCTGTGCCCAGTTCTGCATCTTAGGTGGGCTCTTCCCCCTACTCCTGGCAGAGGAAGGCAGCCCCAGTCTCTTCTGGTGAGCAGTAATTCTGCCTGTGGTGTGCTTTGTCACAGCCTTCCCTGGGCAGCAAGGTGCTCATCTTGTAAAATTTATGTGTGTGATATGTTTTCAGAATAAGGTGTTCTTGGGTTTGGGGTCTATTAAAATTGTCTTTCATGCTAGACTATGAACAGACCCAGGCTTCACATCACCAGGGAGTCCATTCTCACTTTCCTGATCTCCTTAAGCTCCATCTTGAGTTACATTTTGAATGTGGCCGGGCACAGCTTGATTGTGCAGTGGCTTGATGCAGACCAGAATGGGATCAGGGGATAGAATTAGACTTGGCTTCGTGGGCGAAGCAAGAACTGAGGACACAGACATGGGTACAGGGGTTGGGAGGCCATTCAGGCCAGTAGAACTGAGATGGAGAGTCTCTCCTGCCTCTTCCAATTTTATGATATAACAAAGGGGTCAGAAAATCTACTGAGATGTGAATTTTGGATACAGTGTATTAAAGAATTCAGAATGCATTGCTGAGCTTCTAAGAAGAGAAAAGAAATCTCCAGGTGCCAGAAATGAAGAGGGAACTCAAAACCAAAGTATTAGCTATTAATCGGTGCGTGGCTCTTGGAAGCAGGGACCTTTCATGTTCAGCTATCTACAGGATAAATTGTCATACCCATTTGGGGTCAGAAAATGAGATTTTGTCCTGCATGAAGGACAGGCAAAATTAGAACCGCATATAAAGCCAGGAGCCCTGAAAGTTCACAGGAACATCTTCAGTGAAAAAAAAAAAAAATAGGCCAGGAAAAAATTTGCTCATCAGTACAGTAACCTTATTTCTGCCAAGAGCTCTAGATTGAAAAGATAGTTGCTGAGAAATTGATACCTCCTGCTTGCATACATGTGGGCTCGACGTCTGATTTTACACTACAGCTGTGATTTGGGAACCCCCACTCTCCCAAAGGACAGAAAATTGTTTCCATGCCAGTAATACCCCTGGGAGTTTACAGAAGCAATGGATAACATTCCCAAAGATAAGGTACTGGAGATGAGTTCACCTTCCAAAATTACAGAACACTCAAGGGCATAATCCACCATGACTAAACATCAGTGGACACAACAGATTAAATCCTGAAGAATTTCAGATAATGGAGTAATTTGAGAAAAGCTATAGTTTAAGTATGTTTAAATGAGCTAAAGACATGAACAAAACAATTGAAGAAAATAACAAGGCCCCATGAGAAATACAGAAAACAGAAATATAGAAAATGAAAATGTAGTTACCAAATATAAATACTTAATGGATGTGTCAGGCAACACAGTTAGAAACCACTGAATAGAGACTCATAAACTGTAACACAAATATGAACAAAATACTCAGATATAGCAGGGGTATAAAGAGTTGAAAAATATAAATGAGAGGTCATTAAGGTCATGAAACATGTAGGACAGAGTAAGTTCTGATAGATGTTGAACAGGGGTTCCAAATAGAGAATACATAGAATAGGCAAGAGGATATATTTAAAGAGATGATGGCTGAAACGTTTTCAAAATTGAGCAAAGATATGAGTTTTCAGAATAAAGTAACAGAAGGAGTCATTAAGCAGGATAAATGAAAACAAATCCACATTTAGATACATTGTGGTAAAACCAAAGGCAAAGGGAAAGATCTTAAAAGTAACCAGATTTGGCAGATTCTCTTCTACAAAAACAATTAGGTTGATAGCGGATTCCTATCAGCCACCTTACAGCGTTATAAGTTCGTGGGATAAAAGCAATAGTGTTCTGAGAAAGAATGTATATAAATCAGTCTAGAACTCTGTATCCAGTCAGGTTATCATTCCAGAGTGAGGGCAAAATTGATGAATTGCCATGCAAAGAGAAATAGGGTTTACCACTCAGTGACTTAAGCAGTCACTGAGGAATATGCTTTACGAAAGAGGAAATCATGCCCCCAAGAAAAGTAAAGCCCAAAAGAAAGTGAGCAAAAATATTGATAATTATGTAACAAAGCTAAGCAAGCACCAACTATAGTAAGCAATTCTAATAAGGACTATCATTAGGCCATGAGAAAACATGGACCCAAAATACTAAAACACAATAATCTTTAAGAAGGAAGGTGGATAATGAAAGTTAAAACAATCTTGTTCTTGATTGCAGTTCATTCCCCAAGTGATAGGAGAGTAGAGACCCTGATGAACTTGAGACGTCAGTAAGTCAAGTATGCATATTAAAATTATAAAAGTAACCATGCCCCCCAAATAAGAAGTGTATAGCTTCTAAACCAATAGAGTGAATAAAAGAGAATAAAGCCTCAATCATATCCAACAGAAGCCAGGAAATGAGGAAAGGGAAGCAAAGCATGGCTAATCATAAAAAAAAAAGTGAATGTATAAACAATCACAATAAATAGAAATAAACTAAACTCATCAGTGAAAAGATACATATTTTCATATTAAAGAAAAGAAATAAAATCCAGCTTAAAATGTGATCCAGTAGGGCTGAGAATAAATAAAACTGAATGAAGTATATCAGGAACATAGCAACATGGAAGATGGTGGTGTAGCTATATTATTATTTGTCAAATTAAACTGTAAGGCACAAACCACTTTGTTAAGAAATAAAAGTATATCAGACAATGACAAAAGGAACAATTAACCTATAAGATGTAATACTTATGAACTCGTATAAATTGTACAACATATTCCCAAAATACGGGAAGCAAAAATTAACAAAATTCTTGAAGAAACTTAACAAATGCATAAGTATAATAGAAGATTTTAATACATCACTCTCAATAATTGGTAAGTGAAATGGATAAAAATTTAGTATGGATACGGAAGACTTTACGCAGTTGACAAGCTTGAGCTAATGAAACTATGCAGATTCCTGTGTCCACCCGGTAGAGAATACACATTCTCTTCAAGCACATAATGACCACATACTAAACTACAAAGCAAATCTTAACAAACTGAAATTAAGCAGTAAGACAGAGACAGCATTCTTTGATCACAGTCAATAAAATTAGAAGAAATTCCAACCTCTCATCCCATTTAGAAACACATTTTAACTTTCATAAAAAATAATAATCAACTATAAAATCCAGGAGGATTTACAAATCATTAGAACCAGCGGAGAGAAAGTTTCATAAAGGTGCAGGATACGAGATTAATATACAAATCTTAATAGAAACAACAAGCAAACATTTAATTTACTTTTATTTTTTAAGCAAACATTTAATTTAAAAATACATGGTTTACAATAGCAATTATAAGGTGCCTAAGAAAAACTCTAACAAAAGAGCTTTCTGTAAAGAATATAAGTATTTACTTGAGGATATACAAGAATATTTAAATGGAGAAATATGCTCGTGGATGAGAAATGTCTCAAATTCATTAAGAAGTCAAATTTTGCCAGATTAGCCTGTGAATGCAATGCAATTTCAGTTACATTTCCAAAAGGCAATATCCCACAGCTTAAGCTGCTAATAAAATTGGTATCCATAAAGGGCTAACTATTGCCAAGACTATTTTGAATAAGGAAAATAATTTAACAATACTAATAAGTGGGGATATTTACTCTGATCTCTAAAAGACACCACTAATCTCTAAAAACTAAAACGGTATGGTATTGATAGAAGGAGAAACAAACCAGTGAAATAGAATAGAGTCTAGACACACACAGTGTTATAAATCAGATAGAAAGGATAGAATATTCAATTATTGGTGTGCAAACAACCGTCTTACCATCTGAGGAAAGATAAAATTAAATCTTTTTACCCTTCACCATACACAAAGATAACTTCCAGATGGGCTAAAGACGTAAATGTTAAAAAGCAACACTATGAAATTTTTAGAAGAAACTTCAAGAGCGTGTCTTTTGAATTTCAATTTAGGATGGAGTTTCTTGAACAATTTACTAAAAGCACAAACAACAAAGGAAAATATTGATACCACTTTTAAAATAAGAAAAGTGTTTGTATGATAAAAGATGCCATAGAGGAGAGATGATAAAGAATATAATAAAGTATACAAACAGAAAAAAATACAGAAGAGCAAGGTCTAAATGGCCAACATATATGGGTATATCTCTCTCAAAAAATATATATGAACAATATATATTTTAATCTCTCCACATAATCAAGAGAATGTAAATTAAAATCATAATGAGATCCCATTATATACATATTGATATAAACTTTTTAAGTGTATATGTTAATGATGATTGTGGGGAACGGGACCCCTCATATACTGTGGTGGCAACTGATGTACAACCGTTTTGGAGGGTAATTTTACAATATCTAATACACCGAAGGTGAGCACACCCCAGGACCTGGCGACTCTATAGGTGTGCACTCAGAGCATTTGTCCCAGGTATGCAGCAGAAGACAGATATGAAAGAGTCTGTTTCAGTGCTATTTACAATAGCAAAAAACCAGGCACAACCAAAACGTCCACCAGTAGAAGAAACATAATAGTATTTTCTGCATTCAGGGACTCTGATACAGCAGTTCCACAAATGAACTCAAGTTACCAGCATCAATAGGGTAATCTCAAGAGCATACCATCAACTGAAACGGAAGTCAGTTGCACAGGGTCTGTTGATGACGATGATAGGATGATTAGGGAGCGATAGCAACAGCCTCCATCACTAACACGACACTTCCCGTGGGCGGGCGCCGCCACCAGTGTTTAGCGTGCACCAATTCAGTTAATCCTCACAGCGGACCCTGTGTGGTGGTGCTGTTATCATCCCCATCGTATAGATGGGGAACCTGAGACAGATAGGCGCTGTGATGTTGTTTATGTAAAGTCTAAAACGTGCAAAAATAGCACATTTTCTTTATGAATACCTCCATGTGCCAACAAAACTTCACAGGGACGATACATATCACTTGTGGACAGTGTTTATTTGGGGGAGGGAGCGGGAGAGGCAGGGTGGCCAGTGAGACTGTAGACCTACCTGTCATCTCTTCTTTAAAAAAGAGAAAGGTCTTCAGCAAATTACGTTAGCATCTCTTCTGCCTCTGAAATCCAGGCAGTGGGTGTATGGATGTCTTCTTCCTTTTTTTAATGTTTTTTAAATTATTTATATTTGAGAGAGAGAGAGAGGCAGAGAGAGAGGGAGACAGAAGATCTGAAGCAGGCTCTGCACTGACAACAGTGAGCCCGAGGCGGGACTCAAGGTCATGACCTGAGCCGAAGTCAGGTGCTCAACTGACTGAGCCTCCCAGGCACCCTCTATGGATGTCTTATACTACTTTCTGTATGGCTTTGAGTTGTTGCCATTACCATGTAGAAAGATTTAAAGAATTCAATTAGAAAAGAAGGTGAACAGGTGGCATCAGGACAAAGCTGGTGCTTAGGTGGTGCCATAAGGGTTAATATGACCTATAAGCTGGGGAACATAATTAACGGAAAATTACAGAGTAGAAGGAAGAGGATAGAATGGATCCTAATGACGTGCTTATAACCCAGTGTGACTTCTGACATGTAATCTCACTTCTCCAAGCCTGTTTCTTCATCCACAGGACAGAATTAATAATACCCCCTCGTGGATTGTGGTGACAAAGAGGAAGAAAAGAAAAAAAAAATCTATGTGAAACTAGTGTGTCTGATGGTAGCTGTCATCACTGTTTTCCAGAAAAGGAGGCAGGCCCAGGGAAGTGTGTTGGCTGTCAGGGTCCCAGCACAGTTCTGGACCAACTCCCATGGTTGTGCTCCCAGTTTGAGACAAGCAGCTGGTACAAGCCAGGCAGGACCCCCGCTCCAGGCATGGGGGTGCACATGTGGTTACCAGGTTGGGAACTCCAGACCAAGATAGAAATCGGAAGCCCAGTTATGGGACCTAGACACAAGCCACACATAGGGCAAGCTTCTGCCTTGACTGGAGGTTGCAGCGAGGGACTTACAGAGCCCAGAGATCTCAGTGTAAAGCTGAGCTAACATTGTTAGGGTAGTTTCAGGTTCACAGCAAAATTGAGTGCAAGCACAGAAAGTACCTATGTACCACCTGTCCCCCTGCCCACCCGCCTCCCGCCTGGTTGACTTTTGCGACTACCTTCAGTGGGCAGACCATTGGTTCTTTCTCCTTTTCGGGTCTCCTTTGTAAGTTTCTTGCCTGTCTGTGTGTCCAGGGGAGCGTAGGCTGGAAAATGAAAAGGACAACTTTGAAAGGGGAGCTGAAGACAAGTTCACACTGGATGCTCCCGATCTGGGGCAGCTGATGAAGATCAATATTGGCCACAACAACAAGGGCGGGTCTGCAGGTTGGTTCCTGTCCAAGGTGGGTTCAGCTATCTGTCTGTGGTCCCTGTGGGCTGGGAAGGGGAATTCTGGCTCTTCAGAGGGTTTATTTCAGCCCTGACTTCCTTCTCTTGGTCCGTCTGCCTTCACTCTTCCACCTAGGCCTGCTGGCCAACCATGCTGCCCAGCCCTGCCCACATTACCCCTTCCCAGAAAGCCCAGGTCTCCAATCTGAATGTAACCAGGGCCTAATCATCCTTCGAGACTCTGCCACGAAGCTCTCCCTGACTTGCCCACCAGAACCTCTCCCTCCTATGAGCATTTATAACCCTGCCTGCTTAGAGCATCCATTGGACCCTAATCATAAGGTTTCTTGTGACTTCTCTTGGTCTGTTGCCTTGCATTTCAAATTTCTGCATCTTAATTTTGTGGGTTTTTTTTGTTATTATTGAGACAGAGAGAAACTGAGCATGAGTGGGGGAGGGGCAGAGAGAGAGAGGGAGACACAGAATCCGAAGCAGGCTCCAGGCTCTGAGCTGTCAGCACAGAGCCCAACAAGGGGCTCGAACCCACGAACTGTGAGATCATGACCTGAGCCGAAGTTGGCCGCTTAACCGACTGAGCCACCCAGGCGCCCCAAATTTCGGCATCTTAGATGCCTTATAGTCTCACCAACCCAAGACAAAGGTAACAATCAAGAAAAAAAGCAAACAGGTTTCTGAGAAGCTAAAACACAGCAGGTTCAGAATTTGTGAGGAGAGCTCATGCCCTGGCTCTATCTTGCCCTGCCCTGATTTTGAAGGAGAGACCCCTTAGACTCTTTCTCATAGACTAGTGCTCACTCACAGTCCCATCTAGCAAACTCTTGCCTGCAATTTTAAACCTACAGTAGAAGATCAGAGAGGGAAAGAGTCATTGTATTAGGTAGGGCTGTTGAAAACTGTAATGGGGACTCAGAGAAGATAGAAAAAGCCAAAAAGAACATTAAAAATCCACAGAAGTCTGAGGTCACTTAGAAAATGGGCTATCAGCTCTTTGCAGATACTTCTTTTCATGCGGCTATCAGCATATTTCAGCTCATTCCAGAATGATAGGGAAAGGTAACTATGTAAACCATAGTTTTGAAAAATATTTTAGAAAAGATCTTAGGGCTTAAAACAGAAATCCCTCCGATTTGTGACAATTTGACGATGAAGAATGAGGCTGCCTGCTCGGGGAGGTTTTGTTATTACTCAACTTCATTTACCTTCTAATATCAGTAGTGGTTGACTGCAGTTATCAGAAAATTTCTCATCCCACACAAAATCCAGATGTGGTCAGCTCAGGGCTGGGGCAGCTGCTTTCTAGGACACCTGCTTTCTTGCTGTGTCACCATCCTGAGTACTGTTGCTTTCATCCTCTACCTTGTTGGCTCATGATCACATGATGGCTGCTGAACCTCTAGGCAACTCATCAGTGTTCCAGGCAGGAAGAGAAGGGAAGACCAAAGGGGAAAAGCATTTTTTTTTCTTTCTGGCAAATCTTACTTTATTTTGAGAGATGCAATGCCCTCCTTGGGCCTTTTGCCTACATTTCGTTGTCCAGAAGTCAGTCGTGTGACCAACCTAGCTACAGTGGAAATGGACAAGTGGCTGGCTTCCCAGACTTTATAAGAAGAAGGTGATTGGGAAAGGGCTGAGTGAGCATCCGCTCATGTCTGCCACACTCCTCTTCATAACTAACCCAGAAGTTCCTTGAGGGCCTCTCCCCAGCTCTTGGCCTGGGATGGGGCATGAATTGGTGAAGTGAGGAAAGGCCAAGGTTCCTTTGGAAAGGAAGGGGTTTGTTTGGCCCTCAGAGCAGCCAGCCTGGTGCTGACTGGGGTTCTAGGAGGCTAAATGCTGCTTGGATTGGAGAAAAAATGGGGCAGGAGTCCAGAACCGGAATAGCCAATGCAAGGCCGAGGTGTGTCTTCAGGTTGGAGGAGGGAGAGGACACAGGTGTGGTTTGTGACCCCAGCCGGGATGGGGCGTGGAGGGCCAGTTCCCTCATCCTGGGAAGAAAGACCATTGGAGTGAAAATCCAGGGTTAGTGCAAAGAGCTGCAAGGTGCACCCCAGGGCCTGGGTGTGGCCTTGACCAGTTTTGCAGCTGCCCCCTCCTGAGCTCAGGTTCCTTTCTGGTTACATGGGCCCACTCACCCCGCTTCTGTGCTCTCAGAAACTTCATGAAGGAAGTGTGTTTTCGTGCCAGAACAGGCCCCTTTGCAAAAGGAAGGGGCAGCTTGGCAGAGTGAACACATTTTTTTCCTTTTCCCTTTAAGGTGTTGTAAATCTTGTTCCATCGCCTTCTAAAATTTGATATTGAGGCGAAGGGGATTTTTGTTTCTTTCAGGATAATCTGTTTTATTTTGTTGTTCCAGCCGGGATGCTCACAGATTTTTTTTTTCCTTTATATTTATACTAAAAAGTCTCGAAGGGGAGCTCTGTCAGTTCACTTATGCCGCCATCCTCCTTCCCACCGCCCTTCCTTTCGTTCCTTCATTCCTTCATTGCTTCCTTCCTTTTGCTTTTGTTTTTGATTTTTCTTTACTTTGATGCAAAGGATATTTCTTTATTTATGATTTATTTATAGCTCAGAAAAGAGATCTCCTGTTATAAGCCAGATTCTGGCTTGGATGACATTTCTTCTGGTCTCTTCTTCAGGAGTGCCACTTAGCCATTTAGGGGATCTCCATCCTCTGTTTTCCAGAAGCTCTCAGTTTCTCCTTTGCTCCTTCTACTTCTACTCTTTGCACTCCAGGAGAGCGAGCCACGTTCCCCCACCCTGTCCTGGATTGGCTCCTCCAGGCTTTCCAGTCCCTTCCTTTCTCCTGTCAATGTGCATTCTAATTCTGGGTGTTCCTATTTTTTTTTTCTTCTTTCAAAAGTAATACACATTCATTGTAAAACGTTAGGAAATACAAATCAACAAAAAATAAGATAAACCTAAACCACCGTGATTTCATCACTCAGAGTTGACCAGTTTTCCTGTTTTGATGCAGGTCCCCTCCAGCTATTTTTCTATGAATTAATATACATGTATCATTTTTTAAAATGAGGGCATCATAAACACAGTGTTTTACAAGCTACAATATCTCCACCTTGATACAGAACATGCGTATGTCCCCATGTTATTTAAATAGAGTGACATGAAGGTTTTACAATGTAATTTCTTAATGAGTCCTATAGTATTTCAATGCACAGATATACAATAACTTATTGAATCAATCTTCTTTTGTTGAACATTCTTTTCCTCAAAATTATCAATACTATAAAGACTGCTGTCACAAACATTCTTGTGGCTTGTCTTGATGCACATCTAGGATTCCTTCTTACAGAAGATTCCCAGAAGTTGGGTAAAGGGCTCGCAGAACTGTGAGAGCTTTGACAGATTTGCCGTTGTATAACTTTCCTTGGTATTTTTCCTTCTTTAGTCTGATTCCCTTTTAGTATCATCTTTTGCCTTTTCAATACAGCCCTTGCTATCCTTAAAGATGTTTAGTCCTATTTCATAAAGTTCGATCTTCTTGTATTCCATTAAGCATGTGTGTTTTCCTGAATTCTTGTACTCTGTCCTGTGTGAGGCCCTTTGCAGAATTCTCCCCTTCTTCTGATTCTCTCGAATGTTTCCACCTTCCCTCCCTCCCTCCCTCTTTGTCTCCCTGCTTCCTTCCTTCTTTTTCTTTTCTTATTGCTAATCAGATACTGTTTTCAACCAGAAGGCCAAGCACTTGGCTCCTTTCGGGATAAGACTGGTTATTCTCTGCTCGGCCATATTGTGTGCAGGGGGAGTTCAGGGCCTGGTAAGGCAGGCCTCCTGCCGTCCCCCCAGTGCTAAGGTGGGTGTCCCTCTCAAAGGTTCACTGCCTTCCGACAAACTCCTGACAGCCTATTCCTGTAACTTAAGCCAAACCAAAATGCTTCCTGGGGATAAGACATGAAACTAATTCAAGCACTTTGTAGTCAGTATGCCTGGCTTTACTAGATACTTTCCGGAGTGAAGGAAGGAGGGGTTTAGATCCCAGGCAGGGTGGGTGAAAGCTGGAAGCCAGAGGCTGGGGGAAAGCACTGTGTCACCACACCGGGGACAGCCAGCTCTAGTATCCTGCCTCCCCTGCCTTGGGCCATGTGCTGCCACTCCACAGTTTACAATGAGTGATCTGGCCCTCAGCTCCCCAGGGACCAGTTAAAGGGGCTGCTGAATGGACATGTTTCCAGATTTGACACTTGCACAGAACGTGCTCTCATTCCTCGAAGCTGCCAGGCTTGTTGCCTTGGACTTCACAGGCCAACTGCTCCTTTGGTATTTACATTCAAGGCCTTGGTAGGATAAACCTAAAAGCCAATATAATTAACCCCTTCACAGGTGGTCTCCCTTCTAGCCAATTGCCCACATATGCTTCTCAGCCCAGGGGTATGGCCCTCGGGGTGACCAACACCCCCATTCCCCCGTGCTGCACCCTCTCCTGGAGTGGAGGGGGCTGGCATCCTCCCCTCCCCTGGCTCTTGCCCCGCTACCCATGGCCTGGGCCCTCACGTGTGGTTAGTCCACAACTGTGATCAACTCAGATGGCCAGTTCAGTTCAAAGACCATTTCAGAAGAGCAGCAGTCACAAGATGGCACATCACACACCAATGGGCCTGTCCTCGGTCCATCCACTGCAGTAAAGAGACTTGCCCGAGGCCTTGCAGCTCTTCAGTGGCCAGCCTGGTCCTTACCCCAGTCTTTGGGACTCCCGTCCAGCCTGGTTCTTACCCCAGTACTTGGGACTCCTGTCCAGCCTGATCCTTACACTGTCCTTGGGACTCCCATCTAGCCTGGTCCTTACCCCGGTCCTTGGTACTCCTGTCCAGCCTGGTCCTTACCCTGGTCCTTGAGACTCCCATCCAGCCTGGTCCTTACCCCGGTCCTTGGGATTCCCATCTAGCCTGGTCCTTACCCCATCCTTGGGAGTCCCATCCAGCCTGGTCCTTACCCTGGTCCTTGAGACTCCCATCTAGCCTGGTCCTTACCCCAGTCCTTGGGACTCCCATCCAGCCTGGTCCTTACCCCAGTCCTTGGGACTCCCATCCAGCCTGGTCCTTACCCCATCCTTGGGACTCCCATCCAGCCTGGTCCTTACCCTGGTCCTTGGTACTCCCGTCCAGCCTGGTCCTTACCCCAGTCCTTGAGACTCCCGTCCAGCCTCGTCCTTACCCCGTCCTTGGGAGTACTTGTCTGGACTCCCTCCACCGCATTGTGTGTTAGATCATCTGGGTCAGGAGATTGCCTGCTGTGCGCTGTAGGCCGTGTAATGGCAGCCTGCACCACAGGCTCCAGTAGGAGGGGGAGACTGAGGCTCATGGAGCTGATCTCAGGACATCAGGGAGCTCAGTGTGTCCTTCTATTACCAGATAAAACTCAACAGTCAACAATATGCGGCTACCAACAGCAGCTGTTGTGATAAACATCATTCTTCTTCTTTTTTATGTTTATTTTTGAGAGAGAGAGACAGCACAAGCAGGGGAGTAGCAGAGAGAGGGGGAAACAGAATCTGAAGCAGGCTCCAGGCTCCAGGCTGTCAGCAAAAAGCCTGATGTGGGGCTCTAACCACAAACTGAGAGATCAATGACCTGAGCCAATGTTGGATGCTTAGCTGACTGAGCCACCCAGGTGCCCCAAACATTGTTCTTAAAAGAATAAGATAAGTCCCTAAATAAGTATACTTACTATAACCATATATCCCCAAATTTCTGGGAGAATCCAGCTTTCAGTGAACATTCTGTCCCGGGAGTCCCACAAGTAAAGTATTATCGATCATATCAGACTTCCCAGTTTGAAGACTAGAAATCAGAATTATCATGACTTTAATGCCAATGCAGGCATGAGATAAAAATCTTGAGTAAGGTACACACCAAGGTGGTGGTGGGGAGCCGTGTCTCACTGGGCAGCAGGGGTACCCTGGAGCTGGGCCATGGGCAGGTAGGGTTTTGCCAGGAGGGGCAGGGAAGAGGACTTCTGTGAGCAGATGAGGAGGAGCTGGAGGGCAGGGCAGGGATACTGAGGAGATCTGGGCCAGAGCACAGGGCTCAGAAGACTGAGAAGTGGGAAATCACGTTAGGGAGGGAGGTGCAGGCAGGACCACTGCAGGCCCTGATCATAATAAGCCATCAAAGGCCTTCCTTGAGCGGTAGCCTGAGGTGGTGATGAGGGTAGGGGTATAGGGGTGGGCTCAGAAGAGAGGAAGTGCAGAGGATGGAGAGAATGCTAGGGTGTCACCATTCAAATGCTGCCATTTACAGTTATTTATATTGTGGGACATAGTTTTTCAGTGTGATGGCTGAGACCTGGAGCGTGTGGGGAAGGACAGCCTCTTGAGGAGGAGAAGATGTCACCTTCCTTTGATGGGCCTCAGTTTCCCCCGTAGGGCATTCTCTCGCTTTTCCATGAGGCTAGGTCTTTCCTGCTAACTCCTAGATGCTGAGATTAATTTTAGTGGGTTCATAAACTCCGAAAGTCTTCCTCAGTTTTTCTCCTGTGTTGGAACTTACCTGGTCTTTGCCCTTTGATCTTGGAACTCTGGAAGGAAGCCACAGTTCAACAGTGGTTCTTGGAAAATGATGACGGCTGCTTATGGGTCACAGGCTACTTTTACTGGATAAAATATATGCATTTTTAATGTTTATTTATTTTGAGAGAGAGAGAGAGAGAGAGAGAGCGCACAAGTGAGAGCAGGGGTGGGGAAGAGAGAGGGAGAGAGAATCCCAAGCCAACTCCACACTGTCAGTGCTGAACCCAACTCAGGGCTCAATCTCATGAACCGTGAGATCATAACCTGAGCTGAAATCAAGAGTCAGATGCTTAACCGACTGAGCCACCCAGGTGCCCCCATTTATGCATTTTTTAAAGGGAAGATTGAAAACCCCTTGAAAGCAGAGGCTTGTTTTACATTCACTGCCTGCCCTCATGGCTGGTACTTCGCGGGTACGCTGTGTGGACCGCTCAGATGGTGTGCATCTCGGGCACCATGGTGCAGGGGTGGGAGGGAGGGGACCCTTCATCCTCCTCAGATTGCTCTGTGTGCGGGTTTCACTTCTGCACAGAACAGTCCTCTGTTCTGATAGGTTATATAAAATTGGTGGAAGTTTTTAGAGTGTAGAGCAGGGAGAGCTGCTATGAATCATACTTGACACTCCACCTCGACCTACAATCTACCGACTCCAGGACCCACTCCGCGTGCTCACACAGACACGTTTACCTTGTAGGGCGGGGTGGAAATGAAGGCCCCAAGGCCCTGAATCCCTTGAGTGTGTCTCTGAACCATCGGAAAGGACAGGAGAAATGACCCCTGCTTGGGCAGCTCCACCTTTTCCTCCTCTCCTTTGGGGTAGAAGAACGAACTACTTTTCCCATTGGCTGGTCCTGCCTTATGACTCTGCTGTGTCCTTGTGGCTGCTGAAGACACTGGGTTCTACTGTTCTTGCTGTGGTCTCATCTCCCAGGGTGCTTGGGACCCCTGCTTGCCCTCTTGCCTCTGAGAAGGCCAAACCTGCCCCGGGGGCTTTGCTGCCCATAGATACTGGTTCTTGCTTTTTACTAGGTCTTTGCTTCTGACTGTCTGTCTGTCTCTCTCCGCACCCCCCCCCCCCCCGCCAACCCCAAGTATGTGCTTCTATCAGTCAGGTGAGGGGCATTACTATTTCCCCACTCTTATTTTACATCGGTCTCTGCCATGACAACAGAATCTGGGTAACAGTGGTCTGGAGGGAACACCACCATTTCATTCTATTAGCAAAACCCATTCCTGACATGTCCTGGATTCTTGAAAGGAACTCCATGAAATCTCAGAGGTGTCTGGGCAACTCGTACACGGAAGTGGGAAAGCCGCTCTCTCCTCCCTCGGAAGGGGCTCTTGGTCATGTCCGTCTAAGCATCAGGGGTCATGAGTCAGCCACAACCCACCCAGCAGAGCCAGAGTGCCTCTGAGAGATCTCGCTGCCCCCCCACCCCCCACCCCCAGACAGTCACTGCAGTGCTTGGTCATTTCCCTCCCTGCCTCCACTTCTCTGCTCCCTCCTGCCGCGTGCTTCACCCTCTGCTCCCTGAAGTGCTCCCAGATACCCTGCTCACCGGGAGCCAGCTTCCTCCAGCCTCATCTTGTAGACCTGGGGGCCAAAAGTTTTCATAAATAATTGTTTGCATATTTTAATATGCACCGGGAAAAGCTTTTTTTTTTAATTTTTAATAATTTTTTAAAGGTTTGTTTATTTTTGAGGGAGACAGAGCGCGAGCAGGGGAGGGGCAGAGAGAGGGAGACACAGAATCCAAAGCAGGCTCCAGGCTCTGAGCTGTCAGCACAGAGCCTGATGCAGGGCTCGGACTCATGAACCACGCGAGATCATGACCTGAGCCGAAGTGGGACGCTTAACTGACTGAGCCACCCAGGCGCTCCAGAAAAGTTTTAGACCTAACATGGACTCATATTTTCTGTACCAGTATTTAAACTTTCATCTTCTTGGGGCACCTGGGTGGCTCAGTCGGTTAAGCGTCTGACTTCAGCTCAGGTCATGATCTCATGGTTCGTAGGTTTGAGCCCCATGTCAGGCTCTGTGCTGACAGCTAGCTCAGAGCCTGGAGCCTGTCTTCAGATTCTGTGTCTCCCTCTCTCTCTGACCCTCCCCTGCTTACGCTGTCTCTCTCTCTCTCTCTCTCTCAATAAATAAAATCATAATAAATAAATAAATAAATAAACTTTTGTCTTCTCTCTTGGCCCTCCTTTGTATTTAATATTTTGGAAAATCTGATTTTTCCAAAAATGTATTCAAGTGTTGTCTTTTTCCTTTGTGGCTCAGCTAGTGTTGTCCTGTAGAGGTAGTTAATGGTACATGTTCTATTTCTTTGATTAGCTAAACTTCTCAGGTGAGGAATTTCCATCAGACACCAGGCCAATAGAAGGCCCTTTATTGATGACAACTCCATGAGCTGCAGAGGGGGTGTTCTTGCTCTTGAAACCGTGGCTGGCACGCTAGTCTGTGAACACTTAAAGACAGAGATGATGAATCTGTATGTCGAGGTTTTATTAGTAGGCTTGATAGCTTCTCTGATAAACTAAGTCCTGTTTTCCTTCACTTTGCTTTTCCACCTTTGTGAGAGCCAGAGTAAAGGGGGTTAGGAGGCAGACTGAAGTCTCAGACCTTTGTCATTGATGCCCCAATCTCCCCCTGACACGGAGATGAAAGCCACAGAGAAACGTGCAGATAGAAAGGTTGCAAGAGGCTGGACTTTGACAGCAGAACCCTCTTTGGCCTGTGCCCCAGTGACCTCCAGGTACTCAGCTTTGAAAGTACAGACACTCCATTAAATCAGCAGGCTCTGAAGGGTGACTCACACCAACCCAACTCACAAGAGACTGATTTATAAACCAAAGCCTGAATGCTGATATATCTGAGGAGAGGAGCCTGGGAGGACAGTGGCTTCTAGTCACTGGGTCAGGCCACTGGCTTTTCCCTAGTGGGTGGTATCCTCAGGAGAAGAGCTCTTAGCCCAGAAGGTTCCTTTTTGAAAACGGGATTAGAACAGGGTGAGATGGCTTCAGGCAGCCCAGTGTGTGCCCTGTTTCCACACTGCAGACATTTTGATCTTAGGAAGTGAGTCTTTCATTGAAATTGGAGCCCCCCCCCCACCCTTGGGCAATCTTGGGAACACCTGGGCTGACACTTTCACTTTCCAGCTCACCCTGTCTGTCACCAGATGCTTCTGTGTGCACGGGCTCTGACTGGAGGACAGGTCCTAGTTATTAATGAGTCTCCCTATCTTAGAGTGGGTTTTCAGTTGGGTTCCTGGGACTTTGAGGAGGGCCTTTCAGCTCCTTGGTAAACTCTGAGGACGTACTTATCTCAGCCTGGCCAACCTGGCTCACAGGTGAGCGCCCTGGGGGAGGCTCTGTAGACAGCCCGTTCCATTCTCCTCACTGTCAGTGGCTGACATTTTCTGACCTGGTCACCAGACCCTGGGATTCTGTGTGCCTCATTTGGGGCTTGTAGTTCTCCTTGTGTGGACTCTGCTTCTCACCGAGGGTAGGGTCGCAACCTTCAGCACGCAGGGAAGGTGATGCTCTCGTTGCCGTCTGTAAATCCAGGCTTCACACCCGGGGCTCGCAGGGCACATCCTGCCAAATTTCCTGTGCTTAGTTTTGAAAACGATCTGCAGCAGAGAAGGGAATAGTGGCTCATTCGTTCAAGGAGGAGGTAATTGCCAGTCATCCCCGTGTGCCTCTCAGTGCTTTGCAAAAGCATTCTCCCTGTGCTAAGCTTTCCCTGGGCCCCAAAGAAGTGAGAGTGTATTCTTAGAGGGCATTCAAGTGATGGAGGTATTCGATCACCAGGTGCGTTGTTAGTGACCCTTGCCATTCCGCCCTTTCTTCTCCTTCCCAGATTGTCATTGAAGATATTGGGAACAAGAGAAAGTATGACTTCCCTCTTAACCGCTGGCTGGCCTTGGATGAAGATGACGGCAAAATCCAAAGGGACATCTTAGTGGGCGGAGCCGAGACCACAGGTAGAGCTGAGGGAGGGGAAGCCCGATTGGCTGGTATTCCACCTCCTGCCTGAGGTTCAGCGTTCTCCTCTGTGGGCCTGCAGGCCTGTGATCCAGCGGGAGCCAGCCACTCCTCCTGCTCTTGAAAGTGTTCCGTCTTTGTGCTGGAGCCTGGGGCTCTGCTGATGCCAGAGGAGGTGGGGAGATACCCCTGAGCAGATACTAACTTTCAGGGCGAAAGAGATTAGCCACTAGATAAAGCCGGAACGTGAATTCCTGTTCACAGCGGATGGGGGTATGGATTTACTCTTAACTCCTGCTATCGAGTGCTTACTATATGCCAGGCCCCCTGCTGGGGACTGGACCCGTTTGGTCCCCTTTAATCCTCACAGAGACCCTGTAATACAGAAACTGTCATCATTCCCATGTCACAGAGGAGCAAACTGAATCACATAGGCGTCGAGAGACCTGTCCAGGGTCACGCAGCTGGTAAGTGACAGATCAGGATTCGGTCTGCCACCTCAATCTCCACCGTGTGGATTCCACAGAGAAGCTGCACCTCCCAGCGTGGGAGTTCATGGAAGTTCCAGAACATCAGTGTGGTGTCTGTGCACACCTGAGAACGTGCTCTGTCGCACAGCACCCTGTTGCTCAGCACTGCACAGAGAATGAGGCCAAGTTCTGGGGCATAGCATGCAAACTGCCTCACGGTTTGGCTCCAACTTACGTATCCGCAGAATCTTCCAACATCTTGTCTCCCCCCTCCTCCTCCCCACCCGTCTCTCTGCACCTCATCAACACACCTTTTGCTCTTTCCTGAACCTACGCCCCCTTTACCCTCCTTCTGCCTCATCCACTTGTCTTCTGGTTCTGCTGGGCAGGGGGACTTCCCTCCCCTCCGCTGTCCCCATCCTCAGCCATTCCTTCCCTCTCCCCTCCCTGAGCTGCTGGCCTGACTCTTTCTCTCACTTTATCTTTAGAATATCTTTCTCCTCAGCCTGTGATGCCATTTCTCTTCTCTACACTCCCAAATTCCTGCTCCCTGTCACTCCCTCTGAGCCCCCCTTCCTCCTGTAGACAGGGCACTCCCTTCCTTTGCACCAGACACTTGGGCAGACCTTGACTGCTCTCAGTTAGGAAATCAAACATTCCTCTGCTCCAGCACTTTCCAACCTTGCACGTTATTTGTAACTGAAGTTCACAGATTATTTTACTCAAAAACAGATATGAGGGGCACCTGGGTGGCTCAGTTGGTTAAGCATCTGACTCTTGATCTCAGCTCAGGTCTTGATCTCAGGGTCATGAGTTCAAGGCCTGCGTTGGGCTCCGCACTGGGCATGAAGCCTACTTAAAACGAAACAAAATGACGATGACAACAAGAACAAAAAAACCCTCAGATCCCAGAACGGGTCTGCTCTGACCCCTTTAACCATGTTACTCTTACTGGCCTCCAGTGGTAGAGGAGAAGGAGAAATGTCTGTCAGAGGCTGGGAATTGCTGGTAGCCTGGGCCATGGGAGACACCATTTGTTTCATCTTCCAGTCTCCCTGAGGCCTTGCACGTAGTAAGCGCTCAATCAGCGGTTGTTAAACAAAGGAAGGTGTAAATGTTTGAATGAATCAGGCATCCTGTAGCTGCATGTGGCTAACTCCAAAAGACATTCGGGATTTTCATTTCATTTCCCTGGGTCCGGGGCTGGCGGTGGGGCTGGGGGTGGAGTGGAGGGGTGTGTGCGTGCAGGCCATTGCCTTAGACTCCAGGACAAAATGGAAGGAGGCCAGACTTTATCAGAGTTTCCTGTCCAGATGTTTGTCTTTGGTGTTTTCTCTTACTCAGTCCCATCTCACAGCTTAACCTCCCTTTGCTGGCTCTTGCCCCGAACTTCATGTCCTCATCTCACCTCCCGACTGACCAAAACCCCAAATGGCCCGACCACAAAGGGCTCTCCTTCCCTCCCTCCTCCCTCAACCCCCCACGTCAGGCAGTGAAGAAGGGCGTTAGTGCCCTCTATTAAAAGTTATCTTTTAAAGTGATGAGCAAAAGAGCAAGCAAAATGAATCAGCTAGCCCTGAATATAAATCTTCATTAATGGAGTTGACTATTGTAATTAAATCAGACATAACAGAATTCATCCGGCAGCTATTAATAATATGCACATGGTAATTAACATTAATAACAAGTACTATTCTTAGCCAACTCAAATTCCTCCTTCTCTCTGTTAGTTCTTGTAATCAGGGTTGGCAGCTTCTTAGAGTAATACCTGTACTTTATTTCTAAACTGGGATACGTTGACACACAAACTCTGAAAAAGAGAGCACAAAGCAGAGAGGGGCACTGGGTGTCACGCGGGGAAGGAGGGCAAGGGGGGAAGGAGGGCAAGGGGGGAATGAGGAAGTGTGGAAGAGGGAGGGTCTAGGGAGGCGGTAGCCAGGGTGGGACTTGGATGGGATTTTGTAATCAGCTGGCACTAGCTTTCTCCTTCCCTGTTGCTCCCGCATCAGCTATTTCATATATTGTCACGGTCTTCACTGGAGATATCCGGGGTGCCGGGACCAAATCCAAAATCTACTTGGTTATGTATGGGGCCAGAGGGAATAAGAACAGTGGGAAAATCTTCCTGGAAGGCGGTGTGTTTGACCGTGGCCGCACAGACATCTTCCACATCGAGTTGGCTGTCCTCCTCAGCCCCCTGAGTCGGGTCTCCATCGGACATGGCAATGTAGGCGTCAACAGAGGCTGGTACTGTGAGAAGGTAAGGGATGCCTCAGGGAGGGCCCTTTCCTGATTCAACCCCTCTCTTCTTTAACTTGCAAATACAAACTCTGACCTGCTTCCTGCTTCCTGCTTCCTTTGGACCAGCTACAGGGCACATGGGCATTTGGGTTGGTAACATGCCCATCCATCTTATTCTGCTTATGGTCAGGAATGAGGGCTGCTCTGTATGTGTATCCAAGGGCCAGACTGCAGGGTAGCTTATCCAGATGTGGTAGTTGATAGCTACAGACTCTCCTGATTCTTAGTGTAGTGTTTCACTTCAGCTTATAAGTCTCTCAATCAACAAGTGTTTTTGAAAATATGTTTGCATTGTGGGATGCTTATGCTTTAAAGCATATACTCAATAAAAGTAAACTATAGATAATGATAAGAAAACAAATATCCATTTTGTCTACCACCCCGCTTAAGAAATGGAACATTTCCAATACTTTTGAAACTCCACTGTACCCTTCCCCAATGTAAAATTTTCTTTCCCCCAAAGAACATACATTATTATGAGTTGTATCTTTGTATATATTGTTTGTAGGTAGCAGTTTTCATTCAACACCGTGCTTTAGAGATTCATCTGAATTGGTAACAGAAACTGTAGGTCATCAATTTCACATTCATTTCATTGCATGAATCAATCACCATTTATTTGTTCTTTGCCTGAGAGACATTTTGGGGTTGTTTCTTGATATTTGCTATTATAAACAATGCTGCTGACATTCTTATACATATATCTTTGTACAAACATGCAGTTGGTTGATAGTATATGTTCAAGTATCTTTTCATAGCTTGCTTACAATGTTCTTTGAGCAAGAGAATATTTAATTTAGAAGTAATCTATTCAGGGGCTCCTGGGTGACTCAGTCAGTTAAGCGTCTGACTTTGACTCAAGTCATGATCTCACGGTCCACTGTTGGGCTCTGTGCTGATAGCTCAGAGCCTGGAGCCTGCTTCAGATTCTGCGTCTCCTCCTCTCTGCCCCTCCCATCTCACTCTCTTTCTCTCTCTCTCAAAATAATAAACATTAAATTTTTTTAAAAAACCCTGGAATTCTTTTAAAATATAGATTCCTTGGCTCCAATGCAAGCCTACTGAGTCAGAATTTCCAGGTAATCGGGATATTTAGATAATTCTTGTCATTAAAGAAGTTTCAGAATCATTGATTTACTAAATAGTAATTCTTTCTCAACTGTTCGAAAAAGGTAATTTAGTCTTGTCAATTCCCCAAATTCCCCAAATGTATGGTTTTGCCTCTGAGCTTTCTTGTCTGTTCCATTTATTGATTTAATTTATTCCTACACTAATACAATACTCACTCCTGTCATTTCATATCTTTATATAAGTCTTGGTACGTGTTAGGACAAATTTGCTCATTGTATTCTTCTTCCTCAGAAATGTATTAATATTCATGACCCTTAACCCTTCCATAGAAATTTTAGAATTTTCTTGCCAAGTTCCATGCTGAATTGTGTTCAACAGAATTCAATTGGATCTATAGATCCATTTGGAAGAATTGACATCTTTACTAGATACTTTTTATATCTGCAAGCATGGTATACCTCTTAAAATGTAGGTCTTCTTTAATATTTCCCTTCTTTTTTCTTTATTTTAAAGGTTTATTTATTTTGAGAGAGAGTGAGAGAGAAAACACATGTGCGTGCAAGCCAGAGAGGGACAGAGAGAGAGAGAAAGAGAGGGAGAGAGAGAATCCCAAGCAGGATCCCCACTGTCAGTGTAGAGCCCAACAAGGGGCTCGAGCTCACAAACTATGAGATTACTACCTGAACCAAAATCAAGAGTTGGATGCTTAACTGACAGACCCACCCAGGCGCCCTAATGTTTTTCTATATAGTTTTATATTTTTCTTGATAAAGGTCTTGCAAGTCTTTGTTATATATATTCATAGAGGCCTTACAATTTTTGTTCCTATTATAAATGATACCCATTTAAAATTATATTTTTAAACTATTTGTTTAAAATAGAAGAAATAGAAATAGAAATACTTCTATTTGTAGAAATATAAATACTTCTATTTGTAGAAATAGAAATACTTCTATTTGTAGAAATAGAAGTACTTTTGTACATTGAGTTTACAAATAGGCATCTTACTGAACTTTAGTTAATTATGATAATTTGTCTTTAGATTTTGGGAGAAGTTTCTTTATAGAAACTTTGTTATTTGTGAATGGTGACAGTTTGGTTTTTTTCTTTCCAAAGCTTATATTTAATTTGGTCTTTTGTATTTGACCACATGAGCAATACAGTGCTGAACAGAAAGGTTAATAGTAGACATCTTTGTTTTGTTTTTGATTTTAAAGGAACTGCTTCTGATTTTCTATTTAGTTAATTATGATTGTTGAGGGTTTTTAGTAGATAGCCTTAGGTTAGATTAGGAAGTCCTCTTCTATTTTTGTATTGTTTTTATTGTTAATTGTTGAATTTTATCTAACGCTTTTTCTGCATTTAGTGCAATAGTCATAAGGCTTTTCTCTTATTAATTTGGTGAGTTATGACTGCATTTTCTAGTGGCAAACCAACTCCAAATTTCTTTAAGACAAACTTGATCATCAGGAGTTTTAATTTTACATGCTTCTGGAATTGGTTTGCCAACATTTTATAAGAATTTTTGTGTGTATGTTCATGAGGGACCTGGCCCTTAATTTTCCTTTCTCATATAGTCCTTGACAGGTTTGATCCTGGCATGAAATGAGAAATATTCTCTTTCCTGAAAGAGAGTGTATAAAATTGAAATGATCTGTCCCTCAAAGTTTGGTTGCAGTCTCTTGCAAAATTGTGTGTGTGTGTGTGTGTGTGTGTGTGTGTGTGAGAGAGAGAGAGAGAGAGAGAGACAGAGAGAGAGAGAGAGAGAGAAATTACTGATTTTAAAAAGTTGTTTTTGTTTTGCTGGTTATAGAATTATTTAGGCTTTCTATTTGTTCTTGAATGTTGTAATGAGCTATTTTTTTTCTTGGAATTTGTATATTTATAGGTATCAAATGTATTGGCACTTGCAACTTTAGTTTTATACAGTATTCCCTTATCTTTTTAACCTCTGCTGCAACTATAATTATGACCCCCTTTTTGTTTCTAACATCATTTGTTCATGCCTTCTTGCTTTTTAAAAATACCATTCTCACAAAAAGTTTATTTAGTTCTTTTAAATAATCAAGATTTGACTTTGTTTATATTCCATTTTATCTCTGTTTCCCATCTTGTCCGTTTCTGTTCTTATCTCTCTTAATTTCTCTGGGTTTCTGTTGTTGCTATTTTTCTAAATTCTTTTTTTTTAATGTTTATTTTTGAGAAAGAGCACACAAGTGGGGGAGGTGCAGAGAGAGGAGACAAAGGATCTGAAGTGGGCTCTGTGCTGACAGCAGAGAACTTGATGCAGGGCTCGAACTCATGAACCATGAGATCATGATCTGAGCTGAAGTCAGATGCTCAACCGACTGAGCCACCCAGGTGCCCCAAGAATTTTTCTAAATTCTTAACTTGGAGTCTTAGCTTATTAATTTTTAGGAGCCTTCTTTTCTCATATAAGCATTTGATACTATAACTTTGTCTCAGAGTAGTGTCTTAGCTGCACCCCACATGTTACAATATGGAATATTTTATTATCATTCAGTTTAATTTCATTGCTTCATTTAAAAATCAACTTTGCTGGGGCGCCTGGGTGGCTCAATCAGTTAAGTGTCCAACTCTTTGTTTCAGCCCAGGTCATGATCTCGTGGTTTGTGAATTTGAACCCCACATCGGGCTCCGTGCTGGCAGTGCAGAGCCTGCTTGAGATTCTCCCTCTCTCTCTCTTTCTCTGCCCCTCTCCCTCTTACTCTCTCTGTCTCTCTCTCAAAAATTAATAAACTTAAAAAAATAAAAAAACAACTTTACTGAGGTATAATTGACATAAAAATTACACTATTTTGCACCGTGTAGTTCTGTGAGTTTTGACAAATTCATACACCATGTAACTATTACCAGAACCGAGATGCAGAAAGTTTCCATCACTGCAACCTGTTTCTTGTGCTCCCCTGGCCCCTGTCAATCTCTACAACTCCAAAGAGTAACGTGATTTCAGTCCCTAAAGATTAGTCTTTCCTAGCATTTAATATAAGTGGAATCATGCAGCGTGCACTCTTGTGTGTCTGCGTGCACACATGTGTGTGTGACTTCTTTCACTCAGTATTTTTGATATTTATCTGTGTTGTTTTACATATTAGTAATTTATTCTTTTTATTGCTAAGTAGTATTTCGTTGTTAGGGTTTATAAGAGTTTGTTTATCCATTCAACTGTTTGTGTACATTTGGGTCATTTCCAGTTTTTGGTTTTTGTCTGCTTTTTACTATTATGAATAGAGCTTCTATGAATAACCATGTACAGGTCTTTGTATGAACATGTTTTTAATTTTGTTGGGTAAATACCTAAAAGTGGAATATCTGGATCCTATGGTAAATAGGCATGTAACTTTTTAAAAATCTCCCAAACTGGTTTCTAAGTGGCTGTACTGTTTTGTATGCCTCTCTGATGTATGAGAATTCCTGTTCCACAACCTATCACTCGATATTGTCAATCTTTTTATTTATTAGCTATTATAATGGGTGTACCATGGTATTTAATTGTGATTTTAATTTACATGCCTCTGATTACCACTTACGTTGAACATTGTTTTCATGCACTTATTGGTCATTTGTATATCTTTTGTGAAGTATCTTTTCCTTAACTTTTTTTTGTCTTTTTATTACTAATTTACAAGAGTTATTCATATATTTTTGATACAGTTTTTTGTCAGATATATCTGTATCTATATGTTTGTGGAGTATTAAGTATAACCTTCCAAAGTGTGGCTTGCCTTTTCATTTTCTTTTTTTTTTTAAGTTTATTTATTTATTTTGAGAGAGAGAGAGAGAGAGAGTGAGCAAGCAAGGGAGAGGCAGAGAGAGAGGGAGAGAATCCCAAGCAGGCTCCACAATGTCAGTGCGGAGCCCCACGTGAGGCTCAATCTCACAAATTGTGAGATCATGACCTGAGCTGAGATCAAGAGTTGGATGCTTAACTGACTGAGCCACCAGGTGCCCCTCCTTTTCATTTTCATGACAATGTTCTTTGAAGAACAGAAACTTTCAATATTGATGAAAAGCAATTTGTCAGCTTTTTCCTTTATGCTTTATGCTTAGTTATTATTCTACTTAAAATTCTTCTGTGACCCATTAGCTATTTTGAGGTGTGATTTTTAGGTTCTAAATACATGTTCTTTTATTGTGTTTTGTTATTTACTTCTAATTTAATATCATTTCAAGCAGCAAACATAGTCTATATGATGCCACTTAAAGAGATTTGAGATTTACTTTACAATGCATGTTCAATTTGTGCATTGTTCTAAGAGTTGAATTTAAAATTAAGTTTATATGTTAAGTTCAGTTTATTAATACTTTTGTTATTTGAATTATCTGTTTCCTTACTAGCATTTTATTTGATCTATTGATTACTAAGAAAGATGTGTTGAAATTTCTGTGGTAGATATTTCAATTTCTTATTGTAGAGCTAACAGTTTTTGCTGTACACAGCGTGAGGCTATGTTATTAAGTGTGGCATTACTATAGCCTCTTGGTGAACTAAATCTTTACTATAATCCAGTCTGACACCATCTGTCTTTTAACTGGAAAACTTAGTCCACTTATATTTATTGTAATTTCTGGCATATTGGTTTTTCTCCTTTTATAGTTTTTGTTTCTTTTGGATTGGTTGTTTTTATTTCCTTGATACTAAATTAGAAAATGTATTCTGTTTCTGGTTTGTTTTGTGTTGTTTTAGTGGTCACTATTGCAGTTTTACCCTACATACTTAATGTGGCAAACCCAAAATTCAGTCACCATCTCTACTTTCTTTATGGCAAGGACCTTGAAAATATCTAGTGGTAAAAACCCTGCATCTGGGCCGCATGATATTCTCACTTAGTATTTTAGCTCTATTTTAAATTATTTTCAAATCCACACATAGATATGGCTTTGTAGAATTATTGTTTGTTTAGATTTACCTTCATGCTTGCCAGTTTGTTTGCTTGCCATCCCTCCTTGCATCAGAGACCTTATTTCTGGTGTCCATTTTCTTCTTCCTGAAGTTCACACTTTAGAGATACCTTTGGTTAGGGTATGTTGGTGGTGGGCTCTGTTTTTGTTCATTTGGGAAATGTTTTTGTTTCATCCTCATTCTTGAAATATAATTTTGGAGTACAGAATTCTAAATTGAGTTATTTTGCCCTTCCCCTCCCCCAGGTATTTTGTGGCTTCCGTTAGTCTAATTACTATCAGCTCTCTTTTCTCTCCTGATGCTCTTATCTTCTCTTTGTCTTTGGCATGCTGATGCTTCTTTTCGATACATCTAGGTGTACACATATCACTACCTCTCCTGCCTGTGACCAGGCTTGTGGTAACTAATTCTCAGGGGAGATTATTACTGTCTGTCTGGAGCAAAGGCAGAGAAGATAGGATCCCTTTGCACATGTTCCCCTGCCCACCTTTTTTCTGAGAGAGCAGCTCCTTCACGTGTGTCTGCTTATTCAGGATTTGTAGTTCAGATCCTCCAGTTTGCAAAGCCCAAGGGCTAGTCTCCTGCTTCTCAATTGGTTTCCTGATCTCTGAGTGTCTGGTACTGTCTTTTCGCTTTTGGTGCAGCACCAACTTTAGCATTCACATATGCCCATTCTCTTGGCTTCTGTTTACTCTGAATTTTTCTGGCTCTTGTGGCCTTTCTATAACTTCTTGTTAGCTCAACAATGTATATAAAATGATATTTTCTGTTATTAATCGGCTTGTGGGTATTTTGCCATGGTGAGAGGCTTTTCAGACTACCTTGTTTGTTGGACTATCTAGAAATAGAACTTTTAACAAGTATTTTTAAGTACTTACTGTATGCTTAGAGCTATGTTTGGAGGAGCCATAAGGGGTGAGAACACACAACCTCAGCCTTTTAGGAGTTTGCTATCTTGTTGATCAAACAAGACTAACACACATGTAACAACTAGAGAGCACTTCAGGAGTAAACTAGGAGGAAGTAATTACAGGATCTGTTCAGAGGAAAGAAAGAAAGGCTGTTAAGTAATTTGGGTTATTATAGCTATGTGTGCCCCCAGATCACCCCGTATGGGTACCTTCCAGCTTTGTGTACAGGTAGGTCCACTTCTGAGTACCCGGTTGCATAGACTCTTCAGCACAAAAGTTGGAGTGCAGTAATGGGTCCCAGGGGACCTCAGCCTTAACAGGAGTCCTGAAGTTCTTGCTGATGGGTATAAAAGGCCCTTGACTAATAATTAGGAGTCAGGAACTTTTATGCTCCTGGGATGGACACCAACTAACTGCAAACTCATTCCCTTTTCTGGACCTCAGCTTATTTCCCATACGTCAAATGCATGTTGGGGTAGACTGTGTTAACTGCTAATACATTTGTGTCACGGGACTACAGTGTTAGAGGAGGCTGCTGCCTGAGGCTCTGAGACATCATTTAGCTCTAGGGAGGAAAGTTTCTCGGGGAGGTTGAGGGTGTAAAAACTTACCCCCACCTGCCCCAATCTTTTATCTCCCTTCCCCCTTGGTGCTTATAAGTCAAGGTTTCATACAGCTATGATGGTCAGATAGTAAGTATTAGTTGAATTCTCAGAGATATCTGGGCATATCTAAGTATAATAATTTCATCCAAGGAAACTATAGTTGGTGGTAATAAACATAAACAACTGACAACAAACAGCCAGTAAGGCAGTGGCTTGTCAAAATGCTTGATCAGTGGTAGAGTTAAATTAGTTTTCAAGTTAAAAAGAAGATAAATCAGAGAGTGATTTTCAATGTGAAGAGTCAAAATTTCTTGGCTGATAGAAAACCTTGTAGTGTCACAAGACACTGTGGTGTCACATTGGACATCTCTAATGTGAGTGGTCTAGGCTGGCTACAATTCTGAGTTCTAAACTCATGAGTTCAGAATGTGACTAGATAAAGTGTAGGAAAGAAGGTTTAATGAGGCGCAAGCCCTGAAGAGAGCAGTTTGTTTTTGTATTAAATTCCAGATTTTCATTGCCTTTTATGTAATTGACCTTTTCCCTACAAGACAAATACAGGGAATTAATTTTGTATTCTAGTTCATTTGGTTTGGTCTGAGATTTTATGAAGCACATAAAGAAATATGGTGTTCAAAGAGATGTTACATATGGGGGAAGGATTTGAGATTTGGGCTAGTAAATTGGAGGATGGGTGATACCTACTTGGGAAGACTCCTTGAGGGAGGTATTTCTTGATTGAAGATTTAATGAGGCAGAGAACAGGGAGAAAAGTGCCGTTCCATGAGGAACCTAATGTAGACAACCCTTGATATGAAGAGGCTGTCAAACATTATAAGGGTCCCAACCAGGGCACCTGCTACAGGAGACTCGTCATCTGCCCTCCTAGGTGGTGATTCTGTGCCCCTTCACCGGCATCCAGCAGACCTTCCCTTGCAGCAACTGGCTGGATGAGAAGAAAGTGGATGGGCTGATTGAGAGGCAGCTCTACGAGATGGTGTCTCTCAGGAAGAAGAGGCTGAAAAGTAGGTGGAGGGGGCCCAGAGGTTGGTGACCTTGCAGACAGGGCCAGCAGCTGCCAGGATGTCATACCCTTGGGCAAGAGCTTCACCTCGAAGGAGTCCACTTCTGCTTCTCAGTTCTCCTCTAGAAAGGAAAGGAATGGGTCCCGCAGAGCTCAGTTCTCCAAGTACAGGCTGTGTGCCCGGCATAGAGTTACATACCCAGCACCAGGGCCTAGTACCCCGTGACCCCAAACTGAATAAGTTGCTATGATGGGCTAGATGTTAAACCGAACGATTCAACACAGTGCACTCTGAATATACACGGTGCAGGGAGTCGACTCTTCTCCCTATTTAAAACATACCAACAGGCTTTTGCCATTAAAAGGAACATTAAGGTACCCTCTTTCAAATAGCAGGGAGTCCTTGGGCTCCTGATATTGGCATCTGTTAGAGCGGGTTTCTGAGAGGGGGCCACACTTATGTGCGAACTATGAACTTCTTGGATTTGCTCCTCTTCCCCACTGGTAACTCGAAAATCCCTTTATTCTTGATCTGTCTCTGCAGAGTTCCCCTGGTCCCTGTGGGTCTGGACGACCGACTTGAAGAAAGCTGGTACCAACTCACCTATCTTCGTCCAGATTTATGGGCAGAAGGGGCGGACGGATGAGATTCTCCTGAATCCCAACAACAAGTGGTTCAAACCAGGCATAATTGAGAAATTTAGGGTAGGAGGGAAGTGTAATGGGGCGGGAGGGAGGAAGGAACATGAGACGTATTTGTCACGGGGATGATTTTCTAAGCCAGATTTTGAATCCAGTTTGAGGACAAAAGGATACAATGAGAGAAATTCAGCTCCTCTCAAGGGGGGCCAGAGTGGTCTATAGGCAAAGTACTGATTGAAAGGGGTGCACTTTGGATCTGACCCTTCACCTGAATCGAACACTCCAGAACCAAGCCTGGGGGAAAGAAGCAGGTATGGAATGCTCTTGAGGAGCCTAGAAGCTTGGGGAATCATAGAATAGAGACCCTGTGTTTGCAGCATCAAACCGCCTGATCTGGAATGAAGTAGAGAGGAGGAAATTTAAGGTAAATTGTAAATTTAATGCTAAATTTCTGGTGCATATATAACCAGAGCAAGGCTTATTTTGCCAACAGAAGTGCGCTCTGACCTTTAGGTGAGAATGATTTGTAATTTTCAGCTGTCTTCCCAGAGCACCCTGCTGGTGCTTCTGTTAGGCACTCAGTTCATTGCTCTTCATGTATTTGTCTTCCCGGCTAGACTGCCAGCCCCTTGGGAAAGGGCATGACTGCTGTATTGATCTTTTTGTCTGTTTTAGTGCCCAGCAGAGTTCTGGGGCTGTGGGCCTGTGCTAATTTGCAGGGTTTTCCATATGGGTTTTGTTACTGGGAGTTTATTGCTTGGAAGATTTTCTTTATTCTGGATCCTACTGTGGGTCAGTTATTTTTGTTCGGTGTCATCAGGCCAGACTGAACCCCGGCCCTACACGGCTGTCTTGCCCTCATGTGCACCGTGGCTGCAAGAGTGCTTGAAACAAAGCCATCCTTTGTTGAAGAAGTGGCCTAGGGTGGCTGCCCTCTGGGGAGGGGGTCAGCTGTGAGGATAAACATATTTCACTTGATTATGTCCACCCACCGAGCCTTGTGATTTCTCCCCATAGATTGAGCTCCCGGATCTTGGCAGGTTTTACAAGATTCGGGCATGGCATGACAGAAGGAACCCTGGTTCTGGATGGCATTTAGAGAGGGTGAGATGTGCCATCTTGGGGCTTGGGAGGTGGTGAGGAGAGGAACCCTTTCTAATGACCCTGTCACATAAGTCTGTGTCTGTTGGGAGTGGGGATGGGTAAGTGTGGGTCTCACAATGAGATCTGAATTTGGACACAGGACACAGGGACTTCCTGACGGGGAGAAGACTTCCAAACTAAACTAAGAAAATGCTTAGGTGTTTAGGAGACTTGCCTTCTCCTCCGGTCACCTGGCTGCTACGCAGGTGTGGGTCTCCAGGGACCAAGAGGAGTAGGTGTTAATCGGGCACTCCACTTTCTGCAAAAATCATCTCAAGGGAATAGCTGTGACCTCTCTTAGATGTAGCAGAACGGGGCCCCCAGGGTGTGGTGTATCTCTCGGACACCCCCTTGCTCACCCCAAGGACTTCATTCTAGATGACCCTCATGAACACCCTGACCAAGGACAAGTATAACTTCAGCTGCAATCGCTGGCTGGACGCCAATGAAGATGACAATGAGATCGTGAGGGAAATGACCGCAGAGGGCCCAACAGTGCGGAGGATAATGGCCAGTAAGTACTGACCATCCTGGGGGAGGCAGCAGAACTCTTGCTCAGTGTGTCAGTGGGGAGGCTGGCCCTTGAGCTGGTAGTCTTGTCCATGGTACCTCATCAGGCCCCCTCCAAATGGCGGGGTGAACTTAGAAATTCCCAGCCTTAAGACTGGCTTGAAGGAGCCATCTCTAAGGCATGGTGCCAGTGCTCTGTGATAGTGGGTGTGGGGGAGGGAGGTGACATTTATGGGTCTTCAGGTGGGCTATGAGGGGATGAGAAGAATCTGCACTGAGCAATGTTTCTCCACAGCCTTCCTGACATTAAAGAAACATCCTTTTCAAATTCTGCATGAAATGCTCCCCCAAAAGGAAGGCTGTATCTGGTGGCTATGATTGGCTGTCCCTGACGATGCCTCTATTTCTAGTTAAGGCCAGTAGGAGAGGAACTAAGCTTTCAATCTGGGGCCCAGGTTCCACATTTGAAATGGTTTAGGGAGATCGTCTTGCCTCTAGATTATAGTAGAATAGACAGAGACACAGCACATGTCCTGTCCTTTGCCCTTGGCAGACATTACTGAGTGATCACAGCATTCTCTCCCATTGAGTCTGAAATGAGTTTCAACGCTCTCAATATAGCACCCTAAGCAGACATTAGCAATTGATCAGAATTGGCAGTTAGGATAATTAATCTATTTGCTATCACTGTGATAGTCCTTAACTTTTAATAGTATAGTAATATTGCAAAATTACAGAGTTAAGAATATATAGAAAATAATGATACCCATAGTTCCAGTAACCCTTCTAAATATTTGGATAGTGTCACTTCTCAGACGTTTGTATATTTAATAGAAGCTCTGGTATATATTTGTTGAAATGATTTAAATAGAGGTAAATACTCAAAAACTTAGAAATCCCACAGAGCAAATATCTACTAAGAAAGCACCCTGTTAGTCTAATTAGATAGTGCTTGCAATTACGTATCATCTACTTTATGGTTCTTCATTTTTAAATACATATGTGATCATAGAATATTTGGGTTCAAAGGCCTTTAAAACAGCCTGGTGCAGTTCAGGAAAGTGAGGCGTTCTTGCCCTGGTTATACAGTTAGAGAGAGAGTCAAACCTAGAACAAGGTCTCCCATCTCCTGATTCAGGGTCTGCACTCTATCTTTTCACATTCAGTAATATTTTCTGTGTCCCTATGAACATGATCGATAACAGCATCCTGCTCCAAATTGAGACTTACTATAATATGTAGCCCATCAAGGCAGGAATAAACAGATCTTATCGGATCTGTCCCCTTTGGGTGCCAGAACAGAGCCCGATATGAACCAGTGGGGCTGGGGTCTTAGGACCTAACCCCTTCCTCAGTCTTTCTAACCAATTCTCATGACTTCAGATCCTCACTCCCTGTTTCTGGAGTTACCTGGTGCTGTCATTCCTGAGCCTTTTTGCTGGTTGCCTCTCAAATTTCACAAGTGAGAGCTCTGATCAGTTCTCTCTGGTCTGGTAAGTCAGGGCTCCTCAGACTTCCCAGTGCATTATCAGCCGGAGGGCTTGTTAAAACAGTGTGCGGACCCTCACCCACAGACTTTCTGATTCAGGAGGTCTGGGATGGGACCCAGGACCTGTTTGTCTCACAGATTTCTAGGTGGTGCCCGTGCTGCTGGTGAGGAACCACTGCGTCAAAACCAATCGCTTTTCCACGGGCTCTCAGGCTCCCAAATTCTTGTTGCTGTTGTCTATACTTGTCCCCTCCCCTAGCTTCATGGATGAAACCATTTTTTATATGGTTAAATCTTGAAAATACTGGTATATTGTCACTTTGGTGAGGTTTTTCTACTTAGAATGCCCAGGATGTTCTTTCCCTTCACCTCCTCCTTACCCTGACTGAAGTCTGACTCCCCCGTCCATCCAACCCTGGTTTCTCTCCTCACAAACTGTGGGGCCAGAGGGAGGGAGTTCTCCTGACTCCCCCTGCACTCTCACACTTGGGGCTCACACCATCTCACAGTGTCACCTCTGCCCCCGGATCAGTCCCAGTCCCGTCTTTTGGTGGCCTCTGGTTACTTTCCTCTTTCATGGAATGTGGTGTAACGTGCCCCTCGGTCATTCTCCTCACCCCCACCTCCTACCATTGTTCTAGGGCAGCGTGTTAGTCTGCTGGGGCTGCCACAACAAAATACCACAGACCAGGGGCTTAAACAACAGCCATTAATGTTCTCACAGTTCTAGAGGCTGGAAGTCTGCAATCAAAGTGTCAGCAGCGTTGGATTCTCCTGAGGCCTCTCTCCTTGGCTTGCAGATGGCAGCCTTCTCGCTGTGTCCTCACAGGGTCTTCCCCCTCTGTGCTCATGTCTGTGTCCTAATCCCCTCTTCTTATGTGGACAGGAATCATATTGGTTCGAGTCCCACCCGGAGGACCTCATTTTACCTTAATCACCTCTTTAAAAGCTCTGCCTTCAAATCCTGTCACATTCTGAGATACTTTGGGTAGACTTAAACGTATGACTTGGTGGGGGGATGGGGACTCAATTCAGCCCCACCCCAGAAACGCTGATTAGACTCTCTGAGGCCTATGCCTGGTAATCTGCATTTTAATCAAGCTTACCAAGTAATTTGGTTTTTTTTTGCACATCAAGACTTCAGAGTCTCTGTGCTGCTTCTTTCAATGTTCATGTGGAAAATCCCCTCACCCACATCCTGGTCCTCATTCACTTTGCTGATCGCTACATCGCATCCACTTACCCAGTCCCCTCCATCCGTCTGCCTTACTCAGGATCAGCCCATGAAGCTTCTCTGACAACACATCCCATCGTTGGCTCAGGCTCCTCCCATGACCTTGATGACACCCCACCCCATCCTGAAACTCCTTCTAGCTCCTTACTCCCAACACTTCTCCTGGCCTGTCTCTTGGACGTGTGGAGGATGGATTTTAGGGGCAAGTCTATAAGAAGTCATCGAGGGGAGAGAAAAAGAGGTCCTGGGAGTGGGCAAGGATTGGCTAGACTAGAGAGAGGATAAATTCAAGAGAGATTTTGAAGGTGACTCTGGTGGGACTTGGTGAAAGAATGCCATGGAAACACAGCGGCGAGGCGAACTTTCTGCCCAGGACGTTGGGAGACACTCTCGATGAAGTGCCATTGGAACTAGGTGTTCTCTGCGGAGGGACAGATAAGGAAGGATCCCGGCAGGAGGGGTGGGAAGGTTACACATGTAGACGTGCATGTAACGTCTTTAAACAGCGTACAGGATGTGGGGCTATCATAGCTGTTGGTTTTTGTCTTCTGCGATGCTATTAAAGAACCATTTCAATGAAAAAAGTCTGTAATGAAGAGTTGGATCAAAAACCACACTGAGATACCACCTCACGCCGGTCAGAGTGGCTAAAATGAACAAATCGGGAGACTATAGATGCTGGCGAGGATGTGGAAAAACGGGCACCCTTCTGCACTGTTGGTGGAAATGTAAACTGGTGCAGCCACTCTGGAAAACAGTGTGGAGGATCCTCAAAAAAATATCAGTAAAACTCCCCTATGACCCAGCAATAGCACTGCTGGGGATTTACCCAAGGGATACAGAAGTGCTGATGCACAGGGGCACATGTACCCCAATGTTCGTAGCGGCCCTTTCAACAATAGCCAAATCATGGAAAGAGCCTACATGTCCATCAACTGATGAATGGATTAGGAAGATGTGGTTCATCTATACAATGGAATACTACATGGCCACGAGAAAGAATGAAATCTGGCCATTCGTGGATGGAACTCGAGGGTGTTATGCTAAGTGAAACAAGTCAGGCAGAGAATGAAAGATGCCATATGTTTTCACTCATATGTGAAACAGGAGAAACTTAACTGAGGACCATGGGGAAGGGGAAGGAGAAAAAATAGTTAAGGAGAGGGAGGGAGGCAAATCATAAGAGACTCTTAAATACTGAGAACAAACTGAGGGTTGATGGGGGTGGAGAAGAGGGGAAAAGAGGTGATGGGCATGAAGGAGGGCACTTGTTGGAATGGGCACTGGGTGTTATATGGAAACCAACTTGACAATAAACAAAAAATAAAAATAAATAAATAAAAGAAGAAGAGCTAGATCAAAGAGCTGTCTGTCCAGGCTCTAAAGACACTTTGATGCCTTCTGGGGGCCCTTGGCAGTGCTTTCGAGCCCATGTCAACTTGGATTTCTCTCTCCCACATGTTTGATACAGCCCACATAAATTTCTCTTGCGCTTGGAGCACCCATCCCGGTGTCCTCACGCACCTCTACGGGAACTTGGATCTTTGTTTTTTGGTCTGAATGCTTCTCTGTAACAGTAAACAGAGCTGGTGGCAAATCCCACTTCCCCCGTTGCTACCAGGGCTTAGTGGATAATGTACAGAGCTTGCTGACAATCCCGTAAGTGGAGCATCTTGGACTCACATAAAATAAGTATCAATTTAAAACCAATTCTCTAACCTTGAAACTGTGTACTCCTGGTTTACTGAATGAATGAATGAATGAAGAATGAAAACTAGGGCCAAAGAAGTAGTTAATGCCATGTCTGAGGGGGAGAGGCTTTCGGGAGCGACCTCACTGACTGACGCAGCCCCGGCACATGGACTAGGCCCACCGCTTATGATGTATGTGCACCCTGCCCTCCCTCTGGAGCTGGGTGAGATGGTAGAAGCAATGCGATCTGCATTCTCTACTTCAGGTGTGGCAGGAGTGATTACATACTGCTGATGAGTGGGCAGGAGACCACTGGACTCGGGTGCTGAAAATCAAAGCTTCTTATTAATCAGGCTGAGCTGTAATTTTTAAATTAAAGTTACAAGAGGCTCTGGTAGTATGTCCCCATCTGTTGGAAGTCTACACTGCTGATAGCTAACAAAACAGTTATTTTGAACTGTCCATCGACTTCCTGCCAGGAAGGAGCTGAGGACCTCAGTGGCTGGTGGGCTGGGAGGGGCTCCTGGAGAAGGTTGGGAGCCCTGAGAACTTCCAGGAGAATGGACCTTAGTGCTCCTGGACAAGGAGGACTGGAATTCCCAGGCGAAGTTATTGCCACATTCCCTCATCAGTTTGCTTCTGGGAATTGCCCAATAGTTACAGCTAAAACTGCAGAACTGTCCATCGGAATTGAGTCAGCAAGGCCGGGTTCCTTCTTCCCTTCTGTGCTTCCCTGGTTCAGTACTCACTCCATTTCATGCTCTTCATCCCTCTTGCTGCTACCAGTTCTGTCACTGGGAGCTACACTCAGAAGCATCAGCCTCACGTATGCAAAGGCTGAAGGCTGAATGTTGAAAACCCTTCGCATTTGCATTTCAGCAGAGGTGACTGGAGAAGGCAGAGGGGCTCCAAGTTCAGGGGCTGTGGCCCTGTGAAGAGTCAGCATAGGGGCAGGATGCTTTTGCGCCCACCCCCTTGATTCCAGTGCCCGCCCGTGCCAGCTCTGTGGACAAGGAGTCATTCTCTGCCTGTTCTTCTAACCAGAGATTTGGCTACACACCCTGTGTCTTAATAGACCCACATGTTTAACGGTCAAATGTGATTTTCAGATGTCTCTACATCTCCAAATAAAAATGGGTATATTACTGAAAACATAATGTGCGCATTGAATTCAACTTTTTGCTGCTTTGTCTCATTCCTAATATACTTTATCTTCATTTTTAGATGGATCACCAATAAGTAGTGTCCATTTTTAAAAACAGCAGCTTTATTGAGGTATAGTTCATGTCACATACACTTCACCCACTTAAAGAGTACAGTTCAGTGGCTTTTAACATGTTGATAAAATCATGCATCCATCACTACTGTCAAATCCCAGAACATTTTCATCACCCCCAGAAGAGACACAATATCCATTAACAGTCACACTCCTCCCTCTGCCTCACTCCTCAGACTCTGACAACCAATAATCTATTTTGTTTTTGTCCCTGTAGATTTGCCTATTCAGGACATTTCATATGTGTGGGATCATATAAAAGGTGACCTTTTGTGTCTGGCTTCTTTCACGTAGCATATTTTCAAGGTCCATCCAAATCGCAGCTCCTAACAGTACTTCATTTCTTTTTATTGCTGAGCAATATTTCATTGTACTGATAGATCACATTCAACTGTTGATGGACTTTTGGGTTGTTTCTACTTTTTTGGCTATTATGAATAATGCTACTATGAACATTCAGGTATAAGTGTTTGTGTAGACATATACTTTCACTTCTCTTGGATATACACCCATGAGTAGAATTTCTGGGTTATATGGTAACTCTTTGTTTAACTTTTTGAGGATTTACGGAACTGTTTTTCAAAATAGGTACACCATTTTGCATTCCCATCAACAGTGTGTGAGGGTTCCAATATCTCCACATCCTTGCGAACACTTCTTTATTATTCTTTTTCTGGATTGTTTTGGCCATTCTGGGTCCTTTTCAATTCCATATGAATTTTAGAATTGGCTTTTCAGTTTCCACAAAGAGGTCAGCTGGGATTCTGACAGAGGTTGTATTTTATCTGTAGATCCATTTGGGAAGTTTGCCATCTTAACAATATTAAGTCTTCCAGTCAGTAAACATGGGATGCTTTTCCAGTTATTTAAATAATCTTGAATTTTTTCAGCGGTAGTATTTTGTAGTTTTCAAAGCATTAGTTTCTCTCTTGTTTTCTTAAATTTATTCAGATTTTATTCCTTTTATGCTCTTTTGAATGGAGATGTTTTATTAATTTCATTTTCAGATTGTTTATTGCAAAAGAATAGAAATACAGTCAATCAAGTATATTAATTTTATACTCTACACCTTTGCTGAATTCATTTGTTAGTTCAAATATTTTATAATGGAATCCTTATGATTTTCTATATATAAGATCATGCCATCCATGAATAGAAATAGTTTTACTTCTTCCTTTCCAATCTGGATGCCTAACTGCCTTGGCTAAAACCTCCAGAATCTCCATGTTGAAAGCAAATGTTAAAAAGCAAATACCTTTGTCTTATTTTTTACTGTAAGGAAAGCATCCAGTCTGTCACCATAAATTCTGTGTTAGCTGTGGGGTTTCATAGATGACTTTATGGGTTGATGAAGTTCCCTTTTATTCCTAGTTTGTTGATGGTTTTCTTTTTTTAACATAAAAGAATGTTTGATTTTGGGGCATCTGGATAGCTCAGTCGGTTAAGTGTCTGACTTCGGCCCAGGTCATGATCTCGTGGTTTGTGAGTGCTGACAGCTCAGAGCCTGGAGCCTGCTTTGGATTCTGTGTCTCCCTCTCTCTCTGCCCCAACCCCCATTCATGCTCTGTCTCTGTCTCTCAAAAATAAATAAACATTGAAAAATTTAAAAAATGTTAGATTTTGTCATATGTTTTTTTCTGAACCTATTAAAATGCTCATGTTATATTTGTTTTCTATTCTATTGGTATGATACATTAATTAATTTTTAAAACTTAGATGCTTAGGATAAATTGTTTTGTCAAAGTATATAATTCTTCTTTATGTTGCTGGATTTGGTTTGCTAGTATGTTGTTGGGGATTTTTGCATTCATATTCATAAGAGATATAGGTCTGTAATTTTCTTTTCTTGTGATATCTGTGTCTGGTTTTGGTATCAGAGTAATGGTGACCTCATAAAATGAGTTGGGAAATATTCACCCCTGTTCTTTGGAAGAATTTGAGAATTGTTATTGATTCTTATTTGAATGCTTGGTAGAATTCAGTGGTGAAGACATTTAGGCCTGAGCTTTACTTTGTGAGTAGTCTTTTGATTACTGATTTAATCTTTTCACTTGTTACACGTCTATTCAGATTGTCTGTTTCTGGTGGCCAGTTGTGGTTACCATTCTTTTACTTCCAACCTATGTATGTATTTAAAGCTACAGTGTGTCTCTCTCTATAGCATATAGTTATATCCATTATCAATTTTTCCAATCTCTGTGTAATAGTGTGACTTTTTTTGATATTTGCTGACAACTTTCAAGCTACACTACTCCTGCCCCTTTGTGCCTAATATCTGGGCAATTTGATAAGAAGACTGGATGCTCCCTCCCTTAGCACTGGTGGAAAGTTCAAGCCATGCAAGCCCTGATCCCTGCAAGAGAACTCTCATCTCTTAATCACCATAAAATCCCAAGCTAGTCATCCTTTCCTGCTCTCTCAAGCCATTTTTGGACCTTCTTGGGAACCTACCATACCTCTCCCCAGAACTCCTCATCATATGAATAATATATCTTATATTCACTCTTGGTACATGTGTAGCATCATCAGCCTTGATATCTGGGCAAATATGGAGTGAAAAGACCCGGATGGGTTTCTGCAGGATGATGACCACACTCTGCCTTTTGACTGAAATATTTAGTCCATTTACATTTAAAATAATTACTGATATGGCAGGATTTATGCCTGCCATTTTGCTATTTGTTTTCTGTGTTTCAATTTTTGATTTTGGTTCCTGTATTTTTACATTACCACTTTCTTTTGTATTAAATAAATATTTTGTAGAATATATATATATTTTGTAATTTTTAATGGTTGCCCAGGGAATTACAATAAACATCTTAACTTATAGCAATCTAGTTCAGATTAATACCAACTTAATTTCAATAATATACAAAAACTTTGCTACAATATAGGTTTGTTCTCTTCCCCCTCCTTTGTGCTATGCTGTCATACAAATCATGTCTTTATACATTTTAAATCCACCAGTGAAGTTTTATATTTACTGCTTTATGCAATTGTCTTTTACAAGGTATGAGAAGAAAATAATTGCAATAAAAAATTACATGATACTGTCTATACATTTACTATGTTGTTACTTTCCCAAGTGCTTTTATTTCTTTGGGTGAATTCAAGTTGCTGTCTAATGTCTAATGCAAAGGACTCCCTTTAAATATTCTTGTAGGGCAAGTCTGCTAGTGATGAGTTTTTTTCAGTTTTTGTTTATTTGGGAATATCTTAATAGCTTCTTCATTTTAAAAATAGGCTTTATTTTTTAGACCAGTTTTAGGTTCACAGCAAAATTGGGAGGGAGGTATAAAGATTTATCATATACTCCCTTCCCCCATGCATGCATACCCCCTCCATTATCATCATTCCCTACCAGAGTGATACATTTTGTTATAATTAATGAGCCTTAGCACCCTGAGTTCATAGTTTACTTGTGGAGCACTCTTGGTACTATACATACTATGGGTTTGGACAAATTTATAGTGACATGTATCCACCATTATAGTATTTACAGAGTAATTTCACTGCCCTAAAAAATCCTCTGCGCTCTGCTTATTTCTCTGTCCCTTCCCCCCTACCCAATCCCTGGCAACCGTTGATCTTTTTTACTGTCTCCATAGTTTTGCCTTTCCCACCCTAACATTTTTTAACTGCATCAAGACCTATAATCCACTCATTTTATTATCCCCTTCTTGTACTCAATTTTCTCTATACCTGGCTGAGATTGCATGGGCCACCATTATAATCTACCTTTAAAGATGCCTTTATCTTTTCTCCCCTTAGTGACCTATTCAGTTATTGTAGACTTACTGTAGTACTACATGCAGCCTTGAAGACCGGCCTCATTTTAAATTTGTGACTCAGGGGGCACCTGGGTGGCTCAGTCGGTTGAGCGTCCAGCTTTGGCTCAGGTCATGATCTCACGGTTCGTGGGTTCGAGCCCCGCGTCGGGCTCTGTGCTGACAGCTAGCTCAGAGCCTGGAGTCTGTCTTCATATTCTGTATCTCCCTCTCTCTCTGACCCTCCCCTGCTCGTGCTGTCTCTCTCTGTCTCTCAAAAATAAAATAAAAAACAAATAAATAAATAAATTTGTGATTCAGTATATCTCAGTGTGTACTCAAGGCTATCCCACAACCTGTCACTGCCTCTGAGGCTACACCTCTGCCCTCCTTTCAGTCTCTATAGTTGTAGTTTCTTGAACCCTAGAAAATCTAGTCCTTTATCTATGCTCTGGTCATTCTTCTTTTTCCTCTCTAAAGAACTTCACCTTCTCTCATGCATTATCATTTCTTTTCTCTTACAGAATCATTCCCAGGTAGTATAATAATCTTGTATCTCACATCTTAAATATTTTATAATAAAATATCTTTAAGCCTAATATCCACTCCCAACTATTATTTCCCTTTTGTATTCCTCTTCACAACAGACTTCTTGAGAGAGTTCTATCCAGGCATCCAGGTGTTGTATCCACTTTCTCACTTCCTATTCTCTATTCAGACTCTTGCTATAGGGCTTCTTCCCTTCCCTCACAATTTCACTGAGGCTGTTTTGTCCTTGATGCAAGTGCTTTCCATGCAGCTAAACCAAAAGTCACTCCCTGTCTTCAGTGGCATTTACTACAGACGATCATTCCTCCCTTCTCGGCTTCAGTGACATGTCCCCCCTGCTTCACTGGCTGCTTCTCATCTGAGTTGCTAGCTTCTTCTGGGCTTGATCTCTAATGTTGGTGTCCCTTTAATCCTTGTCTACATCTTCTCCATGGGGGATCTCATCTGGTCCCATAGATTTCAGTGGAATCCATGTGCCAGTGATGACCAGTCATACCATAGTTCTGACTCTGCAGACACATCTGCAACTGCCATCTTGGCCTCTCTTTATGAACATCTAATAGACACCACAAATTTATAATCAACAAACAGAACCATTGATTTGTATCTCCAAACCTATCCTTCCTCCCTACTTCTTACTGGGAACACTACCTAGTTGCCCAAGCCAAAACCCTAGGAGTCATCCATGATTCCTCTTTCCATCAATTACTTATCCAATCCATTACCAAGTACTGTTGGTTCTACCTCAAAAATATATCTTTAATCTACTGGCTTTTCTCCATCTCCACAGCACCCCAGTCTTAAGCACCCTCCTCTCTTTTCTAAACAACTGTAATTATTCTGTTAACCCGCCTCTCTGATTCACTCCTACAATCAGTTCTCTCCTTCTTCTTCCCCTACAATCAGTTCTCCACATGGCAGCCAGAGTACTCTTTAAACCATGAATCAAATCAAGTTACTTGCTTACTAAAAGTACTGTAATGGCTTCTCATTAGAAAGTCACACTTTAACCTTGACATGTTATACCCCCCAGTGCTGGCCTTAGTCCACTTCTGGACTTCATGTAACCCCCAAGACATACTGGCCTTCTCTCTGCTGGAACATTTGCTGCTCATCCCCACACTGGGGCTTCACACTTACCTGTACCCTCTTCCTTCAGAGCTTCCTGTGGTTGGCTTTAGTCATTAGCATTTTGCCAGACATCACCTTCTCGCTGCATCTCTAAATCCTTTTCACTCCCTCCCCACACTCCCCCTCCCCACTTCCATTCCACTCTAGGGCATCCTGCTCCTATGTAATCTTTGTTGCAGACATAACTCAGAAATTTTCCTGGTTATAATTTGTTACGATTTTACTGCCATCTTTCCACCTGCCCACTCTCAACTCTGCTATAACCATGGGGGCAGGAGTCTGTTGGTCTTGCTTACTGCTGGATCTGTCCTATAATGGTGCTAGACACCTACGAGGCTTCAGTCAACCCACACAGGACAAATGAACTAAGAGTGAGTGAATAAATGAATGAACTTTGCTTTCTAGCTTATTTGAAGTGAGAAGGGAGGCTGTGATGGGCAGGGATGCAGGTCTACCTCCTCCAAGGTACATTTTCAACAGAGAAAGGAGCTGCCGCCCTTTCCACGGTGGCTGCATTTTGTGCCTTTCATTTCTGAAGAAAAGGGGGGCTCGGTTCTGTTTCACAAAGAAAACTCATCTTACTTGGGAAGGCAGGACACATATGAATTGGAGAACAACCTAAGACAAAAGAGTCTGCTGGGTTGGGTGGAATCAAGGGTGGGATTATTTGAATCAGACCGGTGGTCCCCAAACACTGCCAACGGCATCAGAGTCTCCTGGGGGGGCATGTAAACAAAGCAGTTTTAGGGATCCCACCTCTGGAGACTAAGATTTGGGAAGTCTAGGTGGGACACTGGAATCTGCATTCTTCAAGAATTTCCCAGGGGATTCTGATGCTTGACTGGGACTGGGAGCCTCTGGTTTATGTGGGAAGAGGGACCTGCAGGTGAGCTGATCCTTGACTGGGTTGAGCCAAGATGTGCACAGCTAGGGAGGGAGCAGGGTCAGCCCAGGAAAGACTTGGAGGGAGAGAGGGTGGAGGCTCTTAGAGGCAGGAGCAGCGGGGCCAGTGCTGGGAGCAGGGGGTGGCCAGCCACTGTGTCCCTTTCTCTACTTGACAGTGGCCCGGTACCGTGTGACTGTGTGCACTGGAGAACTCGAAGGTGCAGGAACTGATGCCAACGTCTACCTCTGCCTTTTTGGTGATGTGGGGGACACCGGGGAGCGGCTGCTCTACAACTGCAGGAACAACACTGACCTGTTTGAGAAGGGCAATGTGAGTGCAGCCAAGCACCTCCCCCACGTGGCTCGCAGGGTCCCAGGTCCTGTTCCCTTGTCTTCTGTCTCCCTTCTCTGCTAAAGTAGAGCCGATGTGGGTGCTGGGGCCCAGCTGTAGGAGAGGCTTGCTCAGGGTAACGGCGAACTAACATGCACAACACCCTCCGGGCTCCTGGGACTGTTCAGCTGGGACCTGAAGAGCCACTGGAGGGGTCATGGTCCCCTCCCCACCCTTAAGCTTTGAGAAGGGGGCAGAATAGGAGGACATTTGGGGAAGGAGCAGCACCTTTCTTCCCTCCCAGGCAGGGAGGAATGGTGGACACCTTGCCTGTGGACGGGAGGACAGCAGCTAGTAGAAGGCTGGGAACTTTGCCTTCTCCGCTCCACATGACCACTGGGGGCACCTGGCCATTTCCTTTTGAAAGAAAAACCAAGAAAGACACTAAACATGGGAGTGGAAGGGTTGGGATCTGCTCCTAGCCTCATTACGGATGTGCGGGGTGCACCCCTCATTTTTCGCACCTGTCAAATGGGTTTCCTGGGGAGGCCGAGTGAGGCAATGGGAAAAGTGGCAGGCAGATCTGGGGACAAACCCAGCCTGGAGCTGGTAGCAGCTCTGTTCCCCCAGCTTGTTTTCCCAGGTCTAGAATGGGGAAGGGATGCCTACCTGTAGGCAGCTGATGTGAAGATCAGGGATGTGGGTGTACTGCCCCCGCCAACAGACCTGGCCTGCAGCACAGAGCAGGTGCTCAGTGCAGTCGTTGTTGCAGTAATGTGAGGCTGGAGGTGCTTACCAGGTGAAGCTCACATCCGTCTTGACTCTCCCCGCCCCCCTCCCCAGCTGCCTCTTCCTTGGCGATGGCAGGGCAAGCCCTGGGACTTGAGTGGAGGTCTCTCTGAGGCCAATCCAGGCTGGCCTGGTACTTGGGTGGCAAAAATAATCTGAGTGTTGTGGGTACATGGAGGTTCATTGGGGAGGATTGGAGGGGGAGACTTCACATAGATCTATATGTTTCCTCTCTCCCTCCGCCTCCCACCCTTTCCTACTTTTTCCTTCTGCCTCTTCTGACTTCCTTGTCCACCAGTCCCACACTCGTGTTCCCGTTCCTGAGGCTCCAAGATGTGCTCATGTAGTCTTGGCAACTCTCCAGACCCTACTGTATTTCTGCTGCTCCATTAGCAGGCAGGACCACTGGTCCCCCAGTCAGTACCTTTCTATAGCAGGAACCCGAGTTGATTAGCCAAGGAATTAATTAATGATAAATGGTTCATGACTGGTAACAGCCTAATGTGTCCATCCTCCTGGGAGATCTGCCATTTAGAAGGAGATCATAAGGAATGGCCATTGTTTAACCAATAAACATAGACTTTTCTATTGTCGGGAACTTGCTATCGAGTGACTTCCCAGTGGGAGCAGTTGGAGAAGCGGTTAGACCTGTTCTTTCTAGGTATCCCCCAGCCCACCTGTGAAAGACCAGTAGCCCAACCCATCAGCCCTGGCTTTTCTGATTTCTGGGCTTCTGTTTTCCCTCGGTGTTTGGGTCCTAAGGGAGCCACTGTCCAACTGTCCTTGCTCTCTTCGCCTCTGAAGGCTGACGAGTTCACCATCGAGTCGGTCACCATGCGGAAGGTGAGGCGGGTGAGGATCAGGCATGACGGCAAAGGCGCAGGCAGTGGCTGGTTCCTGGAGCGCGTGCTCGTGAGAGAAGAAGGGCAGCCCGAGAGCGACAACGTGGAGTTCCCGTGCCTCAGGTGCGTGCGGCCCCAGCTCTGGGAAGCCTCAGCCCTACCCACTACTGTGGACTGGGGAGCAAAGTAGTGGCTTAAGGTTGTAGCTGGTGTAAGAAAGAAGTGGCCCTTCTGATGGTGCTTCGACTTGCATCCCCACCCCACCCACAGGTGCAGAGACCCCAATTCAGGGGTCCCAGTGTGCTGCTACTATGTCTATTTATGTACCAAAGTGTTCTTACTTTTTAAAGATACAATATGGCAATTGCAGAATTTAACTGAGTTATCTCAGATTGTTAGTTACCTGCTAAATGAAACTTTAAAAAAAATTAAGATTTAAGAAGATCAGAAGGTGGATGTTTTGCAAAGAGAGGGAGGGGGGGTCATCCAGGCTGGAGAGGTGGCCTGAGGCACGGGATTGAGGAGGGGGCTCATGCAGAGGCCAGCAAGGGGCTCACTGGCACATGCGGATGAAGGACAAAGTGGAGAGTTCTCGTCTCATCTCCAAGTCCCTCACTCACTCCTTTCCCCCTACTGGACCAAGAGGCTGCCTCGCTGATGGCTGGATGGAGCAGACTTACTTCCATTCACTCAAAAGATATTTATTAATCACTTGCTCCTTGACCTCTTGCAGTGCGTAGCCTAGAAGGGGACTAAACAGTAAGGAAGTGAATAAACAGTGAAAGCCATACTCCTGGACTGGGAGGAACGGGATGAAGGAAACCGCACGATGGTGTAGAGGCTGCTGGGAACGGCCACACAGAGGTGGGGAGGCTTCGAGATGGAGGCACTGGGTAATTCCTATCTGCAGAGGGGACAGTTAGGCTGACTTCCTGAGGAATAAGGAAAGTACCAGGGAAAGAGCTTGAGGGTTCAAGAACCTCAGTAAGACCAAAGCAAAGGAGAAGGTCACCAGGTGAGGTCAGAGGTGGACAGAGACAAGTGTCAGACAAGGACAGGCAGCCAATATATGGCTTTAAGCAACTTCCATTTTAGGAAGTCCCCTCTGTCTCTGGAAGGTCCAGAGGGAAAACGGAGCCTGATAGGAGGCTTTGCAGGGCCCACGACGACCTGCACGAGTTTGCTGGGCTGCTGTGCTAACATGCCACAGACTGAGTGGCTTACACAACAGGATTGTTGTCACACAGTTACAAGGCCAGAGGTCCAAATTCAAGGTGTCAGCAGGGCCGTGTCCCCTCTGAAGGAGCTCTGCACAGGGTTTGCCCCATGCTTCTCAGCTTCTGGTGGCCGCAGGCTTTCTTGGTGTTTAGATGGACACCTTCTCCCTGTGTCTTCACATCACCTTCCCTCTGTGCATGTATGTCTCTGTGTTCACATTTCCCTTTTTTATGAGGACACCAGTCATTTTGGAGTAAGGCCAGCCCTAAGGTGACCTCTTTTGAACTCGATTACCTCTGTAAGGACACTATTTCCAAATAAGGTCACAGTCTGTGGTACTAGGGGTTAAGAATTTAACATATTGGGGTGCATGGGTGGCTCAGTCTGTTAAGTGTCCGACTCTTGGTTTTGGTTCAGGTCATGATCTCGCAGTTCATGAGTTCGAGTCCTGTGTCGGGCTCTGTGCTGAAAGCTTAGAGCCTGGACCCTGCTTCGGATTGTTTCTCCCTCTCTCTCTGCCCTTCCCCTGCTCATGCTCTGTCTCTATCCCTCTAAAATAAATAAACATTTTTAAAAAGACTTTAACATATTGTTTTTAGGGGACACATTTAAACCTGTAACATGGCAGCTTGGCTCTAGGTGGTGGCAGTGGAGGTGGGGAGAGGGGGCCACACGAGAGGCAGATCCTGGAAGTAGAGCTCATAGGATGTGCCCACAATAGAGAGGGGAATTGGAGACCCCAGGTCTCTGCCTTTGGTAGATGGGCAGAGGTCATGCTCTTGCTGAAGTTGGGGGCTTAGGGAAGAAGGGTTGAGGGTGGGGATGGGGAGCCTGGGGAGGAAGGGTTGAGGATTGAAGTTTTCGAACACTGGAGGTTTAGCTGGGGCATGTTAGGTTTGAGATGCTTGTGAGTCAAGTAGGCAGAATCAGGCCTTAAGAAATAGATCTAAGAAATGAGAGCATAGCGTTGGATTTAAAGTCAGGGAAATGCATAGGATCCTTCTGGGAGAGCATGGATAAAGAATGGTAAGGACCAAGCCCTGAGAGAGGTCCGTAAGAGGACGGGGAATCTGGAAAGGGGATGAGGAAAAAGTTGCTATATCCACACTGCCTGCATTGTTACATGTATGATGCAGGGGGAGTGTGGGACCAGGAGTCTTAGCCATATCCCTGCTGTGTGGCTTTGGGCAAATGTCTTAACCTCTCTGGTCTTCTGCACATTCCTGCCCAGCATGTGTCTTACAGCGATGGGGAAGATGAAATGGGATTGCACTGTGACAGGAGCCATGTCTGCCAAAGAGACACAGGTGATGCTGAATGTAGGGCACAAGGCAGGCTGAAGCCCCCAGACCCCCTGGAGCCCTCTCTGCCCCCAAATACTTAAAGCGTTCCTGCGGTTTTGAGAAAATGGATTCTCGTACGTTGCTGAGCCTGTGGTGATGGCATTTGCTGACTCAGGACCCAGGAGGACTTTGAAGAACCTGGAGGTAGAGCTTTAGCTCCAAGCTGCTGCTTTTTTTCACCTGAGCTCTTGTTTTAACTCCCTGGGAGAGGACAAAGCAGGCCTTTTTATCTAAACTTCTGTGCCAGGGTCAGGTAGGGTGAGCGGTTTAGCTCTGGCAGGTGCATGTGTGTGTGTGTGTGTGTGTGTGGTGGGCACGTGTGTGTGCATGCTTGTACATTCTTGTGGGCCCAGGGAAACAGCAATAAAATCACCAGTAAAAGGGCTCACCTATTTAGCAGCCTCTCACTCTGAACCTGGGCCCAAGTGTCTGAAGCTGAAAGAAAGCGGCTATAATTGGAAATCTCTATTAACACCCTGCAAGTACTTCATTGGAAACTGAAATGACAAGCCACGGTCTCCCTCTATTGTTGGGGTGAGCCTGGGGGTGAGTAAGTGGTAGGGAGAAGGATGGGAGAGTACATGGGTTTTCCGATGGTGGATGGCCTGCCGTGCCCATGAGTGATGGCTGGGGCCGCACCACACCCTTCTCTGCAGTCTCCGTCTGTGGGAAGTGCTGGGTGACCTCTGCAGGCAGTGACCTCCGCAGGACAGAGGTAGGGGCTCTTAATAGGTTGACTGGAGGAGCTCTAGGTGGTAGTCCCTGCTCTCAAATATCTCTCCCTGTCCTCCCCCCCACCCCCAATGGTGTCAGCGTCAGAATTCCACAGTTGCATCTTCATGTCTTGGAATCCCAAATGATTGTGGTGTTCTAGACTCAGCATCGAAGCCCCTGGCGAGTGTAACCACTTAGCTGCCGACTGACATTTTGTGGGAGCTAACAGCCGGCAGGCAGTAAGGTGCCGTGCGAGCGTAAGTTCATGTGCTTGGGGCGGGGGCAAGAGAGAAGGGCTGGGGATGCCGACGCTCAGGTGGGGATATATTCGCAGAGAGACTGTGGTTTCGGGAGGCCTGAGCTCCGTGTCAGGAGGGCTGGGGAGGAAGCGGTGCCTTGGCTTCCTTCGTTGGCTTCTGGGGCCAGGAAGGTGACTCCCTGCCAGGAGTATAACAGGGCTGTGCTGCCAAGAGCAGCTCTAACGCAGAGACAGATGGGGAGACACTGGTCAAGAGCTGGGTACCTTGGCTTCCCCACGGCGCTGGAGGTCACTGGGGGTGTCGCTTCCGCTGCCGTCACCTGTATCACAGACCCTCGTGAGTACTGGGGCCTAGGCACCTTGTGCTTGCACAGTTGTCTGACTGCTCAGGCTACATCCCATGCTCAGTGGGAACAGCGATTTTTGGGTGACCGATGCAATATGTTGCCCCCAGGTGGGTGACTAGCAGAGAGCAGGGGCCATGGCCCACTCTGACAGATAGAGGAGTCACCACCACCAAACCCAGCCCTGTAGGGTCCAGACCCAGCTTCTCCTTGTTGGCAAATCTCATTCTTCCTTGAGGACTCGGAGCAAAGCCCCTTCCCCACAAGCTGTCATTGCTCTGAATTCCCATTGCACTGACTTTGGTTCAACAGCCATCCTTGTCCTGGTCTTCAGCACCTTGGCTGGCCTGTCCTGTCTTCTTAACTAGACGGTAGGTTCTCTAACAGCTGAGCTGTGTCTTTACTGATCTCAGCGTATCATCTCTGTCTTCTCCTCTCCCTAGAGCCCTCAGCACAGTGCCATGCCCATGGTAGGCTCTCCCAAAAAGAGGTGATTGTTTTTGATGATAACAATGACACCGGTGTTCATGGCTTGCAGGACAAACTCTTTACTGTGAGTGCCAAGGTCCTACATCCTGTGACCCTTCCACCTGTCCAGCCTCATTTGCTGCAGGCTAGCTGCCCTTCCCCCACTGCCTTCCATCCACACTGGCCTTCCATCAGCTCCTGGAGGCTCTGGTCTGTCCCAACGTTTTCTGTTCCCTGGAGACGGCACCTCCCTCTTCTCCCAGCTAACTCCTTGTCACCCTTCCAATGTCAGCCAGTACCGCCACCTCGGGGCCATCTTCCCCCCCCCCCCAGTCTGGGCAGGGACCCTTTGTTCTCAGCCCCTCTAGAGCCTTTTTCTCTGCTGAATTCCCAGTTCTGGCCTCCCTGGTGACTCTGCACGAACAGTGTGATGGTTGGTTGTTGACCAAAGAACTAACAGCCCCTTGTCTGCCCAACAGGTGGCTGGACAAGGATAAGGATGATGGCCAGTTGGTCCGAGAGTTGCTACCCAGTGACAGCAACGCGACACTGAAGAGTAAGTTGTCCTGAGACCAGGTGGTGGGTGTGCCCCTGGTCAGAGAGGCGTCCTCCCGGCTGCTGCACTCTTCATGTCATTCTCGGAGGGTGGCAATAGGGAGGGTGGAGAGGAAGGGGCTCTGAGGGAGGATCTGGAATCCTCTTCTTCATAGTCTCTTTGTGGCATTGGGTGTGGGCCCCTGAGTGCACACAGGCCTCTGTTGATGAGAACAATGAAGAAAGTAACACCAGCCAAACAGACGTGTTTGTCCTCCTTTGTGCACCAACGATGCAGACCTTTCTGGGTCATAGAATGGAAGATCACCAGCATGGCATTCCGTTTCATGACAGGGAGCTTCAGGCCCACATTAGGACTTCACTCCTGGCCGGCTGTCTCTGAACTGTTGACATCTTGAGCCAAACATGTAACCTCCTAAGGCTCTGATTCCTCACTTGTAAAGCCAAGATCAGAATACTTAGCAATAATACTGCATATATGATGCACTAAACACGGTCTGCAAACTCGATGTTCCTTTGCTTCAGTGTCTTCATCCATCAGATGAGAGACTAGACAGGGTGGTTGTCTGAGGTCCTTCAAGTCTTTTACACCCAGTATTCTTTGAATGCTTTCCCGTTGTCAGCATGTTCACGCCTTGCGGGCGGGCCAAACAGGGATCAGTGTCCCATTGTTGTTGATGAGGGGACCTGGCAGAGATGAAGGGAGCCTTGCCCCATCACCGGGCTACTTATAGAGAGCAAGGGTTCTGCTGCTAACCCCCGCCCCCTGCCCAGTGTCCCGCCCTGGCTGCAGACCGCCCTCCTGCTCCAGCCCTTCCCACCCGCCCTGCACTAACCCCTCCCTCCCTGCCTCCCACCGTGGACTGCCCAGACTTCCGCTACCACATCAGTCTGAAGACCGGGGATGTCTCTGGGGCCAGCACAGATTCCAGGGTCTACATCAAGCTCTATGGGGATAAATCTGACACCATCAAGCAAGTTCTTCTTGTCTCTGACAACAACCTGCAAGACTATTTTGAACGTGGCCGGGTGGATGAGTTCACACTCGAGACCCTGAACATTGGAACTGTAAGTCTCCTTCCCAAGACCATGCGACACGGTCTCATGCACATATCTGTGCATGTCCACATGTGGGTGCATGCACATATCTGCGTCTGTCCACATGTGGGTGCATGCACACTCACATGCACATATCACATCCACATGCACTCACATGCACACTTCATACACTCCCATACACACATCACACACTCACATGCACACATCACACACACACATGCACATGGGTGAACCCATTTCAAAGGAAAAATATGCCCCCTTGGGGGTTAGTGAGGTACAGTCTTTTCTAGCTATGACCCAGAGCCGCAGAATTTATGTGGACAGTGGTTAAGCTCCCAGAGTCCATTTAGGATGGAACGTGTAATTTTGGTGTCTATAGTTCCAATATTTCCTTTACCTACATAGCCAAGACCAAGCCAGACACTGGAGAAGGGGACACGGGCATGTAGGAAAGGAAAAGAGGAGAAGGGAAGAAATGAAAAGAGGGGATGAAAGTACTTCCCAATTCCAAACTTGAGTGTGCATCTGTCTGAATTATGCTCAGGAAACCTGTTTCAGTGCACAACCCCAGCAGCACTGGAAAGATTCTGCATTAGAAGATGGCACCTGAGGGTCTCCCTCTGTCAAGGCCCCGGTGGCCCTGCTGCTGGAAGTCTGAGCACTTCATCTGGGAAAACACAGATCTAATGCCCTCTACCATAGTGGTGGAAACTTTTCTAGAAATGTCTGAGCTGGGCTTCCCAGTAGCACTGCCCTTCTCAAGGTGTGGCTAGCAGGAATTGGGATGCTTACAACCTCCTGTCTACAACCTTACTTTCCTGTCCCTTTCCCCTCTCTCTGAGCCTCACCCTATTTCAGGTATTCCATCAAAGTGCTCTCATGTCAGTCATTTTATACCTTGATGGTAAAGAGCTTCAATCACGGGCTTCCTTCCTCAAAATGTATTTACATCTTCAGCTGAATTAATAATCGTGGAGTGAGATGCTGTTCCCTTTACCGAGGATTTCTGGCAACAGCCCCAGATAGATGAGACACCTGATGGGAGGGGAATGGAGTTCGGGGCCTTTGCTTGTGTTTCTGAAACAAGCAGTGTGTCCAAGAGGTTGGGAGACCCAGCTCTAGCTGCAAGTGCTGAGAGCCCAAGGCCCCCATGTTGCCACTTACCTACGCTTGCCTATAAGTTACTTCACCTTTGTTTGTCATCATCCATAACAACAGGGACGCCGGGGGATTGTTACTGGCATTACCCATGTTGGTAGCACCCACATGCCCACAGTCAGTGCTCAGTAAGCTGGCTGTTAATGAGCAGTTGTTCTGTGTAGGTGCTAGGCATTCTGGAATCGAAAGAACTTCAGGAGTTCTGTCCTTAAGGAGCTTCCCATCCTATCGGGTAGAAGACACTTGTCCCTGTCTTCCAGCTGATCCCGTCACTGACCCAGCACCACAGACCGTGAAGCTCTCCTGTGGCCCTTGGCACTCACCCAAAAGGTTCTCAGACTTTGTAAACAAAGCTGGTTTCCTTCCTTCCTACAATGGACCCAGGCTACATGCACTCAGTTCTGATGCTGTTTTCATTATCGGCTTCAAAGAGGCACTTAGTACTCATAAGAGTGAGAACAGGGCTTAGCGGGACAATTTTCTAAATCTAGCCTTCTGGCACCAGACTCATGGCTAGCATTACCCCTTCAAACCATCACAGAGAGAAGCTGGGGGAGGGGGAGGGGCCAGCAGGGATCCCAAAGGCTATTTGATAATTCCGTCTAATGTTAGAATCGCCCGGCAAACAGCATTTCAACACACACACACACACACATACACACACACACACACACACACTAAAGGGATTTGAACATTGAAAAACCAAGTATTCATGATGATGATAACATGATGATCTCCGCAGTCATCTGTGTTAAATGTAAAGATGTTAAAATGTAAAATAGCAAAGCAAGTGGGCCACTGAGCGTTACTGGAAACAGAAAGATGTTCCTCAGGGCCGAGAGCAAGAGAAGGGATTGAGCACAGAACCAAGGGGTACATCAGAGAAGAAATGCAGAAATGGGTATGGTAGTGTCTCATTTAAACAAAACAAAGCCAAACCAATAACACGGCTACTGAAGCAAACCATTAATGTTTTGTATGTTTGCTTTCTTGTGTGACCACCACCCAACATTATTACGGACATCCTGGAGTCACACCCACTCCCCACCTTGCTTCTCACAACTACCACAAGAGTGAGCTCCTCTTAAGAGGAGGGAACAGAGCCTCCAGGTAGGAGAAGTGGTCCCCTAGTGCCCTGACAAGCTTATTGTGGACAAGACTGGGACCCAGCCTCTTCCTGCTGAGCCCCCCTCTTCTGGGGAGCTAAAGGTCTGGGTTGAGGACAGCAGTTGGCACCAGTGGGGATGGGGAATGGTGGATGGAGGCATGGAGGTTTCTGGGCACCAGCTCTTTGCTCACTTGCACCCTGGGTTTCTTTCTAGATCAGTCGGCTGGTGATTGGGCATGACAGCACAGGCATGCACGCCAGTTGGTTCCTTGGCAGCGTCCAGATCCGCGTGCCCCGCCAAGGCAAGCGATACACCTTCCCTGCCAACCGCTGGCTGGACAAGAACCAAGCTGATGGACGCCTGGAGGTGGAGCTCTATCCCAGTGAGGTCGTGGAGATCCAGAAATGTATGGAGGCAGCAGTGATAGGACCGTCAGCATTGTTTCCTCTGTGGGATGGGGCCATGGGGAAGGAGGAGGGACTGTGGGATGACTTGCTTGTTTCCAAGGGGGAAGCTTAGGGGAGATAAGGGGGCTTCTGATTGCCTGTGGTATCATGATTCTAGGAGGGGAAGAGGGGCTAACTTTACAGATAGGGAAAGTGAGTACTCTGTGGATAAAACATTTTTTTCTGGAATAAAGGCAGCAAATGACTCTATTAAGAAATGTACATTCTCAGCCCTGTGTACAGGAGTTTGAGACATAGTCTGTGTCTTCTGGGAAGACTGGCTGAGGAGATAAAACTGTTTATTTATTCATTTATTTAATATGTATATACTTACTGTTTCTCTGAGCCAGCACTGCCCTAGGCACAAAATAGGCCAAACTTGCCCTTCTATAATTTACATTCCACCAGGGGAGGCAAACAATAAATATATAATACAATGCCAAGTAAGAGCTATGAAGAAAATGAAGCAGGATAGGGTGTTAGTAATGGCATGGGGGTGGGGGACTTTTTTGGACAGGGTGACAACATCTCTGAATAAAGGTGAAGTTCAAGGTGATCTCTTCCCAACTATCCTGTAGGTTTCTTGAGGGCTGTGTCATATACACGTGCTCTGTAATGGTACCTGACACTGTGAAGAATCAACTCTTTCTCTTTTTATAAGTTAGAACTTGATTTCCATCACAGTAATACAGGTACTAGTGAACAAGATACATATTTTTAAAAAGCAGTAGTCCCCTTCACCTTACCATCTCCCTTCTTTAGAGGTAACAATTACTTTCACTTTTCACCTGACATTTATCTCCATATTTTTAATAATTTGCTTACCAATTTATTGATTATTCATAGACATAAACCCTTGACTTCCTACAGCAAAAGAGGAAGGTTTAGCTCTTTTAACACACGAGTGTGTTTGTGTGTGTGTGTGTGTGCATGTGTATATACACACTTCCACTCCTTCCAGCCTTTAGTAAAATTAAATCAGTATTCAATTTTTACATTATTAAACTATGTAAATATTATTCGCTACTGAGACACCTACTATATGATGATTACATTTCAATTTTTGTACAGCTCTTTGTTTTTTCTGGAGTTATAATAGCCTCAGTTTTCATTTGTATAGTTTTCTATATACCCGTCTGTATTTCTATATACCGACCTATCTGTATTAGTGTGCTAGAGCTGCCATAAAAAAAAATACCACAGACTAGATGGCTTAAACAATAGAAAATTACTTTCTCACAGTTCCAGAGGCCAGATGTCCATAATCAGGGTGTCGGCAGATCATATTTCTGAAGCCTTTTCTTTACCTTGCATATGGCTGCCTTCTTGCTGCATGTTCACATGGTCTTTCCTTTGGGCATTTGTATGTCTGTATCCTAATCTCTTCCTCTTATAAAGATACTAATCATATTGAATTAGGGCCTCACTTTAATGGCCACAATTTAACTTAATTTTCTTTTTAAAGGTCCTATCTCTAAGTCACAATCTGAGATACTAGGGGTTGGGACTTCAACATACAACTTTGGGTTGGGATATGAGACAGTTCTCCCACAACATCATTTTATCTCCATCTCTCCAATAGAACTAAAATTCTTTTCATAATTCTGTTTCCTCTCTACCTCCTTCTGCTCACTCCTTGCTCCAAGATATTCCTTTAGGAACCTCTGTCCTGCTCTCTAGACTGCCGTGAAGCTGTCCTTTTGGGACTTACTTTTGCCCATCTTTTTGGAAATTCTTTTCTTTTTTTATTTCCTGTTTCCTGGACTTCATGTCTTCCTCTTCCTTGGTTTCTTCCTCCTTTTCATTTTTACTGAATAGCTTCCTGAGAAAATGTGCGTGGAAGAGAAAAGTTGAGACCTTGCATGTCTGGAAATGTCTCACAATTGATCAAGAATCTGGCTCGTTATAGAATTCTGAGTTAGAATCCCTTTTCCCTTAAAGTTTAGAAGGAATTATTCTACCATCTTCTAACTCCCAGTGTTGCAGTTCAGAAGTCTGATGCCATTCTGTTAGCCAAACTTTCAGGGTTTTTTCTGTCTCGAAATTTGTAGGATCCTATATTTATATCTGGCATTCTGAAATTTCATGATGTCCTCACTGCCTTTTGTAATTGTAGTTTCATCCATTACTTTCGATTCATCACAGGCTCCTTCTAGAAGCATTTTTCAACAATTAGACTTTTGTGGATGTTTCTTTAATAATTTCTAACTCTCTATCCTCTGTTTTCTTGGTAAGATGTTGAAATTCCTCTACTTTTCTTACCTTTCTATCATTTGTTATTTTGTTCTTGAGAAATTTCCTCTTCTGTTCTTATGAGTTGTACTTGACTTTATCCTTGCTATGGAATATTTTATTTCAGCTACTACATGTTAATTTCCAATAGCTGGTTCTTACTCTCTGAATGGTCATTTTTATCTATCATAGTTTTGTGTGATTCAGGCTGCCTGTTACTCTAGGATCTGACAGAGGGAATGAGGTTGTGGATTCTGTCCATTCAGAATGCCAGCTCTTGCTGAATCCTCCCCACCCACATTGTGTATATGCTTGCCTACCCTCACTCCCAGCCAATCCTGGTATCTCTAGTTCAACTTCTTTAGGCTCTCATCCAATCCTCTTATTTTCTGCCCTGAATCGCTCATAATTCTATGGTAATGGAAGATCCTCCATCTTGTTGAAAATAACAGTCTTACCTTGAAAATAAAAATCACGATATCATCTTATGGCATTGCTGAGAGGGCAAGTCTTGCAGTAGTCACTGAAAAACTATGATCCCATAGTTCTGGAAAACATTTCACTCACCGTCAGGAAGTGCCCTCTAGTGGTGCATACCTGTAACACATTTCCACCCTCTGCTTGCTAACGTATTACTTCAAAATACAGACAACTCTCTCTGTGTGTAGATGTATCTGTTGATATCATCTGAAAGGTGCATATATTTAAATGAAAATTATAACTTCAGGGGTCCCTGGCTGGCTCAGTTGGTAGAGCATGCGATTCTTGATCTTGGGGTCATGGGTTCAAACCCCATGTTAATATATATATCAAAAAAAAAAAGAAAAGAAAATTCTAATTTCAGTCCTTTGTCCTTCACTGAATATAAGGAAAAGAGGCAAACACGCAGCCTTTGCTTCTCTCTGCTCCATGGTGTCTGCACAGGGGTAGGCACACAGCAGAGAGTGCTCACTGGTGTATTAACTACTCCTCATTCCTGGCTCCAGAAGTCACATGTGATGCAGTGGATGACTGGGCTCTGAAGTCTGATTGCCTAAGTTTGCCATTTCTGCCACCTACTCATTCCTCTAAGCCTCAATTTGCCAACCTGCAGAATGGCACTGATAGTCCTCCTCACGATGCTGAGGAGAGGGTTAGATGAGATCGTGCCCGTGAAGCACCAGGCATGGTACACGGTCAGGAATGTTTGTTTTGCTGCTATCACTGCTATTAGTAATATTACCGAATGTCCTGTTTTTCCCCCCACATGCCCACCCAGTGGTCCATTATGAGGTTGAGATTTGGACAGGGGATGTGGGCGGCGCAGGCACCACTGCTCGAGTCTACGTGCAGATCTATGGCGAGGACGGCAAGACAGAAGTGCTCTTCCTCTCCAGCCGCTCGAAAGTTTTTGAGCGGGCATCCAAGGACACGTTCCAGGTGTGTGTGAGCCCACAGAGGGCCAGTGGATGCCCCCAAAGTGAAGGGATTGGACTAGATCAGTGGTTCTCATCCCTGGCTTCTTAGAATCACCTGGAGAGCTTTAAGAAAAAAAAGGCGGGGCTGCCTGGCCCACATCGCGATCAGTTAAGTCAGAACCTCTATGGTGGGATGTGCTTTCGGGGTATGTTTCTAAAAGCTCTGCCAGGAGACTAACATGCTGCCAATTCCGAGAACCACTGGAGTAGATGATTCTAATTTGACAAAATATGGCATGAAGCCCCTGGTTACTGCATCCACTGTCAGCTTGTGATCCTACTGCTCTCTCTGCCTGTGGGCAGGGCCATGCTTCGAAGCAGGATCTGGGGAGGAGCCTCCTGGCCGCATTCTCGATGCCCCAGGAGTCTGCACTTCCCTTTGAGTAGAGAAGAAAAAGAGATGAGAATGTGAGCATGTTGTTGGCAGGGGAGGAGAATGCGGGTGTGATGCCCCGTGGGGGACACATGAATGTTTCCTATGGGATACTAGTGCACGTGAGTGTATGTGAGAGAGTGTGAGTGTGAATGTGTGTAAGCAGATATGTGTGTGCAGGGAGCATATTCATGCTGGGTGCTCTGTGTGTGTTTGTGTGCCTCAGGTCACTTGGCCCTCAGCAGAGTCCTACCCCAGCGCCCAGCAGGGCCTGGCTGAGCTGGGCCAGGGCGAACGGAGCGTTAGCGCTGGAGGGGGCCTCGCTGAGGCCAACCCCCCATGACCCTGCTGAGGAGGTAGAGGACCGAGCATTTCACCTCTCTGAGCCTCGATTCTTCCTCAGTTCAAACCTAGCCTTAAAGTGCTGCCCTGGCCTGCTTTGAAGTCCTTAGAAGGATCCAAATAGTCAAGGTCAGGGAGCATACTCAGGAAATTGTGACTAGTTGTGGGGATGTAACAGAGCAAGGCATCTTCCAATGCCAGCCTGCTGTGTGGCTGGAGTGGTGTTGGATGCAGTCATGGATCCCATGGGTACTGGGAAGACAGGTGTGGGAACAGGGGATGGTGAGCAGGCCCAACTGGAGAGGTTGATGGCGGGGATGACTCGTAAAATGCTGAGACCTAATGTGCTGAAGAATGAACTTACCAGGCCCAGAGCCCATCCCCTAAGGAGCTGAGAGGAAAAAAAAAAATGCCTCTTCCTCAGGGCTTCTGGGCTCCCATTTTGCCTGATAATTTTCTTAGAAAGGTGGTTTTGGCTACATTGTGGCTTCATGAACAGAGTCAGAAGACCTGAGTTCTCCTCTAGGCCTGGACTCCAGTCATGGGGCATTGAGGAACTCAGGTCCCCAGTTACCAGGCCACATGTGGGAAAATTGGTGGCACCAGGCTTTGAAAAGTGTCAGACACCCAGAAGGGGCCCATCAGAATGGGAAACACAGTGGCCCAATCAGCAGGGACCCCTTGTGGGCCCTCCCCTGAGCTCTGCGGGAACTAGACCTCACTGCATGGTGAGACTTAGAACAGAGTAGCAGATCGAAGCCTGAGGACCCGATCCTCTGAAGAAAAGCTAAATCCATCCACACTGCATCAGACCCCAGGCCAGAGAGAAGCAAGAAAGAACAGTCCCTGTCTTAAGTAATTCCCCGTTCAAGTGGGCAGGAAGCAGCCCACGTGGTCACTGGGGACAGACCGGAACCCGGCCAAGGTCTGGGCCCCCTCTGCACTGTCAGGGAAAGAAGAGGCCATGTGCTGGAGGAGGGGCCTGGGGTCCCTGGGGACATGGGCGGGGTTGGGTGTTTTTTGAAAAATAACACTTTTTTTCTTGCTTACTACAAAAGTTGCATATGATTCATACTGAAAATAACTTCGGAAAGAGAATGCAGAAAAGCACAAACTGAAAAGGAAAGTAGTAATAAAGTTCAGGAAATGGAATGAATGGGATTTCCTTGGAGGTAGAGGAAGGAGTAAAGGCATTCTGGGTGTGTGTGTAGGGGGTGCATGAACAGAGGTGTGGAACCAGGAGTCACAGGCATGAGTGTGACGTGCATCTGTGTGTGCGTGCATGTGTGGATGTGGGGTGGGGGAGAAGGGGGAGAGACAGGGAGACAGTCCTGACCATGACCAGGGGTTAGAAGGAAGTGTGGGTGGAGGGTGGGGGCTGCAAGAGGTCCTGGAAGGCCTGCAGCCGAGTGAGCAGACTGAGAGAGGGGGAGCTGGTGGAAGCTTCGAGCTCGAGGCCCCAGGCCTCCCCATTGCGGCTTCGCACACAGGCCCGTGCCTGGCTCTGCAGGGGAGGTGGGGAGGATGCCAGGGGCCATCCCAGCCACTGCCCTGCGCTTTGCACAGCTGGAGGCGGCGGACGTGGGTGAGGTCTTCAAGATCCGGCTGGGGCACACGGGCGAAGGCTTCGGACCCAGCTGGTTTGTGGACACGCTGTGGCTGCGGCACCTGGTGGTGCGGGAGGTGGAGCTCACGCCTGAGGAGGAGGCCCGGAAGAAGAAGGAGAAGGACCGGCTGCGGCAGCTGCTGAAGAAGGAGCGGCTGAAGGCCAAGCTGCAGAGGAAGAAGAAGAAGAAGAAGAAGGGTAGCGACGAGGAGGACAAGGGGGACGAGGAGGAGGAGTCCTCGTCGGAGGAGTCCTCGTCTGAGGAGGAGGAGGAGGAGACCGAGGAGGAGGAGGAAGAGGAGGAGTTTGGGCCGGGGATGCAGGAGGTGATTGAGGAGTACAAGTTCGAAGCCCACCGCTGGCTGGCCCGGGGCAAGGAGGACAATGAACTTGTCGTGGAGCTGGTGCCTGCAGGCCGGCCGGGTCCAGAGCGTAAGCCTGAGGAGGGGTCTGCTGGTCCACTGAAGCGGCCGGTGAAGGGGGGAGTCTACCTCTCCGGTCCCGTGGCAGCCCCGTATCGGGGCACCCGGCATGGTTACCAAATAGGTCTCCTGACCTGACGGGCCTTGTCTGGGGTTAGCTCTGCCCTTGTCCTGTGGCTCTCAGGGGGAGCCTGGATGTAGCTCACAATGACCAAAAGTGGGATGTAAGGTAGGAGGGCGGCCAAGGGCGTTTTCCCTCGACTCTCAGGCTCTTGGGCTTCCTGGCAAAGCAAAGTCTTGAGCAGTGGGGAGGGATAGGTTTAGTTCCAGGTTGATGAATCTGTAGGTCCTTCCTGCTCCCACAAGCTGGCTGGATCCGAGAGGCTGAGCCTCAGGTCCCCTCCCCCCCCACCTGACCTGGGTGCCCTCAACACCACATTCTTCTCTGTCCCCAGCCAACACCTATGAGGTCCAGGTAATCACAGGGAACGTGCCCAAGGCTGGCACCGATGCCAACGTCTACCTGACCATCTATGGGGAGGAGTACGGGGACACAGGAGAGCGGCCCCTGAAGAAGTCGGACAAGTCCAACAAGTTTGAGCAGGGACAGGTAGAGTGGGGGCTCTCTGGCCCTGGCATGCTGGGTGGAGACTCTGCTGGTTTCGGTGGCCGCACCCCAACCAGCACCATGTCCAGTAGGGGGCTTTGTTGAGCCCACCCAGACATAATGGAAGCTGTTCCTCTGTGAGCTCCAGCGCCTTGTGGTGGGGGGGCATAAGATAGGCCTGGGGAGGAGAGCACCACGAAGCCCGTAGGAACTAACCAGAGATATTATGGGTAGCGGGGCTCAGGTGCCTAGTGGGTGGAGCAGGGGTTCAAGGAGGAAGTGCCCACGGCACTTTGGAGAAAACAGGGTAGGAAGGAGAGCTGTGCACTGGGCCATGGCGGGTGAGCATGGGTTGGATGTCTGAGATTGACCGTGAGAGGTGTTCTCCTAGGGCAGGACCGAGGGACAGAGAAGTGGGGTGGAAATCTGGAAGGCCCAGCTCGAGGACAGGGAGTCTTCCTGCTCTGCTGTGTTAATGCTGAGCAAGGGGTGGGAGCTGCCTCTGGGAAGCTTGATGAGCCTAATTAGGGGGGTGGGGCATGGGAGCCTTGAAAGAAGGTTGAGAAGCCTGGACTGAGTCCTGGTCCTACCCCAATGGGAGCCATGAGCGTTGAAAGAGATGCACACACACCCCTCTTCCAGGTATGGTGGGAAAAGTGTGAAAAATTCATCTGTCCTTTGTCCTTCGAGATTTTACAATACCCTCTGGCTGGACGATTGTCCCCAGCTCACCTTTCTCATTCCTGCCCCTGATCCCAAAGCCACGTTCCCTCATCTACACAGAGAAAGCAAACCCATGAAAGTACTTCTGGGCCCCTGTGATTTATTTCAGAGGCTCTCTGCTTTTTCTTTCAGCACTCCCTTGCCATGACTTGAGGGTTAGGGTTTATTTCCATAGCCACTATGATCCTGGTTTGGAAGGAAACTGCTAGAGAGGACGTAACTGGTACAGTGGATGAAATTTGAACATGGGCTTGTATGTTTGATAATAGTGTTGTGTCCATGTTATGTCCCCTGAGTTTGGTGACTGTCCTGTGATTATATAAGAATCACCTGTTCCTAGGAAAGCTATGATGAAGAATTCAGAGGTGAAGAATCATGGTATCTGCCATTTACTTTGAAATGTTTCAGAAAAAATAGCAAAAAGAGAGAGAGGGAAAGCAAATGTTGCAAAATGTAGGTGAAGGGCATACAAAATTTTATTATATTGTTTCTGCAAATTTTCTGTAGACTTGAATGTTTTTCAGTATAAAGAGTTTAAGAAGTTATAGCCAAGAGGAATCCCATTCACTTATCAGGTCCTGCTGTGCATTTGCGTACCCTTGTGCCACACGCACTGTCTTCCTCCCTACACGGTGAGGGAGTGCAAGTCTCTGTTTCTGTGAGTCACTTTGGATTTACACTTTGAATTCTGTACATCGCCTTGGATTTGCACTTTGGTTCATCCCAAGTGCTTAGTCAGAAGGCGTGGCTGAAGGGGCTTATGCACACATGTGCACACATCGCACAGGGTTTCAACACACACGCAACAACAGGCCCTCCACGCACACACACACCCCCCACAACACAAACTCGGGCGGCCAGCCCAGCAGCCCTCTCCTCTGCCCCTCACGGTCACCTTCCTGGCTCTCCCACTCCTTCCGCCATCCTTTGGGACACAGAGTGAGAAGACCCCTGGTGTGGGCAGGTTAAAATACAAGAGTGCAGACCACACACCAGTCAACTGGCTGCGGTTTCCACACCCCTTTCCCTCGATGGTTTCGGTCTCACTGCCGGCCCCAGGCTGCCCTAGGTGCTGAGGGTGAGGCTGATGGCAAGATGCGTCGGGCGGTGGGGTGCACCATGTCTCGGGGGCTGCCATCCCTCTGAGTGCTTCCCTGGCCCTTCCCAGACAGATACCTTCACCATCTATGCTATTGACCTGGGCGCTCTGACCAAGATTCGGATTCGCCATGACAACTCAGGCAACAGACCAGGCTGGTTCCTGGACAGAGTAGACATCAC
>CM053566.1:61100940-61305456 GCA_028646485.1 Cryptoprocta ferox | reverse complement strand
TATGACGTAGCTTCCAGTACCATGTGTTAATGTTCTAGACCAGGAGTAAGCAGACTTCTTCTCTAAAAGCCAGATGGTAAATATTTTAGGCTTTGGGGCCAGTTGGTCTCTGTCATAGTTGATCTACTTGCCTTTGCAGCAGCGAAGCAGCCACAGGTGATACTTGGTGGATGTGGCTGTGTTCCAATAAAACTTTATTCATGAACACTGAAACTTGAATTTCATGTCATTTTCACATGTCCCAAAATAATACTCTTCCTTAGATTTTTTTTTCAACCATTTAAAAATGTAAAATTCAGGGGCACCTGTGTGGCTCAGTTGGTTAAGTATCCGATTCTTGGTTTTGGCTCAGGTCGTGATCTCGAGGTTCATGAGTTTGTGCCCCACAATAGGCTCTGTGCTGACAGTGTGGCGCCTCCTTGGGATTCTCTCTCTCTCCCTCCATCTCTCAAAATAAATAAACAAAATGTAAAATTCATGCTTAAGTTATGGGATGTACATAAACAGGTGAGTGGGCCAAATTTGGCCCGCAGGCCATGGTTTGCTGGCCCCTGCCCCAGATTCCCAGCTACCACCAGGAGCTAGGTTGGGAAGGGCATATTGTCCTCCTGACAGGTGAAGGAACCATGCCCCAAGGCGGTGAGGCCACTCCCCCAGAGCCAATTCATGCCAGGGCCAAGACCAGAACTCCAGACCATCAACGATGAATCTGGTGTGTCTCCGCCATTAGGCCCCATTGCCTCTGAGCAAAAGGGGCCATGGAGCAATAGACATGAACAAAAGCTGGAGGGGTGGTGGGGAGGTGCAGAGGGAGGCAGAGAGGAAGGCGGGCACGATCCTGAGTGTGTTATAGGGCTGCGGAGCACCTGCTGGTGCCTGGAATGTAGTGGGCACCCAATAAACAAACATGTGTTGACTTAACCTCTTGGTCTGTGATCTGGTGTCTCTTGGAGCAAGCCCTCTTCTTGGGCTAGTCTCTGTGCAGGGCAGGGGGTGAGGAGGCTCACCCCCTCTCCCACCTCCACCCTTCCCCACAGCCCAAGAGACTGCCTCAGATGAGGACACCAAAGCACACCTCACACATGGCCTGGTGTCATGGCTTTCCATGTGGTCACTGTGACGGCACAGAAGGGCTGTGGGACCACCCTATGGCTGGGAACCAGGGTCCTGAGCTGTGGTTGGTCCTCTCCCAGAAACTTGCCAGGTCACCCTGAACGAGGTGCTCCGTGCCTGTGGGCTTTCATTCACTCTTCTGATAAATGGGCTTAGTGATGTCAGCCCAGCTTACTTCTTAAGATGTTCTGCAAATCTAAGGCATTTCAGCTTGAAAAGGATAAAGTACTGGCAAAATCAGAAGGACAGGAACAAGCCAAACATCCCTGGCTTCCTCTTGCAGCCCCGTTAGGATCAGTTAACTCTGTTCCATTGATCGGACATTCCTGGGCCAGCCCAACAATTTTTAAATTATAGCCTTATGATCTATTTTAATATCTGTCAACACTTGTCCTCTTTCATTATTCTTTCAAAATACTAGCTTTTCTTACCTTCTGAAATCAAGACATTGAGTGATTTGAAAAAACTTGTTGCAATGTTGAAGGTTATGCCATTAATCGTATGTGTGGAGGATTGTATATTTAGAGTATAAAGTGCTGCCCCAGGTACGCATTTCCATTTATCCAGTTGTTCCTTCTGGTATCCCAGTGATGCTTTACAATTTTCTACAGTCTTACAACGTTTGTGGCCAAATATTTTGTATTTTTATCACTCTTGTGAATGGTATCGTCTCGTTACTCGTCCGCCTTCTTCCCTCCCTCTCTCTTTTCCTTCCCTCCTCCACTCCTGGCTCCCTCATTCTCCTCCCCCTCCCTCATCATCCTGTCTTGCTGGTGCGAGTCAGAATCCACCTCCCCATCTTCACCCTCTGCCAGGGTCCCTCTGCTGCACCCTGGCCCCTCCTGTGTCTATAGCGGTCCCGCCCTTGGGGGTGTGTTCCTCCCCTGCTCAGCAACCTGCAGAGGCTCCCATTCCCTCCCAGGTAAAAGCCAGAGCCCTTCCAGGGGCCTGCCCCCACCCTTAACTCTTAGTCCTGGTCTCCCTTCTGCTTACTCCTTACTCCTTGCTGTTCCTTGAACCCAGCGCCCAAAGGCCTTTGCATGTGCTGTCCCTTCTCCCTGGGCCTCCTTCCCCTAATGGCTTCCTCATGCTTTCTCTAGGTAAGGTCTCTGCTCCGCTGTCTCTGCTCAGCAAGGCCCCACCTCCCACCCTGGACCTTTTATTTCTCTTCCTCTGTTTCTTTTTCTCCACCTCACTTATCATTTGACCTACAATCAACTGCAGTATTTCATCATTGTTCCTCTCCCCACAACTGAACATAAGGTCCCCGCCTAAGGTAACAATTTCACCAGTCTTGTTCCCCGCTGTGTCCTCCCCGGTACCTAGAGGAGGGCCTGGTGCACAACAGGCTTACCATAAATACTTACTACATCAGCTAATGAATACAAATCATGTTTGCTGTATTGACTCATACATTCATTCAGCAAACACATGCCATGCTAAGTGCCGAGGGTCAAGTGGCTGGTTCTGACTCTCCCCCTGAAAAGCAGAAAACTGTGATCATCTAAGAGGCAGATGTTTTAGTTTCATTTCCTGTCTCTTCCTTTCTTTACTTGTGTGGCCTTGGGAAAATCACTTAAGCCCTCTGAGCCTCAGTTCTCCCATTCATGAAACGGGTGTGAAAAAACTCCCTCAGAGCCTTGTGATAACCCGTGTAAGGGCCGGCGCTGTGCCTGGCACCCAGCGAAAGGGGCACCATGGCAGTAAGAATCCAGTCAGTTGGCATCTAAAAGTGGCTGCACAGCTAGGAAGGAACGGGCATGAGCGGGATTATAAAGGAGCTCCTGGGGCAGCAGGGAAGGCAGAGCGAGGTGGCCGATGTCTCTGGGTGGTGCCTCCAAATGCTGTGGGGGCTCAGGGGCTGGGGGGCGAGGGGGGGTGTCAGGGTGCTCCTCTGTCCAAGGTGGCGTTTCAGATGGATCTTCACAAACCATGATGTTTGATGTTTGGAACAAAGGGCACTAAAGCGGCTGAACTGTGTGATGTGGGAGCCGAGGGGCACAAATGGCAGGTGCTGGGTACTTCTGTCCGTCTCATGCATGAGGGACACAGGACAAGAACTTTGGGAAGGGAGGCCAGGGGCGGGGGGTGCTGCTCCACAGCCAGAGGCCCCTAGCTGGCCAGCTTTCCCAGAGAGCCTTCTTTTTAATTTTTTTAAAATGTTTTTATTTTTGAGAGGGGAGAGGGGCAGAGAGAGAGGGAGACACAGAATCTGAAGCAGGCTCCAGAATCTGAAGCAGGCTCCAGAATCTTAGCACAGGGCCTGACACGGGGCTTGAACTGTGAACCACAAGATCATGACCTGAGCCAAAGTTGGAAGCTTAACCAACTGAGCCACCGAGGTGCCCTTCCTGGAGAGCCTTCTGGGACCGAGGCAGGAAGACCGAGAAGGAGCAGGGAGGCCCTCATGGGAGATGTTGGTCTGGGCAGAGCGATTAGAGAGGATGTGATCTCCAGAGCCCCTGCCACCACACTGAAGTCACCCAAGCAGGGTGCAGAGTGGCCCAGAGCTCTGATGTCCCAACCAGGCTAGCGCTCAGCAGGGTGTCAGCAGGGCCATGCCCAGTCCCTTTGGCCTCCAAGACTGCCAGTTCTGGAGAGCAGCTGAGCCTGACTGGAAACACCTGGAGGAAGGGGCAGAGGGAGGGATGGGGGGAAGGGCAGAGGTGGATTGATCTGCAATGCAAATTGCCAAAAAAGGAGAGTATTCTTTCTCTTCTAGTAGGAAGTACTTGAGGTCCTTTGTAGGAGTCCCAAGCTGGCAGGAGGCCTTCAAGATGATTCAGAAAAGGCTTTTGAATGGTGGTTTGCAGCCATGGGTGGCTTTGAGTCGGTTGTCCTGGGGTCTGGGGTCTCCCGTGGGTAGATCGGGGCTTCACACACAGGTTCACATTCCCTCATGAAAGGACCTCTCTGGTCCTTTGGGCTAGGAGAAGATGGTGAAACTGGGGAAATTTATCTCTGGCCTCCTCCCACCTCCCCTTGCCTTGGCCACTCTGAAAAAAAAAAAAAGTTTAAAAAAGTGTCACTGGGGTGCCTGGGTGGTTCAGTCGGTTGAGTGTCCAACTTCAGCTCAGGTCATGATCTCACGGTTCATGGGTTCGAGCCCTGCGTCAGTCTCTGTGCTGACTATCAGCTCAGAGCCTGGAGCCTCCTTCAAATTCTGTGTCTCTTTCTCTCTCTGTCCCTCCCCTGTTCACGCTCTGTGTCTCTCTGTCTCTCAAAAATAAATAAATGTAAAAATTTTTTTTTAATAATTTAAAAAAGTGTCAGATTGATTTTTGTATTGGTAGCCATATTTGGAATGAGGAGAGGCTGGTCCCATCTCCTCTCCTCTGCTCAGATAATTCCTGGACCCTTGGGTTGGCTTTAGGTAGCACATTCTAAGGGGAATGTTGGAAAAAAAGAAAACGCATCTTCAAGGAAAGGATGATGGCTGATTAAGAAATTTAGAGTTATGGCAGGAATATGAAGGAGGAAATGAGAACATTTCACTTTGATAGGAGATAGTGCCTTTCAATACTGTTGATACTTATGGTTGCCGATGTATGCCAGGGTCGGTGAACACAGCAACAAGCAAGAGATTCTAATCATATTAGCAAGGACTTAAAAATTTAAAGTCCTTCTAACATCCAAAGCTACAAACCTCTGACGTTTGGATTTCGGAACACATGACAGAAATGGTGGGACTTGGTGTTGGGGGGGAGTACATTGTCTTGAACTAGCACATCTTCGTTAAGCCATTGACTCATCGGCTCTGCTACTTTCTCACCCCTTTCCATAGTCCTTGACTTGTCGGTTAAGTGAGGTGTGTCATGTCTTCCTTCCTCCTTTAATAGTTTAACTAGCTGCTTTTTTGATCTGCATTAAAATCTAATACACTCAAGTTCAAAGAGGAAGAGGCAAATGCTGCAAAAGTTAGGAATATATCTAGTGTCCTGAGTTTTGTCCATATTCAGTCTGATATATTTTTCTTTGTCTACCTGTTTTCAGCCCTAAGACATAGATCCCCATTCTGATTGGTGGCTTGAGAGTCCCATAAGATCCTCATTAAAGACAGGTGCTGTTGGATGGGCTTCCCAGCAAGAGGCAAGAGTTGAAGAAAAAGCTTGTTGGACTTTTTCCCCTTGAGTTTCATCTGACAAGATGTTCTCTGTAACCCCTCACTCTTTCAAGGACCTTGGAATGTTGAGACACAAAAGACCCCACAGATGATTTTATCCAGCTTCGTAGTGGTGGAACTCAGGGCCTAGGACCACGTAGCTTTCTAGGGGAATAGTAGCGACACAAACCCTGAATTCCTGAGTTCCCATGCTCTTGTGGCCATGCCACCCCACCAGTACCACCTGCTGACTCATACTTGGTGCGGTCCAGCACTTGTGCACAAAATGGGAAGTCCATACCAAATGACATACTTCTTACAGCATTACGTTTTGCAGTCTTCTCGGTTTTTACTTTTTTTTTTAATGTTTATTTTTGAAGAAGAGACAGAGCATGAGCGGGGGAGGGGCAGAGAAAGAGGGAGACACATAATCTGAAGCAGGTTCCAGGCTCCAAGATGTCAGCACAGAGCCCAACTCAGAGCTCGAACTCATGACCCATGAGATCATGACCTGAGCTGAAGTCACACACTTAACTGCTTAACCAACTGAGCCACTCAGACATCCCTCACTCTTTACTTTTGAGTGAAACTTAAGATTTGCTCCAATAATCAGTTTAACCTCCTGCTCACCCAAGCCCTTCCTTTCCTTCCAGTGGCCTTGTTTAAGCAGGGTGGCGGCCACACCTGGGCCAGTACACCCACCCGCCGCTCTTCTCCTTTGCTCCTTCAGAATCCTGGCTACTTCCGTCCCCAGTACCCAGAGACCTGCTTGAGCAGGACTTACTGCTGTAGGAGGAAGGGGAAGGGGGAGGGGAATCCTCTGCTAACCTTCTGTGGGTGCTTGTTGGCGTCACGGGGGTAGAGGCTGAAGGCTCAGCGCTCAGGCCAATCCCAGCCCGTGCTCTGGTTCTGCCTGCCCAGGGAGATGGCTCTGAGAAGAGAGATGGGAAGAGGTGCTGCCACTTTGGGCATGCTGAGGGGCTTTAATGTCCCAGTGCAGGTGTCTCAGAGACACTGGAGCAGTCGCTCAGAGAAAGCTAGCCTCTGCTTCCTGAGTAGGCACACACTCGGCCGGTGTGGGCGGGCATGTGCCTTACCCCTTTGGTCTGGCTGACTTTTTTCTCTCTCCCGGGATAAGTCACCCACTCTTTCTTTGTGTCTCTCTCTCCCTCTGTCCTTGTTCTGCTCCAGCTTCCCACTCCCCTTGTCTCTACCTCTGCCGCAACCCCACTCCTTTCTTTATTTCTGTGGCTCCTTTAATTGGTCATAATTTAGAGCCAAAGCCTATTATTTATAAGTTGATTGGCTGAATAAAAAACTGTTAACTTTCCCATTCATAACTTAAAGACTGGGAAGTGGAACAATAGACATTTTTCACTTAAACCCTAATTTAAGGGCAATTTAGTCTATATTGCCTTTGGTTGAGCTCCTCTCACCCCTTGCATCCATGCCCATGAACACAGACTCGCCCCTCTGCACCCCGTGTGAGCCTGTGGGCTGAAGTTCTGCTTCTCTAAAATGTTGGCGCCAGGAGGCAATAATGTCTATAGAGGAATGTGGGGCTCTGACAGGGATGAGACCCCCAGCCTACACTGCTTCCTCCTCTCCAGACTCTGATCAGTCCCTGAATGTATCTTAAGCATCCAGGCTAGTGGAGATGGGGTGGAATGGCCCCAGTGTAGACATGGGCTGCATATACCAACCCTCTGAGTTGTTCTAGGATCTTGGGGCCCCAAGGCGAGCTGTCTGGCACAGAAGCTCCAGAGACCCCAGGCACGGGCAGAGCAGAAACAAAGGGAAGTACAATAATAAGAGTAACAACACAATAGTATTAGTAAATTCTTACCGAGAGCCAGGGATTTTTATCAGCACTTTAAAATGTTTAACCCACGTAATCCTCGTAACAACTTTGACATAAGCAATATGATCTTCATTTTACAGAATGGTAAACTAAAGCATAGAGTAAAATACAGAATGGCCAGTTAAATTTGAATTCCACAGAAGCAGTGAATAATGTTTTAGTATAAGTATGTCCCAAATATTGGGTAGGATATTCATTGCCTATTGAAAATTCAAATTTAACTAGGAGCCCTGCGATTCTGTTGGCTAAATCTAGCAACTCTGACACAGAGAGGTAAAGAAACTTACTCAAGGTCACATAGCTATAAGTGGCAGAGCCAGGATTCAAACCCTGTATGCCTCCAGAAGTGAGTCCTTAATTAACTTCATGTTGCTACCTCCGTCATCCCTGGGTCCCCCTTCCCTTTGTCCAGGTATCTGCATTTCAACTGGGCTCAGCCTCTACGCTGAGGAGTCTAACGTGGACCTCCCTTCCCTAGATGGCGCAGCTGTCTGCTCTGCCAGTTCCTTAGCCACACTCTCTGTATCTTCCAGAAGCATAATTGGGTATCATTCCATTAAAATCCATTTACTCAACCCTTAGGTATTGAACACCTACTGTGTACAATATTCTCTGCCAAAGTAGCTTTGGCTATCACATTAATTCTAGAAAAGGCTGGAAGAGTCCCTGGAAGCTCTTCTAGATACCTCCAGAATGACCCCCCGAGTGAAGGTTTAATATGCTCCAGGCAACTGTTACACAGCTATTTTCCAGGGGGTGTCTTGAAACCATGTTCCCATGTTTGCTTTCTGATCCAAGCAAGTGACTCTCATGGGGTGGCCCCCAGGCTGGGTAGGAGGGAGGCCCATGGCAGATAGGGGAGTGTTGGGGCCCCTGAGGGCCTCTCGTGTTGCAGCCCAGGACTGCTCTGTAATGAAACCTTTCCGAAGAGACATTCCTAACCTCTCCTTGTTCCCCTCCCCACAGGTACTACTTTCCATGCCAGCGCTGGCTGGCAGTGGAGGAGGATGACGGCCAGCTGTCCCGGGAGCTGTTGCCAGTGGATGAGTCCTATGTGCTGCCCCCGAGCAAGGATGAGGAGGGCGGGGGAGGTGGTGACAACAACCCCCTCGACAACCTGGCCCTGGAGCAGAAAGGTTTCCTAAACTGGAGCTGGTTTCTTCCCTCCAGCCTCCCTCCCTCTGCCTCTCCCCCATCCTCGGTCTCCATGTTCCCTTCCCCTGGTGGTTCTGAGCATCCCCTCCTCTGGCAGCGTGTCTATACTGCCCTTATCCCTCCATGGCAGGGAGGTGAAGAATGGGGAAGTGAGGAGACATATTCCCACATGCCTAGCATAAGGCTGGGTATAAAGAACATGGCTGGGCGTGGAGTTATGGTCAGGAATGGAGTGGAATGGAATAGAATGAAATAGGATAGGATAGGATAGGATGGGATGGAATGGAATATAGAATAGAATAGAATAGAATAGAATAGGGTGTAGCCTGCTCTGATTTAGTTTTGTATTCTCCCCTCCAGGCACATCATAAGCCCTCAGTACATTTTTATCAAGGGAAAACATGAACTTTCAAGAATTCTAGGATGCTTCCCTTCCTTGAAACTTACAGCCCTAAAACTTCCTGACATGGAGGAGTCAGACCAGGCTCCTGGCTGATGAGCCTCTGACTCTCAGTCACCCCAAGTCTCCCCTAAGCATCCTACAATTTAATTGAGAGCTTCCTGTGTGAGCTGGAGGTGGGGAGACCTCATCTCTGCCTTGAGGAAGTTTCCAGACTACAGGCAACTGCAGGACAACACATGCTACAAGTAAAGCAATTCCTAGAAATGGCCAACATGAATGTAGAAATGTTCTCAGTATGTTTACTCCTTCCTCCCTCCACGGGAGGGACAGTCTACCACTTTACTTCTCCACACTCCTCTCCCGGCAGACAAATCTACCACATTCTCAGTGACCATAAAGACCGGGGACAAGAAGAACGCAGGCACAGATGCCAATGTCTTCATCACGCTCTTTGGCACACAAGACAATACCGGTAAGGACACAGTGCAGGGCCGAGGCTCGCCCACGTTCCTCCCCAGGGAGACTAGGATTCAGCAGAACTTTCCAAGGAAATCCTGGTCATGCCTCTGTTTTTCTCTCTTTAAAAACAATATTTAAGAATTCCCCTGTGTTGTTTTACTTTATTTTATTGGGGGAGAACACTTAACATGCACTCTGTCCTCTCAAATTGGAAATGTATAATGCATCACTGTTGACTGTTAGTATGGACTGTACAGCACACCTCTGGAGCTCATTAATCTTACTAAACGGAAAGTATGCTTGATGATTAATAACTCCCCATCCTCTCCTCTCCCCAGCTCCTGGGAACCACCATTCCAGCCTTTGATTTTATGAATTTGACTATTTTGGACACTTCATATAAGTGGACTCATGCTATATCTGCCCTTCTGTGTCTGGCTTATTTGCTCAGTGTAATGTCCTCAAGGATCATCCACATTGTTGCAGACTGGAGAATTTCCTTCTTTTTTAAGGCCAAAGAGTGTCCCATTGTATGCATATATATCACATTTTTTCTATCTGTTCCTCAGTTAATGGATATTTAGGGTTTCCCCCACATCTCAGCTATTGTAAATAGTGTTGCAGTGAAATGGGAGGGCTAATGTCTTTTGGATATGTACCCAGAAGTGGGATTGCTGGGTCATATGGTAGTTCTATTTTTAATTGTTTAAGGAACTTTCATGCTATTTTCCATAGCAACTACACCATTTTGCATTCCCCGCCAACTGTGTACAAGGGTTCCGATTTCTTCACATCCTCAGCAACAGTTGTTGTCTCTTCATATTTGATGGCAGCCACCCTGACATGTGTGTAGTGAGATCTGGTTGTGATTCTGAGTTGTATTTCCCTGATGCTTAGTGACAATGAACATTTTGTTCATATACTGTTGGCCATTGTATGTCTTCCTTGGAGAAATGTCTATTTAAGTCCTTAGCCCATTTTTCATTGGGTTAGTAGCTTTATATTATTGAGTTGTAGGATATTGTGGTAATGAACCCCTTATCAGATACATGATTTGCAAATATTCTTTCCCATTCTGTAGGTTGCCTTTTCATTCTGTTGATTGTTTCCCTTGCTGTGCAGAAACTTTTTAGTTTGATGCAATCCTACTTATTTTTTTTAATGTTTTTTTTTTAGAGAGAAAGAGAGAGAGAGAGAGAGAGAGAGAGAGCGAGCATGCGCAGGGGAGGGGCAGAGAGAGGGAGACACAGAATCCAAAGCAGGCTCCAGGCTTCGAGCTGCCAGCACAGAGCCAGACACAGGGCTCAAACCCATGAACTCTGAGATCATGACCTGAGCTGAAGTCAGACGCTTAACCGACTGAGCCACCAGGCACCCCCTCCATTTGTTTATTTTAGTTTTTGTTGCCTGTGCTTTTGGTGTCATATCCATGAAATCATTACCAAGACCAGTGCCACAAATTTTTCCTCTATATTTTCTTCTAGGGGTTTTACAGTCTCAGGTCTTATGTTTAAATCTGTATCCATTTTGAGTTGAGTTTTGTGTAGGATGAAAGGTAAGGATCCACATTAATTCTTTTACATGTAGATTTCCAGTTTTCTCAGCTACTTATTGAGGAGACTGACCTTTCCCTGTCACGTATTCTTTCATGCGTCACACTCTTGACAGATTGCATGCAACTAGCATTATTGGAGGAAGGCATTTCCCTTTTTCTTAAAAATCTCCATGTGAGGTGACTTGTCTACCTGGATTGTAAACACCGATTCCTTTAGAGAGTCTTCCTAAATCTAACTAAGTCAGCCCTACTGTACCCCAGGGGGCAGAGAGCCCCCTGCCCGCTCTCCTGTCCTCATTCCTGTGTCTACCACCTTAGAAGTGTTTGGAAGCCATATGAATCCTCTTCCCTTCAGCGTCCTCTCCTTGGACAATGGTACCTGATCCTGTGGTCATTCTTTCTCCAGGCCTTTCTGAAACATTTTTGCTGTTTCCTGTATTCTTCCTGGAGGCATTACTCTGTTTACCTTTCGAAACCATAATGAAGGATCTTCCAGTCCAAACAGTAACTGGTCTTTTCTCTATGACTCCTGCCAGCTTTCTCCTTCTGTTCAAGGGTGCCCCTGAGACCTCAGGGAGCATGGGGAGGGTGGTTTTGTCCCTGGCTTCCTCCCCATGTGGAGAAAGTAAGGAATGTAGAAGCAGAGTCTACACTGACTTAGGACCCCACCACTTTCTCCTGGATGGTCTTGACTAAGAGACTTCTCCTCTTGGTGTGTCTCCTTTTCTTTATATGCAAACCGTAAATAAAATTACACACCTTGAAGGCTAATTACAAAGCTCAATAAAAGGACACATGCACACCAAAAAAAATTGCTAAATGTGCAAAGGTGCCTAGTGGATAGTAATTGCATGCTGTAAATTTTATGAGAGTTAGAAAAATCTGGTCATGATGAGGAGGGACTAAAAGGGGGTAGTCAGACTGGTTTGAAGGTCTCAGGTCCAGCCAGTCACATGGGGGCCATTTGGTTGGCAGGAATGACCCTCCTGAAATCCTCCAAGACCAACAGCAACAAGTTTGAGAGGGACAGCATCGAAATCTTCACCGTGGAGACGCTGGACCTGGGAGATTTGTGGAAAGTCAGGATTGGCCATGATAACACAGGTCTGGCTTCCTTCCCCTCTGTTTTCTGCTAAGAATGTAAGGACCACAGACAGGTCCCTGTGGGTCTGGGAAAGAATATGCAGGACACTTGAATGTCATCTGCCTTTTACGATGATACAACTTCCTCAAACCCTTTAACTGTGGAGTCCTAGCTGCATGCAGAAGATTCTGGTCTCGTTGGCCTGGGCTAGGGCCTGGACACCAGGAATTTCCCCAAACCCCTGTCCTCAGTAGTTTCACTGTGCAGCCACATTTGAGAATCCCCAATCTAGCTCAGTGGTTCTCTGACTTGAGAGAGCAACGGAACCACCTGGGGGGGTAGGTGTTAAACATAGATTTCTGGGCCCCAGTCACACAGGTGTTAGGTCTGGGCTGGGACCTGAGCATTTCTGTTTCTCACACATGAGGCTGCTGGTCTGGGGGGTCCACTTTGAGAACCATGGATCTAGTCAGTTCCTCCCAGAACCCCACTGACACTCCAGCCAGACAAGGTTTGTTCTTTCTTAGTAAAGTAGGACTTGTGTTCTTGGTCTTTAAGTGTTTTAAGGCTAGGGAAGGAGGCTGGCCTCGTAACCCCTGGGATAGAGAAACAAGTTCTCTGCTCGGCTCCCACTTCCTTCTTTAAACCTGATCACTCATTTTTCCAGGGAAGACGTTCCATCCTTCACAGACTTGCCTTCTCTTCATGCACCACAAACTGGCAGGAAAGACCCTCCTGAAATCCTCCCAAGACCAAAGGCCAGAGAGCTCAGAGTGTCATCCTTGTCGCTGGGTGGAATTATGAAATCCTTGTTACCATGAGCTCTCTCTGGCATCTCTAAGGCCCCTATTTAGAGTTCCTTCCACCCTGGACGGAGTGCTTGCTGTCACCTCCTGTCACCTCTTCTGCAGGCTCCTTTGCTTTTGCTAATTTCCCTGACAGCAGCCTGGAGTGTGACCCAGCTTCAGCCGGGTGCGCATCTGAACAGGAGTCATTTAGTAGTGCTCTCAGGGAGAGGAACGGCATGGACACTGTGCAGCTGTAGATGTCAGCCACAGGGCAGGAAAGCACACTGGGAGTCACTGAGGTTGCCCAGAGTAAACCGTCTGTGTAGAGCTCCTTGGGTTCTGTGTCTCCTTCCCTTCAGGCAAGGCTCCAGGCTGGTTTGTGGACTGGGTAGAGGTGGACGCCCCGTCTCTTGGAAAGTGCATGACATTCCCCTGTGGCCGCTGGCTGGCAAAGAATGAAGACGATGGAGCCATCGTCAGGGATCTCTTCCACGCGGAGCTTCAGACGAGGCTGTACACCCCATGTAGGAACCGTGCACGGCAAGGCTGGCCCTCCTCCCAGGCCCCATCACCCACTACCCATCTTGGTCCCAACCCCTCCTCCAGCCCTGCCCCTGGGCCAAGGTGTACCTCCTCTTCCCAGATCCCTGGGCCTTGTGCGGGCTGTGGGCAGTGCCCTGGATTCAGGGGGCCCAAACCAGCTGGTGATAACAGGCAGAGAGCCTGACCTCTCTGGGCCTATTTCCTCATCTGCAAAATAGAGATGATAATAATACAAAATGGTCATAAGACCCAAAAGGGAAGAAAGACAAAAGTCTAACTGTGAGAATTTATAGGGGCCCCATCACCGGTGTTCAGTCCAGTCAGTAATGCGACCAAGAAATCACCGCTATAAGATTTTATCCTGACTGGGGGTGGGGGGTGGAGAACTTGAAAAGATGATAAATATAGTTCCTTGCACCAGTAAAGGAGGGGAGGAAAGGGAACAATTTGGTGAAGTTTTGACACTTCCTTTCCAGCATCATCAGAAAGTATGTATTAGATGTTTATTTATACGTAGATACTATAATACTAGGTACTGAGAATCAAACTGAAATCAACCAAACTATAAAAGTCTATTTAAATGTGCTAAAATCAGAACAAAACTCAAGGAATATAATTTTTTTCCTAACCAAATAATTAGCTATACCAAAAGATTTCCACCAAACAGCTCATAATTACATGGGATGAATCAGTGATGAATTTTTTTTTTTTTTTTTTTTTTGCCTAAAGCAATTAAACTGGAAAAGACCCGATCCATCAAGATATTTTCTAGTCCAAAGGCTAAAACAAAGTGACATTTCCCTCTGGTAAAATCTCTGCAAACCCTGGATGTAGACACTGCCCCCAGGAGCCACCTGCAGTCTAAGACAGACACACTGACCTGACAGATGTACATAGAGCGAGCAGCCTGCTGGGTGAGACACTTCAAGGCAGAAGTAGCTGTTTCTCCCTTCTGTGCCCTAGGACAGGCCTGAATTCGTATGGCCTGACCTTGAATATATGCAGCTCTAGCCTGGTACTGAAGCAAGCCCGTTTGCCCTTGTCTTAGACTCACACACACACACACACACACACACACACACCACACACACACACACACACACACACACACACACACACATAGTACAGGAGAGGTTTGCCTTTGCGACTGCAGAGCAGCTTCAAAGTGCCCCTCTCTCCAAGTAGGTGCTCAGAGAGGAGGATCTGCTGCTCAAAACCTATTTCCTTGTTTGGGAAAGGTCTCGAGGGCACAAAGCCAGTGAGCTCCCAGGGCTGGGGAGCTGCAGTCCCAGGAGTGGCGGCCAGTTGTCATTCTCAGGGGCCTAGAAGGCTTAGAACTAGATTCGGCAGTTCATCAAGGCGGCCCAGTACACGTGAAACTGGGCCGACTGAAATGTGCTACCCACACAGTAGAGATGTGGCAGTTAGCAAGGGGACCATTGTGACGGTCTAAACCTACGGGCTCCACACAGCCTGGAGCCCTGAATGTCAGTCATGCCGCATTTAGGTTGGGGGGCACCTTAGCCTTAAGCCTGTGTTCTGGGCATTGCTAGTATTGAACGGGGTGTCTCAGGGCAGCTGGTGGAGGAGGGGAAAGGATGAGAGGGAACAGTTCCCAATTCATGCCATCCAGAGCCGCTTCTCACCTTTAAAAGGTCAAGTTTTTTTCAGAGCATTTTTCCCAAATGTATTTTAAAAAATTTTTTTAATGTTCATTTATTTTCTGAGAAACAAAGAGAGCATGAGTGGAGGAGGGACAGAGAGAGAGGGAGACACAGAGTCCGAAGCAGGCTCCAGTCTCTGAGCTGTCAGCACAGAGCCCAACGCAGGACTTGAACTCACAAGCTGTGAGATCACGACCTGAGCTGAAGTTGGACACTTAACCAACTGGGCCACCCAGGTGCCCCTTTGCCTAAATGTATTTTTAAGAACTCCACAAAAATTGTCCATGAAAATTAAATTCAGTTAAACAATCTGAAAACCACAGATTCTGTGTTAAACCCTCTCATTTTACAGACAAAGAAAAGGGCCCAGAGATGTACATCCGTTTGCCCAGGGACACACAGCTCCTCAATCCAGAGGCAGAACTGGAAATCAGGAAGCAAATCTGAGCCCAGACCTAGGGATGAGGGCTGAAGGGTGGGCTGTTCCTGCCCAGATATTTTTAGGGCTTCTCCCACTGCCAGATAGTCTCAGGAAAGCTCAAGTCCATTGCAGTCTTCTCTGCTCAAGGCAGGAGGACTCAGAGGAAGTTGCCTCCATTATTGCTGATGCCCTGTTTCCCTTAACCTTGGTGAGCACCCTATTCAGGCCATTGTGGAAATGGCGATCACCCTCATAAGCCATAGGCCCTGTGACTTGTAGGTAGGGAGCAGTACTCACCTCCAATTCATGACAACAGTATCCTTAGAGGGTGAACACACAGGATTTAGGGGACAGACAAGCCTGAGCTCACATTGGAGTTCTACCTCTGACCAGCCCTATGATCTGGGGCAAGTTACCTTACCAATCTGAGCCTTGTTTTTCTCATCTCATCTATAAAATAAAGTACAATGATATCTCCTCCAGAGGTCACTGTCAAGGCTATAGGGGATGAGGAAGGTAGAATGCCTAGTACAGAGCCTGGCATCTGGCAAGTACTCCGCAAACAGCAGTTACTGTTAATACAAGCGTTCCAGTTCTACAGCAGAGTAAAAAATATTCACTGGCTTTGGAGCAAATTTGGAGAAGTTTGGGGCCACCTGTGAGAAGGTGACTTTTAATGTGATTCCTTTCAAGGTCAAGACCACAGGATAGGGTAAATTTCCACTTAAACTGTTTCTCTGGGTTTTTCATATATTTTTTATTAGTGTGACTTAGAGTAAGTATATATACATTTATATACATATGAGACAAATAAGTGTCACAAAAAAATTTAGCCTCACTGTGTGTGATGTCCAGTGATATTTTTTATTCGGTTCTATTCAATTCCATATATATATATATTTTTTTGAAAGTACTGGTGACTACCCACTAAATTTATTCTATAACCTGCTATTGGATCTCAATCTGTAGTTAGCAACATACTCTTTTAAACTACTGGTCTCATCCATGTTCATCAGAGGGAGGTATTGGCCTGTAATTCTCCTTTTGTGTGGAGTTTCTGTCTGGTTTGGGAATCAAGGTAATGCTGGCTGCATAGAATGAGTCCAGAAGTTTTCCTTCCATTTCTATTTTTTGGAACAGCTTGAGAAGGATAGGTATCAAACTCCAGTGTAAAGTCTGAGTTAAATATTTAGATCACTAGACCCATCCCATAGGGAATCTGAAGAAAGGTTGGCAATCTGGGCGTTGCATAAGCACCCCAAAGAGTTTCTGAGGTGAAGGGTATGTGGCCCACACACTGGGCAATGCTGGTCTCTACCCGTGCTGGTGGGTGCCCATCGGGAAGCTGCTCGCCAACAGCACCAATAGGTCAACCTCCCTTTTAAGGAGTCCACAGGGTCACCTCCCCTCCCCCCCCACACACACCCTGCATCCAATCCAGCAAAGGCCAGGCTGTTATGGATGGGTTAGGAGTGCAAGCCAGTGTGGAGCAAGTGAGGGCAAGAAGAGAAAGGATTCTCACCCTGTAGACCACTGATCTGATTGGTCCATTGCCCCCTGAAATATAATCCTCCTGTTTATAGTGTCTATAGGTAAGGACAATGGTGGACACTTTACAGAAGAGGACACTGAGGCCCCTAAGTGACTTGCCCAGGTCACACAGATGGTCAGGGTAGAGTCTGTGCTTTCAGCCAAACTGCTGTACCAGCTCTGTGATGTGAGAGGCACGGAGACCCTGGTCTGAGGTGACAAGGGCTGTCTGTGGGCACTAGGAATGACAGGACACTGCCTTCCCCCTCCCCTTGCACCTGTTGCTAAGCAACCAGGCAAAGGTCCAGGTCCCCGGGCAGCAGCTCCTGGTGACGGGGACTGGGGCCACGGTGCCAGTGAAGAACCTGATGTTGTCCACGTTTGTTTTCTATTCTCGCCTCCCCTCTGACTTCACCCTCTGTCCACCGTCTTCAGTTGTCCCTTATGAGATCACCCTTTACACCAGCGACGTCTTTGCCGCCGGGACGGACTCCAACATCTTCATTGTCATCTATGGCTGCGATGCCGTGTGCACCCAGCAGAAGTACCTGTGCACCAACAAGAGGGAGCAGAAGCTGTTCTTTGAGAGGAAGTCGGCCTCCCGCTTCATCATGGAGGTGTCTGGGCTCTGCGGGCTGCCACGGGGGCTGGGGCTGGGAAGCAGGGGGGGCACTGGAAGAGGGGGCAGAGGCACCCTGCTGGGCTGCTGGTGGTAAGGAGGCCGGGCAGTTCACCCAGCCTCGCTGGGCCTCACTCAGCACATCTGAATAACCAGGAAGATGAGCACCTCACCCTGCCCCACTGGAACTAGTGGCAGGCTCTAAGACGATAGTGAGTGGAGAGGTCTTGGGGAAATAGAGGCAGAATCCCGGTTCCACTGGGGTCACCTCCAGTGCTAGCCATAACACACATATCTAGGGAGAGAGCTTGGCTTCCGGACACCCCAAATGTTCCGGCACTCCAGCTGCCCTTCTGTCCTGGAGGTTTGCTTGTTCCCTGTCTACTGTAGGCGTTGGTCACAGCATCTTGATGTCCCGTGCACTTCGGCTCAGTGTCTCCCTTGTGCTCTCCGCTGTGTGCTAGGTTGGATGGGAGAGGCAGGGGAAGGGGAGGGCCCAGCCTCTGCCTGCAAGGGGCTTGCAGTCCAGCTGCAGAACCCCAGACCTCCACACAGGCCAGCAAGAGAGAATAACTGATCCTGTGGGTAAGAGAGCACTGCCATAGGGCTTTATCTCTGTTAACTCACTTAGCCCCGGCAGCAGCTCTATGCTGTTATTATCCCTGTGTAAAGATGGGGAAACTGAGATACAGTGAGTGGAGTAGCTTACAAAAATTCACACAGCTAGGGTATACTGGAAGCAGGATTCAAACCCAGGAGTACTGGCTCAGAATATGTGCTCTTAGCCCCTGCAAGACGCCAGCCCATGGTGATGAGGGCAAATGCAGGACTGATCAAGAATGTAAAGGAGGAACAAGAAGGGGAGGCATTCCTAGCAAAGGGAACATCACAGCCAAAGGCCAGAGCTGGAAATAAACATAGCATGTGGTTTGGCGGGAGGGACAGAAGGAGAGTGACATGACAAATAGAGGACCAGCTGAAGCAAGACTTAGAGGGGACAGCTCTGAAGGAGAAGAGCTAGGCATCTCACGAGGCTGCACTCTCCAGGTAGCAGGGACCTTTGGAAAAATGCCCCTTATCTTCTGATGGGAATCAAAGTCCAGAGCCCCATCCTTCTTCCCCGGCCAGTGTCTGCCCTGGGGGACGCCCCACTCCCTCTCCACCTTCTCTGGGAGCAGTCAGCACTTGTAGAAAGGTCGCCACCTTGGTGGAGTCTTTAACAAAGAAAATTCAAGGGCAGTTCATCTATCCACACAAAGCAGCAGCTCAGCCGCCCAAGATGGCGGTACTGAGTCATCCAAGCCTGACTCCATCAGTGGTGGGGCTGTGATTACACCTTGGCGTGACTTCCGTGGCATTTTATCAATGGAATGCCCACTAATGGCAGCTATAATTTGCCAGTAATTTGTTGCTGTGTTTTTTTCTTTCTTCTTTTCAAATCTATCTGGCTCCTGGGGGAGTGTGAGAGTCTGGAAACACATGAAAAAGATTTGTGTCTCTGTCTCTCCATGTCTCTTTTCTAACTCATCTTCAGGTAGGATGTAGAGTGCTAGGTCATAAGCTCATAGCCCTGGGTTCTGGTTCTGGCTCTGGCTCAGAGGCAAACTCATGAGCAAGCCATTCCCTCTCTCGGTGGCTTTGTCCTAAGACACCGGGAGTGGCTGAGAAAATAGCAGTAATACCTAGAATTTATTGAGCACCTGCCTTGCACCAGCCCCATTCTGAGCACTTTGTGTGCATCAGTCATGGAGTCCTCACTGGCATCCAGGAATTGCTAGTACGATGGTCTCTTTTTACAGCTGAAATGGCATGGGGAGGGTAAGAAACTCGCTCAGGGCATCCTAATTAACAACGGGCAGAGCCAAGATTTGGACTCCAGCATTCAATTCCAGAACCTTCTCTGCTTAGCTCTTCCACCTCTTGGGAGGATACCAGGGTTTCTTCTGATGCCGAGTCTATCCCAGAGGCCCATCATCCATGGCTCGCATTCCCCTGAAGGCCTTCTTGCTCCCTGAGGGGTCACAGCTAAGATGGCCACCCTGACGTGGCATCCCTGACTGACTGGCTGGATGATTAAGGTTCCAGAAATACCATTGAAGCCAAGGTCCACACATCTGGAACCTCAGAGATGGGACGGGGGAGGAGGAAAAGAGGCCCCAGGACAGAGGGAGGGGCAGTGAATCCACTGCCCAATACACCTGACAGCTCAGTGTCCTCAAGTGGAAATTCTGTGGCCAAGGATTTCCCCCACAGCTTCTGTGTCTCACCTTGTTATAAAATGTCCAGAGCACAAATGTCAGCCTGAAGTCGCCAATCTTTGTTCAGTGATCAGAATGCCCCTCTGGGGCTCACAGGGGATGGCACTCAGGGTGAAGTGAGGGTGAGCTGGCAGGAGGGGGGTGGGGGGGCTGTGCAGCAGGGTGGCAGAACCAACCTCCATGGTAGCGCCCTTGTCGACTCACGCAGTCTCCAGCAGTGTGGTGCCATGCTGGTCACTTGGAAAGAGAGCCCAGTTGACAGAACGATGGCTGTGATCTGAGACCTAGAAGTGACCTCAGGGGGTTGCCCCACCCACGCCTCTGCCTTCAGCTGAGTAAGACATTACTGTCCCCCATTTTATAGAGAAGAAAGTTGGGGCCTGGAAGGCCAAGTGCCTTGCCTCAGATTATACAGGTGGTAGGTGGCAGCACCGTGGCCACAATTGGGAAGGATGAGGGTGGAGACGAGAGTGCGGCAAGTCCCCCAAGCAGTGCTGATGGGCCCGCCCTTGGCCGCCAGCTGTGGGCGGGTGTGCGGGGAAGAAGGAAACCAGTGGTCGGAAGCTGTTCCGTTCCATCCAGAGGTCACTTCCGCGTGAGGTTGCAGAGACTTTGCAATTTGAGGACTGCCTTAATCTGTCATTCAGATGCCATTCCCTCATCAGGGGCCCTCACCTGCCGCGGAGCTGACTCGCTGTCTCCTAGCACTGCGCGCTGGACGGTGCCGGCCAGGCGGCCAGCTCCACAGAGGGGCTTCGAGGACACCCCAGTCAGCACATCCCCCCTTGCCTCGTGTCTGGCCACCTCGCTGCCTCCTTAAGGGATGTGGAAGGATCAGGGGCTCAGTCATTCCTGACGAGAGTCCCTCCCCTGCACCTCGTGCCTCAGGCTCCAGGCAGGAGAGAGAAGAGACACTATCTCCTGAATTGCAGGCACTGGCTGTGGCACGCACACATCAGCTTTTCCCTTCAGTGAGACTTCCACCCCCACACGATCATGGTTAAGGTTCAACATTGCATGTGACAGAACCTAGCTGGCATTTTCACACACCTGTTTTTCAGATGAGGAAAGGCTCATTCTTTCATCCTTTCAGCCAATATATACTGAGTACCCGGGTTCACAGGCTCCGTTCTAGGCTTTAGGGATAGAGTGATGGGCAAGGACAGGTGCGGTGCCTGCCCTTGTGGCTTTCAGTAGTAGAGAAGAGGATATTACACAAATGAAGGCAAACTTCTGACTGTGAGAAGTGCGGGGGAGAGGGGTGCTATGGGGTGCCGTAAGAGCCTCTCATGAAGAGATTTGACTTTCCTGCGGTGGTCAGGGGGGCTTCCCTGAGGAAGTGATCCTTGATCTGAGACCTGAATGATAAGGTTGAGGTTTAGGTAAAGAAAAGGAAAGTGGAAGGAAAAGGGCAGGAAGAGCCTGTGCAAAGGTCCTGTGGCAAGAGAACATCAAGTTTGAGGGACTAGAATTTGAGGGATATAGAAGAGGGGTGGCTGGAGATGGGGGGGGTCCCTTAGGGGTCAAGGAGAAGGTCAGGCTGCCAAGACAGGGAGGGCATGGGCAGAACCAGAATTCCTCTTGATACTCAAATCCGTTCTCAAGCAGGAAATGAACTGCCACAATGGTAAGTAATGGAAGACAGAGAGATGGGCTCCACCATGAAAAGGGGGACAGCCTCCCAGAGGTTGATGGAATGGAGTTCTGGTATCTAGGCTGATTTCAAGCGGGGAGAGAGGAAGGGAAGCCTGAGTATGGTGTGTGGAGAGGAGAGTGGGGGTTGGCTCGGCTGGACAGCAGGGACATACTGGGAGAAAGTGGCCCCTGGAAGGTCAAAGGGACTCAAGAGTGGATGCCCTGGGCAGACAGGATGTCGCTGAGTTTTGCTTTCCTGAACTTTTCAACTACCATCTGGTGCATTTTCTCCTTTCCACAGTTAGAAGATGTAGGGGAAATCATTGAGAAAATTCGGATTGGCCACGATAACACGGGCGTAAATCCTGGGTGGCACTGCTCCCACGTGGACATCCGCAGGCTCCTCCCAGATAAAGATGTGAGTTTCTGGCTGATCTGTCCTGATGTTTCCTTTGCCCCTTTCCAGAGGAGATTCAAGGCAGATTCCGGATAAGAACCTGCAGCCTTATTAAGTCGAGGTAAAATCTGAGGACAGTTCACTCAGAGTGCAGGAACCGGCTCAGGTCCAGGGCAGAATCTTTTAGAACCTGGTTTAAGGGTCAAGGAGGAGGGTCTGGGCTGCCCTGTCTCTGCGCCCCACCCCCAGGGCCACATTCCTAGTGAGTGACCGAGTATGCCCTTGCTCCTGCTCAAGGTCAACTCACAGAAAGAAATCCACCAGAACAACTTGGCAAACATCCTGAAGCCACACAATTCTAAACGTGGAAGACAAGTTTCAATTGTGGCTGTGGTTGAGTGACGTGAGAGCAATTTAAAAATACAGAGCCCCTCCCCTTACTCACTGAATCTGAGTCTGTGGGATGGGGTTCTGACCCTGGGAACCCCACCTTCAGCAGCCAACCCCTGATGTGGTTGTTGAAGTCTTTAAGTAAGACTGCATCTGGTGGTGTTTGTATTATCTGTGGGGCTCCATGACCCTTGTCCTTGGTCCTCATGAGTGTTGACATGCTGATGAACCACTAAAGTCAGAAGGTTCTGCACAAAAGGCTAATTTTCCTCTCGCCTCCTCACCCAAGGGCACGGAGACCTTGACATTCCCTTGTGATCGATGGCTTGCCACGTCGGAGGATGACAAGAAGACCATTCGCGAACTGGTTCCTTATGACATCTTCACTGAGAAATACATGAGAGATGGGTCCTTGAGGCAGGTGTATAAGGAAGTGGAGGAACCTCTGGACAGTAAGTGTGGCGCCCTCCTCACGGGCGGTAGCAGCCCTTCCTTGTAGAGCACGTGCCCCGGGCCAGGCTGCGTCTTTGCACAGCAGGAGGCAGGGTCTGTTATCATCTCCACCCTGTAGAGAGGGCACGTGAGGCCCAGAGAAGTTGCCTACCCTGCCCAAGTTCACAGAGCTGATAAATGACAGGAGGCTCTTCTTAGGGTCCCAGCTGTCTCACTGCAGGTCCTTCCCTGGCCTGACTGTGACCCTGCATCCCATGTGTGTTCTGTGCCGGGATTCTCCTGATCCTTGTGGCCTCCCTCCTCCCCATTCATTCAGCTACTCCTCTGCAAGGCTTGGTCCTCTCTGCTCTCTCACAGGATGCGTATGAATCAATACGCATCCTGAACTGTGTGTGTGTGTGTGTGCGCGCACGTGTGAGTGTGAGTGTGTAAGCACACCCATGCACAGGCACGCATTCCTCCTGAATGATGAGGACAGTCACACCTCTTTTTTGACCAGCAATGCCATTGTCCTGTCAATCCCCAGGCTATTCATTCAGCCCTAAATAACCTTTAGCTGTATCAAAAATCAAACTCACTTCCCAAAAACAGACTTTCTGCCACTGGTGATCTACGAAAGAATACCACGGGCTCCCCATGGGGGCAGTCAGCGTGGATCAGAGATGCCCTGAGGGCTTGGAGAACCAGCTCACATTTGTTGCCTTGCATTTCTTCTTGGAAAAAACTGGACTAAAATCCAAGATTCCCGGCCCCATATGGAACCAGGGGGGTCTAAATCAGCTATAGCGCTAATATTTCCTTTGATCTCAGTTGTCACTCGGTTAGAGATAAAAACAAGTGTTGCCTCCGTAATGTGCCTTTCCCTACCCAAATCCCTTTGCTATTAAATCTGGAGGAAAATTCCCTTTTCTACTTGGGTCCCAGAGGACGCCCTGGAAAGCCGTCCCAGCGGCACACTTGGGCTGTTCTGTATTAATAACATGCCACAAACCCACTCTGTGCCTGGCGAGGTTTCTAGGGAAACATCTTTCCACTGAGAGCTGTGTGGCTTGGGTGGGACGAGGGAGGGAGGAGGATCCAGAAATAGCCGGGTTTGACTGCACAACTGCATTGCTCAGCACCCAGAAGCTGAATCAGTGCTCCATTCCCCAGGGACTGGAAAGAGCAGTGGGGGTGGAGGAGGGCAGAAGGAGGGCCATCCATCCACAGCCCCTGGGGACACAGCACCCCGCTCTGGGACAAGGACACCCAGCAAGGTCCTGCCTCGATGTGGAGCAGGGCTGAGTGCACAGCTGGGAAGAGAACGGGGAGAGAACACGAAGGGGAGGACAGTCGATTGTTGTGTCTAAACTGTGACAAAATTCCTAATATCACCTCATGTCAGTGTCAGCCAGGCAGACTTGGGTAATGTTGACTCTCCAACACCAAAGAGAAGATTTTATTTATTCATGCAGCACCTGAAATGCTGACAGATGCTGTACTGAGCTGAGCGAGGTGGGGCAGGGGGGCAGTGGGACTGGTCCTGGTCCCCCCACCCCCCAGGCCAAGGGGGCAGGCCCTGGGGAGCTGTGCTCACAGGGTGCCCTGGAGGTCCACAGAGCAGAGCGCTGGGCAGGGAGGGTGGCCGGGGAGAAGCTTTGGAAAAGGGGCTTGCGGGAGGGGGCGGACTTCAGGTTTGCATGTGAGTTTGGGACATCTAATCAAGGGGGACGTGTCCCTAGGTGGCAGGGCTGTGGATCCAGAGCATGGGAGGGAACTGAGTTGGGGATACAGGCTCAGGGAACTCACAGGAGTCAATACCCAGAGCGTGCAGGAGGGGAGCTGAGGGAAGCAGACAGAAGCAGGCATCTGGGGGGTGGGGGGGGGGAGAAGATTAGGAACCTGGAAAGCTGCTCCTGAAGGAGGGACCAGAGAGGCTGATGGAGAGCAGGAGAGAATGATGCTGTGGAGTCCAAGGGGGAAGAAAGGAGAATAATAGGAACCACGCTGTGGGCGCAAACATGTCCCATACACAGGTATGAGTGACTCAGGTCATCTTCCTTTGCTTGATTTAATTAAATGTGATCTGAGCCCACTTGCAGGGGTTGGTGAGAAAGTCTGTCTCAGTCACTGCAGGGAGGGGGAATCCCTCTTTTTCGGTTTCATAAGAATCCTGAGCCTCACAGGAGGGGCCTGGCTACTCGTCCAGCATGGGTATCACCGATACCTATGTCCTCCCAACACACGGTGACGGTTGCTGCTGGCCTGAAACTCCAAAGCTTTTAGGACAGAGGAATACGGACAGGGGACAGAATTCTTAGCCACATAAAAATGCATATCTTGCCTTTCCCCTAGGAGTGGAAGTTGGAAAAAGAGATATTTTATTCTTCCTTGATGAGCCCACAGCAGCAAAACAAAGACAAGATAGCATTTGTTTTTATTTTCATTAATAATTTTTAATAACTGTCACACCAGTATTTATTGAGCCCTTCTCACAGGCCATGGACACTGAAGAAGAGAATGACAGTCACTGGGTCAGGTGCAGAATGGCAGGGAGTTGGAGAATAAAGGAAGGAAAATAAAGAAATGGAGCAGCTGGGTGGCTCAGTTGGTTAAGTGTCTGACTCTTGATTTCAGCTCAAATAAATACATATTTTTTAAAAATCAGGAAATGGACACTATGGGGAAGCTATACTTTCAAAAACATTTGGTTTTTTTCTAAAAGCCATTTAGAAGGACCTGGCCTGGATACTAGTCACCCTCAAATGGAAAGGCATATTATTTTTTTAAAGTTTATTTATTTTGAGAGAGAAAGAACCAGAACAGGACAGGCGCAGAGAGAGAGAGAGAGAGAGAGAGAGAGATTAAGAATCCCAAGCAGACTCTATGCTGTCAGTGCAGAGTCCAGCTCGGGGCTTGAACTCACCAACCATGAGATCATGACCTGAGCAGAGATCAAGAGTCAGACACTCAACCGACTGAGCCACCACCCAGGGGCCCCAGGCAGGCATGTTATTGTCAGTGAGTCAGGGCAGGTAAGTTTAGCAACCACAGCACGCATACACGTCAGGCGGCAGGTGGGTTTAGTGACCACAGCACGCACACACGTCAGGCAGTCTCCTGCACTTTCCCTCCTGGAAGCTCAGACAACTGGATGGGTGGATGGTTTGAGGGCCGCTGGGAGAAGCCTCCATCCTCTCAGTCTTAGGGGCCACCTGTGTCCAGATCAGATGGGCAAACTTCCCACTGGTGAATCTTTGCAGATTTATAGCAGAGTGTCCGTATGGAACAAATAAAAGGAAGAGACTAATGCCTCCTCCAGACCTGGGCCAGAAGCTTAATATCTCCTTCAAATCCAGTGCCTTCAATCCTAAAGCCAATGCCATTCTTTTCTTCCCTTTGTCTATCTGTCCAACTCCACGCCCAGTTGTGCTGTACTCGGTGCAGATCTTCACAGGAAACGTTCCTGGGGCAGGGACGGATGCTAAGGTCTACATCACCATCTTTGGAGATCTGGGGGACACCGGGGAGCGGTACCTTGGCAAGTCAGAGAACCGCACCAACAAGTTCGAGAAAGGAACGGTATGCAGGGCACACGGAGTTTTTACCCCCTTCCCTTCCCTTCCGGGGTCCAGATGTCTGGGGGCCAGCTCTTGGTCCCTGAGGCTGTCTGCAAACCTGTGGGGGTGTCAAGCTCCCCTCTGTGGGCAGTTGGCCTTGCACTTCCCCCTGCAGAGCAGCTGGTCCCCTCCCTGAGCCTATGCATGGGCCCTGCATCTGGGGTGGAGGTAGAGCAGGGAGTAGGGCATGGGCAAGTGAGAAGCCTGTTTGAGCCCCAGGATGCTGGCTATCCTGGGGGGAGGTGCTGGTCATCATCAGAAAATCCACCTCACTATGGGCGGGTCACAAGCGTGGTGGTGAACGTCAGAGTGGTAGGGACTGGAGGCCTGCTTCTCCCATCAACACCTCATCTGGTCGAACTTGCGTGGACTTGGTTTCTTCATCTGTAAAATGAGGAGCCTGGTGTGAATCAGCTACGCTGTGCTGTGCAGAGCTCTGGGCAGTACTGAGGCCCATGGGAGCCATGGAGGGATTAGAGGATCAGACAAGTCCCCCAGTCTCCCAGCTAAGGTCTGCTATGACCTGGACTGTCTGTGGGGGTGCCGAGGAAGTCCTCTGTTAGGCGAAGGGCTCTAACATGCTGGGGTTTTAGGAAAAGGAAGACCTTTGTCCCAATTTCCCTTCTCAGCACCTCGACTTTCCTCCTCTCCCCGCGGTAGCTCTGCTCTCTCCCAGGCACTTCCTGCCTTACCCCCTTCATGCAGCCTCAGCCTCTTTTCCTTCACTGCATTCACCTAAATCTGCCAGAACTCCCCGCAGTCCAGGCTGCGGCTGCAAGGGTAACCCGATCTGTGGTCTTGCCCGCAGCCATGCACATGCGGGAGTTTCCTGCATTGACTGGTGGGTGTTTAGGAGGGGTCTGCTTAGGCCTGACCCTCAGCCAAGCATGATCCTTGGCACTGAAACATTTCCTACTTGTGAGGAGGAAATGAAGTCTGGAGCAGGGATAGCAGGTGTCATCTAAGTATGCCTGCGGCTGCCTGGTGACCCCATGGCCAGGCCGTCTGGAAGGAGTCCAGCCTTGGCCTCAAGGTACCGGGGAAGTCAGGCCCAGGTGTTCCCATTCATTTGTTCCATCATCCGGATAGGAACCATTGACCTTTAGCTTTGGCTCACTGCTTCTGAAGTGGGAATAGCAGTGTGATAGCTACTTAGACCCCTGGGCTGAAAAACAGGACAAGAGGTGTAAGAACACTTTGTATCAGGGTGAAATAATTGCACACACACACACACACACACACACACACTGCGCGCGCACACACGAGATACAATGGTGTGCTGCACTGGTAAGGTAGCTAATAAGAGGTCTATCCATTTGGGGAAAAAATGGAATACAGAGAGGTGCACTTAAGTGACTCATGCAGTGTCCCCCACTCTATACTGGGGACACGCTCCCTCACCTATGCTGTTGTGGGATGCAGCAGGGCCATTCAGCGGTCAGACCTGATCACTTACCTTCACGTCCTGGCTCTGACACTGACTAGCTGTGTGGTCCTGGGCAACTTACTTTGCATCTCTGTGCCTCAGTTTCTTCCACCGCAAAATAAGTTCGCTGAATTAGAACATCTTAAGTGCTAGCTCTTCATCGGTGCTGAGTGTTGCCGAGGACTGGGGAGCTCCCCTTCCCCTGCCTTCTCTGGCGCACCGGGAGCCAGCATCCGTGAGCGCACTGGGAGACAGCGGTGCATACAACTGACAGGTGGATGTCTCTTTGTGGCCACGCCCACGGAGCTGGGCACACAGAGGAGGCACAACACATACTCATAAGTGAATGAACTTATGCAAGGTGATGCAATCCATTCCACCTGGGTTCAGAGTCAGATATTTTTTCTCTCTAGGCAATTGTATCATGAGAAAAACCCCTGTTCGTTCTATGCCACCCTTTCCCTTCCTTCCCTCTAGTTCTGACGTCCTAGCAAGGGAACTGGAGCTACTTCTGGTTTAGTCGCTGATGATTTATGTGACTTTAAGTTCACTGATGAGCATCGAGCAGCTTCCGTTTCTCTAATTATCTCCTCCAGAACACAGAAGTCCCCCTTGACACCCTCCCCCACTGAGCACCCCCCACCCACCCACATCCAGTCGGAAGCCAGGTCTCGGAGAGTCTCCCTTCCACACAGCTCCTAGACCAGCCCTGTCCACTCCTTAGCCCTTTCCCAGCTCACCTGGCTTACCGAACCACCCCGGCTGCCTGCCGCACCGCCTCATTTCCCCTAGCCAGAGCTGACCGTCACTCTGCCAGCCAGGGGTCTGCATCCATGTGTGGGTGCCCATGGAAAATCCATAATTGCTGTTCTGTGCTTTTCATTTTTTTTTTAATATATAAAAGACATCATCCCTATATGGATGCTTCTTCAGCTCGCCTTTGGCATGCAGTCGCTCTGCGTCAGGATATTCGAGTGCAGACGAAGCTGGCTCATTCTTCGGCACCACCACACACGTGACATTCTGCACACAATGTCACCATGGTTATTTAGCCATCCCCAAGCCCTGGACACCAGATGGCTCCCAGTTTTCCAGTGTAGGAGTTTTCCTGCAGTAAACATCCTTGGGCACACATAAAGGTGTCCCCTCGGGACAGAAGGAAAGAGGTGGACTCGCTGTGTCATAGGGTGTGCCTAGTTTTGCCCCGGTGATCTTAGCCATTTGTCGGAGCCCTGTGCCTGCACGGTCAGCCGTGCGCTGCCCACCTGCAGCTTCCTCTGCCTGCAGTCACCTGCTGTGGCGCCAGAAAGGCCCAGCGGCCACCCTTGGCTTAATGCCATCACCTGGAGAGTCTTGCCAGCCCTGCCTAGTCCTCAGGCAGGGGCTGCTCCCCGCCCCTGGGCTGTGATTATCCACCTCCCCCTCTCCCTCCCTGGGCTGTGAGGTCCCAAGGAGGCGCAGAGGCTTCCTATCATATTTATCTCTGGGTTCCCAGCACTCAGCAGTGACTCAGCACATCTTCCATCTTCTGGAAGAAAAGCACTGTGGCTCAGGGTCAGGGCCTCTCCTGCCCTGCTCCAGGCTCCTGCCAGCCACATTCAGCCTGTGTTTTTGACCGTGCCTCACTCAAGGCCTGAAACTCCACATCTCACTGAGCAGTCCCCAAAGAGCCCAAGCACCCAAGGGTGTGAGGACACTCTACTGAAGGGATAATCGGACCCAGAGGGCTTACATCACACCCCACATATAATCACCTGCACCACAGCTGCCATCCCGGAGCTCTCCTCAGCGTGGCCTCTCCCAGAGCCTCTCCCGGCTCTGTCTCCTCTCCTGGACCTGGCCCAGCAGCTCCTCTGACAGCCTCCCAGCTTCCCCCTGGGCGTTTCGAGCCCCTCCCTATTACTCCCTCCAGCCTCCCACCTGAACTTGTGCTGATACTCTACATAACCAAGGACATCCAGGTATCAGGGCCAGGCTGAGCGCCCTCCTCTGCCCCACTCCCACCCACGTCCCATCTCCCACACATCCACCAGGCTTACCCCAGGGGGAACAGGACTGCCAAACAGGGCCACTGTGGAAGTGAGGGAGGCCTCGGAATACCAAGCGCTCTGTGTTAGGGACTTGGGCCAGGACGGCTTCCATCTAGGAAGGTCTGTTCAGCCCAACAACTGAGGGGGATGGAAGGTACTGGATGGTCAGGGTTGGAGTGGGTGCAGGTGGGGCACAGCCCCGCCCGGGCCCCCACACCTGGACTCCGCAGGCTGACACCTTCATCATCGAGGCTGCCGACCTGGGTGTCATCTACAAGATCAAGCTCCGCCACGACAACACCAAGTGGTGCGCAGACTGGTACGTGGAGAAAGTGGAGATCTGGAATGACACCAATGAGGACGAGTTCCTGTTCCTGTGCGGGCGCTGGCTGTCCCTGAAGAAGGAAGATGGGCGGCTCGAGAGGCTCTTTTATGAAAAGGTGTGGGAAAGGCAGTGGGCGGTGCGGGGTGGGGGGACTTGGCTCAGCCGTACCTCGGACTGTGGCGGAAGGCGCCAGAGCTGTAATGGGGACTGGGTGGTGCTCCTGGGCAGGAGTACACCGGGGACCGAAGCAGCAACTGCAGCAGCCCAGCTGACTTCTGGGAGATCGCCCTGAGCTCCAAGATGGCAGACGTTGACGTCGACACGGTGACGGGGCCCATGGCCGACTACGTGCAGGAGGGCCCAGGTAGGCCAAGCAGGGGGCTTAGCAGAGGAGAGGCAGGCACCAGGATGTGTGTTTGAGCTCTTCTTGGACAGGCCATGCATTAGCCCCATTGTCATATGACTTCTGCTTAGTGCTTTATAATTCACACTGAGCTTTCCATCCCCACAACCCTACAGGCGCAGCGATCGGCCCTGTTGCAGATGGAAAAACAAAGGCTAAGCGTAGTCAGGGTGATGATACCCTTAATCCACTGACCCACTACCAGGAGGCTATCCCCATGAGCTCTACCCTCACCCAGACTCTCAGGATGTAGATTCAGCCCCGAGGGCCTGGGACACTTCTCATCAGACAGAAATGCACAGCAGCAGTGAGAACACCTTGCATGTCAGTAGATCACACAGAGGACTTCAGCCGTGCACATGTAAGGCACAGTGTGATCAGTGTGATCAGGGGAAGAAGTCCTTAGATGGCTTCGGGGGGATTTAAGTTCCATTTCTGGTTTAGACAATAATATATGTGGCCTTGTACTCTTTTGGCCTCAGTTTTCCCCTCCTCCATAAAATGATGCTATAAAGCCCTGACAAGCTCATTTTTCCAGCCAGAGTTTTGAGATAAAGCACTTGTGTTTGTCTATTGGACATTTAAAGGCACTGCCTATCTTTTCAGCTCTCTTCAGTACAGAGCATGACAACCACTGTATTCCTCCCCCGGAGACATTGTGGGGGGTCTCTGGGGCTGGCCAGAGCACACCAGTCAAGTTCTATTCTACCTTATCACTAAGTGAATAAATTACAAGACCCACAAGAAAGAGTTTCTCCTGAATTAAGCACTATGATCAACTGTGAAAGGCCAAGGGGGCCCTCCTGTAAAGGTGAAATAAGGCCACCAGCAGGTGCAGAAAACAACGCTGGTAATTCCAGCCAGGAAGGTCTAGTTTGGAAACTTTCAAAGAGATACAAATTACATAACCTATAACCATATAACCTCTAACCTATACCAGAGCCTTGTCTCCCAAGATATTGAGGAAGATGATCCCAGAGAAGGGTTTCCAACTTGTGTCAATTAGTAACTGCAGGTGACAGAGACAAGATAGTGGCTTAAACAAATGAGGGATTTTCCGTTTCTCACACATAAAAGTTCAAAGATAGGCAACGAGACAGACACAGCAGTTCCAATGAAGTCAGTGACTTCTTTCCTAAAAGGCTGCCCATGGTTCCAAGATGACTGCTGGAGTTCCAGCCATCACGTCCACATTCCAAGCAGAATAAATGGAAGGGTAAGGGGTAAAAGGGTGCTTCTCCCAGCTGAGTCAGAACATTCCCCCAGAAACCCCCCCAACAGCATCTGCTCACATTTTACGACCACCCCTAGCTGGAAGGAGGATGGATACTTGCTGGGAAAGTAGAACTCTATGCTGCACAACCTGAGCAAGGGTTTATGCTGATTGGTCTGTTTGGGATATGGGGACGCCTTCTAGAACTTTCATTTACCATGTTCCACTTATAATGCTATTTTATTTTTCTTCCCCAAATTCCTACTTTCTGTGAGACCTTGGGGTTTTCTTGATTTTTTTTTTTTTTTGAGAGAGAGAGACAGTGTGAGCAGGGGAGGGTCAGAGAGAGAGGGAGACACAGAATCCAAAGCCAGGCCCTAGGCTCTGAGCTAGCTGTCAGCACAGAGCCCGATGCGAGGCTCCAGCCCACAAACTGTGAGATCATGACCTGAGCTGAAGTCGGCCGCTTAACCGACTGAGCCACCCAGGCGCCCCTGTGAGACCTTGTTTTTAACAACCTTTTTTCGCCGACTGCAGTAAGCTTTTCAGGCATCTAACCCCTGTGCCCGGTGAAAGGTTATCTTCTTCCCCTACTTCACACGGGAGTGCTGGGTGCAACTAAGATAATTGCTTAGTTATTGCTTAGTTAACTATCTAAAAAAACTATCTTTTTAGATAGTTAATTGCTATCTAAAAAGCAGGGCTTTTTAGAAGTGGCAAGGATGCTCTTTTAGGACGATCTTCACTTGGGAGATACTGATCCCTCATTGCCCGGAGAGTAGATGCTCACCATCGATAATTCACCAATCTGGAAAGCTCTGCTGCACTTTGCTCTGCAAAAGTCATTTCCAAGTGTGCGGGCCCACCCTGAGTCCACCTGACCTGTGCTGAGGCTGGGCCCCCGGATCTCTTGCAGTGATTCCCTACTACGTGTCCGTCACCACCGGGAAGCACAAGGACGCAGCCACTGACAGCCGGGCCTTCGTCCTCCTCATCGGGGAGGATGACGAGCGCAGCAACCGCATCTGGCTGGACTTCCCCCGGGGGAAGAGGGGCTTCAGCTGTGGCTCCGTGGAGGAGTTCTATGTTGCAGGCCTGGATGTGGGCGTCATCAAGAAAATAGAGGTGCTGGCCCCGGGGTCCTGGGATGATGGTGCCCACCCCAAGGGAGGGAAGGAGCCGACCAGTACCCAGCAGGAGGGGGTGTGGAGGGCAGGCAGAGCAGCCAAGCTGGAGCACCACCTCGGAGCAGGTAGTGGGGGAAGGTCTTTTGGCCTCTGCCATCAGCTGGCAAGGTGACCTGGACCTAGTCACCGCCCAGCCAGGTCTGTTTTCCACCCACCCAGTGGGGAAGGCTGGTGTATTCCTTTTCTATTGCTGGGTAACAAATTACCACAAACTTAGCAAAACACCCCACAGATGTATGATTTCCCAGTTTCCCAGCCAGGAGTCCACATGTGAGTTAGCCTGGCCTCTTCCCAACCTCTCACTGGGCTCAAATCAAATTGCTGCTGGGCTGTGGTCTTATCTGAGGCTCGGGGTCCTCTTCCAAGGTCATTGGCGGAATCCACTTCCTTGCAGCTGTAGGACCGAGGCCACCCGTTCCCAGAGGCTGCATGCATCCCTGCTATGTGACCTTCTCCAAAACATGGCAGTTATTTTTTCAAGTCTAATAAGACACAATCTCTTCTGCTTCAAATCTCTCCAACGTCTTGCATCGCTGACATCTGGACCCTCTTTTAAAGGGCTTTGCCTGATTCGGCCAGGCTCACCCAGAATAATATTTAATTAATTCAGAATCATCTGATGAATGACCTTTATTTTATCTGCAAAATCCTCACCTTCATGGGAAAGACCCGGGTCAGCGTGTGCACAGCACATTGGGAGGAAGCACTGAGGAAGGAGGGTGCGGAATGGGGAACGGGATGCTGAGTGGCGAAGGCTTCCTTCCCAGACCCTCATGGCCCTGGGATGTCCCCTCCCAGCTGGGCCACGACGGGGCCTCCCCAGAGAGCTGCTGGCTGGTGGACGAGCTGTGTTTGGCCGTGCCCACCCAGGGCACCAAGTACACATTGCGCTGCAACTGCTGGCTTGCCAAGGACCGCGGCGACGGTGTCACCTCCCGCATCTTCGACCTCCTGGATGCCATGGTGGTGAACATTGGGGTGAAGGTATAAATAGAGGGGCCTGGGTGGGCATGTTGCATGGTGAGGGCAGCGCAGGTTGGGATGGGAACGCAGAAGGTGGTGAGGAAGAAGGTGCATCCCTGGGGCACTGGAGGGGCTGCAGCCTGGAGTAGTAGCCACACTAGCTTTGCTCAAGTCTCTTTGGGTCTGCTGCTGTGTTACCTTGGGCAAGTCGTCTGGCCTCTCTGGGCCTTGGTCTTCCCACACAGTACACGGAAATAACACTTCCCATCCTGTGAAACCTTGATGAGAATGGATGAGATCATGAACAGTCCACAAAGAGCTTTGCGAGCTCTGCATAGATGTGCAGAGTCATTTTTTCCCAAACGCTCCCTCAGCACCCAAAGACAGGAGTGGGAAAAGATAGCATGTGGGATGTTGTACACTTCAGGGTCTTGCAGTGCAGTTAGAGCTGCTTGCACGAGACCCTCTTTAAGTGGAAAAGGCTGGAAGGCAGGAGCGCTGAGCTCCTGTCCAGGCCCTGCCTCTAACTGGCCAAATGACCTGGGACAAGTTGTGTAAACTCGCAAGAATCAGGATACCTGAGTGTTGGTGCCCAAGGATACGTGGCTATTTGGTGGCTCAGAAGCCTCTAGTTCACGTGACCCTACAGGCTTCTCCTCTCCAAAAAGCTGTGGGGTCAGCAGAAAGCTCCAGCCCTCATCTCTGTTTCTGAATCCAAACCAGTGAGCTACTAGATTGAGGTCAGAAGGTGTCCCACTAAGATAAGAATAAGTCCCCCTCGACCTGAGGGTGCCCTGCTTATTTGTATATGGAAACCGAAGGAAGGGCTGAGTTTGGGGCTTTGAAAACCTCGACAGGCAGGAGTATGGATGCCTGCTCCTCCCCTGCTTGAGAGCCAGAAAGCAGAACTTTCTACAGCACAGATATCCTCCCCTTCCTTCCCCAGACATCTCCATCTGTGGCCAGACGGATGGTGTGGGTGAGCACACAGTTCATCCAGGGACCTCTGTCCTGACCCAGTTCCCAGCATGCACGTGGGTGTGAGTGTGTCGGGGTGTGTGCCGCCCCCTCGCCGCATGCATGCACGCCCCACTCAGTGTGGCCGCATCTCCCCCTGAGTCCTTCAGGCTGTGAAAATGTAGACCCACTCCTCTATTATTCATGTGACAAAAGAACACAGGCTTATCACTTTGCAAAGAACTACAGGGTTCTTTGGACTGGCCATCTCCCCCAGGAGATCTCAGACCAGAATTACAAAAGCCCTGTTTCTGTGTCTCTTTCTGGAAACAACCTCTTACCTAAAAAGAGATGTGTCTGTGTAAAAGAGAGAGAGAGATGGGCCCAGAGAACACAAGAGTCCGGAGGGACTAGCCTTAAGGGGCCAGTCTCCGTGTAGTAGTCAAAGCACTCATTTTGATCTTTCTATTTTTCAAGCATGTCTAAGAGCAAAAAGGTATCAGGCTCCTGCCTTCACTCCCAAGAGCTCTCCCTGCCACCATGATGCCCGTGTTAAGGTCTGAGAGGATTTTCCTGGTAATGCAAGAGGCTCTTGCCTGCAAGTACCACTTCTAACCCTATAGTATCATGGTGAAGATTCTAGATACTGCTGGCAAAGCGCCCAGCACCCAACAGGCCCAATGTCAGGGGCATGATCACTATGACAAATAACTGGGGTTCTGAGTTCAAGGGATTCTGGGTAGTGGGGACCAGGCACCTGCACAGGTGATACTGCATGTGGCCTCCACAAGGGGAAGGGAAGGGCCAGGTGTGTTCAGAGAAGCTGGGTCGGCCCACCACTTCCCTGGCCATGTGTGCAAACTTTTCCTGAGCCTATCCTAGTCTGTGGGCACCTGGCAAGAGGGAATGGAGTAAGAAGCCAGGACCAGAGGACGCTCCAGAGCATGGGTGAAGGTGGTCCCTCTTGCCACAAGGCTGCCTCTTGGAGGAGGAACCATCAAGGGCACCATCCAGGAGAAAGAAGGCTGTCCCCACCCACCCTGGTGAACACACACAAAAGGAATACATTCTCTCTGGAGCAAACCTCAGGCAGAAGGGCAAAATCCCAACTTGAAGGGCAAATCGTGGAATCGGTGGCTTGTCCTACCTCACAAGCGAATGGAGCCAGAGCTCCTTCAAATGTAACTGCTCATGAACGCTCCGGGTGTGTGCTGGCCATGCAGGAAGCAGGGATGGCCCCAGAATTGCTGCTTCCTGACCCGTGGCACACGGAAGGCTGGGCATGGGCCCAGGCTGAACCGTCTGCGGCTCTCACAGCTCTGCAAAACGTTTATCCCTGTTTCTCAGTGGAGGAAGCCAGAGGCTGGCTGGGGTCGAGTGTCTGCCCAAGTTCAACAGCTGGCAGGTGGCAGACGTGGGATGCAGATGGCACGCTGGATGGCTCCAGAAGCCGCCGTCCCGCTGCCGCGTGCTGCTCGACTGCATGAGCTCGAGCTGGGACTTGATTGACAAAGCGATGGGTGAATGCTGGGGCTTTCAGTCAAACTTCTGTGCACACATATCCTCTGTCAGAAACTGAACTCCCTCCTCTCTAGCGCCAAACCAGACACAGCCAAGGACACAGAGTAGCAAGGCCTGACTCTTGTTCTCCAGGCAATAGCAATTGATCAGGGGAGGGATTCTTTTCAGAGCCATAGAGCTTGGAGCTTGTCTTGCCCTGGAGAGAATGAGGCAAGCTGGTGGGGTTGGTGGGTGAAGCCAACGGTCAGCATCCACATCCCTCTCCCTGCAGGTGCTCTATGAGATGACAGTGTGGACGGGTGATGTGGTTGGCGGTGGCACCGATTCCAACATCTTCATGACCCTCTATGGCATCAACGGCAGCACAGAGGAAGTGCAGCTGGACAAAAAGAAGGCCAGGTATCCAGAGGTGGCCTCTGCCCCTTGCTGCTCCACACATCCAATCCCCCTGCCTCCAGTCCCACCCAGCCTCAACTGGACTGCTTCCCTCACTCTCCCCTCATACCTTGGGGCCTTCCAGCCTCCACAGCTTTATCATGTGATTCCTCCCTCCTGGGATGCCCTTCATCCATTCTCTTCTGTCTCAGGACCTTTCTCTTCCGGGGGCCACCTCAAATCTACCCGCTTCAGGAAGCCTTCTTTGATCACCTCAGCCCACAGTCCGTCCATCCATCACTTCCTTCCTTCCTTTTTTCATTCCTGCCTTCCTACCTTCCATCCATCCATCCATCACTTAAAAACATTTGTTGTAAGGTCTATATATTTATTAGTTGATAGCACTGTATCGTTGTGAATCCCCGGCTTTCATTCACTGGATGGTGATGATGTAAGATTTAAGATTAGAGGAAGCTGAGTGAAGAGAACACAGAAACTCAGTTCTATTTTTGCAACCTTCCTACGCATCTAACATGATTGCAAAATAAAAAACTAAAAGAATTTTTTAAATAGTAAAAAATGATTGAACACCTAGTATCTGTCAGGCACTGTCATAGACACTGGAAATGGAGCACCATCAGGAAGGGAAGACCCCCAAGTTCATAAAGCTTAACACCTGAAGGAAGCATAGCAAGAGCATGAACACCGGCGTGGCCTTCTTGTGTGCCATGAGTTTTTCTAAGCCCCTTGTCCTCCCTACAACTCTCTGAGGACCATTATCATCATCCCATTTTACAGGTGAGGAAACTGAGGCACAACAAGGTGAAGTCATGCTGTCAAAGGTCACATGGCAAGTACACTGTGGCACTGAAAACTGCACCAGTCCCTAGTCTTAAGCATTAGGTTCTATCTCCTCTTAGGTGAGTAGTAAGGACAATAATGGTGGACCTCCCAAAGCCCTCACAGTCTGCACCTTTCATCGAATCCCTGACTCAGTCCTGGGTTTGGGATGGTTTTCTGTGTTCAGTCATTGTCCCCCAAGCCATCCCTGGCCCCTGATATGTTGAGCAGCAGAGGGCAGAGGGGAGAGACTCAGAGCCCAGGCAGGCAGTCATGGAACAAGTCCCGACCACTGTAAGCCTGCTGCTGGTCAGGCAGTGGTCTAGCTGCCTGGGATGCCTGCTGCAGGGCTGTGGGCAGAGATCTGTTATCTTATGTGGTCTAGTGCTGTCTGTTTGGATTTTCGTGCTCTTCCAGTCCTCACCTCTATACTCTGACCCTAGCCTCCATCCCAACCCAAAGTCCTATTGTTGTTGTTTTTTTAATTAGTTATTCCATGTCACTGTCCCACCTTATATTTCAGATGTCTGCAGAAATAATCACTGGTGGGAGAGATAGACACCTTTCTGGTAGTACTTAAATTCCAGAAGTGTTGCTTGGAAGTCGCGTTATAAATATAACCATATTATAAATGATTTGAGGCACCTCGTTAAAGGTTTTGTTTTTCTGAATAAAGACTTAGGCTTTGTGATCAGAGCCATCGCTGGTTTGCAAGCTCAAATTTTGCTTTATTTCATTTGCAAGAGGCTCTGTTTGACCCGTGCCTTGTTCTGGGTGTCCACATCTTGACTCAGGGACTTGGATGGTAAGACTCATTTGGGCTTGTGACATAGGCAGAGCTTGGTGTCGGGCAAGGAGATGCTTCCCCCAAGAAATGGCGTGTGACCAGATAGGAGGCAGAAGCATGCCTGCATTCACAGAGAAGGTCTTATGTGGGTTTGCCTGCTGCACTTGCCCTGTTGTCAAATCCTGCTGTACCCAGAGGCCAAAGTTGACAGCCATGCACTCACCCCACTCCCCAGCTGAAGCCCCAACTTCGTAGCTTGCCACTTTGGGACAAGCGGTTCTGGTAAACTAATTTACACTGAGATGCTGGTGAATTAACGTGGCGTCCAAAAAAAGTGACATCCTCAAAACGTAGTGTGTAAACCAAGGAATGAATCTCTAATGGTGGAATTTGAGTCCATTGGTGTCCAGTGGGTATAGGTGCTATTTTTAGACAAAGGTATGTGAGGTTTTTTTAGGGAAGTAAGAGCCTGTAAGGAATCACTCTGAGGTCCAGTAGAGAACTCATGTCCTGGGAGATTCCTTGGTCTGGAGGCAAAGGGAATTGAGAGTTCTTTTGGGTCTGCCCAACAGAATGGCCCATGGCTTTCACTAGCCCTCAGTGCAAAGAAGAGGAGGAGGTGAGTTCAAGGGAATGGCAGGGTTCCAGTTGCCACCTCAGAAGGCAGTGAGGAACTCTTTGACCAGTGACCATGGCTAGGGCTGTGATACGCTTACAAGTTTTGAGTCTTCCTTCCATATCTTTATCACTTAGGACTCACGCTGCCTGGTTAGCATGAAAGCTCTGAGAATGGAAAGAGGGGGACTTCAGGGGTAGAGGAGTTGTTGGGGAGGCTGAGTCCTTCTCTCAGTTGGGCTTGGAGACAAGTCTCAGGGGACAGAAGAGGAAGGCAGGCTGCCTTTGAGAGCACCCGGGTCAGGCAGTTGGAAAGTCCCAGGCCCACTTCTGGGTGATCCCTCCTGACACATCACCTTCAGCTTGGAGGTCACGCTTTAAGAGGGCATCGGCAGATTTGAACCTGTACTCAGCCTGATCATGGCATTTGAGAATGACAGATATTTAAAATCTGTTTGAGGTTTCTTTGACTCTGATCTGCACTCAAACCACTGCAAGGATGCTCATGCAATATGGATGCAGGCAGGAGGATGCAGCTCCCTGTTGCCTTCTTATATCCCATGGGGGCATGCGCCATGTTCACTTATATCTTAATGGTCCTCAGGAGAGATCTGAGGGGTCAAGGACCATTGGCTTTGCCTTTTACCCCTCCCCCCCCCCCAGGCACGTCAGCACCTGTGGACACTTATACCACCACTGAGGCAGTGGTCCTGCTGCTTGCCAATCCTTGGAGCGCCCCCGTGCAGCTCATCGGCCCCCTTTATGTTCCCAAAGTGCTCCATCCATGCCACTTGGGCTTGTGATAAAAATTTACTGCAACTCTAATGGCTTAAAACAACAGGAATGTATTCTCTCACATTTCCTGAGGCCAGGAATCTGAAGTCAGTATCACTTGGTGGAAATCAAGCCCAACCTCACCCCCTTCAAAGGCTCTGGGGGAGAAGGCATTCCTTGCCTCTTCCAGCTTCTGGAAACTGCCAGACTTCCTTGGCTTGTGGCCACATCTCTTCAGTCTTCAAGGCCAGCATCTTCCAGTCTCTCCCTCTCCATCTTCACATCTCCCCCTCCTTTGTGGATGTGTCAAATCTCTCTGCCTCCCTCTTAGGAGGACACTAGGGACTGCATTAAGGACCGTCCTTGGTGGGTGTTCATCAGCCTACCACAAGGGCCGTGACCCACAGAGCATGGATCTGAAAACCCTGTCATGTAAGGAATAGTCAAAAGTTCCAGGGACATTTAATTTTCCAAAGAATTTTATTATGAAATATATATGGGTGGGGATATAGCTCCTTCTATGACCTGTATAATTTAATAACTTCATCCCCCTTTGGCACAAATTAATCAGAGAATATAGTTATATTTATTTGTATCCAGTCATCCATTCATACATGTATAACAAATGTAGCATATATAACATATAATTGTACATAAACCATAAATACTTACAGAACAAAACCTATGCAGCCACCCCCTAGGCCAAAAATTGAACACTGCCGGTTCACTCTACCTCCCCATCCCTAGAAGTCACCATTATCTTGGCTTTTGAGGTAATTTTTTGCTTTCCTTTATTATTTTATCCCTACCCTGGGCATGTCTCCCTAAACAATCAGCTTCCATTTCGTCTGGATTTCCAGGTTATGTAAGTGAATCAGGCTGCAGGTATTTTATGTTTTACTTCTTTCCTCAACATTAGGATTTTCAAATTTCTCTGAGCTGCTGAGTGTGGCCATGATTTATTTGCTCGTCTTTACTGCTGCCTAGTAGTCTGTTGATGGAGGCCTGGAGAAGAGAGTTCAGGTGGCCTGTTGCAAGGACTGGGGAGGGAAGTAGAGGCACCAAGTGTGTTGCTAATGAAACAGTGAGCTCAGACGGGCAGAGCTGGGGCCAGTGAGGGGAGGCCCAACTCAGTGTGGACAGAACATATCAGGAGTTGGTGACCACTGTCCAGAGAGAGAAAGAGCTGCCCCAGGCTGGCACGGGGCCCGTCACTGGAGGTGACAGGGGCATGAACTAGATGGCCATTGGTATGGAGAGCCCAGCCTGGAAGCTGCTTGGTCTAGCACGAAGCTGAGGCTGAGGCTCTGATCCCAGCAGTGCCTGAGAGACCGGCCATGCCTCTGAGATGCACAAAGGCAGACTGCCTAAGCAGCTGCCCCCAGCGAGGCTGGCTTTGGACCCCACACCCTCCTTCCTGGTCTTCCCACCAGCCCCTCACCAGGCTCTCTACCCACACACCTTCCCTAGCTTCTTAGCGGTGTCTCAAATTCTTCCATTAACTAGTTGCTCTTCCAGACTAAAGCTCTGGTCCTGGTTAGCTCTCCGGCTGTTCTAAGTCACAGAGACCAGTGAGTGGGTAGGTGCCAGGCCCTTTCCCAAGGACAGATGGCCTTTGATGGGGGCAGGGAACAGAAGGAAAGCAGAATTGGAAGGGATTGAGGGGAGGCCAAGGTTGCAGTCACCGAACTCCGCCTCTTCAGCTGCTATGTAGAGGCTCCTTTGAGCAGATGAGCAGGGCACACTCTGGGCCACTGGGGCAGCCCTGTCCCCCTGAGCCAGAGACAACGGGGACCTGGATCAGAGGCTGACTGCCTCTCCAAAGGTGGCCCCTCAATGTGGGAGCCCCTCTGCGCATCAGCTGAGGTGTCCTGAGGGGCTCCGGGACAGCAGGAAAGATGTGGTTGGTGAGTCGTGGAGGGATGAAGCGTCACGGAGGGGCTCTCGCTTTGGTTGTGGGCCTTTCTCCCTGAGAGAAGGAGGTCCATCCAGGTGTAACTGGGGTCTAGCCCATAATAAAGGTGAAGGGGCAAAGTTATCCACTCTTGAGTCTTCTAGAAGAAAAGCTTATTTCTTTCTCCCTTTTTCCTTATACCTCCCCCATCATAAAAAAATCTCCATTAAAAAAGGGATACTTGGCTAAATTCAAAGGGTGGTAATTAATGAGAAACCCAAAGCCAAGAATTCTAAAGTTTTTTCCGGGCGCCTGGGTGGCTCAGTTCTTTAAGCATCCGACTTCAGCTCAGGTCATGATCTCCTGAATCTCCTGTTCGTGGGTTTGAGCCCCGCATTGGGCTCTGTGCTGACAGCTCCAGAGCCTGGAGCCTGCTTCGAGTTCTGTGACTCCCTCTCTCTCTGTCCCTCCCCTGCTCTCTCTATCTCTCTCAAAAATAAATAAACATAAAAAAAAGAATTCTAAAGTTCCTTTGATCTGCAAAACTGTATACTTGGTGAGGAGTCAACTAGTTGAAAGATTATTTGAGAGAGATAATTTCTAGTATTTGACATGAGCTTGACAGGGAACTGGTGAGAGGGAACTGGTGAGTACTTCCTCCTAGTTTCCACAGACCAGAAGGACAGACTGGGCTTAAATTAGAGCAAGAGGGATTTAGGGCAGACTTTTGGGAGACTGTTTTCACTTCTTTTTTTTTTTTAATTTTTTAAATGTTTATTCATTTCTGAGAGACAGGGAGAGAGCAGAGGAGAGTCAGAGAGAGAGGGAGACACAGAATCTGAAGTAGGCTCCAGGCTCTGAGCTGTCAGCACAGAGCCCGATGCAGGGCTTGAACCCACGAATCAGGAGATCATGACCTGAGCAGAAGTCAGATGCTTAACTGACTGAGCCACCCAGGTGCCCTGGAGAATGTTGTCACTCCTAATAATCATAAAGTGCACATGAGTAAGTTATCAAAAAGGATTAGGCCTCTGTCCCACCACTGCCTTTAAGACAATGAATAATTCTTGGCTTGCAACATTTTCAGTCTCAGCCACATGGACAGCAGTCTCTGTTTTTAAAAATACATGTTGTGTACAAGGAAGCATAATTGCCATGCAGTGTCATATCTTCAGTGCCACTTGCATTTTGCCCCAGCAGCTTATCAACAGCAGCATCTGGAATCAGTCAGCAGTCAAGCAATCAGTCAGTATTGAAGGTTGCATTATACGTGCAGCATTGTGGAAGAGCAGTAAGCTGTCAACATAGAGCATCTCTCAGATGATGAGGTCATTCAGCAGAAAAATAGTAATAGCAACCAAAGCAGTGTTACCTTCTATTCGTCTGCCATTTAATAGTTATTGGTAGGTAGCATTACCCAATCTGAGGCCACTACGTTTAGTTTTGCAGATTGTGTATAGAAATGTGTAAATGGTACCATCTGGAGCTGAGTGGTGTATAACCTGCCCCACCATTCATGACAGCCCTGTCACTCAGAGAATATCATTTAAAGCTTTGCAGGTATGGAATTCCTTTTACATTTTAAGCTGACTTCACATTCACTTGGTCCTCCTGACGGTTTTGTGAGATTGCAGGGTCAGTGTCATTTCCCCCAGACTACAGATAAGAACACCAAGTCCCAGAGAGAAGCTTGGACTGCTCTAGGTGGCTGGCAGAATAAGATTAGGATCCAGAGCTAGTAGCTTTTGATGCAGGGCCATTGCTGGCAGCCAAACTCACTTACTCCAGGCTTTCAGGAACACATCTGGGGTGCAAGAGACAGGCTACTGGGGAGTCACCGGGAGCTGAGAGAGGGGCTGAGTAAAGGCTTCCCCTTCCCTGCTCATGCCGGCCTAGCCCCTTATGGTAGCTAGGTCCCTGCTTCATGCCCCCCCCTCTTCCCCTAGATTTGAGCGGGAGCAGAATGATACCTTCATCATGGAGATCCTGGACATTGCTCCGTTCACCAAGATGCGGATCCGAATTGACGGCCTGGGCAGCCGGCCCGAGTGGTTCCTGGAGAGGGTACAGTTTCTCCCTTCCACCCTTCCTGCCCAGCCCTTCTTCCTGCTCTTTAGAGTTGTCGGTGGACCTGGTTAAAGTGCAGATGTCACTTTAGAGGGTTGTTACACCAACCAAGCTTATGTTATCCATGTGCTCTTTGGTGTGAATTAACCAGAGAATGTAGTTTTCTTTATCTGTGTCCAGCATGTGCTGTCAGTGTAATGTGGACAAAGACTCTGCATGTGCTTCTTGGAGGAGGTGAATCGGGAGGATTGAGGGAAGAGCAGCAGGAAGTGGGGCAGCAGAGGCTAACTGTGGGCACTTCAGGCAAGAAGGCAGGAAGCTTTCAGTGCCCCTGTGATCGCACATTAGTTAGCTGCGTCTTTTTCCATCTTGGGCTCTACTCTCCCTCCTCTCCCATCCACCAAAGACTGTCTGTTTCAAGTCCCCTCAGGCTCCTACTCCCCTATTCTGCCATTAGATTTTTCCTGAACCAACAATATGGTGCTCATACCAAGGACAGTCTGGCAAACTTCGGGTGTTTATGATTGACAGTGGTTTGGTTGGTCTGTTTTTCTGTCATTCATTCTGCAAACATTTCTTGTGCACAGTGATAGGTACCTCTCAGAAACATGTTTGGATGAATTACCCATTTCCCTAAATTTCCAAACTAAGGTTGTCACAGGAGGGGCTTCAGACCCTGTGCAAGTCATACAGGGCAGGATCTTTGTTTGGAAAGTCTAAGTCAAAAGAATTCATCTTGGGTCTGGAATCGTGGGTCTTTGGGGTTCAGCCAAGGGGGCTGCATTAGCAGGTGGGCAGCTGGTGGAAGTGAGGGAGGGTGTTCCCACACTGGCTCCCTCACCCAGATCCTACTGAAGAACATGAATACTGGAGACCTGACCATGTTCTACTATGGAGACTGGCTATCCCAGCGGAAGGGCAAGAAGACCCTCGTGTGTGAAATGTGCGCTGTCATCGATGGGGAGGAGATGATGGAGTGGACCTCCTACACTGTCTCAGTTAAGACCAGTGACATCCTGGGTGAGTCAGTGAGTCCCTCGCGTCTCCCAGTCCCACATCCCACTACCCTTGCCCTTCCTCAAACTCTGGCCCAGGTCAGGGCACTTTTCTTTGGATGACGTTCCAAATGTTAGTCAACACACGTCCTTTCCACCATGTGTCACTGTCTGTCTGAACAAAGTATTTCCTCCCAGTTACAGAATTGGCTCTGTCCCTCATCCCTCAAGGCAGTCTGGGAGAATATGATGAGGCAATGTGGTCAGCACTTTTGAAAGCTATGCAGGAGCTTAACTTCAGGGCCCTCTTGTCTTCCTGCTGCTATCCCATGCTCCTCACGCAGATGCTGTGCATCTCAGATGCCCTTGAGTTCCTTCCCACATCTGTGTCCTTGGCAGCCATCTTCCGTGTGCCAGCTTTAGGCCTGAGGACCTAGGATGGAGATATGACCCCGGGCCCTTGGGAGTCTGACATTCTAGCACAGCCATGACAGTGAAGCTCTGCCCAAGGTCTGCACAGGAGCTGGGGAACCCACAAGAGGGTGCCTTACCTGGCTGGGGATAAAGGGCAAGGGTCACGGAGAGCTTCCCAGAGGCAATACCAAAGTCTAGTCCAGAAGTACAAACAGAAGCCACTGAGGCAGATGGAATACAAGATGAAGGGTCTTACAAGCAAAAATACTAGTGTTTGCAAAGGCCTGAAGTTGAGAGGGAACACGCTTTTATCATGGAGACAGTGTCTCCCACCCACCCTTCTCTATACCAAACGTGCTCTCCAGGAGCTGTTGCAAGGAATATGGCAAACTCATTCACACTGATTATAAATGACTAGAGGGATGAACCTGTTTGGTCCTGATAGCTTACATTTTCAACAGAGAAGCATTTAGCCAAAGAAATTAAGCTCTCTTGGTAGGATCTCAGGCATAAGTGATGGGTGAATATAGCTGGTAAATCTGTTGGCACCTCCCTTTTTCCTTTCTCCTGACAGTGGAGCCTTCACTCATTTTGCTGGAAATTCCAAGTGTCCACATGTTTTCCACCCTATATCTCCTCAAGATGAGTTCTCAGAAAATAGTTGATAAGTTCCTTAATGACCGTAGGGTGTGTATGTCAGGAAAGTTTCATGGAGCCACCTCTTACAGAAGCATCTCTTTTTTAATGAGAGTCAATGCCTCTATTTGGCTTAAGCAAATTATCTGAAGCTCTAGTACAGCCTGTCAACCAAGGTTAGATCTGGGGAACAAGGAACTTTCCTATTTCCCTCTGAACCCACATTGTGCAGGAAGGAGTCTGTATTTCTAAACTACAAAGCCAATCTTCATGGCATACCTTTTAAGTATGGGTGTATTTCCCCCAGAAACAAATGAGTTCTTGCACTAAAACCACTCATACTTGCTAACCAGGACTCCAGTTTGTCCAAAAGCATTTACAAGGTACAGAGACAAGATGAAGGATAGAATTGGAGACCCAAGAGTCCCAGGAAACTAGTCAGCCCTTTCCAACCTCACCTCTGGCCTCACCAACATTAACCTTCCCATCTGCACCACTGTCCCTTCCAAGGAAGCCAAGATGGAGATCAGAGCCAGTGGGCTGTGCATTGGAGAGGCTAGCACCTAGAGCTTCTGTCTTTGCACCCCAGGAGCAGGCACCGATGCCAATGTGTTCATCATCATCTTCGGGGAGAATGGGGACAGCGGGACCCTGGCCCTGAAGCAGTCAGCCAATTGGAACAAGTTTGAGCGGAACAACACAGACACATTCAACTTCTCTGACATGCTGAGCCTGGGCCACCTCTGCAAGCTGAGGGTCTGGCATGACAACAAAGGTAGCTCTTGTTCAAGGTCAGGGTGGTGGGAATGGCAGTCCCCAGCTCTCCACCTGAGCCCTTTCCCATCCCCCACGCATATTGACCCTTTTAACGCAGGGTGACAGGCAACTGAAAACTGTTGATTGCCACCATTTTGACACTGGCATCAGTTAGAAAATGTCCTGTATTTCTGGACACATTTTAGAAATCAAGCTTCATTCCTAACACCATTATCTTCTTCATTGCTCTTTCCCTAATGCCTATCACATTGCCTGCACTATAGTAGGGGCCTGATATAGTTTTAATGGAATTTATTTATAGCCATGTTTCACTCTCTCAGATCCATTTCTGATTTTTTCATGCTTCGGTCACAGGAAACCCACATTTCTCTGAAATCAGTTTTTCCCCATGCCTATTACTTCAAAAATTGAGTCCTGGCCATGAATCTCAGGATCATGACTAGGTCCTCTATTACCAGCTTCCCCACCCTTTCCCCAGCACTGACTGTGCACACATCTAGACTTTCTCATTTTTCTCGATGCATTTTTCTTCTATGCCAAAACTTAACAGCCAGTTATTTTGTATTTCCTCACTGTCAAAACCCTGACAGAAAAGGGAGGCAGCTCAGCACCACGGACAGCTCCATGCAGGTCCAGCTGTATGTATTGTTTGAGGCTGCTTACTGTGGTTTACATGCCAAGCTCTTTAAAGAGCTTGATTCCTCCCTTGGATAACTCAAGACTATCTGATTGCCTTGGTCCCATAATGGCTCCTGGACTTGAAGAAACCCGGGGGCAACAATGTTATCCTCGTTCCTTTGAAGGCAGAGAAGTGGGCCTCCTCACCTCCAGCCAGACTTTGGATCAGAAAGCAGGGAAAGGAAGATGTCTGTATCCTCACTGAACCCAAATGGTTGGGATACTAGGGTCAGGAGAGGTACAGGGAAGTCCAGGTTGTGTGCCTAGCTTCCTCTTTATAGTAACTTTCTCCTCCATAGATGGAAGCTTAAATGTTAATATAAGCCAAGGCAGCTAAATATGTCCTTAAGCGCTCTATGCCACATTTTTTCATATTTAGTTTAAAAATATTCAAGCTGCATTATGCTTCCCTTGCATAGCAATTTATGAGAACAAAAATATTTCATTTGAGAGCCTTCCACCAAAAAAAGTTGTGGATCCCTGAACAGATACCATATAAGTTACAAACATTTAGTTAACTTAATAGTATGACAGTGATTTCTTTCCTTGATTTTGCCTTTCCATCTTTTTTGTTTATCCAGAAAATTTTTAATGAAAAAAATTTAAGCATGCACAAAAGTGAGGGAAATAGTATAATGAACTTCCACATACCCATCGCATAGATTCGACAGTTATGACTTGTCATACTTGCTTTCCCCTTTTCACTTTTTCTTTTTCTTTCTTATTTTCTTTTTGGTTGCTCTGTTTCCCTTTTAAAAACAGACATTTCTAAATGAAATCCAATGCCACTATCACACTTAAACATGACTTCTTTGTGTCATCCAATTTCCACTCCATATGCAAATTTCCTTCATATGAAAAATGTCTTTGTACTTTGATTTTGCTTGAATCTGGATGAAAACAAGGTCCACACACTACATTTATCTGTTACCTCCCTTTTGTCTCTTTTAATGAAGAGCATGCTGACTCCCTTTATCTTTTTCATGCTATTGGCTTGTCGAAGGAACTGGGCCCAATGATTTGTAGAATGTCTGCAGTCTGGACCTGTCTGTCTGCTTCTTCATGGTGTCTATACTTCAAACAATCTGGAAGTCAGCTCTAAAGGCTTGCCTGCATTCAGATTCACCTTTCTTTGGCAAGAATACTTTATAGGTGATATCAGGACTTCTTTAAAATGGGAACCGTGTATTTCACATTACATCACAGCAGTCCTACTCTTCCTGATGCTCCCATCCATTAGTGGCTGCAGGGACTGTCAGCCTGGTTCCCCCAACACCCCCCCCCCAGTCCTGTAACTCTTCATCTAATGGCTTCATCCAGTAATGATCAATTAGGATTATAAATGGTGATTTTCTAATTGTTCTTTCTTACCTACTTATTAGCTACAATTCTGTTGTAAAAAAAAATTCTCCTATGATTACCATGAAATATAGTTCATAGAAGAAAGTCAAGATAAATGATTTATTAGTCCCCTTAATTCCAGTTACCTGCATAGCTTTTATAACACTGAACAAATTATAATACACTGTCTTTATTTTCTAATTCATCTTACTCTTCTTGCTTTCTCTGATGAAAACTCTGGGGAAATGAAGAATCTTTTTACCACAAAATTTGATTTATGATTTAAAAAGATCACTATAATGTATGTGGAATGATAATAATTATAGCACCAACTTTAGGAGTAAAATTCTGGAGAACTAATTATTCGTCAACAAGGTAGCATGTGCATAGATCATTTCTAATGTGTGCATAGAATGTGAATCTAATGTGAATGCCAAACAACTGTGAAAAAGGATGAGGCAGATATTTATGTTCTGATGTGGATTGGCTGTGAGTGAAAAGGGAAGGTGTCAAACAATGTGGAGTTACTATCTTTGTGTAAAAAACAAAAACGAAATATAACTTTAAAGAGGAGACTATTTAAGAAACAGACTCTCTAATAATAGGTTTCAGATGACTGGCTATTGATCCCCAGGGTCTCCACTATCAGGCTAGTGCTAGCCACACAGTTGGCCAAGCTGTAACTCTGGGTTTGTCTTCATTAGTAAAAAGCCAACCAGGTGATATCAGCCTTCCCAGAGCTACCTGTTCCCAGCTACATGTTTGATGAGCTCTTCATTGAGCTAGTTGTGGTAGGATCCCTGTCAATCACATCCAATATTTTCAAAACAAGGCACCTAATCAGCAATGGAAAAAAAGAGCTGAGGATGAAATTTCTTTCATCTTAATGGAGTTGGAGTTTTTACCTTGGTATTTACCATGAAAGGAGGCCTTTTTTTTTTTTTATAGAATTCTAACTTGAAAAGAGAATTGGGGATGGGTGAGACAGTGCCATGCTTTCAGAGGACAAGGTAAAGGAGGGTGCAGTGGGAAGGGAAGCAACCTGCCACCAAGCACCAGGGCAGTGCAGGCCAGGTAGATTCCTTCTCTGGTTGCCCATGGATAAAGTTAAAGCCAGCCCAGAATCCACCCTTCTCCTCAGCCCACTGCTTTCCTCTGTCACGAACCTGCCTGGAGTCCAGGAGGTGTAATTCAGGAGTGAAACCTACCTGGGGTGCAAAGCAAGATGAATAGTGTGTTCCAGCAACAGAAATGTTCTCGTGATGACCCACCTCTCCAATTGATGTCATCCCCTCTCCACCAACACTCATGCATACACACACTCACTCTTTTGATTTCCATTGGTCATTTTGTCATGATGTGATACGATAGAAAAACAATCATCTTGGAGTCAGAAGAGATGGCATTAAGCCAGTGATTCTCAAGGTGTGGCTCTGGGACCAGCAGCATCAGCATGACTGGGGAACTAGTTAGAGATGGAAAATTTTGGACCTCACTACAAACCCAGTCAATCAGACTCTCTGTGGGGGTGCGGGGGGGGGGAGCTCAGTAACCTATTTCAACAAGCCTTCCAGGTGATTGCAGTTCAGGTACTTGTTCTCAGCCTTGGATATACATTGAAATCACTGGGCAGCTTTAAAGACTATTAATGCTTGGGTTCTACTCCAGAGATTCTATTGTAGGTCATTTGGGTAAAGCCTGGATAGTAGAATCAGTCTCCCTCCCTCTCTCTCTCTCTCTCTCTCCCTCTCTCTCTCTCTCTCTCTCTCTCACACACACACACACACACACACACCTTCCAAAAGGACCAACATTTTGGCTTCTCATTCTCTGCCTTCCTTTTTACTTGCCTCTCCCTTTCTCTGTTCCACTCTGGAAGCCTGTAAGAACTACTCCAATAGGTCTTATGTGCATCACTTGCAGACTGAGCACATTGGGAATTATTAAGCAGTTTAATTCATTTCATGATATTATCAGAAACCATCTCAGAAAGCAGCCAATTTATAACCTTGTGGGCAGAACTGGACCTAATGTGGAAAAGTAAAACTATTATTGAGATTTTTTTTTAAGTTTATTGATAAAACAACTCATCACTGTTTAACTCAACAGAAGTGTTTTAGATTTTAACATAATTGTTTTAGCATTCATGGTTTTCCACTTCAGTGGAGATCCACATTTAAAAAATATATGATGTACTTTTTAAACCCAGAATTGAGGTATCCTAGGACTGCCGATATGTAGACCCTGCCCAGGAGCCTCCACATCTATCACCCGCCCCAGAAGTCCGATGACTGAAGTGTGTGTCCATCTTTGTGTGTCTTGTACTTGCTAGACCCTTGAGGCCAGCAACAGGATCTACAGATGTTGCTGTGGGCAGTGTCCAGTCCTAGAGAATGGCTTTTTGGTGGGGACAGTGGGACGGCCCCTACACCCCCAGGTGACATGAGAGGGCAAGTCATTAGAGTAGAGCATATACATGCCTTCCTTGTGAGGTTGCCTTGTGAACATACTATGAGTAGCGCGTATCATCACCATAACCTGTCACACCACTGGATTTCCCCACAGGTGACAGGTGCTTTGGCTTTCAGAGTGCTCAGGGACTTTGAAGGGTGGAGAGTCACTGAACCGGTGCATGGTACGAATAATATGCAGCTGCCACAGCAAATGCACGTGGACTTATAGCTGTGATTTGGGGAGAGCACTTCTGAGGGAATCCCCACCAGTTACAACGGAAGTAGCTGTATGTTCAGTATTAGGCCAAGACCTTTCAAGTTTCACATATACCCTGAAGAAGTAGCGGCTTCTTATTCCTTCCTTCCTTGGCTGAACAGCCAAGGTCCTCAGAGTCCTAACATACGCATTCAGCGTTCACTGAGCAGCTACTACCTGCCAGTCAATATACAAGGCATTAGGGAAACAAAAACAAGTAAGGCCAGGTCCCTGCCCCCAGGATCTCATGGTCAGGGGAGGAGACACGTGTAAACAGTGATGACATGGGGTGGTCAGGATGTGGCCAAGGCAGAGGCAGGGTGCTGTGGGAACAAGGAGGACATCAGATATAGGCCTACTGGGCAATCAGGGGACACCAGGGAAGGCTTGCTGGAGGAACTGATGCCTGCACTGATTCAGAAAGGATAATGGGCATGAGCTAGGTGGATACTGGTGTCAGGAAGTATAGGATTCATCCTTGAACTGTGTGAACTCCCAGAAAGTCAGTGACCCCACTGTGAATCTGACGAAGGCCCTGAGCCCTCTCCCTGGTGAATGTGGAATTATAGCACAATTTCTCAGGGCCCTTAGACTGCTTCCTGCCCATACACAAATCCTCCAAGGGCCCATGGACCCCAAGTTAAGGATTTTGCAAAGAGAATTATATGCTCCGGGCTAGAGGAGCCCTCAGAGATCATCTAACCCACCTCCTCATTTCATTAACAAGGAAACCAAGGCCCAGAGAAGACAGAGAACTTGTGCGGGGCCACACAGCCGGTGGGCTGGGGGCAGCAGAAAGCTGAAAGTGCATTCAGCTCCCAGTCCCCACTGTGTCTCTTCCCCAGGGATCTTTCCTGGCTGGCACGTGAGCTACATCGACGTGAAGGACAACTCGCGTGATGAGACCTTCCGCTTCCAGTGTGATTGCTGGCTCTCCAGGAGTGAGGGTGACAGGCAGACACTCCGTGACTTTGCCTGCGCCAACAATGAGATCCGTGATGAGCTGGAGGAGACCAGTACGTGGCGGGGTGGGTGGGAGTGGGTGCTCAGGTGTGACTCCTGGGCTGAAGCTTCAGAGTTAAATGTGAGGTAGCGCAGGACAGGATGGAAATGGTGTTGGTAAATCTGAAGTAGAAACTTATAGCTGGAGGGGAATCAGATGTGCAATGAAGGAAAGAGTCTTGGGAAGAAGATACATAAATAAACACCCTAAATGTTACCCGGTGAACTTGGAACAGCCAAGACACTGCTACCAGATCTTGGCCCCAATCATAGGGATTAATTAGGTAGCAGGAAAAACACTGGGGGCAAGCTCACTCTGCCCTCAGGGCTGGGCTGGGCACTTTGGTGGGAAGCCCTCTCTGGTTTGTTTTTTATCATGGGCTCCATAAAATTGCTACCTATGGCAACAGCTGAAAAATCAAGACTTCTGGAAACAGAATTTGCAGGGGGAGCCAGCAACTCCATCAGCCACTTTCTTTCATCCTTCCTCAGGTGATATTTAAAAGGAAAGAGTTTAAATTGATCTCTAGAGTGGATGGCCATCCACTAGGGAGTCATTTCTTTAATACAGATGCCAGAGTCTTGGTCCAACAGATTCGAAGAAGACTTATCAAAGGCAGAGCCTGGTGTAAAGAAAGGACTTCTTAACCTTAGTTTTTAAGGTAACGCTAACTGCAGTAAGAGGTGAACCCTCAAATCTCAATGGCTTAACAAACCAAAAGTATTTCTCACTCATATAATAAACCGTACAATGTGGTTGTTGGCAGGAGACCTTCCGCCCTGTGATTCAGGGACCCAAGCTCTTTTTATTTGTGTCTGCCATTTTCAACATATGGCTCCCACATACCTTGGAAAAGAGGAAAGAACATGGAGTAGGCATACTCCCCTACCTTCTTAACAAAATTGGCTCACTTTCTATTGGTGAGAACTAATCACTGGACTCCACCTAGATGCAAGGGCACCTGGGAAATGTAGTGCCTAGCTGGACAGCCCCTGGGGGTGGGGGGAAAGGAAAGGAAGCATGGATCTTTGGTAGAAAGCCATCCCCACTCATGTCATCCACACCATCCAAACTCCCCAATGGTGAGGTTAGCTGCTCTCAGAGGTAGTGAGCCCTAAATCCCAGGGAACATCCAAAGGAGGGGCCTAGCACCCCCTTGTCAGGCTTACTGTACAAGGATCCCTGCCCTAATTCAGAGGGTGGACTCCCAGCTTCTGTAAACCACACTTACTGAGGAATTACTGGGTGCCCAGTTTTACTGTAGATGCTGTGAGTGGTACACACCGCTTTGTGACCTCCAGTTTATTTGTATTGACCTTTGCACATGGTTAGTCTCCAGATACAACTATGAGCTCCCAGAGGTCAGGGACAGAATCACTCATGTTTGTAGCCTTCTGCAGCTCTATAGGCTTTGGGACTCAGTAGGTGTGCTGTTACTGCTCAGGGGGTGGAAGAAGAGGCAGTCCTTTATCTTGGAGCCTCATAATCTTGTTAGAGGGAGATGTTTAAGCCCCTTATGCAATAGGAATGCTTAAGCCCCTGACACACGTGCCAAGATGAGCAAAAGGGGCTCCTCAGGCCATTGGCGTTCAGGGGAGGAGAGATTCATGAGGCTCAGAGCATAATCACTGAGTCTCCTTCACAGGTTTCCTGCCAAACAGCTGCTAAGACCTGCGGGGGTTGAGTTGGCAGGGAGATTGCAGAGGGGAGGCGGCACTTGCGCTAGTTCCGGAAGGATGTTACAGACTGGAGATTGGACAGCAGGGGCACAGAGCCCAGGAGCCGGCCTGGATGACTGGTCTTTACTGAGAGGCTGTGGAGGGCAGAGGAGCGCCCTCTAGGAGTCCATAGAGGGACAGATGGAGGGTCATCCTGGGGAGAGCCCCAGACACAGCCGGAGCCAAATATCCCAATCTTCAGCGACCTTTATTTAACCATCTGGCAAAGATTTACTGAGCACCTACTAAGTGCCACAGCCTATTCTGAGTTCTGGGACACACCAGTGAATAAAACAAAGACCCTGCCCTTGTGGCACTTACTCTCAGTGTCTGTGACCCCCGGGGTACCTCTGGGCATTCAGCTTGTGAGAACAACACCCTCTCATACTCGAACAGAGCTTCATATGTGGAAAGCACTCTACACCTCTGTTCTCATTAGATCTTCACAGCCCCACTCCTACCCTGTGAGCTAGATAGGGTGCAAATTCACGCCTCTATACCATGGGTAAGGAAAACCAAACCCCAGAAAGGCAAAGTGACACATCTAAGGCCCATTCACAGCTGGTATGACCCAGGTGACCTGATTGCTAGACCGGGACTCACTGCACTGCTGCTGGCTGTCTTGTCCCTATTGGGCCTGCCTGCTATTCCAGATGGGTTGATTGCCCCACCTGCCTTAGCCCCCTGTTCCCTACCTTCACCTCCAGCTCGTTAGCAGCTCCAGAGCTGCTCCCCGCCCTGTACAAGCACCTGCCTCTGCAGATGATTCCCATGCACAGCTGAGCTGAAAGCCAGGGGGCAGCCTTTAAATAACACTGACATCTGGGTCCTACTCCCAAATTCTGTTGCAATTAATCCAGGGTAAGGCCGAGGCAGTAGGATTACATGCTCTTGCATGCACATGCATGCACACACACACACACATGCATGCACATGTGCCACATGCTCACGTGCATGCACACATATACCCTTGGGAGGACAAAATAGATGTCTCTCGCTGGGACACCCTCCCAGCAGGACCAGTGCTTTCCCTCTTTACAGCCCTTCCCCTCCGTGTTCTCCCTCCCTTGACACTTTTACGGCTGCTCAGTCAGCCTCCTCTGCAGCATTTCCAGCCCAAATATAGTCCAATTTGATGGCCGGCGCCCCTGGGGCAGAGGGCTCACCGCGTCACCAGGCAGCTCTGCTAGAAAATCCATCTTTATACTCACGTTCTTGAAGCTTCCACTGTTTGGCAGTCCCAATGGAGTCAAACAAAATTTCAGGAGTGGCCAGGACTCTTGGTTGTGTGTGCCTGAACCCCAAATCTGAGCCAGCTCCGGCAGTGAGGGAACGTGTTGTCTCCCAGGACTCCAAGGCTCGGGTGGAACTGGCTTCCACTTGGCCATCTCCAGAGGCTCCAGTCGTTTCAGTACATCCCCATCCCCCCTTTCCTCTCAGCTCTGCTTCTCTCTCTGTGTCATGGGAAGACGGCCGCTGGTAGCCCCAGCCCCACAGCCTTCCACTTAACAGCCTCCGTGGAAGGGGAGAGTGTCTCCCTGACGGGCCATGCAAACCACATCGCAGGAGCTCCTCAGAGCGAAGACACTCCTGACACTGTGAGGTGGGAAAGGTGATCTGGAGCAGAAAGTTCCGGAAGCCCACTGCCCTCCTGCTGGCACACCACAGCATCATGTGCCCCTGCAGTTCCTGCCTCGGGACGAACACCTGTTTTTCCAGCACCTGCTCACCTGATGGGGGAACCTCGATCGCTTGCTCGTCTCCCTCTGCAGATGCCGTGCCCAGAGCAGGGTTGCAAGCGTGGTCTGCTCTCCTCTCTCATGCCCTGCCACTTGAACTGCACTCGTACCCCAAGAGCCCATGGTGGCTTTGCTGGTGGCCCCTTTGTGCTGGTGACTCGTACATTGGCTACTGAGCCCCTCTCTCCAGCTGGGCTTGTCCTGTCGGTGTGCTGGCCCCACGGGTGACCTTACGCTGATCCCCACTAGCCTGGGCTCCACACTGCCCCTGATCTTTCAGGTCCCTAACACTCCTCTGTCCGTTTCCCCCCAGCAACATACACACAAAGTTGAGAGTCACACCTTCCACATTTTTATCAAGCCATTGATGAAATACTGGGAGAGAGAGCAAGGTGGACTATGCTCATTGAAACTTCCTCTCAAAAGACCACAGTTGCCACTGGCAACATTTGTTCCTAATCTCTCTAAATGTCTTTGCTGACATTCCTTAACTGAGGACCATCAGGGAAGAATTAGGGTCCGTTTGCACTCCATCTGCATTGGTTCTCGAATCTCGGACTTGAATTCACCTAGTGAGCCCGTAGGTTCCTAGCGCCCCTGCCGCCGCCCCCCCAAGGGGCTGACCAACCATGTCCTCAACAAAGCCCAGGATCCGCTTTGAACTCACAGGTGTTGGGTTTGCAGAACTCACCCCACCCACCCTGGGGAAAGCAGAAAGTCCATGAAAGCTGACCTCGGCTTAGCTATCTCAGGTCCTCAGCATCCTGGGCTGGGATCTTCACGAGTCCACAGAGCCTTACCTTCTTCAGGAGTTCTGTGCTCCCCATGGCCCTCCTCCCCCATCTCATCATTGGCGACCTGCCTCTTTGTCAGGATTCCTTCCACCTGTCTCAGCAGCAGGCGCTGTCCTGGAGAGAAGCCGCAAGGGCAGAAGCGCTAGCAATACACTGAGCTGCAGACACAGCTGCACCCCCTCTCCGTTGTCTATATCACATCTCCGGGAGAGCTGTGCAGAAAGAGCTGTTCTGTGCATCCAGAATCCCAAACCCTCAACAATTCCTTTACTGCAGCAAGAGCCGTATGCACAGACACTCTGGACAGACATCTATTGTGTCCCATGTGCCCGCTCCGCGTCTGGCCTGGTCCCATGGGAGTGGGAGCTGGGTCCTATGAACTCCCATCCTCCTCCCCACCTCAGTCTTTGCTTGTGCTCCTCCCTCTGCCTAGAACCTCCTTTCATTTTCTGCTGCCGGTAATCCTGGCTCCGTCTTCAAGAACAAGCTCAAACACCACCTCCTTCCTGAAGCTTCCTGTGGCCCAACCAGTCATTCATTCACTCCACATTTATTGAGTGCCCGCATGCCAGGCACTGTTCTGGGCACTTGGGATCTATCAGTGAGCAAAACGAAGACCCCTGCCCTCCTGGAGCTCACATTCAGGTGGGAGGGGGAGTATAATAATAAAATAAGAAGCAAACCACTTAGCATGTTAGGAGGTAATATGCTAATAAGGTAATAAGAAGCACCTTAAGGCCGCCCAAGAGTGCTGGGGGCAGGTGGGTTGCTAGCCTAGTTGGGGGGGGGGCGACCTCCATGAGCAAAGTGAGAGAAGTGGCACCGCAGGTCTCCAGGGACAGCAGGGGGCAGAGGGGCAGAATGTGTGGGGTAAGGGGGGGTGGCAAATGTGAGGAGATGGAGCTGGGAGAAGTAATGAGCAGCTGATTTGTCCTCTCACCTGGAGCTACTTGGGCCCCTCGTTGCGAAGTTAGCACATCCTTTGTTGCAAGGTTAGCACATCCCGTCTGTGGTCTGTGGTAGTCAGTGTGTGCGGGGCTGCAGGTGGAGCTCTAGTCCCCCCCAGAGTCTAGCCCCATCCCGACACTTAGCACCCACATAACAAATGTTGCTGAGTGAATGCAGACATGCTCAAACAAGGCACAGGGGAGGGGTGCGGTGGTGCCAAGTGCGGCACACTGGCTTGAGACAGGGCGGGACCTGACTGCATGCAGATAGGGCTCAGGGCTCTCCTGGAGTCTGGCCTCCGTGTGGCTTCCCCCTCCATCCCTCCTCCCCGCCACCCTCTCTGCACAGGATCTCCGTTTTGCATCTTGGGGGGCTGTCCATCCCTGAGAGCCAGGCCCCAGCACCCGTCCCCAAACTCACCCCCCACCCCCTGCTTCCTGGTGTTTCACTCCCAGCCGCTCCATGGTCACCAGGCAAAGTGGCTGCTCTGTAAATAAAAGGCATGCTTCTGGTGGCCACGAGTGGGGCAGGTTTTCGTTGTAGTGCCTCGGGGGGACTCCAGCCTGCCCCCAGGCTGTGGTCTAAGATCAGAGGGAGGACAGAGAAGCTGCGGGTGGGGGGCTGCTTCACCAGCTGACCTTCTCCCACCTTCTCCACCGCAGCCTACGAGATCGTCATAGAAACGGGCAACGGAGGCGAAACCAGGGAGAACGTCTGGCTCATCCTGGAAGGCAGGAAGAACCGATCCAAAGAGTTCCTCGTGGAAAATTCTTCCCGACAGCGGGCCTTTAGGAAGTAGGAAGAGGGGGTTCCCACTAGGGAGTGAGGGGGGGTGGGGGTGGGTAAGAGAGGGACCCCCAAAATCAACCCCCTTGGTGGGTGCCCTAAGAATACAAATGGGCCCAAACTGCAAACACTTATTGAATGCCTACTGTGTGCCAATCCTATGTGAATTCCTACGGATGGATGAAACAGATTTCTAACAGGGAAAGGAGGGGATTGCCACACAAAGAGAGGCCAGTATAAGAGAATTTAATCAGTCCAACCAACAAAAGGAAAGGACAATTCTGTCACCAGACAGAGGTGCCAATTATCATTATGATGGCAATCATACTACAGTATATCAATATATTAAATTAACACATTGTACACCTTACATTTACACAGGTTTATGTCAAATAGATTTCAGTTTTAAAAAGTTAATGGAAAGCTACCGCAAACATTAGCAATTAATTAATGAAGGAGAGCCCGCGGTACAGCAGGACCAGGAATCGTGGCAGACCTCATCCAAGTCCACGCAGACGGCACAGTCTAGTTGAACCATAGACTGCGAGAGAGCCGCGTAAGACACCATAGACTAAGTTCTACTTAGGAGGAGGGAGGGAGGAGAGAGCCTCTAAGATGCTTTGCAGGAAAATCAAAATTGGGTCTCAGGTAAAGGTGCTTCTTCTCACCACTCCTAGTTGGCAGGCATGGCCGGAGAACCCCACCTCCTCCTCTGTACCAGAGCCCCTCTGAAATGCCCAGATGCCCACTTCATCTCCCCACCCCCCCAGGACTGCTTACAGAAGTCTCCACCTCCTGTGACCCATTGTACCTTTCACTTGAACTCCCTCTGCTTCGGGACGACGTCCGAGCTCCCTAGACGGGTGCTCACAGACCACCACAGATGGCCGCACCCCACCTTTTCCATTCCCACTCCCCTGGCTGGACCACCCCTGCAGCCGAGCCAACACGCCCCCCAGAGATGCCTCCTTGCCCTCAGTCCCCATCCCATGACTTCGCCAAGTCAGACCACCTCAGGGGCCTCTCTCTTCCCTTCCTCCCTTCGCTGTGCTTTCTGAATCCCACCACCCTCCCCAGCCTAACCTCGCCCGCCTCCCAGCTCTGTCTGCTTTATGATGTCACCACTTCCTCCTGCTGGGACCAGGCAGCCTGAAGGGCTTTTTCATGGCTGTGGTTGTCTTGTTCCAGGACTACACTGAACGCTTCCAAGAATGCAGGACTGACATCAGGTCGTGGTTGCCATTCTATTCCTACTCCTCAGACCAGTCCCTAGAATGCAGTAGGCACTCAATAAATGCTCACTTTCTACAGTGGTTGTGGGCATCTCTTATTGGCCGTGCTTTTGTGTCCTACAGGGGGACCACGGACACGTTTGAGTTTGACAGCGTCTACTTGGGGGACATTGCCTCCCTCTGCGTGGGCCATCTCGCCAGGGAGGATCGGTTCATCCCCAAGAGAGAGCTGGTCTGGCACGTCAAGACCATCACCATCACCGAGATGGAGTACGGCAACGTGTATGTACCGTGCCTCCGCCCCTCCCCCCGGAAGGGCTGCTCCCTCCGCACAGAGGGACGGGGCTAGACCACCGCCAAGACACCAGGGCCCAAGGAGCGGTCCCCTTGGAGGCCCCCTCATTCAGGAAACTTACAAGGTAGAGAGGGAAGAGGCAGCTGTACTGTTCTGGAACTTTCTGAGCCATAGGCCTACCCTCAGAGGCAGGGACTAGACCAGATGAATTTGAGGGCTCCAGCCTTTTAATCCAGGGACACTTCCTTGGAAGAAGTAAGCCAAACACCCCAGACAGCGGACGCTTCCCTTCCCTCCCCCTCCCATCACTGTGCAACGACAGAGAAATACAGCTTTGAAGCCTGATGCTTCCACTGTCACATTGAAAGCCCTGCCATCCTTGTGGGCAGAGTGGGGACCAGAGTCTAACTGGAGTCATTCCGTGGCCTGCCCGCCTCTGAGGACCCGGATAAGGAGCTTTGCATTTCCCCCACCAGGGCCTTCTGGAGGCTCAGGCATTTCTGCAGGATTAAGGGTTTTAGTTACCTGGGTAACAGTCCACAGCCATCAGGTTTTCTAATTAAAACCACTTGGTTACCACATTGGATGCCAGAAAGCACCCAGAGGCCCTGGAAGGCAGGAAGGACAGTGTGAAGACACCAGGAGAGGAGGAAGCAGAAGCCGAGGGAGTGCTTGCCCCCGGGAGTCTAGACCCAGGGAGTGAGTGACAGGTGAGACGTGCAGCTCTCGGGGGGCCAGCCAGCCTGCCACTGCTCGCTGGGTCACCCCCCGATCCCGGAGCCGGCCCTGCCTGCGGTGACCCCTTCACCGCGAGCACACCAGACAGAAGCAGCAGCCAGGTGCAGGCTCAACCCAGGCACGCCCCTTGGCTGCCCGCTCTGGCCTCAGGAGCTCAAGTCGCTCAAGGCAGTGTCTGTCCGCGATACACTGGTGGGTGACAGCAGCCTCTCTGGGATTGGCTCCCTCTGACCGAGCTTCCCCTTTGGGAATTGCTCAGGAAAGGTTCTGACTTCCAAACTTCTGTCTTAACCGGCTCAGGCTGCCGTATCAAAATACCGCAGACTTCGTGGCTCAAAGAGCAGACCTCTTTTTCTCACAGTTTTGGAGGCTGGAAGTCAGAGGTCAGGGTATCAGCATGGTTGCATCCTGATGAGGCCTTTCTCCCTAGCCTGGTGTGTCATCATGGCAGAGAGAGAGAGAGAGAGAGAGAGAGGGAGAGAGAGAATGAACTCAGATAAAGGCACTATTCTCATCAAGGGGCCCCACCCTCATGACCTCATCTAAACCTACTCACCTCCAAGTACTATCCAAATGCCGTCACATGGAGGGTTAGGGCTTCAGCATATGACTTCAGAGGTGGGACATAATTCAGTCCCTTTCCGGCGGCAATGTTATCCATTGCTCTTTTAGAGAAAAACCAGCCGGTTACAGTAAATCCTGCCAGTGTTTCTGGGCCTGGCTGCCTGGAGCGCTACCGATGGAGACTTGAGAGCTGGGACACAGAGACCCAGAGGAGTCACCGACTCACCCAGCAAGCCGGGGCCAGGGCAAAGCCCCTTCTGCAACCCAGCACTGCCTCCCAACCACCCGCAGTATTGCTGCCAAAACCACACCTCTGCAAACCCCCCAAATAGACCAAACAGTGCACGAAAATACAACATAATACAATGCAACACAATGCAATAATAAAATGAAATAGTCCTCACTTGAGTTAGCTCTAAACCAGCCATGTTGGCTGTAAGAAAGAGAGCGAGCCCAAGATCTCAGCACCACCAAGCACCTTCCAGTGTCGGAAGGAAAGGGAAAGAGATGCTCAGCCCATGAACTTCCAACCCCACAGTCCCGGGGCGGAGTTGCAGAATTTCTCGTCCAGAGGAAAGAAGCCACCGTTCCTACACCCTCAAGAGTGTGGCCTTTTGTCAGTGTGTCCCTAAGGCTGGAGGGGGAGGAAGGGATGTCCATGGAGTGAGGGCTCTGCCCAAAGGAAAGGGATGTGCAGAGAGTCCAGACCCCGAATAGTAGAGCTGTCACCTGGTCAGCTGTGTGGCCTCAGGCAGTAACCCACCACCTCTCTGTGCTCACTCTCTCCCTCCGGGAAGATAGCTGGGTGTTCCCTGGGGCCTGGCGCAGGGGTCCAGGGAGATCTCAGAGGTCACACTCAGCCCACCGGCCTGTGCAGGTCTCAAGCTTGGTTCCTGATGGATGGCATATATGCGTCCACGGTTCCTTTCCGACCACCATGTTAACCGTACTGTTTGGACTTCCGCAAGTCACAGATGAATTTAATCTCAATCTCCTATAAACACAGTAATCTCCAATTTTCACGTTTCAACCGTTTCCAGTTCTGACTCCTCCTTGGCAACGTGCGGTACCTTCTAACCGGTCCTCCTTCGCCACTAAGATTCTCGGGATGTCAGCGGAAGGACACACACAGGGGCTTTTATGTCTTTTTTAACCAAAAATAACTTCATTGTTTTATCTCGATATCATACATAATACACAGCCGTTATAAAAATTCAAATACTACAAATAGTGTTTTATAAAGAAAGTAACACTTCCCTAAAGCCCTACCCATCAGAGACGGCCACCGTGAGAATTTGGTGACCCCACTCTTTCTGACACTTTGCTAATATCTCACAAACGCTGTTCACAGCAGTGTGACCGTATTTACACGTTTTTCAAATATATTTAATTTCTTTTCATTTGTTATTTCTTGCTTTTTCCTTTACTCTTTCTGATGTCCCTACCCTCCTTTCCAGTGGGTCCACATCTAGAGTCATGACCCCACCAAGCCCTAGGGTCCCACAGTTTGGTGATCTTTTAATTATATATATTAGAAACCTTTTCCTTATGGGTCTACTAGGGAATATTTTTCAGCCATTAAAAATAATGAGTTAAGTATGTACCAGATGACTTGGAGAGATTCCCAGGAAAAGCAAGATATGGGAAAACACATATTATATGATGCCATTTTGTAAAGGGAACACTGACGTCCTGCATATGTCTATGTCTGTGTGGGTCTGTGCATGGTTGGGTGAAATGGAAGGAAATCTGGCAAGATACACCCGCAACTGTTCCATGGGTTATCTGAGGTAAAGGTGGGATGTGGAAGTGGAGAGGAAGGAGGGAAAAAGAGAGGGCCAAGCAAAAAGGGGAAGAAAAAGAGTGTCTTTAGAAAAACACGCATGTGATCACATGATTTGTGCATTTATAGAGAATTATGTATATCAGAATTTGCATAAAGAAGTACATTTTTTAAGAATGTCTAAACAAAGATTGAGCTGTATCCCCCTCTGAGAAAGTGTGGTATATAACAACAATCCGGATTTATCAAGTGATGAACTGGGGGAAGAGAGATCTCGAAACAGAATACGGATTTCCTGCCAGTGTCTTTCAGCGACTGGCTCCTCGGGTGGCTAGGCAGGCTGGCTCTGGGCCCGGCTCTGGCTCATCTTGGGCAGTGACTTCTCTTCTCTGAGACTTAGTTTCCCCTTCTGTGAAATGGGAGGATGATGCCTGCAGCTCAGGGTTGTCATGGGAGCCCTGGCACCGAGGAAGCACGCAGAAAATCCAGCTTTTTTGCGGTTGTGCATTTTCATCTAAAAGGGGTCTGATTGAGCACCACTGGGCATGCCCTTTTAGGGCTGCATTCCTGAAGTCATCAGTCAGGATAGCTTGTCTTAGAAGATGTTAAAATATTAGCAGTTAGGAGTGGGAAGAAGCCATAGCAGTTGTTCAGTTCAAACCTCTAGCATTGCCAAGGGGAAAATCAAGGTCTGGGTAGGAGATGTGGCTTGTCCAAGTTCACATGAGTGGTAGGTGGCAGGGCTGGGGTAGACCTGAGCCCCCCTTGCACTCCATGCAGCATTTTCCCACTGTGCCCCCCGACTTCCTCCCTTGTAATTAATTATTGAACTAACTACCATTACCCAGAGGGTAAATTTTGGGGGTGTGGAGGGTGGAGATAGAGAGGGGACATTTTGGTCCAAGACCATTTCTCTTGGCCCTGGACTTGCTTCTGCTTATGGTGGCTTCTTCAATAGAGGACTTTTTTTTACCCCTTACACCCCTCAGATCATGAGCACATGCATGTACGTGTGCGCGTGCATGCACACACACGCATGTACACACACACACACACACACACACACACACACTCATACTTCAACTCAGCCCAGTGCAAGGGATTTAGGATATTTCCACTTGGCTTTGCCTGGATCCCGCAGCTGTCTTTGAAGGGAGGAACACCAGGTACAAACATTCATCAGTCCCTATGAAAGGGCAAGGGGACCAGATCAGCGTGATTGGCATGGAGTGAGCTTAGTTAGACAAGGCCAGGTGCCCGATCAGAAAGGCAAACACCAGGCAGAGGGTCCAATCATATAAGGTCTTGCAGGCCTTGGTAAGGTGGCGGTTTTTACTTAATCTAAGAAGCCATTGGAAGGTTCTGAGCAGAGGAATTACATTCTTGGCCTTAAATGTCCACCGGGTCACTTGGCTGCTGTGTAAAGAAAGGACCATAGAGAGCAGGAAGCAGGGAGACCAGCTAGGAGGGTGATCTAGAAGGGAGGAGGTGCTGGTGACTTGGACCAGATGGGCAGCAGGGCAGATAGTGAAATACTGCATACTTTTTCAAGTGGCTGATTCTGGACCTATTTTAGAGACAGGTTCAATGGGATTTGCTGGTAGATTTGATATGGAGTGTGGGGGGATGGAAATGAAAGGAGAATCAAGGAACCACTGGAAGGGGAGATGCCCCTCACTGTGGCTTTTAATACAAATACATCCTCATATTTTAATGCAGACATTTCCAACCCCAGTCTCCTGCCACCTGGAAAGGGGTCAGTTATGGCCCAGGGGCCCGGGGGGCGGGGGGTGTGAGCCTTGGCTGGTGTCCACTGAGCCTCCTCCCTCCCTGCTAGGTACTTCTTCAACTGTGACTGCCTCATCCCCCTCAAGAGGAAGAGGAAGTACTTCAAGGTGTTCGAGGTCACCAAGACGACGGAGAGCTTTGCCAGCAAGGTCCAGAGCTTGGTGCCAGTCAAGTACGAGGTCATTGTGACGACGGGCTACGAGCCAGGTGCAGGCACCGACGCCAATGTCTTTGTGACCATCTTTGGGGCCAACGGGGACACGGGCAAGCGGGAGCTGAAGCAGAAAATGCGTAACCTGTTCGAGCGAGGCAGCACCGACCGCTTCTTCCTGGAGACGCTGGAGCTGGGCGAGCTGCGCAAGGTGCGGGTGGAACACGACAGCAGTGGCTACTACTCGGGCTGGCTGGTGGAGAAGGTGGAAGTCACCAACACCAGCACCGGAGTGGCCACCATCTTCAACTGCGGCCGGTGGCTGGACAAGAAGCGGGGGGACGGGCTCACCTGGAGAGACCTCTTCCCTTCCGTCTGAGGGGCTGGAGGCTCTCCATCCCACCGTCTTGCCAAGATGCTCCTGACCGCACCTTCCTGCCTGTCCTCCACCTTGGCTTTCAGCAGACCTTTCCCAGAGCCTCCTGGAGCCGGGACCGGGGCCAGAAGGGTGGCATGTGTGGCATGGTGGCCCAGAACATCATGGTTCTCTGGAGGCCACTGCAGGGGACTACTTGTGGAGGCCTGACCCTCCTCAGTCCCCTGGACCTACAGGAATCAATCAACTTGTGTCAGAATCCATGACTGCACAAAAATAACCTTTTGCGTTTTCCTTTCCAATAACAGCGGTGGCCAGGCTGAGACTTGCTGCCGAATGTAGACGGGAAATTGGGGCTTCACCCAGGGGATAGAAGTGGGGAAGCCGAGGCCATCCAGATGGTGTATTTTAAGAGAAAACTAATTAACACGTTTTTCCCAAAAAAGCTGGGCTAATTAAATTACTGACCACCCCCCACAAAGGACTCATCTTGGCATCTGCTCACTAAGAAATGCATCCTTTCCCCCAGTTTCAATAAATCCAGTGGTAAACAGAGAAAAACATCAGGAGGAAGTGTTTTAGCCCTGGGCCGCGGTGGCGGGGGGGGGGGGCGGGGAGTGAAGTTTATGAGCCTGCAAAAAGGTATGTGATTCTTTCCATCATTTATGGAAAACGCTGTGCCAGGTGCCCACTGGTTGTTCTAGCCTGTGAGAACACAGTGGAGACCCAGAGACCTGAACAGAAGGTGATGGGGCGGGGGGACAGAGAGGGGCACAAAATAAAGGTGTGGTCTCTGCCCTCCAAGGGGTATGATCTTGATGGAGAGGCTGCAGGAGAAACACACACACACCCTCCCTCATGGACAGTCACAAAGGGATCTGCAATGCACAGCAAGAGCGCCTCAGGGCTCAGCACCTGACTTCTGATTTTCCTGCAGAAGTAGGACTGAGCGGGAAGGGAGTCTTCCCGCCCTGTCACCCTGTGTCTGTGGCCCAGACAGGTGTCAATTCTTATCAGGCTTGATGGGTCTGAAGCAAGTTCCAGGAGCTCCCAGAGACCCTTGGAGAAAGGCTGAGTTTGCAAGCGCTGGCTCAGAGTCAGCCTGCCTGGGCTTGAGTCCCAGCTCCCCCCAGAGAGCTTGGACAAGCTTGGGCCCATCATTTCATCTGCTGGGGCCTCAGTTTCCTCACCTTTCCAACAGGGACAATGATAATAGCTAACACATAGGTCATCATAAGGACTGAATGAGTCAATCTGTGGGCAGTGTTAATTCAGCGCCTGCATTGAAGGGGGAGTGTGTCCATCATGTTGAACAACCAGGCCTCTAGGGAGCTGGGGTGGTGGGGGTGGGGGAGAAGTAATCATGAAACACCTTTATTTGTAAATTATTCTGTGGAACTGCCCCCTACCCCCCACCTCCCCGGCACCCCCATCCTGGATGAAAACTTAGCCAGGCATCTGAGCTCTTCTGAACTCTCTTACTTAGGTTGTAAAAAGTGCAACCACCACCTTAAGTCACAAAGCCCATTACAGTTGTGCAATTTAAATGTCTGGCTCTGGCGCACCGGGGTGGGTCAGCTGGTTAAGCGTCCAACTTCGGCTCAGGTCATGATCTCGCAGTTTGTGAGTTCGAGCCCCACGTCAGGCTCTGTGCTGACAGCTCAGAGCCTGGAGCCTGCTTCAGATTCTGTGTCTCCCTCTCTCTCTGCCCCTCCCCCGCTCACTCTCTCTCTCTCTCTCTCTCTCTCTCTCTCTCTCTCTCTCAAAAATAAATGAACATTAAAAAAAATTAAATGTCCGGCTCTGATGTAAAGGCCAAAGTCACGCTCAGAATTCATCTTCTCCCATCCCCTATCTCAGTGCTATCACAGCAGGACCAGAAATGAAGGGGACACGAGCATGTGTGTGTGCATGAGCACAACTGTGTGTGCATGTGCGTCTGCGTGCACATGTGTGGGTGCATGGGGGGCACCTCCCCCACCTCGCACTGTCACTCCTGCTCCCCCTCTTGCTGACCCCTGGTTCTGAGCCCTTGGAGAAGGGAGGAAAGGAAGGACGCCCATGGGGGCTCTTTCTCCATGCTTTAGCCTCCACTCTGTCTTCTTTTTAGGACCTAAGACACCTAGATAGGTCCTGCCTCATCCTTTGCTCTGACGTCATCTGGGCATTTGGGCCAGTCATCTCTGCCATCAGCAGCCAGCCCATCCTTCATCCCTAGGATTTCTATGGTTGGGGCAGGACACATTCCCTCCCCAGATAGCCCTGCAGAAGTCACGGTCACTAGCATTGAGTAGAAGGGCAGCCAGGAGAGAAGGGGTACTCCCAGGCCATCGACGGCAATTTCTGAGTGTCCTGTTCCCATGGCCACAGCCTCCTCTTCAGCCTCTCCATTGTATCTGAACCTGGAGAAGCATGGTCAGCTCGAAGTTGAAAATAGTCTTCCGCCATGCCCTCTGGCAAGCACTGCGTGCCCTCACTGTGGAATGTGGCAGCTGTTGTCCTGTTGATCCACTGGAAGTGGACAGGGACAGCCCGTGTTATCATCCTGCTGCTGCCGTGCCCAGGGTCAGCTCACTTGGCTGCTGTGAAGACCCTGTAAACAGTGGTCATGACTTCGGTGCACGAAGATGCACTTTGTTACCCACAAGGCAGGTTCCCCCCAACCCGGTTCCCCAAGTGCCAGGACCTGGGCCATCTCCATGTCCGGCAGGCTCCCCTCCAGCACCACCACACACACTGTCCTCCCTGCTGGGCCCCTGCTGACACAGCGCTTTCCTAAGATCTCCTGCCGCCTACCCATCCATCCCTCTATCATGTTCCCAGGTCCCATGCTAGTCGGCCTTCCCTGCTTTGTAGGGACAGAGCGGGCCTCTGACTTACCCAGCGGTCCCCAGGGGCAAAGCTGGGCTTGAACTAGATGGTCTGACACCCTTCACACTCTGTGGAGGAGGTGGAGGAGGTGGAGGGAGAGGCGGATAGCCAGGGGCTTGCAGAATTCAACACCTGGCGGTCTAGTCTCCGCAGCCCTGCTTCTGTGGGCACCGCCTTGCCCAAGGGAGTGTTGGGGTCCTCGGCAAATCATATCATACATTCCTCCTTTCTCCAGCAGGCTGTGCTGAGGATGCAGGCAATAAGGTGTTTGGGGAGAAGGGCACTCTGCCCCGAGGAAGGAATGAGGGACCCCCACCAGATGCTCCCTTCCAAGTCCCATCTCTTCCTTGTAGACAATCACAGGAATCTCCTCTGGGAGGGAGAAAGCAAGGCTGGGCTTAGGGTAAAGCAAGCAAGAAGCCGAGAGTGCAAACTTTAAGGGAGAGCTCAACCCCTTGCTCCCAGGGCACCCCCCTTGCTTCCCCTAGTCCTGGCCCCAAGCAGAAAGTTATTCTTCTACCCAAAGCAATGGCAGAGCTCTGCACCCCTGCGGTCCAAATTCCTAGGCTAAGACCCAGCAGCCAGCATGGCGAGGGTGAACCCTCTTGGGATGGTCCCTCCTGAGCCTGGCTCACCCGAGGTCCTGCTGCCAACAGAGCGCCAGGTCGTTGCTGGGCAGTCCGCCATGGGAAGGTGGTGCTGCAAGCCATCCTTCCAGCCAAGACAGAGCCCCTCACTAGGGCTCAGGGTGAAGGAAACAAAGGAAGGAATTGGTCTCTTCCTCCCCCAGAGCATCCTCTCCATTCCTTCAGAGCTTGCCAGAGCTGCGCCGTTCCCTCCCCAAATCCCCCTGGCACCCACAGCTTGCTTTGTTAGAAACGTCTTCCTTATAAGGATGGCTTCTTGAGTGACAACGTTTTCTATCAGCTCCATCTTTCCTCTCCTGATTTAGAGACAAGTCTCCATTAAAGAATATTTGGAGAGAAACTTAATTGCATTGCTTTGGAGTAACCGCTAACAAAGTATTTCCAAATAAATATCCCCAGGGGTCGACATCAAAGAAAAGATAAGACTCATTTGCAGTTAGCACAAGCTATTTACATACAAACTGTTGCACCAAAGTCTAAAAATCACTTCTGCTCTTAAGTAGGTCAAACAAAAACCTTCCAATTTTATTTTCTCAGCTTTTTGGTTGAACAACCTTTTTCTTCCAAGATTTCGATGAAAGTAAACTCAGTTTACGCCAGTTCAGTTACATGCCTTCTGAATTCTGATTGTGTGGGGTCCAACTAGATGAGGTCAGAAGCACCATGGGTGCCCCATGCCCTGAGGACCCCTGGTGTGCTGTGTGTGCTTCCTGAACAGGTGCCCCCATTTATCTAGCCCCTCGGCAGAGCATGGCACCAGGCGTTGACCCCCTGGTGGGCACCCAAATGCCCTGAGCCCTTGAGGGCAAGGTAAGGGGTTTCGAGGAACAGGTCAGGAAGCCTCAGCTTTGGACAAAGGGAGTAAAGAGAACCTATGAGAAAGAAGGAGGTCTTGGACAGATGGACCTGGAGAGTAAGGGAGGAAAGAGCACTTTCACCCTAAATTTAACAGGGGAAGTTTGGATGGAGCACCTGGATGGTTGGAGGAGGTGGGATTACTTGTGAGCTAGAGAAAAGAGGAGTTCTGTCCTTCTGGCCTAGAGGCCTCAATGTGGCTTTTCTTCTAGAATCTTCCAACTAAATGAGAAAAGACTGTTACAAAGGGGTGAGTCCAGAAGTCTTGGCTTTGAGGACTCAGCTACCAGCTCTCCTACTGGACAAGCCATTGCTGGTGGCTAACCATAGCCCGGGGCGGCCAGAGGGGAAGACTACATATTGATGGGCCTGGAATACTCTATAGGAAAAGGAAAGGGAGGGGAGAACAAGAGGACCAAGGAGAAAGACTATGGAAGGCAGGTATTTTTTTAAATGTTGATTTATTTTTGGGAAAGAGAGAGAGAGCAAGTTTAACCAGGGGAAAGGCAGAGAGAGCAGAACAGAGGATCTGAAGCAGGCTCTGTGCTGACAGCAGCAAATGAACCCTATGTGGGGGCTCAAACTCCCAAACTGTGAGATCATGACCTGAGCCGAAGTTGGATGCTCAATGGACTGAGCCACCCAGGCGCCCCGGGGATTTTTTTTTAAATCATCATCATCATCATCATCATTGTTAATACTTATATACTGCATACTATAACCAGACACATGTTAAACACTTTACATATATTAGCTCATTAAATCCTCATAAAGACATATGAGGGAGGTGCTGTTACTGTCTCCATTTCATAGATGAAGAGACTGATGCACAGGCCATTTAAGGAACTAGCACAAAGTCACACAGCTAACAGGTGGCACAGGAAACCCAAGGGCAGGGCTTTCCTTGAAGAAAAAAGAAAAACAAAAACGCTGGATGAAAGCTGGGTACGTAAAACAGATGACAGAACAGCTGCTCTGGCTGGTTGTGGGGCCAACGGGGTGATTCTGAGACAGAAGGCCGCTCAGCATGTGTAGGGCAAGTATGGAGAAGTGTCATTTGCTGGGCTTCCGGCTGCTGCCTGGGGCCTGCCACGGAGGGCGAGGGGAGTGGGGAAGCGAATGCTCTGGAGAGAGAACTCCTTGTTTCCTACTTCCCAGGAGTGGTGGAGGTCTCCCCTCCCCCCCAGAACGGGGAGTAATGGGGAGAAGCAGGAGGCTGGATGTGAGAGGTCTCATTGCAGGGCGGGGCTTGGAGGGAAGACAGAAGCAGCTGGGAGACAGCCAAGGGGGGGGTGGTGGTGGTGGTGGTGGTGGTGGTGGTGAGGTGAGGGAGATGTGACAGTTCATCTGGCTGGCCATGGGGCACCCCGATTAAATGTTACTGGGGATGTGCCTGTGAGGGTTTCCAGATGAGTTCAGTGTTGGACTCATATCATAAAAGTAGGCGGCCCTCCCTGGTGTGGGTGGGCCCCTTCCAACGCCTTGAGGGCCTGAACAGAACAAAAAGCAGAGGAAGGGAGAATCTGTCCCCTTCCTGCCTACCTGCTCCAGCTGGATGTGGGTCTTCTCCTGGAGTCAGACTGGGATTCTCACGGTCGGCTCTGCCGGTTCTCAGGCCCTCAGACTCAGACAGGAACTCCATCACGGCTTTCCTGGGCCTCCAGCCCACAGGCAGCAGGGGCCACGACTCAGCCTCCGTAGTCATGCAGGCCAATTCTGTTCAATAAATCTCCTTCTGAATATATCTCCTACTGGTCTGTTTCTCTGGAGAACACTGACTAATACAGACTCTTCTTCCTTAACTTGACCTCCTGGGGGAGCCTCACAGCGCCTGGGGGTCACGGGCCTCTGCAGAGTGTGAGCCTAGATGCTCTCTGAGAAATTTCTTTCCTCCCTGGCACTGCCTTAGAAAGGCGGGGGTAAGCAAGGTTGGAAGGGATTAAGAAGGGTATACACTTACCCACTGGGGAGCAGGGGGCATAAAATCCATGGAAAGAGAACTACTGTCCCAGCCCCCCAGCCCCACCCCAAAGCTAGCCCAGGCTCCCCCTCCCAGGGTCACCTCCACTGCAGTTATAAACAAGACAAGGATAATGGAGGGGCGCAGGGCCTGTAAATAGAAACCTGTGGAATTCAAAAACTGGAAGGAGGGGAGCCTGGGTGGCTCAGTCGGTTAAGCGTCCGGCTTCGGCTCCAGTCATGATCTCACGGTTTGTGGTTTCAAGCCCCACGTCGGGCTCTGTGCTGACAGCTCAGAGCCTGAAGCCTGCTTCAGATTCTGTGTCTCCCTCTCTCTCTGACCCTCCCCTGCTCGCGCTGTCTCTCTCTGTCTCTCAAAAATAAATAAAAAACATGAAAAAAATTAAAGAACAAAACTGGAAGGAGCCTAGTCCGCCGTCTACATTTTTACAGTTCACAAGACCAGGGAAGGGAACCATCTGTGCCCTGTGCACACGACGGTTGGTGGTGAGTGGTGGGCCAAGGACTACGGAGCCCTGGTCCATGGATCAAGAAACACAGATGGAAATGTGTGGAAGGCTACAGACAGCATTTTGGATCACTCACTTGCACAACTAGGGATTTGAACGTTCATTAATCTAATGTAAACTACAGACTTTTGTTAATAATAATGTCTCAGTGTGGGCTCATCAGATGTCACAAACGCGCCCCACTAAGGAGAGATGTTAATAACAGGAGCACCTGGGTGAGAGAGTACACAGCGACTCTCTGTACTTTCTGCTCATTCTTCTGTCGACCCAAACTTGCTCTAAAAAGTGAAGTCCATTATTTAAACAAACAAACAAAGTCTTATTAGTATGGGTTCTGTTTTCAGATGATAAAAGAAAGCCACCTTTCGGTTCGCTGATCCATACACTGAGAAATAGACTTTACACGCTGCAGAGTATCCAGGCTTGAGCTCTTACAAAAAAAATGAGAAATCCATGACAACTGTTGAAAAGCAACTCCTTCTCTGTTACAGAGAAACGGAGGAGCTGTCTGGTTCAAAACACAAGAGATTACATTTGAAATTTGACCAAAAATGAGAACTTTCCCCTTTAAGATTCATAAACTAAAGTTTAGGAAACACGTTAATTAGATCCATGGCACTGAACAAATTTTTTGAGAGATAAAGAGGTAAAAAAAGAATGACGGATAAGAGGGAAGGAGTCGTGGAGGAAGAAGAAGACTAGCAGGGAGGAGGAGGAGAGGGGAGGGAGGAAGGAAGAGGAGGTAGGTGGAGGAGAGGGGGGAGGAGGAAGGGGGAAGGAAGGAGGAGGAGGTGGGGGAATAGAGGAGGAGGAGAGGGGAGGGAGGAGAGTGGGAAGAGGGGGAGGAAGAGGAGGAGAGGAGAAAGAGGGTGAGAGGGGGAGAAGGAAGTAGGGGGAGGAAGAGAGGAGGACGAGGAGGGGGCAGAGAGGGGCTGAGGGAGAGGGGAAGAAGGAAGAAGAGATGGGGGAGAAGGGGAGGAGAAGGGAAACAGGAGAAGGACAGTGAGGAAAATGGATGGGAAAAAGGTAAATGATATTACCTCATTTCTTGGACATAGACGGGTCTGTGAGAGGCTTTCTGCAGACACGCCCTGGGCATGCGCGGAAATAAGCACCCTGCACGAGCGACGTGTAGTTAGCAATGCAGTTCATTTTTATTAGTTATAAATAAAGTACAAAAAATCCACCAAAAGTGAATCTAAGCATTTACACAATTCCTAATGTCTCCGCCTTTTCATTGATGCACTATTGCTTTAATATTCATAATAAATATTCTTCTAGCTTTCTGCTATAAAATAGTCTATGTAGCAAAATGTTGCACAGCACAACAGAACAAAACAGCAGGAGGATTACAAAAAAGGACAATCAACACTGAGGATAATCCTTTCACTTACCAGGGGCAACCAAATTACCCCAGCGGGCCTGGCATGGCTGGCTCTGGAGCTGAGAAATGAGCCGTGTCCGAGGCCAGGGTGGGGCTAAGGAAAGGCGAGGGTCCTGGGGGGGGGGGGCGGGACAGGGGGCACACAGGCCAGCCAGGGCAAAGGGCCCCTTCCCACTCTGACCCTGCAGAGCAGCATAAGGCTTGTCCGTCTGGGAGCCCTGCCGAGGGGGCCGCGGCGGCCAGGCCTGGCAGTGTGGTAGGCACGCCGTCTCCGAGGAGAAAAGCAGGAGAACACGGCTCCAGGGCAGAGGCAGAAAGGGAAGCTGGGCAGGCAGCAGGCAGGAAGCCCAGGGAACGGGGCCCACAGTCCGGCCGGAGCAAAGGTGGGGCTTAGGGACCCTACGCGGCCCGGCCACTCCTGCAAGCCTGGGCCGGCAGGCGGTGGGTCTGGGCCTCCGCCTCCTCCCCCATCAGCACCATCCCAGGGGCCTCATGTGGAGGATGGACTTCTCCACCAGGCAAAGGCAGTGATGTCAAGAGGCAAGAGGAAGGATGAGCAGGAAAAGAAGGGAAGGAGGACAGGAGGGGGTCCTCCCTCTCCCTGCCAGGGTCACAGCCCCGGCTCAGAGGCCTCTCCTGGGGTCATGGACCTCCTCTCTCTCTTTTTGGCTCCGAGGCATCTGGGCTCACGGCATTGCCAGCCTTTGAGGCGACCGCCTCCGCCAAACCCTCCCCTAGCATTCGTGGTCCTCAGGAGCGGTGAGACCGGAGGGCCGTCCTGTCCTCCACAGCAGCCCCGCCCCTACCCACAGCCACGGAGCAGGGGCAGAGGTGAAGGAGGAGACACTGGGAGGAGAGACCATGAGTCTGAAATCCGTGTCCCAACCTGTTGTCGAGGGTACTACTCAACAACAGAGGCTCTGAGAGAGGACAGGACAGGGTGCCAATCCCCAACACCACACTTTGGGGCTGCTGTTCTGCCTACGCCCTCCCCACATCTCATGAGATGTGGACTTCAGCTCGCTCTGCAAATGACCACTGAACCCTGTGAAAGCACATTTCCTGTGTCTGGGGATGTGTCCACCTGTCCGGCCTCCCTGACTCCCGCTGGATGCTGCATATAAAAGGACAAAACCCTTTCCCGGTGTCTACCTTGAGCAAATCCACTGAATAAATTCTCAGGTCACTCTCTTCCTCTCCTTTTTTCTTTCCTCTCTTTCTCTCCACCCCTCCATCCTTTCTCTTCTCCTTCCTTCTATCCTGAGAGGGTAAGACAGCTCAGCGCAGGGTCCCCACTGGATCTGGGTCATAGTCTACCCAGGTCTGAGGGACCCTAGACTCCCTCCCTTTTGCCTCCCTCCCCTCTGCCCAGAACACTGAGACTCAGGGAGGCCAAGTGACTTGCTCAAGGTCACAGGGAAGTTTGCAATAAAACTGGTCTGAGAACCCGAGCCTCCTGACCCTCCAGTCCAGGGCTCTTTCTAATAAATCAGGCTTTTTGGCTTTCAGATGCTCCAGCTGGTAATGTCTGAAGGGCCCAGTTCTGGAACCAGAGAGATTTGGAGCCCAGGTGGAGAGAGTGACCCCTAGGGGCACCTGACCTTCCTCGGAGGATGGAGGCAGGATCGGCTGAGGTCGGCTGAGGTTGTGGGAAGGGTAAGAGAAGAGAAAAATGGGTTAATGGTGGGGAGCTGGGGAGGGGGCAAGGGTAGCAAGTGAAAGGATTACCCCAGTCTGCTGACGAGTGCAAATTATATTTATATATGTGCTAAATACAGTCACTATATTGGAGTTTTTCACTAGGTCACAGCATACAGAATCAAAGGTTTGCATTTCGTATGGAATGTATCCAAAGAGGCCAGCACCACAGTAGGACAGCTTGCAATCACACACCCTGATAGTTTGGACGAAATAAAGTTCGCGGAATTTTATTTAAATTTTTTTTTCGTATTCATAGTTGTTTGTCATCGTACCAATGCATGCAAAGCATTCCACTCCCAGAAACAACGCCGAAATGAGGTAATAGGAGTAATAAAAAAAATTAGTATCCTTTCTAAATAAATAAATTATAATTAAAAATGCAAAACAACTATAAAAATAATTAAATAAGAACCCACGATATCTACAAGTTAGTCATAAATTATGATTGTTAAATATAAGGCATTTAAACTCACAAAACCCTGTAAACTAGCAACGTGCCATGTTTTTTGTTTTTTGTGTTTTTTTTTTCATTTTTGTTTTTCTATCAGCTGAAATCGCTCTAGCATTTGCTCTACGCGCAGGAGATGAAACACGACAGGGGACCTGACAGACGTTGCTACAGCCCCACGCGGGGAGTGTTGGTCCCGCCGGCAGGCGGGGGGCTTGGGGGATTTCTTCAGGAAAAAAAAAAAGATCTGGTGCTTTTTCTTCACCATTGAAAAAACTGTGCTTGTTCATTAGGCATAAAGAGTTGAGAATACTTGCAGGGAGGCTGGGACATTTGCAGAAGAGTAGCTGGAGTCCTGTCACGGTGGCCGGGCCAGGGCCACGGGGTCCGGGCATCCGGGCCAGTAGAGGAGCCCCGCGCCCCCGCCCGCCCCCCTGCTTGCACCAGCCGGCTGTGGCTGTGGCGTTGGTTTCGTTGATTGGCGTCCTCGGCAACCCGCTGCGGCCGGGGCTGCACTGCGGCTGGGAGGCCCAACTTGAATCCTGGGGTGGCTCTCGCCCCAGAAGGCACTCATGCGTCTCAGTCAAGAAAGGGTCTGAGTCCCTTGAGTTGAGCAGTAGGAGGACTACCGGGGGTCTCCCCTCCCGGAGGTGGTGGGTACAAGATCCTGAGGCCTGAGCTGCCTCGTCTCCATCTTCCCCGGCTCCCGGACAAGGGAGAGGGGCTTCCAGAGAGCAGAAGCACAGACCCCTCTCCTGTCTTCTCACCCAGAGAGCTGCCCGGCTAAGGAGCCTGGAGCTGGCAGGAGCCTGAGTCCGTGTCCCCTCCTGTGCCCACCTGCAAGGTACAAGGGCCCCAGAGAGACGGGGAGGGGAGGGGGGCTTCAGGATCCACCCCCACAGTCAGCAGCTGACCTCTCCCCGCTGGGTGATCCCTACCCCAGCTAGTGCCTGATGTTGGCCTGGGGCACTCAGAGCGTGCCCAGAACAGGGAGGAGGAGGGGGCCGCATCCCACTCTCAGCCCCTGAGACAGATGTTGGTGCCCACAGGAAGTTGTTTTCAACAGCTCGGTAGGCACATGGTCCTACCACTTGAAAGATGTGTTGATGTCAGGGAGGATCAGAGAATGTGAGTGTTGGAAGGAAAGTTAGCAAGCATCCAATCCAACCTCCTGGCGTTACAGCTGAGGAAACTGAGGCCCAGAGAGAAGGAGGGTCTCTAGCATTACACGCTTTGTCACTTAAGAGCCAAGACTAGAACCCACAGACAGCAGCTCTCAGGCCACCTGCCTCCGCACTGACCCCCTCTACTTGCTAGTCTTCTGAACCAGCCTCAGCGAGAACAAGAGCCCTAGACTAAGAGGGGAGTGACCTTCCCTAGACCACCGTGGCTGCCTCCTGGTCCAAAGTGGGCTGGGGAGAATTCCCAGCTTCCTGTGGCTACTAGTAATTAGCTTTCCCCCCAAATCCTGACTCGGAAGCACTCTCTGCACTGGTGGGTTTTCCAGCCTTCAGCCCTGGAGACAGGTCACACACTGAACTATGGAATTGGATGATGTGATGCTCACTGCTGTTAACCCTGTCAGCAATTCACCATTTTTGTGCTATTGTATGTGGCTTGGCTCCTTGGCTAAACTGTAAGCTCCTCAAGGCAGGGCTGCTGTCCTCTCTCCCAGCACTGAGCAGGCACTCAGTAAAGATTTTTTTAGAACACAAGAGTATTGGTGCTGGAAGAGGCTTCAGTCTGAGTAAGATCCTTGAGTAACCCTCCCAACCAGAACCCACAGCCCCATTCTGTGCCTGCAGGTGTCCAGAACAGCCATGCCTCTGCCTGACAGCTCTGGTTGTGCTAGAAGGTTCTACCTCAAGCCAAAATCTGCCTCTCAGTCATTGTTACCCATTGGTACTTGTACCCTTAACCTTACAGAATTTCTTCATATAGGGGATAAGTATCCTGTCCTCCTTCATCTTCTCTTACAGATATGAGGGCATTGAGATTGGGGGAGGGGGAGGGGAGGGGGAGGCTTTGAGGGCAGTGCAAGTAAGGGAGGGGGAGGGGCAAAGGAAGAGGGCAGAATTTCAGCTGGACTGGGGTGTTCTGCACATGGATGAAGAAAGCTGGTCTGGGATTGGAATTTGGTGGATTTTCCCATCTCCATTCTTCTGTCCTCCCATCTCTCTGCTCGCTTTGAGGTTCAGAAAAATTGTGGGGTGGTGCAGAAAGACACGTTGTGTGGTGTCACCTGGAACTTCCAGATCTGTCTCTCTCACCACTCCTATCCCTAAACCCCAAGGAGTTTCCCAGGACAGAGCACGAATTTGTTGAGTGGATAGTTATCAGTCCTCACACCATCTAGGTGAGGTAGAAGAAGTGGAGATGGGGATGCACTGTCATTTCTCTCCCCTCTAAGGAGAAGGAAAATGAGGCACAGAGAAATAGAGGAACTTGCCCAAGGTTATCAAAGAGTCAGAGAAAGAGCCAGAGACTAGGGACACAGGGCTTCCCAAACCCAGCTAACACAGTCTCGGGGCCAGGGCCATCTCTGAGGGACTCCACTGGGATTTGAGACATCCCAAAGGAAGCAGAAGGTCCTCCTCCAGGTCCATGGTGTTTGACCTCAGCCCCTGAGTGCTAGCCAAGAGCACTTTGGCCAAGACCAAGTGTCCATGACCTATGCTATCATATCTTCATCATCCAGTTAATTTTTTTGCATAGGGAGGCAGTGGCCAAATTGCCTCTTCATGACAGGGCATAAACACAGCCAAAAGGAAGAAGGTGGCATAAGCAGGGACATCCTGGCTCTGAGAAACATGGGGACAACTCTAGCGCAAGGCTAGCCCTGCCCTAGTTCCACAGGGGACCGTGGGACCCAGGACATGGCTGGAACTAAGTACATGTGCCCTGGAACTGGGGAGCCCTCCTTCAAGACAGAATTTCCCCTTCGCTGACCCAAACTCTGCCTTCCTCGCCCTGACTGAGAACCTCGGGTGCCCAGCGAAGACCCCCATATCCTCCTTTTCCTGCCCTCCCCTTCTCCAGTTGCCCCCCTTCCACACTCCGTGCACTGTAAACATGAGAAAACCAAAAGCAAAGGAAGAAACAAAACCAAAACAAGAACCACCCCCCTCCCGCCTCCCAACCTGGGTGAAAAAAAAAATCATCCTTTTTCACCAGAAACAGGATTTGGCTTTTTTTTTCCACCTTTGATTCGTTTTTCCTTTTTTCTCATAAAGACGGGAAGATTTGGGCTGTCGTTGGTTGGTTCAGTCAGGCACCAAAACAAGGAACTCAATGAGAAATATTTGGTGCGAATTCGTAATAGCGACATGTCCACCACAAGATGACTAGAGCACCACACACAACATTTTTCTTAAGCTAACATGCTCCGGCTGCCATCCACAGAAATAGCTAGAGACCCCTACGTGGTTTCTACGTGGTCGAGAGGTATATATACAATCCTTCAAAGGACAGGATTGAGGGGCCTGTCTATCAGCTAGGACCTTCTAGTTCTCATCCAGATTCTCAGCAGCGTGGGCCCCCCCTTCCCACCCCTGCTCCGGGCACGGCCAGCTCCCTCCCGCGCAGCGAGGTGGATGGGGGCAGTCACCGCTCTGGATGGGGGGGGTCATCCCCCCACCCCTCCTTTCCCTCAGACACTGATACCGCCAACTCCTCTTTCCACAAAATGTGCTTGCAGGCTTTTCCTCTACATCAAATGGCTCAGAAGGCAAAGTTTGGCTGCAAGGGCTATGGCCGTGGGGGGGACCTGGTGAAGGAAAAATGGGGTGTCCACTGGCTAATTCCTCCCTCAGCTGTCGGCTCCCAGTTGTGTCTCAATGTCCACTCGGCAGATGGGACATTTCTTGCTCATGGCGAGCCACTGGTCCACACACAGTTGGTGGAAGAGATGCATACAGGGGAGGCGCCTGGAAGAGAAGGGACGGTCAGAGGACTGGAGGAAAGAGAGGGGCCCGGGGCTGGGCCAGGGGCGGCACAACACCAGCTGTCACTAGACCGGGGTCCCACACTGGCACCATGGGGGATGGGCCAAAGAGGGTGTTGGGAGTCCTGCCCCAGCATGAGGCTGTGGCTGGGATGGGAAGTCACGATGGAGAGGAGCATCTCATGGCCCTCCTCCTCCATCAAGCCCTTTTAGACCAGCGTGAAACAAAGCCATGACTTTGTCTTAGATCAATCCAGGCCACATATCACCCTACTCTCTTACACTTTGTGTCCACCAGTCCACACCAGAGGCATCACACATCTCCAATGTTCCACACCCACCTTCCTGGAACAACCACATAGCACACTGTGGCACACTCAGCACGCACATGCACAAGTCAACAAGCGCCACGCCCCTGACATACAGCATGTGATTGATCGCAAATGCCTGTGCGGGAAGGGAGGGGGAACAGAAGAGTCTGGCCTCCTACCTCACATCTTCTCCATCTTCCAGCATAGACAGACAAATTGTGCATTTCTCATCTGTGTCTGACTCCTCCCCCTCTTCCTTCTTGCCCTTGCCATCCTGGGGTCTTCGCTGTGAGAAGCAGAGGAGGGGCATTAGTTACCTGGAGCAGACTCACCTGGTGCCTACAGTCTTTCATCCACAGCCTCCCCCTCCCTTACCTGTGACTCAGCATCTTTCTAAGTTCTTAAGGAAACCCCAGGCTGGTGTGCTCTCCCTAGACCCTTCTCCTGGCCTCCTCCCCAACTCTTCCTCCTTGCTTCGGGATACAGGGGTGGTATCCTGGCCCAGGCACACAGGGTTTGGACAGGAATTGGGTGCCTAATGAATCGATCCTTTGCAAAACTATGGCTTGCACATGAACAGCTTCCCATTCCTATTCCCCTCATACTGTCCATTCCTCCTTACATTCTTTCCAACATAGATCCCTGCCTCCAGGTTTCTTTCTCACATTCAGGTCCAGCACCCTTCATCCAACCATCCATCCATTTACTTATCCACCCATCCACTCACTCACTCACTCACTCACCCTCCATCCACCCAACCTCTCACCCATCCACCCATCTACCCATTCATCCACCTACCCAACCACCCATCCATCCATCCAGCTAAACTTCCATCCATCCATCCTGCTTTCCTTCCTTCCTTCCTTCCTTCCTTCCTTCCTTCCTTCCTTCCTTCCTTCCTTCCTTCCTTCCTTCCTTCCTTCCTCTCTTCCACTCAACTAATGTCTACTCATTTATTCATTTATTACTAGATGAAGGCAAAATTCCTCAACCTGGCATTAACTCCTATAGTTTTATATTGTTGGATCTCTTCCTATCCAGAAAGTTCCTTTAAGATAGGCACTAGCTCCAAACACAAGTTTGGACATCAAACAGTCATGAAGTCATGTTTATACTTACTGACTTCAGTTGTCCTGTTTTAAATTCTATGCTAATTATTTGAAAATAGTTAACTAGTTTGTAGAAAGTTCCAAGTTCTTAGACGGTGTGGACTATGGCCCACCCTTCTTTAGGTACTGTTCCACACTTGGCCAAGTAGAAGGCACATCACTGGTGCTTAAAAAATATTCTGGAGAGGAAGGAATCTAATCAGTGAATGAAATCAGCCCATGTTTCTTGTCCCCATCTCCATGCTGTGCAGTGAAACAGTCTGATAATATCCATGGGAAGAAAACTAGCCCTTCTGTCCCCTTTCCAGAGATAAGCAGGTGTAGAGGCCATTTTGCCAAGAGAAAAATCTGAACAGTCACAAGATAAGAACCATGCACAGAATGACTATAAGCTTGGTGCCAGGCTTGGGTGCCAGGTTTCCCCACTCTGGTCCCTGGTCCCAAGCCCTGGAGTTCCTTAGTCTGATATGGTCTCCAGAGTACTGTAGCCTCACCAGAACACTGAATAAAATCTATGGCTTATGCTCTCAGCCTCCCTGTGCCCTACACACTCCAACTGCAAACCATGTGATGGCCACTGCAATAAATGTCCCCTTACCTAGAATCCAGAAAATCAGAATTACACCCATAGTCCCATGTAACCATCATGGCTTTTGAGTCTGAATGGAGTCATGACAGTCTGCCTGCCTAACAGCCCAGCTGTGTTTCTGGTGAGGACTGGCCTTCTTTCCGTTGATTCTTCCATAAGAGATACTAATAAGAGTCACTATTTGCCTATTTTCTATTGTTTTTCCCTACCATTATTCATAATTTCCTTTTTATAGCTAATGACTTAAACTTACTAGTCTCACCTTGCTTTATAGCTAATCTATATTTAACTATTGTCTCTTTTCAAATCTTTTCCTATTTCCTCTTTTTATTTTTAGGCTTCTAGGTCTTCTGGGTTTTGTTTTCTCATTCATGTAACTTTTATTTTAACGGTAACTTTTCTCAGCATTTATCTATTTCATATTTTTTTTACTCCTTCCACCCATACCTCTTTGTCTTCGTTCACATTACCTTTTCACAGCAGTGTTATTGGTTTTAATTCTGTATGTTGCTTTCATATCTTTTTGTAAAAGTGTTTATTTTATTTTTGAAAGAGAGAGTGCAAGCGGGGGTAGGGGGCGGTTGGACAAAGAGAAAAGGAGACAGAGAATCTCAAGCAGGTTCTGCACTGTCAGTGGAGAGCCCAACACGGGGCTCAAACTCAGGAACCATGAGATCATGACCTGAGCCGAAATCAGGAGTCGGACACTTAAACAATGAACCACCCAGGTACTCCCTGTTGCTTTCATATCTTTGCCTAATTCTTATTTTTTACATTTTTCTACATGACTATATTTCTTTTATATTTTTTATTCTTATCATATCATTGTCATTGTAAGATATTTGTGTTTTGTTTTGTATTACTTGACTCTCAGTTAAAATTCTTTTTAAGTTTATTTATTTATTTTGAAAGAGACAGCCATCAGCATAGAGACTGACATGGGGCTCAAACCCACAAACTGTGGGATCATGACCTGAGCCAAGATAGAGTTGGATGCTTAACTGACTGAGCCACCCAGGTGCCCCTCTCGGTTTACATTTTCAAAGTTTTTTTCACAATTTATTTGGGTCCTAAACTTTATCCTTTCATATTTTTAATTCTTCTTGTTTCTTTTTTATAATATTCTATTCCCCTAATTCTCCCTTTATTCTCATCATTTTTACCTCAACTCTTCGTATCATTGGCTTGGTCCACATTCCCTTCTCACTCTCAGTGTGTGTTCTGTTTCTGTCTCCTCATGGCCTGTTGCCTGAGGGCAGGTGAGAGTGTGGCCCTGGCAGGAGTGAGGACACCTTGGTCAATGATGTGGAAACTGCTCCGGGCTCCTGAACACGCCACTCATTCCTTCCATGTTCTCCTTTAATAGCCTAAAGCTTTCCCTGCAGAGAATGATCATCTTCCACTTGCAGATGACACCGTTAGTACTGAAATATTGTCATTTCCTCCATGAACACACTACCCATATAGGACACATCGTAGATAACAAATGTTGGTTGAAATCACTTATGAATGAATCCAATGCCTCTATCTTGGTCTGCACAGACCAAGATTCATAGTCTTTGACACTGACTCCATGGACACCTGTGCAAGCCTTGGACAAGTGAGTCTTAGATCAAGGTGAGAGTGGCTCACCATTCTTGATCACTCACCAGATACCAGGCACTGGACTAAGCTGTTCTATGCATTATCCCGCTGAATCCCTGGAGCACCCCTTATGGTCGCTACTAACACATCATTCCTATCTTACATTACAAAAGGCAGGGAAGGGGCCAGAAAAGCCAAGTAAGTTGTCCGGAGTACCTAGCTATCAGTTGTAGTTATAGGCTGAATGTCTGTGCCTCTCATCCCCAAATTCATGTATTGATGCCCTACCCTCCAACGTGATGGTATTAGGAGATGGGCCTCTGGAGGCTAATTAGGTTTAGATGAGGCCACGAAGACAGAGCCCCTGGGATGAGATTAGTGCCCCTATAAGAAGAGGAAAAGACACCAGAGCTTCCTTTCTCTGCCATGTAAGGATCCAGCAAGAAGGCAGTCTTCTGCAAGGCAGGAAGAACTAAATCTGCCAGCACCTTGATCTTGGACTTCCCAGCCCCCAGAACTGTGAGAAATAAATGGCTACAGTTTAAGCCCGACAGCTGGTGGTATTTGTTATGGCAGCCCAGAGACAGTAGTAAATTAAAATTGAAATTAAAAGCTGGCCCTGTCTGACTCCAGCACCTGGTGATCATAACCACTGTGCCCTAGCACCTCATGAGGAGGTGACAATGGGCTCTGGCTTGACCACAATGAGCATTTTCCCACTCCAAGTTTCTCAGCACTTGTCAAGCTTTTAATTCTCAAATTTTAAAAAATTATTTGATACTTGTTTCCATAGCAGAATTTATTTTGTAGGGCAGTTTTAGTTTATGTTAAAATTGAGTGGGAAACCCAGTGCATTCCCAAAACCCTCCCCCTCTCAACACACACATACACATGCGTACACACACACACACACACACACACACACACTTTCCCCTACTATTAACATCTTGCATTAGTGTGGTACATCTGTTACAATGGATGGACCAGCAGTGATACACTGTTATTAACTGAAGAACTTTGGTTTACATTAGGGTTCATTCTTTGTATTGTAGAATTCTATGGATTTTGACAAATGCACAATGTCATGTGTCCACCATTACAGTACACACAATAGTTTCACTTAAAATACCCTGCCACCCACCCATTCATTCATCTATCCCTCCCCCAGAGCCCCTGGAAACAAGGGATCTTTTAACCATTTAGTTTTACCTTTTCCAGAATGCTATATAGTTGGAATCGTACAGTATGCCACCTTTTCGGGCTGGCTTCTTTCACTTAGTAACATGCATTTAAGATGCCTGCATTTAAGATGCCCACATATCTTTCCATGACTTAATAGCTCATTTTTAAAAAATCATGGAATAATATTCCTTTGTATGGATGTACCACAGTTTATTTGTTTATCCATTCACTTATTGAAGGACATCTTGGTTGCTTCCAAAAAATTTTTTATTTATTTGAATATTAAAATGTTTCAAAAATAAGATCTCTGGGTTCTAATCCTATTCCACATTGGAGCAATAACCCTAGAGAGTCTACCTCTACAGGCTTAGGGTAGAGCCTGTGAATGTGTGGCTTTAAAAGCTCCCCAGCTGATTCTGCTGGTCAGTGAGGATTGGAAACCCCTGCTCTGAAGCCTTAGTTGCCCATCTGTCCATACAGGGGATTGGACTTTGACTTCTCTTCTAAGACAAATCTTAGCCTTCACTGCAGGTGCTCCCTTTGTCCACCTCATTCAGATACAAGCATTCACATACCTGTACCCCTACCTAATACACCCACTCAACAAGTCCATGTGTACCACACACCCAGCCCTCCTCCTTTATGATGAGAGGCACCCCCATCTCCCCTCCTGGTCACACCTGACAGAGACAAGGGAGGAGACCCTGGGAAAGCATCGCAGCTTCAGAGCATCTAACCACAGCCCCTCAACTATGCAGGCTGACCTGCTTGCAGACACACCTTCTTGTATTTGTGGGGGAAGGTGAACCTCTCGATGGTGTTCTGTACGGCTCCCCGAGTCACATTTCCCAACCTGTCCTCAAGCTGCAGCAGCTCCTGCAGAGAAAGATGTGGACATGTGAACTCTGCACATACAAGCTCATACACACACACACACACACACACACACACACACACAGTAAGGAGGAGGGACACTGAAAGATGTTAGCAGGAAGCATTCACATAGCCATCAGGAAGAACTTGTCTGGTCAAAGACCCCCACATCTCTACTCGCTCTTTTTCTCTCTCTTACTCTCAACCCTGAAGCTCCCTGCAGCCTCCATGCCCTACCCACCAGCGGGGGAAAGGGGGAGGGGACAATGAACAATAATGGTGTCTCTACCAACCCAGCTGGAGCCAGACAGAGGGGCAGGCATACCTCGTAGCTCTCCCGCACTGCAGAGGTGTGTCTGCTGGGGTTCAGTCCCTGGAGAGCAAGGAAGTGAAGCTGAGGGTAAGGGTAGTTTCGGATTTCATGGACGACCTGTTGGGGAGAAAATGCTCAGATGGGATTCCAGGCTGCATGAGCCCAGCATCCAACTCCTCACCACCCCCATAACCACCAATCTGCACACCCTCACGATTCTTCAGGCAGAAGTTCTACCTTTCCTACTCCTCTGTCCTCCTCTCATCAAGAACCAAGCCTGTACTAGACCAGCCCCAGGAAAAAAATAACAAAATCAATAAAGTTAATATAAATTAGGAGTGCCTGGGTGGCTCAGTTGGTTAAGCATCTGATTCCTGATTTTGGATCAGGTCATGATCTTGCGGTTCATGGGTCTGAGTCGTGCATCAGGCTCTGTGCTGTCAGGCAGGCTGACAGCACAGAGCCTGCTTGGGATTCTCTTTATCCCTCTCTCTCTGCCCCTCCCCCACTTATGCACACACATGTTCTCTCTCTCAAAAAAAGATGGATAAATATCTAAATATATATAAAATAGTAAATATATATGCTATATGTTAGTATAATTAGTAAAATAACTAAGATGATTGGGCGTTTGTTTCATGGCAGGCACTATCTAATCACTTTACATAATTAATTTAATGATCTCATCTGATCTAGAATGTGGGTGCAATTACTATCCCCATTTTACTGATAGGACAAATGGGACACAAATAGATAAAGTAAGTGCCCACATTATGCAACCAAGTGGCAGAACCACAATTTCAAACCCAGGCAGTTGGGTGGTCACGGGCCACTTCCTTCCCCTCCACTCTGCACTGCCTTAGATGGTGAAGAGCTTGGGCCAGGGTCCTAACTAGGAGGGGCAGGTAAGAGCACAAAATTGAAGCACAAAAGACTCAGTAATCAATATCTTAATATCTTAATGCAATATTTTTAAATTGAAATTAATGTGAAAAGTCCATAGTGAACAAAATATCAAAAGATTAAGTAAAGACAGAATCTCACCCTGTGCTGGCAGGGCCCTGCCACCTCTTACCTCGCCCTGCCGCCAGCTTTGTGCCAGAGGTGCCAGATCTCTATCACAGTCCCTCACTGCATGAACCCTGCGAGTTAACCTCCCTATACCTCAGTTTCCCAATCTGTAAAACAGGGATAATGCCCTTTTGTGTAAGGTTATGAATAATTCACACAAAGTGCTTAGAACAGTGCCTGCCAGGCAGTAAGTGACCGATAAACATTAGCTTTTTTTCTTAGGAGATGGTGCTTCATGGCACACACCATCTAACCTCAGAGCTGACAAGGGCTTCAGAGATTACTCATCCAAGGCTCTGATTTGACAAATAAGGAGACTGAAGAACTGAGTGGTTAATGGCAGAGGCAAGGGCTGGAAGGGTGAAATTGTGAAGCAGCTGTATGGAGGTAAGACTTTGCAACCTGTCTTTTGCTGCTTTAATGGAATATCCAACATCGCTCTACTTAGCTTGCATCACCAGGGACTGGAAGGCCCCCAAACCCCCTGCCCCTTTCTGTAGTCCCAGTGCCTATGGTGACAAAGGCCAGCCCCCTGCAGAAAGCAGAACGAGATTAGCAGGCAGGGCCCAAGGGCCACCTGTGGGGTCTCCTTTGTCCCTCACAACAGCCCTGTGAGAAGGATGAGGCAGGGATCTTCATCCCATTTCACAGATAAGCAAAATCAAAGCCCAGGGAGGCACTGACTCCCAGAAATTAATTAAATGAGGTCATAATGAGGGACTGCCAGGACCGTTCTTAGTCTTTGGTCTCTTCCCAGAGACCATAGCCTGCCATGCGCCCCTCCTCCAGCACCCCATTCCTCCCGCCACAGCACTGCCTTTAGCCCGGCAGGTGCCATCGAGCCAGAGTGGGAATAGGAGTGGGGAGGGGAGGGCAGCATGACAGCAGGACCTAGGGGAGCAGCGCGCTGGCCTTAGCCCACCATCGGCACCCAACAGGCAGCAAGGGCGTCTGTTTCCCGGCAGAGCCCTTCCACTCACCATCTGCGTGGAGGAGGAGTTTCTGGGAAAGTGGTGCATTCGAGGAGTCGCTAGGTAATGCTGATAGTGCTGGGGGATGGGCCGCACCTGGAACTGGGCAGGGCTCAAGCCGGCGTCCACGCTGAGATCCCTGCAGGGACGAGGCCACAGTGAACCACAGGGTGGTGTGACTCAGCCTTCTGAAGAGGGTCTGGAGGACGGGCCTCAGACCTCAAGTCCAGGGACAAGAGTCAGAGTCACAAACCACCAAAGCTACAAGGGGCTTGGCATCACCAACCTCTTCCCCTCCATAGTGCTGAAAATGGAGACTCAGAGGAGGAAAGGGATCTCCCAGGCCTGAAGGGGCTGGAATGGTCTATGCCTTGCAAAACTTCTTAAAACTAGTGCACCAAGGCTCCCTCCCAAGACAAAGCCCAGCCCTCACAGAAAGGCTGAAAGAAGAATCCAAACAGAGCTGATCGGGGAGGGATACGGAGTAAAGGGAAGACAACTGAGGCAGAGGCAGAGGTGGGAGCAGAAGCCATGTTCGGAGAAAACCACAGAAGAGGGACAGACCTCTAGAGTGGTCTGGAAAATCTATCCTGGACCCCTGCCCCCCACTCCCACAAGTACAGGAAAACTCATTTCCCTTAAAAATTAACCAGTCAATGGGGAGCCTGGGTGGCTCAGTCGATTAAGCATCCAACTTCGGCTCAGGTCATGATCTCACAGTGTGTGAGTTCAAGCCCTGCATCGGGCTCTGTGCTGACAGCTCAGAGCCTGGAGCCTACTTTGGATTCTGTGTCTCCCTTTCTCTCTCTGCCTCTACCCAACCTGTACTCTCAGTCTCAGAAATAATAAATGAATAAACTTTTTAAAAAATTTAAAACATTTAACCAGTCAATGCGACTGCAAAGGAACCAGGGCTCCTTGGGAAATGGTTAATTTCAGGTATGGGGCAGAAAATGCACAAAATGTTTTGAAACGTCTTGTCATAAGTGTAAGTAAGGAAGTTATCTCAGGTCAGAGGTCAAAAGGATTCAGGAACCATCCTGGAGAGGTAGGTTCCCACTGGCCAGTCTGGACATCTGGCAAGTCAGTGAGCATAATTACAACAGATGGAAACCCCACTGCATAAGCTATGTGACGCTAAAGAAAACCGGGTCCTTTGAAGCCTGTCAGGGAACCCAAACTTCATTTTGAAAACTAGTAAAGAAGGGGAAAGAGCAGAACGTTTATCCTGCCTTTCCTCTATTAACTGTACTTGAGGGTAATCAAATGACTGATGAAGGGAAATTTCTCTTTATAAAACCTCCTAGCTAATAAAGGAGTAAGCAATGATTGAATTGTCACTTTTTTCCAGCCCCTAAAAGAGTAAAGGCTCCTGGCAAAGATCAATTGCTGTTACCATCACAGAAGGAAAGGCAACCAGCTTTCTGCTGGAAGAACACACCCCCTGTGAAGGATTTTTGCCAAGAAATAGTAAGAGCTGAACCTGAATCTGCTCAAACCTTGATCGAAGTGCCAGAGCACAGGGAACATAGAAAACATGAGGGACATCTTAAGGGATACACCAGAGGACAAGTGAAACTAGCTAAATCCAAAAAAAGAAGAAAGTCCACAGAAGAAGCAGCCCAAATTCTTCAACAAATACATTTAAAAAATGATACGAGGGGCATTTGGCATTAAAGGAATTTCTGCTTCTAGCCATCATATACATACGTATTACAATGTGCATATAGTCCTGTATTTCCTGAATATATTAGCCCAAATCCCTGGAATAACAGTTCATGAGTCTTTCATTTGGGAAATGAACTAAATTCTTGGATTCTGTTGGAAGCAAACTTAGAAATCCACTAATCCAGCCCTGGGGTTCCCAAGGTCCATCTGAGGCCTGACGAGCGGCCGTGCCTTATCCACGGTCCGAGACAAGCCAGTTTGGGCCACCTGGGTTCTAAGCCTTGCCTGGGCTCATTCCATTGACCTGCCCCGGGGAAAGGTGTTCCATGGTGTACCCTCATGCAAGAGCCGAAGCTCTTGCTGTCAATATTTACATGGCAGCCTCAGGGGGCCACCAAAGTCAAAGCAGCAAAGGGACATTCAGGGAATTCTACCAAAAGCAAAGTCCAAAGGAACTTGGAACAGAGTTGACCCAATTGCAAGAATGCTAACTGGGGAGGCAATGGCACCTTGACCCTCAGATGAGTGGGATGACCTGCACAGGCCCTGGGTGATCTCTGGGATACTCCTCTTATCATCTCACCAGAAAATTCCTCCCTAAACCCAGGATCCCTGAAAAGGGGATACTCATCAGGGCAAAAGAAGCCTGGATTGGGACTTGCCCTAGGACATATCAGCCCCTGGAGAAGCAGTGTCTCCCACCTTTCTGCTGCTGCTCCAGACTGTGAGAACCTGGCTGAAGGTTGAAAAGGGTCAGAGAAATACCCTACAGGCCTAGAGCCACAGGGTTAACCCAGAATGGGGTCCTGGAGATTTCCTGTGGGCATTGTTTCAATGTACATGTCATGCTCTGTCTAAATACCAAGCTAAACTTGGGGTGCCTGGGTGGCTCAGCTGGTTGAGCGTCTGACTCTTGATTTCTGCTCAGGTCATGATCCCAGGGTCATGGATTGACCCCCATGTTGGGCTTACGGGGTGTGGAGTCTGCTCGGGATTCTCTCTCCCTCTGCCCCTCTCCCCTGCTTGTACACCTTCTCTCCTTCTAAAAAAAAAAAAATATATATATATATATATATATATATGAAGCTAAACTTTATTTTCCACTATCAATGACCTTGAAGCGTGCTGTGGTCTGGTTGCTACACAGACCCTTACGTTCTTCCCGGGCAGCTTCCGCGCTGGCACCATCTCACAGGTGACTCTGGAGGCTTGGCAGGGGTAGAGCTGCCTTCAGGGAAGGACAGTAGGAGGCTCTCGTTCCCCGCCACACCTCACAGGTCCCAGGGGCTCCTGGGAGGCTCTGCCTGGGCAGGGCTAGGGTTGGGGGGTGGATAGTCAGAACAGGGCATCAGAGTTGGAACTCTGAAGCCAGGACTGAGTCAGAGAAGGAGCACTGTGAAGACAGAGACATTGGAGCTCAAGGTCAGGGTTGAGTTATCAGGCATGGACCCAAAAGGGGGCATATTTGGGATTGATCCCCCAAGGCCTGCTGCTCCCACACACTCTGGGGCCAGGGTGCCCAGCTAAGAGAAGCTGTCTAGGTAGGGGGACATATCCTAAAGTAAGGGGGACAGGCCAGGCAGAGAAAGCCCAGGTGGACCCAGGTGTGACGTGGGGCAGAGGCCTCCCCTCTTCTCCCGATGAGGCCTCTTAGGGCCTCAGTCTTTCTGTTTCTTAGGCAAACAGGGGTCCGGAGGGCAGGGTGATTGAGCTGCAGGAGGACAGGAGGTCTGGCTAGAGCAAGCAGGCTGGCAGGGCTCACACCCGAACTGCTCCTGACACCTCTCTAGGCCACCGCTCTCCACTCACCCATGTCACCTACCCAGTCCCAACCTGCTGCACTGGCCCCAACATGTTTGTTCAGATCACTCGGCGTGTGCCGAATTGAATTCAGTCGGATGGCTTTGACTGCCGAGGGACAGAATTCAATCCAAACTGCAATTAAATCTTCCTGATTTGAATCTGCTAATTAGAAAAGGCCTGGGCTGAAGTTGGCCGCCATGCAGCCTGCCTTTTAAGGAAGTGTTCAATTTAACAGAGTGTCCCCAAGAACCAGCAGAGGGCTGGGAGACGTCGGAATGTGCCAGAACAACTACTTCCTGCCCATGGAAGCACCTGGAACATGTAATCAACCATAATTTTCCAGCTTTTGAACCATTTATTCCTGGATGTCCAGTTTGCCTAATGGCTGAAAAATGACACAGTGTATGTCTTTTTTTTTTTCAATATCTATCCTTTTTGACAGAAATTTTTTGTTTGTTTTTACCTTCTTTTAAGAAACATTTTTGACCTCAAAGTTGCAAGACCAGCACAAAGAATCCCTGGATACCCTTCACCCAGACTCCCCATGTGTTACTGCTTTACTGTTTACTGCATTTTTATTTCTTTCTCTCTCTCTCTCTCCATGTGTGGATACACACATCGACACACATGCTTCTCCATGGTTTTTTTTTCCCTGAATTATTTAAAAATAAATTACAAGCATTATGCCCTTTAAGCCTAAATGCTTCAGTAAACTACACGTCTTTTTCAAGCATTTGGGTATTTGGATCTGACTCTAGATTACATCAGTCAACTCTTGAGCTAGAACCGGAGAGTCGGGTAGGATGGAGGACCCAAAACCAAGCAACACTGCATCCCAGGACAGCAAACACCTCTGTCTCAAGTGCGAGAGATGGTGGAAGACCTCACAGGGACCTGGTGCCTGGAAAGACACCAGGCAAGGCTCTCAATCTCTCTCCCCAGCTTCTCTCCCCAGTTGTTACCTCCCTGCCGGCTCTGCTCTATGAGCCTGTGTCTTGCTGGCTGGCCCTGGCTCTTCCCTGTGGATCCCTCAAGGCCCACCCCCTCCAGGAAGCCTTCCCTGACTAGCTAGCTCCTGAGACTCTCCTTTCTGCCTGCCTCCCAGAAACTCCCAGGGTTTCCAGCCCTCACTGACCTTGGGAGAGGTTCTGTATCTCTGTCCCCTCCTCCCTTGCAGGACCGCAAGCACAGAGACCCAAGCTCAGTACAGGATGATATCCAATCACATAATGAGCTAATTGCTGAAACCAGGGCCACTGGGGGCCATCTGGCCTTGAGGGTGACTTGGGGCACAGGCAAAGGCAGGAGCTTGAGGACTAGGCCTCCCGGGCCATTCAAGGTGAAGGAAACAGATCTCCATGGATCAAGCAAGACCTTCCTTCCACCCCCTTCCCTCCCTCACTTAGGGACCCCAAAGACTCACCAGTCAGTACCCTCAGCCAAATACCTGGGCTGAGGCGTCTGGAGTTGGTGGCCGAAGTCGAAGCTGGGGTGGAGGCGATGGGGGTGGACAGACACACGCTCCTGACTCCGCCTGCACAGGAAGGGAAGGAGGGCCCGTGGTGTCAAGGCTGCCCATGGCCAGCCCAGCTCCCAGGACCACTGCGCAGCCCTAGCCTGCCTGAGCCTACAGCCTACAGAGCAGTAGGCTCTGCCTCTCTTCCCAAACTCCAAGGACATTGCCCAGCTTGGCAGCAGCCTAACTACTCCTGGGGTCCGGGGCCTGCCCGCTATTCTGAGGCCTCTCCCTGGGTGTGTCTGCTGCAGGCCACCTGTCCCACCCAAACTCTCTCGCCTCCTCTGTTCCCTCTCCTACTTCTTCCCTCCGAATTTGGTGAGCTGTCTCCAAAATGCATAGATAGGCCTCCTGCAGGCCCTCCCACACCTGTGCACCCCTCTCCTCCTCCCTTCTCCACACCCTTCCCAGCTTTCATAGCCCCGGTGAAAGCCACTGCCTGCAGGAAGGCCTCCCTGAACACTCCAAGCATGGTGACCTCTTGTCCCTCTGATCTGCCACAACATTCATCTCCACCCCTGCACCTCAAGCCCTACAGTCATGGAGGCTTAGAGCCTTAGAGATGGTCAGGTCCAGCCGTCTTCAGCGTGTGTTCCTAGCACCCCTAGGGATCCCTGAGACCCCTTCATGGGGTTCGTGAGGTCAAAGCTATTTTCATAATAATACCAGGACATTATTTGCTTTTTTACTCTCATTCTTTCAGAAGTGAATGGTGAAGTTTTCTAGAAACCAAATGTGATTCTCCAACAGATTGAATATGCAGAAGCAGACATGAGAACACAGCTGTCTTCTATTAACCCAGGCATTAAAGAGATTTGCAAATATGTAAAAAAAAAAAAAGCCCCTCTTCTCATTACATTTATATATAGCTCCTTTCCCAAAAAGATATTATTAGTGTTGGCATGAGTTTGTTACTGTATTTTTAAGTGAATTAGTAAGTAGTTTCAAAATTTCTGAGTTTTAACTTCCATCATGGTAAGTATTAATAGTCATAACCCACGTAAACAGAAACCTGTGTAAGCCTCAATAATTTTTAAGAGTGTAAAGGGTCCTGGGGTGTCTGGGTGGCTCAGTTGGTTAAGCATCCAACTTGGGCTTGAGTCATGATCTCGTGGTTCCAGCCCAGCGTCCGGCTCTGTGCTGACAATTCAGAGCCTGGTGCCTGCTTTGGATTCTGTCTCCCTTTCTCTCTGCCCCTCCCCCGCTCATTCATTTTCTCTCTCTGTCTCTCTCTCTCTCTCTCTCTCTCTCAAAACTAAACATTAAAAAAAAATTTTTTTTAAAGAGTGTGAAGGGTCCTAAGGCAAAAATATTTGAGAACCACTGATATAATCTCTTTCTCTTGACAGTTGAGGCTCAGAGAGGTGAAGTGACTTGCCCAGGGTCCCACAGCCCTTCAGACCTATCTGATTAGTATTATCTAATTTTATTCTCCATTTGTTTCATAGCTGGGCCCCTCAACCAGACCAGGGGCTCTTTAGGGGCAGGGTGAGACAGCCATGTCCTTTGGTGTCCCTTAGGGAACTGAGGTGTTAGAACCAGGTGATCATGAAGCTCAAGGAGACATAAGGGATCCCATCTCCCACACCGTGCAAAAGTCCACCGTGAGCATTAGAAGACAGTTACCCAGTCCCTGTCCTTGCACGGTGTGACAAGGACACACACTAGCTACCGAGGGAACCCGTGTGGGGTCCAGGTGGTGTTCCCTGCCTGGCACGAACGCCTCTCACTGGAACAAAAGCTGTACCCAGACCCCCCCCCCCACGCCCCTGCGCGGGATACCCACGTGGTGACTGCCTGCCCAGTCCTGGTGGGGGGGCAGCCAGGTGTCCTGCCCTAGGCCCCGCCCCCGGCCGCCCCGCCCCCATCCCCACCCCGGGGCCCCTGCAGCACCCACCTCGGGTGTGAGACGAGCCTGCGGTGCTGGGCTTCCAGGAGCTGCTGCTGCAGGAGGTATTGCTGGTGCAGGGCCTGAGGTAGGAAGGAGGGACCTGTGACGTCCTGGAACTGCAGGGTGGGCAGCGGAGTCAGCGACTGGTGCAGGGCGCCGCTGTGCTGGTGGGCCGGGGCCATGTGGGCGCTGAGGCCCGGCTGCGACTGCACGGGATGAGCCAGGGGGAAGTCGGGGGCCAGCTGCTGCGGCTGCGGGGGGCCCAGGTGGAAGTGGCGGCAGGAGGTAGCGTGAGGATGCTGAGACCTTTGAAAGGGGGCACCTGGAGAGGAAGGACAGAGAAGCCTCGGTGAGGACCCGCCCTGCGCCCCTCCCCGACAGAGGGGACGCCCTGCGACTGGTGAGACTCCCGCATTTCACTGGAACACAGCAGTGTCATTGCTTAGACACACGTGGCCACCTTTAATGCCGCCGGTAAAGGCTCTGTGCTGTATGTGTTGGAGGGGAGAGATGTGTGTGGATTAATGAACAGATACCCAAGCATCCTTTTAAAAATCAACACACTTGGGGCACCTGGGTGGCTCAGTCGGTTGTGAGGGTCCGGCTTCGGCTCAAGTCATGATCTCACGTTCATGGGTTGGAGCCCCCATCAGGCTCTGTGCTGACAGCTAGCTCAGAGCCTGGAGCCTGTCTTCGGATTCTGTGTCTCCCTCTCTCTCTGATCCTCCCCTGTTCACGCTGTCTCTCTCTCTCAAAAATAAATAAAACATTAAAATTAAAAAAAAAATCAACATACTTGCTAAAGAAGGTGTGAGGCCCCTGGAGGCAGTTTGGCTTTCTTGAATTAGACTCCTCCCAGGCAACCTCACTGATCCTCCTGCCGTTTTCATAGATGCCACCTAGATAGAGAACACCGAGTCTAGCCTATCCAAGGACCCAGCCCCCGGGAAGCCCTAATTTCCAGAGATGAAACAACCAGACATTGTTTTCCATGCAGTTTCAGGAAAAAGACTAATCACGAAAAGTCATTTTTATTTCAATAAAAGTTAAATAATTTGTTACAATGTTATAATTTACTTAAAAGCAACCATTTCCACCAGTGAGCTGGGCTCAGGGTACGTTTCATCTAGTCTCCACGACTTTTCTAAATAAAATTGACCTTGATGACAGGAAAGATCCAGCTCTCAGCCTGGGGGTCCTTTATTCAGACAAGGAAGGGAACTTGGCACTCCAGAAACGTTCACAGGGGCTTCCTGCTAAACGTGGCAGGTTCAGCACATATCTGCTCCTTCCTTAACCCCACTGCAATGGGAGCAAAGGAGTCAAGAGAAGATAAACAGCAAAGGACAGAGAGAACAGGAGAAGTGACACGAGCCAACAACAGATGTCAACAGAGTTTTTGGAAGATGGAAAGCAGATGGAGGAATTTGCAGAGCTGAGACACCGGAAATCGAGTGTCTACCGAAGGGGCTGTCAACAGGAAGTGGACAGATTTTGCCCCCCATGTTGGAAGGGTCAGGAATTGGAGGTGGGGGCTGCTTTGGAAGGCGGGGGAGACGGACACTGATTACAAGTCTGTATGAGGACCAGTTCTGCCTGGGGCTTCTCCCCTTTCCCACGGAGACACTGACTACCCCTCCCTCACCCTAGCATTTGGTAGGGAAACTGGGCCAGAATGCAGCAGCCTGCTCAAACAGGGGGTCTTAAGTGAAAGTCTATGCAGAAACTTTGGAAACCCCTGCCCCCTTCTGCCACTGGTTCTCAAAGCACCGTCACCCAGCAGCACACTGGAAACTGGACCCATAAAGACATTTACACATACTTCTGATTGGAAGGGCCCAGTAAAATGGCTGCCTCCCCAACTGGCCACTCTGTCATGAAGCCTGTAAATATAAAAGTCCATACACGCACACACTCACAATCGCACCCAGTTTCTGGACAGCTTTTAGTGACCTACTCTTCACTATGAACAGAGAGCCCAAGGGTAACCAGTCTCTGAGGAAGATTACCCAGTGAAAAGAGAGAGAATGTATCAAATTTTAAAAAGAACAAAACAAAAGGAACTCAGAGGAACAGAGGCAATGGAAAGGAAAAAATAAACTTCAAAACGGTATAATTGATACCTCCGAGAAATAAAATGTTGGATGTACGAAATAAGAAGCACTTTTAAAAGGAGCTAAGAGAAAACAAGAAAGAGAGCTCGCGGGCATTAAAAACAGAAGGGTCAGAAGATAAAGCTGGGGGAAATTTCCCAGGAAGCAGAACAAGAAAACCAAGAGACAGGAAATATGAGAAAACAGATGTAAACATAGACTGATGGGTTGGAAGGTTCCATACGTGACTAGTGAGAGAGAAAAGACAGAGAAAACAATGGGGAGGAGATTATGGAAACTATTGCAAAGGATAGTTTCCCAAACTGACGGTCTGAGTTGCTAGATAGAAAAGGTCCTCTGAGTGCCTGGCAAAATGGATAGAAGAAGAACCCACACCGAAGCGTCTGACTGTAAAATATCCAAATTGTAGGAGCAAAGATGATTCTAACACTTTCCAGCGAGAAAGCAAACCGGGGCCACACAAAGGGTCAGGAAGCAAAATAGCATGAGATTCATCAAGAGCAACATTGGAAGCATGACAACAGTTGAGCAATTGCCTTCAGGATACTGAGGGGAAAAAAGATTTCAATCTAGAAAGAATGTGCCCAGCGAAACTATTGATTGATCAAGTGTGAGAATAGAATATAGACATTTTTAAACATGCTGGGTCTCAAAAATATCAACCTTCTTGGCACATTTCTCGGAGAGGGACTGACACAAACCAAGAAAGAGGAGCGAAAAATAGGGGATGGAGCCTGAAAGAGATGGGGTTTCCGGAGCCATGCAGTGGCTCCAGCAACCTCTTCCCAGGGGAGCAGGAAGTGGGGGGGTCGCTCCGAGAGGGTGTCTTGGAGGTGGGGACAGAAACAAAATGATTACCAAGAGATTTAGCCACCTAAAAATAGTATTTGAAGTGGGCCCCTGGGTGGCTCAGTCAGTTAAACATTAGGCTCTTGATGTTGGCTCAGGTCATGGTCTCACGGTTCATGAGTTCAAGCCCCATGACGGGCTCTGCCCTGACAGCTCAGAGCCTGCTTGGAATTCTCTCTCTCTCCCTCTCTCTCTTCCCTTGCCCCACTCACACACATACTCTTTCTCTCTAAATAAATAAATAAATAATTTTAAAATTTTTAACTAACATTTGAAGGAATTTTGCAATTTGACAGAGAATTTGGTAAGAATGTATACAAATGTCTTAAAAAGCAAGGCAACCACAAAAAATAATAAAATACAAAAAGAGGCAGTTATTATCTCCCAGAAAAGAAAAAGTTATGCAAGAAAGTGTAATTATTATGCACTACTTGGTTCAGTAGTGAAAAATATTTATACTTTATCTGTATATTATATATAATATAAACCAAACGTCAATAAGGTATATTAGAACAGAAAAAGACATTTCTCTCTTAATAAGAAGAAAATATAAGGGCGCCTGGGTGGCTCAGCTGGTCAGGCAACTGACTCTTGATCTCGATTCAGGTCATGACCTCATGGTTCGTGAGGTCGAGCCCCCAATTGCAAGCTCTGTGCTGTCAGCATAGAGCCTGCTCAGGATTCTCTCTCTCCCTCTCTCTCTGTCCCTCCCCTGCTCACACACTCCCTCTCTCTCAAAAATAAATAAACATTTTTTAAATCAATTAAGTAAATAAAAAGAAAATATATAATGTGAAAATTGAAAAATCAACAAATAGCATTATAAGAATTTATTTAGAAATTTACTTAGTAATTTATGTGTTTCAGGAAGTAAATACCTGAAGCAGAGTGACATACCTTGGGCTTTGGGCTGTAGGAGAGGGGAAGGGGCTGATACATTACTACAACATACTATATATATATATATATATATACATGTTACTACATATATATATGTATCTTATATACTGGTGCCTTTTGACTCTGCAAATGATGTGCATGCCATTGATGTATTGATGTTTTTAATCTTTTAAAAATAACTATTTGCAAATCCAAATGAAAGCACAAGGAGTTTCTGACTGCCCTCAAATGAGCCAGAAAGGAATTATCCAGAAGGTTAATTTCTACAAACATTCTGGATAAGTAGGGCTTCTCTGCCTGTTGAATTCTGGCTTTGCTGAGTCCAAGGGCTGTGGCCTGAGCAAGCAGGCCCTGGATTCCCCTCTGTCCCTCGCTCACACCTGACCATCAAAAGAGAAAAAAAAAAGGCCAAGGTGACAGAGGGCAGGGGCAAGAAGAGGGAAGGAGGGCTGTTGAGAGATCATGGAAAGAAGTGAAAGATAGGCATGACTGCAGAGAAAGGGAATTGCATTTAAAAAACTAGACTCTAACCCAGCCCTGTCCAAAAGAATTACGACGTGAGCCACGTGTGTAACTTAAACTTTTCTGGTAGCCACCCTTAAAAGAAGTAAAAAGACACAGGTGAAATGAATGTTAATAATACATGCTAGGGACGCCTGGGTGGCTCAGTCAGTTAAGCTTCCTGATATCAGCTCACGGTTGGCGAGATGGAGCCCCGCGTCGGGCTCTGTGCTGACAGTGTGCAACCTGCTTGGGATTCTGTCTCTCTCTTTCTCTGCCCCTCCCTCTCTCCAAATACATACATAAACATTAAAAAATTAAAAATAAATCATAAATGCTACATAAGCCAATATATCCAAAGTGTTATTATTTCAACAGGTACTCCAGGGGAAAAAAGGAGATCTATTACATTGCTTTTTAATTGGGCACTAAGTCTTCAGAATCCAGTGTGCATTTTGCACTTACAGTGCATCTGAGTTCCCACTGGCCCCCTTCCAAGCTGCCCCTTGTGGTTCGTGTCCCCCCATTGGACAGTGCAGCTGTCAAGGAAGAAAGCCAAGTCCACACACAGAGCAAAGCATTTGAGCCAAGTTTCCTAACTGGTCTGCCTTCAAAGGGGGAGCTCCCCATTGCTTACAGGTGAGATGCACACCCCTTAGCCGGGTATTAAGCCCCATCCTCCCGATCCCCACTAACTCCACTAAGCTCTCCCCCAGCCATCCACATGGTCAACTCAAGATTCAGACACGCCACACATATTCCCCCCCCCCCGAGGGGCCTTGCTCACACCTCACCGGCTGCTTTCCCCATCTTTAAAGGTCACCTCTCAGCTCTTCCAAAAATGCCTCCCCTGCCCACCAGCCTCCCCTGAGTTCCTGGAGAACGCCCTGTCTCTATCACTCATTTGGCACCTGGCAGAGGCTACCTTGAGCCTCTGAGTTTCTTCACACTCGCCACCCCCAGCTGGCTGAGCTTCGTGTCTTGCTGTTTCTGGGCCCCCACGCACGTCTCTGGGAGCCGGCATTCAGTGAAGACCTGCTGACTGACTGTTGGAGGGTCTGAGGGAGAACAGTAGCTCGGGAGACTGGTGCGAGGAGACTGGTTGATGGCAAACTGGTTTAAAATTGAGAGGTAAAGAGAATGGCAAGAAGGGCGTGGGTGGGCTCCAGATTTTAACGCTGCAGCTGGGCAGGGATAGGTCAGGCAGGGCTGGCCAGTGTTCCTGCCACTAGGGTGCCCACCCTACGAGGGGAGCCTTCAGGTTTCTGTGGGGGCCCCGTAGGAAGAGGACCGACTGACTGACTGCCCTCGCCTAGACAGGCTTTGCTCTCCTGCAGCCTGGGCCCTCCCACTGATGCACCGGGAAGTGAGGACGGGCCCTCCCTCCAGGATGGGCATCAAGAGAAAGGTGAACCAAAGGGTCTAATTTGTCCTGTATTTCAGGCAGTTTCTACCTGCAAAAACCCTTTGACTTCCACTCTGGGACTTCGGTTCCCTCTCCCCGTCACCTCCAGCCCTGAGGAGTCTCCGTCTCAGCACTCCTGCTCAGGAGGGAATTGAAGCCAGGAGACAGCCATTCAGGGACCCCCGGCTCTCCTCAATCCTTTGTCGTGTAGGGTCTGTGAAAGTAGCACATAATAGCGATTCTTTCTGGCCTCTAAGACCAGAGGAGCGAAGTTCTCAGGGTAGATATCTGGGCCCACGACAAGCCAACCACCAGTGACGTCTGAACAGCACTTACATTCCCAAATGCCCCCATCAATAGACAACCCACAATTTTTCCCATTAGAGCTACTCCCTTGGGTTAAAAAATAATCTCCAGATGTCCCTGATTACACTATCCATTTATCATACTTCCTCGGGACTGGGATGTCATCAACTGCAAGATTCGCCGTGAGCTAAATGACATTTTTAGGGAGTGAGGGGACCGAAGGAGCCCCCCGAAACAAAGTACCCCACGAAAGAAACACATCAAGTATGAGACACAAATTAGTTTGAGAAATGGAAGGAAAACATGTGCATCTTTGAATTCAGAAAATCAGCGTTCATAGCATCCCTCCCTGCTCTGAGAGGGGGCCAGGAGCCATCGCTTCAAGCAGGGGCCTGGCGCACGCACATGGTGGGGCAGGGCTGGGGAGGGAGGCCCTGGGGGAGGCACACTGTGCGGGCGTCTCCTGATGCCCACCTGACACACGGGACACAACAGGTGCTCCACACACATTGGTGACTGATTTGTGCCTTGTGGGCAGGGAGCCTGAACAGGCTGGCAGGTGGAGAGTGGGTGGACCAGAGGACAGAAGAAAGCATACACCCCCACAGCGGAGGGAAAGGTAAGGAGAAGCAGAGGACTGTGGGGCTAAGGACGGTGGGCAAGGTGAGTGGAGACAACAGTGACAGAGGTCCTGAGTCTCTGAAAGGTTCCTTGACACTCATCTGGTAAGTAACAGAGCAGTGATTCGATCCGAGGTCTTTCCTGAGAGCGAATCCTCGATGGGAAGGAGGGCCCAGAGCCCAGGGAACTAGGAGGCTTGATAAAGCAGAGGTGGCAGTGAGGGGACCTACCAAGGAGGTCCACCACAAGGAGGAAGGTGGTGCCGAAATAGGGCCAGGACACCCAGAGGGCACACTGGGCCAGTCTGTGGTTTCTGGCCTGGGGACAGAATCAAGGGAGCTGGGGAGCCTCAGGGCTGGGCCTAGGCAGGAGCAGAGAGGAACCAGGCCAACAGGTCAGAATGCCAGGGAGGGTGACTGAGACAGCAGAGCCCTGAGGCCTAACGGAGGCTTCCTCAGAGCATGCAGCTTCCTGAGCCCTTGGAAGGTTCTAGCTATATTCTAATCTGACCAACACGGTCACCCCGAAGCAAAGGGGCTTTCATCCCCGAGACTCCACAGCCGAGGGGCACCGCTGTCAAGCCTTCAGACAAAGAGGGAAGGGGGAAGAACAGACGGGCAGTAGGGCAAGGACAAGGATGGGAACATGACATCTCTTCGGCCTGGGCTGCAGCCCATGCGTGCTGGCAGCCCCTGGTGACAGTCACCTCCTGCTGGTGGGTGCGCAGAGTCTACCAGCTGACCGACTCTCGCCGGCTCCCCACCCCCGGGGACACAGGACCCTGGGAGAGTAGGGTAGGAACCAAACCCTCCGGGTCTCCAGGGAAGCCGGCCAGTGTGTCCTGTCCTCCCCAGGCCTGTTCCCAGGGTGTCAGGTTCCTGCTGTCCCTCAGATCACTGACCCAGTGTCACCCTCCCTCAGAACTGAGGGCAGAACAGGCAGGGGGAGGGGGAGGGGTGCGGGGCAGGGCCCCCGGCAGAGTCAGGAGGGAAGGAGCACCACGGAGACTCCCTCCCATGGGCCCAAGGACTGCGTGGGGAGAAAGGGGACGGGAGCAGTTGGAAACCTTGTCCCTGCTGAGCCCTTCCCTAGAAGCTAGGGCGGAGGCAGAATTCACTCCTTTCTGAGAAGCTGGCTCTCCAGCAGCAGAGAAAACCAGTGCTTTGAAAAGCAGATTGCTATGGCGCCTGGGTGGTTCCATTGATTAAGCTCCGACTTCGGCTCAGGTCCCTGGGTTCGAGCCCCTGTCGGGCTCGGTACTGACAGCTCAGCGCCTGGAGCCTGCTTCGGATTCTGTGTCTCCTTCTCTCTCTGCCCCTCCCCGACTCACACTCTGTTTCTGTCTCTCGAAAAATGAATAAACGTTAAAAAAAAAAATCAAATAAGAAAAGAAAAGCAGACTGCTGTCCTCAAGAGGCCAGTGAGGAAGGCCTCTGCTACCAAAGAGACTTTCAGAGCCAGGCAGAGTGACCTGGTGGGAGGACCCTGTCCTGGAGGCCAGGGCACCTTCCCTCGCAATGAGACCTGGTCCGGACGCTGGGCTTCCCCAGGCCTTGGTTCCTAGACTTGTGCCCCGCGATGACAACACCTGATTCTACACACCTGCTAAAAGGTCTGGGCTGCCTGGGGCCATGAACGTTTTCCCACTGGGCCTCTCATCTCACTCACTGGGAAGCCAAGTAGAAAGCCCTGGAAGGTGCCTGTGAACCAACTGCTGTGCTCCCCCAGGGGCCCACAGCTGAAAGCCCAGACCCAGCTCTCCTGCCCTGGCCCCTGTTGAGATCTGTGTGGTGTCCAGGATTTGAATTGGGCTAAAAGCAGTGAAGAGCAGAGCAGACCAGTGCTGACCTTCGAAACCCACTGTCTGAATGGCTACGACATTATCCTAAAGCCCATCTGGGCATTCTATTCCCTGCCCAAATTCCCCTCCTGGCCCCTCTCTCTCTCTCACTGCCCTGTTCGACCTTCCCTCTCACCTCTCCCAGACCCGCAGGGGCCTTGCCTCGGCCGCCATTCTCTGCCCCCCGCACTACTCCCCTATCTAACCAGTCTGTCATACGTCCTGTGCAGCCTGGACTCTCCGGGGAAGATGCCGGTCCCCTTCGGAGACCTCCGGTACCCTCTCCGCTTCAATTGTGGCCTCTACCTCAGACAGTTGGCATTTCATTTGTGGGCACATTTTATTTCCACAAATAAACTGTGAAGTGAGTGCTTTCAAGGCAGATATGAAGCAGCAGCTGTCCTTTGTTCTCAGTAGGGACTTAGCGGGGCGCCTTGGTGGCACAGTTGGTTGAGCAGCCGAATCTTGATTTTGGCTCAAGTCATGATTCCAGGCTCATGGGATCGGCATGGAGCCTGCTTAAGACTCTCTCTCCCTCTGCCCCTCCCGTTTGCTTACTTGCTCACTCTCTCTTGCTCTCTCAAAATAAATAAACATGAAGAAGAGGAAGAAGAGGAAGAAGAGGAAGAAGAAGAAGAAGAAGAAGAAGAAGAAGAAGAAGAAGAAGAAGAAAGAAAGAAAGAAGAAGGAGGAAGAAGGAGGAAGAAAAAGAAGGGAGAAGGGAGAAAGAAGAAGGAAGAAGGGAGAAGGGAGAAGGAGGAAGAAGGAGGAAGAAGGAAGAAGAAGAAGAAGAAGAAGAAGAAGAAGAAGAAGAAGAAGAAGAAGAAGAAGAAGAAGAAGATGAAGCAGAAGCAGCAGCAGCAGCGGCGGCGGCGGCAGCTTAGGAATCTTCCAAGAGGGGCAGGGAGGGAAATGAGAGAATGGAGGAGAGAGGGAAAGGAAAAGCTAGGGAGAGGAGAGGGAAGACAGGGAGAAGGAAGAAAGGAAAAGAAAGACCTTCATTATCTCAGAAAAGCTAAAGATTACATTATTAGCTAGTAAGGAAATAGCGTTCTTCATCGAATATTCAAGCTAAATGATCCTCAGAGGGTGGATAGCCCTTGTTGGACAGATGAGAACCCCAAAGGGGGAAATGTGGGGTGACCTGTCCAAGGGCTCTTGGGTAATAAGGGCTGAGCTGGGGGCTAGGGCGTGGGACCCGGAGAGTGTGCTGTCTGCTCTGCCATTTCGGTCCCCCGCCAGCACCCAGGCCCCCATGTGTCCATGCATGTCCACACATGGTACCCCCAGAGAGGAACACACCTGTCCCAGTGGGCCTCTGAATGAGAATGATGCTCCACGGCCTTGGTGGTCCCACCTCCACTGCCTCACCCCCATCTGTCTCCCCAGGTGCCCCCAGGAGAAAACCTGTTCCTGCCTAAGGAGGTAACCATGAAATGACAAGGGACCAGCTACCAGTGTCCTTGGAGAGCGGTGTCCCACTGAGGAATAACCGTGCTGATTGAGGTTGCTTACGCACCGTCCAATCCACTTTGGCTAGTGGCCCCAGGCCTCCCCTCTGGCCTAGGAAAATGCCAGGGGCTTATTCAGTGTTTCCAGCCCATTGGATGCTTCCATAAGAGGGTAAGACTCCGGAGCCCCGAAAACTCCTCTGCAGAAGGCTTTCGGCCCTATGCTTCACAGGACTTAGCTAATGAAAAGGATGCAGGAAATCCCTGGATCTGGGCACCAACTCTGGGAGCCTGATATGAACATGCACATGGGTAAACCAGGATGAGAACAGGGTGGTCAGGGGACTTGGGTTATGTATGTGATGCGAGGAACAGCTGAAGAATCTGGGCGTGCACTGGGAAGAGAAGACTCTGGGGCAGATACTAGCTGCAGACAAAGGGATTAAGGTAGATTTGGGTCAACATAAGGAGGAGGTCTCTTAGAATGTCACTATGTCCCCCAAAGTTCCTCATCACTGGGGATGCCCACGCAGAGGCCTACTACCTGCTCGGCAGAGGTGTGTGGATGCTGGAGATGGCCTGGAGCACCTCCAGGACTCCTTCGAGGCCCACCAGGACATGACGCAATTCACTGCAACACCTACCAGTGCTTGACCGAAGCAATGCCGAATGGATGTGGGAAAGCACAGAAAGCCTAGCCTGGGTGATAGGGAAGAGTGTATGGAGCACGGCAGTGAGGAGAGACCAAGCCTGGGTTCTCAGGGCCCAAGCTTGGAGGCCTGTGCCCGGGTGCACGGAGGTGTGAGCCACAAGTACTCCCTGTACTCCTCCACATGGCCCTCCAGGGGCCTCGGCTGATACGGCTCAGAATTCCATTTCCTGCGTCTGCTGAGCCTCCCGATGGCCCACACTGATGTCTCCAGCCTGAACCACTGATTTCCATGTGAGAAGAAATGCATCCCTTAACACTTGGGGAGTGGGGATGACACAGGGAGGATAAGGGAGGGCTCAGTTGTGGGGAATCTTGAATCACAAGACTAGGAGTCTGGGATATACCTTGTGAGCTGAGTACTTGATGACAGACCAGTCAAAATCAGAGATAAAGAATGAGGAAGTGAGCCATTTGCCCAGAGCCCAGCTTCCTGGCTGCTCTTCCCACTTCCTTACCTCCTCCAGGTAAATTGGCTTAACCCCTTTTGTTCTAGTCTGATCCACCTCAAGACGCCTATTCCCTGGCTTGGCCCCTTGGGCTGCCAGAAGTCTCCCTTCCTCCCTCTCCATAGTGTGGTTCCCTGACCAACAGAGTCAGGAAAGGAAGTGATATGCCCAGAGGTGTCCTTTCCAGCCCAGAGCAGCTTTGTGAATGCTTCCCCAGGGCCAATCTTTGATCTCTAATAAAAAGCTCTGCTTCTTCCAAGGAACTGAATTCTGAGCTCTCAAACCACTGATGGGAGGAGAAATTCCATCCTAAGGAAGCTTACTTGCCCTTGGATAGGAGGCAGTTAAACTGCAGTCTTCCAGCAAGCAGCAAAGGGCCAGTGTTTAACTCTAGTTCCCCCCACCCCCCCCACCCCCGCAGGGGTCAGGAGTAGGGGGAGTAGGGGCCAGGAGCCTGGGAGGGAGTGGCCAGCTAGCAGCAGGCAGCAGCTGCAGAAGAAAATGCCTGTGGGGAATAGGATAGTCTTCCAGGCATCTTCCATCCCCATCCAGTGCCAAAGAGGGCTATAAAAATATTCCCAGTGGGCTCCCTGGTGGCTCAGCCGGTTAAGTGTCTGACATCGGCTCAGGTCATGATTTCGTAGTTTGTGGGTTCGAGCCCCGTGTCGGGTTCTGGGCTGTCAGCTCAGAGCCTGGAACCTGTTTCAGATTCTGTGTCTCCCTCTCTCTCTCCCCAATCCCACTCGTGCTCTGTCTCTGTCTCACAAAAATGAATAAATGTTAAAAAAAAAAATTCCCAGCACGCTCATAAAAGGGCTCTTTGTGGAGGGCGTGTGTGGTCAGGAGACCTTACTACAGGAGGGCAGAACCTGGGTCTCTGTCAGTTACCTATATTTTTGGTCCCTGGCACAGATCCTAATACCTAGGAAGAACTTGCTGAATCAAAGAATGAATGAATGAGTGAATGAAAACGGACAGCTGACCATGTAGGAAGGGGCATCTTGCTAAAAGCCTCGGTAGCGTGCAAACCAACTGCCCCCAGCCATCAGCACCTGTGGGCTCGCGTGGCAGCAAGGGGGCTCCAGAGTGCACGTGTATAGCAGAAGGACTAGCCTGGCGAACACCGCAGAAAGACTGAGGATTCTTTCTGTGAATCATAGGGCCCAGATGCAAGTCCAACAGGGACTGGGGTAGCCCCGCATGTGAGGCGGTCACTGTGAATCACAACCACATACCTTGGAAGAAGAAGCCGTTTCAGACCCAGAACAGGAGCCCTCCACCTGCTGCTCCTGGCCGAGGGAGGAGGGGTCCACACTGTTGATGGCCTTGGTTAGCTTGCGTAAACTGAGTACAGCGAATCCCAGGTCATGAGATCGGATACTCTCCTCATATTCTTAATGCTCCAGAAAATTTTTAAAACACAGAAACCAAATCCTAACAACTTTCGGGAAGTGCCAGGATGCTACCTGGACCTGGGCACGTTAGCACCGCCCAGTGCCCGGCGGGCAGACCAAGTTCAGCAAGCTGTTTCCATGGACCCTTCCTGCCCAGGTTTGCAGGACACGCGTGCCGCTGACACAGAGGCCCGGCCCCTCGAGCACCTGGGACAGAGCAGCAGGTAACACGGTTCCTCTGCCTCCCGTTTCCCAGCAGGATGTCTCTGTCTGCTCTGACTACACATCCTCCTGAGAAGAGTGTGGGCGAAGAGTTTAGACGGGGGCCTTTCTCGGACACGGCTATGTTTGGGCGGGCTCACGCTGCGAAGTGCTAATGGTGGGGCTTCAGAGGGAAGCCAGTGAGTCCAGGCCTCCCCATGCCCCTCATCAGTGGGTGGGCATACGCTTGCTTTCAGAGGGAGCCAGGGCCCTTAAATTAGATCCCCGGCTGCTACCATTCACTGGGACCTCAGGCCGGCTCCCTGGGCTGTGGGGTGTGCGAGAGACAGAGACAGAGACAGGAGGGAGGGATGGAAGACCTTGGTTGAAATGCTCGAGGGAGGACACAGGAGGGCAGGAGAGAGGGAAGGCTGGGAGAACAAAAAGGAGATGATAAGACAGAAGAGGGAGGAGGAAGAGGGAGAAGACGTCCTGGAAAAGCAGAGCTATAGGGGCCTCACAACCGGCAGATCCCAGATGCCTGACCAGCCACCAAAGCCCATCTCAAGTCACCTCCAGTGACTCTGTCAGCCTTTTGGTGGCCACCGGCTTGGCCTGTGACAGCACTTGCCTCCCTAGCCGGGCCACTGTGCCCTCACCACTTGGCATCCTGCGTATTTATTTTAGGCCAGTGTCCCTCCAACCAGGTCACCCCAGCTGCCTCTTGCCCCGAGGGCCCAGACTCTGCCCACTCCGTGGAGAAGGGCCCCACACAAGCCCTCAGGGGACCAGCTGAGGCAGCCCACTTCCCAGCTCTGGGCCGCAGCCTTCTGCTCTGCAAAACGAGCGTGTGGTGCCTCTGCCCATCTGGCAGGGCAGACACCAGAAGACACCACTGCGGAAGGGGCCTCACAGAGGACAAACCCTGCTCACCCCTCACTGGGCGGGGCCAGGGCTGGCCGCGGGGAATACCCTCTGGTCCCAAGTCCCCTCTCTCCTCATCAAGCCCCAAGCATGGTCGACGATGAGACGTCAGGCAGGGGAGCGTGGCCAGGGCACCCCTCACTGGGGCTCCCTCCCAGCAGAGCCACGGCAGCTGGCCTCCTACTCCAAGGGTGAACCCCAGGGACAATGAAGAGATTTGTGGCCCAGTAACAGCACTGGAGCCAAAAACTCCCAGGAGGGAGGCACTGCCTTGGGTTAAGCATTGTTCTCTCACACTCCTGCTTTTAAGATGCAAATGTCCCCAAGAGGGCGACACTTTAGGTCCCTAAGGCGGATGACAATGCAGGGTTTTCTGTCCATCCAGAGAGAATGGAAAGCCAGGGAGGTGCAGACCGAGAAGGCTGAGAGAGAAAGTCTACCTTTATCGCCTTCGCAGCTCTCTGCCCTGCAGCCTGAGGATGAAGACAGCCAGACAGTAGCTCTCAGGAAACTATCTGGCCACACACTTGCATTTGATTCCAAACTTGACTTACTCATTCACCAAATATTTACTGCATGCCTATTATGGGCGAGGCACTGTTCTAGATGCTAGGGATGCAGCCGTGAATAAAACAGTCAAAAACCCTTGCCCTCATGGGACTGTGGCCTCGTTCTGTATGACAACAGTGTGGTCACCACATGTGACTGTCAGCATGTGAAACGCGGCTAGTCTAAATTGGTATAGGCTGCCAGTGTAAAATATGCAGCAGACTTCAAAGACTTAGTGAAAACCAAAAGCTAACAACTTTCAAATTAATTCTGTGCTGACATGACAGGTTTTGGATATACTGGATTAAATAATATGTATTACTAAAACAAATTTCACCTGTTTCATTTTACCTTTTTAATGTAGCTGCTAGAAAACAAATTAAATGATACATGTATCCTACATTATATTTCTATTGGGCAGTGTTGGTCTAGACCATAAGTGGCTATACAAGAGAAGATATCATTCACTGATGATGTTGCCAAGAGCTGTGGAGAAAACTGAAGCAGGGAAGGACGATTAAGCATGAAGAGATCCAGGAGAAGAGCTTTCCATGCAGACGGGCCTGCAGTGCAAAGGCCCTGTGGTGAGAGAAGCCTGGCATGTTGAGGACCATCTGGAGGCCAGTGTGGGTGGGGCAGAGTGAGGTAGGGGACTAGGAGTTTAGGTGAGTTAGATATTGGGAGCCCAGCGAACAGATGGTGCAGGCCCTCATTGGCCATTATAAGAAGTTGGCTTTTACTCCACGTGAGATTAGGAGCCAAAGGTGTGTCTGAGCAGAGAAGTGATATGAGTTGGCTTGCTCTGGCTGCCATGTTGAGAATAGTCTATAAGGATAAAAAGGAAGAAGCAGGAACCAAGAAAGAGATGATGGTTTCTTGGACAGCAGTGGGAATGGAGCAGACGGAGGAAGGGGTGGTCAGATTCAAAATATATGTCAAGGGTAGAGGTAACCAGATCTGCTAATAGATTGGACATGGAATGTGAGACAGAGGACAAGGGGGACTCCAGATCCTCTGTCCTGAACAACAAAGATTATGTGGTTGACAGTTCAAAACAGCGGCCCCAATTCCTCCCCTCCAGGTAGACATTATTCTTGCCAGGTGATTTGTAGCTCCCCTCATCAAGAGGCAGAATCCATTTCTCCACCCCTTGAAGCTGGGCTTGACCATGTGACTGACTTTGGCCAATAGAATGTTGTGAAAGTGACATCATGCCAGTGCTCAGCCTGGGCTTTAAAAAAACCTTGCCTGTTTGCACCTTCTTGGGCTCCAGCTTCTCCCTTATAAATAAGCCCAGGCTGTCCCATTGGAGGATGAGAGACCTGTGAAGCTGGGAAAAACACTCCTAGTGGAGACCATCCTACCCTAGTCTGTCCCAGCTCACTGTGGATGTATGACTGAGCCCAGATAAGACCAAAGGTCCTGGCTGAGCTCAACCCAAATTATCAACCCACTGAATTGTGAGCTGAATAAATGGTTGTTGTTTTATTTTAATTTTAATTTTTTTTTTATTTGAGAGAGAGAGAGCATGAGTGGGGGAGAGGGGCAGAAGGAGAGAGAGAGAAAATCTTAAGCAGGTTCCATGTTCAGCTCCATTTTCAGCATGGAGCCCAAAGTAGGGCTCGATCCCACAACCCTGGGATCATGACCTGAGCCCAAATCAAGGGTCAGACACTCAACCAACCAAGCCCTCCAGATGCCCAATGGTTGCTGTTTTAAAGTCAAGCTTTAGAGTGGTTGTTATTTAGAAAAAGCTAGATGGTATAGATGATCTTGCCATTTATTGATGTGGGGACCCAGCTTTGAATTATGCTCCGTTCTGAATGTGAGTCTAGATGTTTAGAGAGCACAATCCTCATCTCTCTCTCTCATCTCACCCAGAGCACTTCAGAGGGGGCTGGATGGAATCTAGGTGCACATTAAACACTTACTGGATGGACGGATAGATGGACGGACAGATGCATGCATGGATGGATGGATGACTATTAATTGGTCCGTAAGCATGAGCCAGGTCCTTGAATCACCCTTCCCCTGACAAAACCAAAAGAGCTTTCAATGCCTCTTCTCTCTACCTCGAGGGTCTGCAGTTGAACCTCAATTTCATAGTGCTTTCACCAGCAATAGCAGCAGAGAACTGAAACCTGCAGAGCCATGTGCTTCCTTGAGAATGTGAAGCACTGATTTTTAGCCTGTTTTTTGACCTCCCACACCCAGCCTTTTCCCAGATGTGCTGGCAAAGAGACAAATCAATTGTTTTGTGTTTTTCCTGCTTTCCACCCCCATGACATGCTAATTAGCAGGGAAAATGCCAACAGCAAAGTCAAAAGGCTGAGGACAATTCCCAGCCCTGAGTAGCCAGCTGGTGCAGCATTGGGCGTCCTGACTCTTCCATCCAAGGTTGGTGCCCATTCCCGGGGCCTCAGACACTTGTTTTCTGCCTCTCTGCTTGTCTTTCCTCCACCCCAGGTGTTCTAAATCCCTCAGGAATTCCATTTCAGTACCTCTGTGATACTGACAGTAATATCAGTGCATCATGTCACCTCTCACAAAGCATTTCCCAAATTCAGCCCAACAACCATCCAGCACAGTGCACTGTAGACATTATTTCCATTTTAGAAATGAAGAAACTGAGTCTCAAAGGGTTAGAAAGACTTACCAACATCACCTGGCCCAGGGCTGGAAATGTGGAGCCTGGTTTTCTCATTCCAAGCCTGTCTTTCTTTCATTGCCGGCACCATCAAAATATGGGGCCAAGAACATTGGGGGTGGGGGTGGGGGTTCCATAAGCAATTCACTGGTAAGGTTACCATTTCAGGTCTCACATGGGCATTTAGCTGATGTCAGTTAAACTCTGGCCGGTCTTCCAGGCCCAGGGAAGGGGCACTCTGAAGAGACACAGGCTCTCCCAGATCCTGAAACTGCCCCTGCCCCTATCTTTGGGCTCCAGCTGTCACCTGAAGCTCAGGATGCCCATGAACCAAGAATAAAGGCCCATCTTACCAGATTCTTCAGAGGTGCTTAAGTCAAGCCCTGATCCCACACATACTCTCCTGCAGCCCTGGTGCAGGCTCCCCATCTGCAGTTCTCCCCATTTGCAATGCTCCCCGTCTGCAATGCCCGCCATCTGCAATGCTGTGCATGTTTCCCATCTGCAGTGCTCTCCATCTAGCAATACTCCCCATTTGTAGTGCTCCTCATCTGCAGTGCTCCCCATCTGCAATGCTGTGATGACATAAAGATGTTTACTAGGTGCAAAGTGAGCCCCAAAGAACCTGATATGTCCTCTCATATGACCCTTCCCAGCTACCATTGCACCCTTTCTTCTCCACTAAGGCAAAAGAAGTCAAGAAGAGCAAGGGATTCCACATGCTGCATTTGCCCCTCTGGAGTCGGGAGGAGGGGAGGGGTAAGTGTGTGTGCGTGCATGTGTATGCGTGCGTGCATACATGGGGGGCAGCTCTGCCCTTGCATCCATTGCCTGCTCCATGGCCTGCTGGAACTGTGCCTGCCTGCTTGCAAGGACTTCACATAGTCCTGCTTTGTCAGGTCAAGCATGCCCGACAGGAGAAGGGGGAGCAGACTATTGTCCCTCTAGGAAGCAGTGGGTACATCTGCCCTGGGACTCAGGCGAGCTGCATTCAAGTCCAGTCTCACTCACGCATTCCCATTGTGGCCTTAGGCAAGTAGCCCGGCATCTCTGAACTCCAGCTTCCCAATCCACAAAACGGCACAAGGATACTGCCGTCTGTATGTCCAGGATGGTCATGAGTTCCATGAGACATGCTGGGGTCAAGTGCTTTGAGAGGTATACAGCGGCTCACAGCAGGGAGGTCTGGTAGGAAGGGCATCATAACAAATGTTTACAGGAGCCTGAGGGTCCGCAGTAACTCCAAGTAAAGTCTGCTGTTAGATTATAGTGTACATGCAGCAGATGATTTCTGGAAGATGACATGAGCTCTGACAGCAGTGGCTGAGAGAGAACACGGAGAGAACCCGGGTGGCTGATGGCAGGGGAAGGAAGGGGATGTGGTTTTCTTGGTCCATATACATCCTTTCAGACCATGTGGCTTTGTACCGAGTGCGTATGGTATGGTTTTTAAAATACACAGAGTAGCTTTTAAAAATAATAATAATAAATGTTAAGCACAGCAACATGGGCAAGTTGGTTGGCTTTCAGTACTGTTCTGCCCCACTTTATTCACTTTCTCACCCCAGGTTCCCAGGGTGCCCCACACTGTCTCCCCTACTTTCCCCAAGTTTCAGCTTTCTCCCTCTTCCCAGTTTAAAGATAAGCAAACTGAGGCACAAATAAAGTAAACAATGGGCCATCACATTACCCCAGGGTGAACATGAGGTGTTTTGGGGTTCAGTTTCACAGGGGCTCTAGAGGACTCCACAGCCAGGGGGGTCCTCCGACCCCGCATAGCACCTACAACTCAGAACTGCTCTAGAAAACCAATGGAAGCCCCTATAGTGATGAGTTCAGACCCCATGGGACAGGATGCAGCAGACACACTTTGGGGTGGAGAGGGTCCTCCCAGGGCCCCTTGGATGTCACCACATGGTCTGCTTCTAGATAAGGCTGGGCTTGAGTGATGCTCCTTTATAAAAGGTGCTGCTTTGGGTAAGAACTTGAGAATCAGTGCCCTTGGAAAGGGTCAGGGCAACCCACCTTATTCTAACTCCACTCTAGACAGAAGAGGTCCTGGCAGGGTTCCCAGCTTGCAGAGTTTGAACCAAACAATTTTGAAAACTGAGTTCAAGACCCAAAGCCACAGCCTTTACAGAATGCCACATAGCACGGCCACCCTTCCCACCCAGCCCCACCCTACCCACCCCCCGCCTTCAGCTAAGGCAGGAAGGTGTCTGGAACACCCCCCACCTTCTCAGAGAGCTGTGCTGTTTGAAGCTGAAGCCTCACTAATTCCTAAACATCAGGAATTCTGGCAAGGTTGAGAGGGATGGGTTGAGGATCCTTGTCAGGGAGAGAGGAAGGACCTTCCAGTGACCTTGGCCAGGGGAGCTCCCGTTGGGGCCTCTGTGTCCTCACCTGTAACAAGGCACAGGTATGTGACATCTAGAGCATGGAAGGCATTCACCCCATCATGGCTGCTAACAACTCCATATCTGCCACAGCTCCTGCCTAAGGTGGCCATGTCCTTTTCTGAGAGTGAGAGGCTGTCAGAACCACCAGCAAGACCCTTCCTGTCTTCCCTGAATCCCTGGCAAGGGGAGCATCTCGCTGCCAGCCCACGGCTGAAGCTCCTAGGGTTGGGGGTGGGGGCGGGGGGCGCTGGGGAGCGGAAGTGTGCAAATGGGAAGAACAAGACAGACAAATGTAGGGTGCCTCTGCAGAGGCTCCACTCGAAGAGGCTGGCCTCCCCGGAGCCCTCTCCCCACCCGTGGCTGCACACAGTATTGAGGGGGGGGGCTCAGCTCCCAGAGGGACACTGGTTAGGTGGGTACCTGCTCTCTGCTCTGACTCCCACTGTCTTCACAGACAGCTGTGAGCTGCGACCAAGAGTCAAAGACAGTGGCAGACAGCAGACAGGCAGGGACATGTTTGCCTGCTGGCCTAGTGGTGAGCCACTGGGGCTGCCAGGCAACCAAGAGACCAGGGCTGCTGGACTGCCTCCAGCCAGCTGGGCAGCTGGCCCAAAAACCGAGATGCATCCCTCCCACTCTTCCCCAATCCAGGACATGTGGTGGTCATGGCAGGATTCACAGGCAGCTGCCCACTAGATGTGATTTTGAAGGATGAGGGTGGGGAGACTTAAACTTTGGTTAAACTTGGGGTGGGGGGAGCTGTTCTTTGATTCCCAAGGCTCCGAGATGAGCCATTCTCTCCCGCTGAGCTTGAGATCTGCACTCAGGGAAGAGAGGGCATTTAAAAATAGCACGGCTGACTTGAATACCTCTGCTCCCTGCCTGCTGCAAGTCAGATCCAATTACTCTGCTGACAAGAGGCTTTTAGCCCAGGGAGCTTGGCATCTTTGATGCCACTCCAGGGGGCTGGACGCCATGGTCCCCCTGGTCCCTCCTCCTCCCAGTGGGCATCCAGGAGTCCAGGAGAAGGCACCAAGGGGATGTGAAGATCACATACACACGTGGCTCAGCCCCAGGCCATAACTCAGGCATGTCCAGCTACTTGGCTGTGCCTGGTTTCCCCGAACAACACCCCCTTTAATTAAAGTACATATCACATGCGATATTCTTATTAGTTTCAGGTGTACAACATATACAATATGAACTGATGGCCGCGTTAAGGGTACTTGCCATCTGTCACCATACAAAGTCATTAACATATCGTTACCTGTATTCCCTGTGCTGTGCTTTTCATCCCTGTGACTCATTTACTTTTTAACTGCAAGTTTGTACCTCTTCAACCCCTTTGCGTATTTCACCCAGCCCCCCAGGCCCTCAGCCCCTCTGCAACCACCAGTTTTTCTCCACATTTACGTCTGCTTCTTTTTTGTTTTGTTGTTTGGCTTTTCAGATTCCACCTATAAGTGAAATAATATGGTATTTGTCTTTCTCTGTCTGACTTATTTCACTTAGCATAATACCCTCAAGGTCTGGGGCGCCTGAGTGGCTCAGCTGGTTAAGCTGCAGACTCTCGATTTCGGCTCAGGTCATGATCTCACAGTGAGATGGAGCCCCACATAGGGCTCCATGCTGACAGTGCACAGAGCCTGGTTCTGATTCTCTCTCCTTCTCTCTCTGCCCCACCCTCATTTGTACTTACTCTCTCTCAAATAAATAAACTTTAAAAATTTTCTATAAAAAAAAATACCCTCAAGGTCTATCCATGTGGTCACAAACCAACAAGATTTCATTCTTGAACACACCCCGTCTTGCCAGTGAACAGCCCAAATATCTGACCCATGCCTGAGATTCCACGAGTATGGCCTCAGCCCTTCGGAATGTGAAGACTTCTTCCAGAATCCCCCACTAAGATCCAAGTGAGCCTCCCTGGGGTGGGTGGTTTATCACAGTTGAGGACACATAGAGAATATCAAGTCCATGATACAGGACCTCCATTGACCAGCTCAGTGCTGGTGCACAGTAGGTACTTAGCAAATGTGTGTTGGAATGATCAGTAGTAAAGGGGACATGGCAAGAAAATGCAAATGGCTCCATGCAACTCCCTCTCAACTGCAAGTGTGAGAAATGAGCTACTGATCCAGAAGCATGTGTCCTATTCATGATAGCCATATGGCATTATGTCACCAAAAAAGGCCAAGTGCAGAGGCCCCTAGGAAATCTCGTCTCTTTTCCTTCTCCAGCCAATGCCACTATTGTTTCATCTTTCAGTCAACTGGCCCAACCCAAAGCAGTGACCCTGTTAACCAGCAAACACTAGAGCTGAAGCTCTCACCTGCAAGCTTCACCCCACCTGCTCCGGAGAGTCGTACTCTCCTATCTACTCTGCTTCTCTCCCTTGAAATCACTGGATGCCCAGGAAATGGAAACTAAGAGAGCTGTCACTGAGAGGGAAGGGGCAATCCATAGGGTGCGATTTGCCCGTCTTGTCTATGACACTTGTCACTTTCTATCCTGTGCTTTGTCACAAGGGGCCTTGTCTAAGCAGCTTCCCCTGGGTGGAGGAGGGTCTGGGTCATCTGCCACCCATGCAGAGCCAGCATCTGGTATACAGTGGTGCCCAGGAAATGTCTGATTTAAGAATAGTGTGTGTGTATGTGTGTGTGTGTGTGTGTGTGTGTGTGAGAGAGAGAGAGAGAGAGAGAGAGAGAGAGGGAAGGAGAGAGGGAGGGAGAAAAGGGCCCTGTAGACATTGCATAGGCACATGTTGCAGGGTCCAGGGACTCCTTGCGGACCACTTTCATCAGCCTGGACAACTGAGGAAATGATGCATAAAAGTGAGCTCACAGTGTGCCATGCCCATGACAAGAGTAGAAAGGACAAGAGACACTTCCATTTGCTCGATCATGTTTACATTTCCCTTGTGACGGGTTTCCATTTGTTTGTCGGAGAGGCCGTTCCCCTCAGCTAAGCCCCTGGAGGGTGACTGAGGATAACTTTAGGTGTTTCCGGGCATAGCTTCAGGTCACAACGAAGATCTAGGCCCTACCAGCCTCTTCCTGGAGCAAAATTGCCATAAGTATCAGGAGCCTCATTAAGCTAAGGATGAGGATCCTTCACTGAAGGCCTAGACAGTGAGTTTGCCCTTCAGTGTCACAGCCCGAGGGGCTCTGACCTTCCCCTTGAAACACACAGCTTGCTGTTCTCCTTTTCCTCCTTCTCCCCCCTGACCATGGGAAGCAAGGTGTGTGCTCACAGATGCTGGAATGATCACAGTTGCTGGCGTATCACTGGTAAGACATTGAACACCTGGGACTCTCTCATTCTCTCTTTCCCTCTCTCTATCTCTCTTTCTCTCTCTTTTTTCTGAAATTGGGATGGGAAGCAGAAAACAAGTTGCAAGGAAAGGAGCCTGACAAGAAGCCCAGCCCATCCCAGCATTTGATACCTTAAGAAATGGTAGCACAAGACGCTAATGTCCTGTAGACGTAGAGGTGGCAGGTGGCAGGTAGATTGGAGGGATCGCCAAGAAATCCCACCCACTGTCCCAATCACGTGAGCAAGATAGCAGGGCCCACAACCTGGCAGAAGGATTATAACTGGTGCAGCCACTGTGGAGAGAGATCTGGTGATGGACATGAAAATCACAAACGCACAACCCCTGACAATGGCCGCTCCACTTGGCATCCTACAGCTCAGCATGTACAGGTCCAGAGAGATAAATGTACAAAATGTGCACGGTAGTTTGTAAGACTGTGAACAACTGGGTGTCTGTGGATAGGGAACGTGTATTCAGAGAATACTGTGCTGTCATGAGGAAGAATGACCACGATCTCCAGGATGCCTTGAAGTGAAGAAAGCAAGGAGTCTGAAAGGCCTCCACATCCTTCGTCTTGTGAATGGGAGGTTAAGATCAAAAGAGGACAGAAAAGCCACTACCTTGCCACTCAAAAGCACCTGATTCCTATCCTGGGGGTCTCTCCACTGTACCACAACTTCTGCCCTAGTCAGATGTGGCCAGGAGCTCACAGCCCCATAGCCTCCCCACCCAGTACTTAACAACGCAGAGTTAGACAATTCAATTTCCCTATCAAATCCAAACCTCAGTGTCATTGCTTCAGTGCCTTTCCTCCTGCGCTGTCCTTGGCTACACTAAGGAAGGGTGTGTCACCATCCTTCACTTGCACATAGCTGTGTCCCAAACCTTAAAGCCTCCTTCCATGCCCTTCCCTCACTCCTTAGAAGATCACACCAGTCAAACAGGACTTGCCTGTTCTAGATCATGGTGGCTGCTCCCTTCCACACGGTCCTGTTCTGGTCAAGGTATCTCATATCAAGGTACCTCTCTTTTCCCCCATTAAGTGGAAAATAAATTTGCAGACTACCCTTCTCAGTCTTGAAGGTTTGTAATGTTAATGATGGCTGGCATGTATGTTGCACCCACTGTGTGCCAGGTGCGGTTAGAGGCTTCAAATATATTAACTCACGTGATCCTTAGGACTCCACAGTATGGCTGCTGCTATTATTCCCACTTACCCAGTGAGAAAACCAAGGCACAGTGGGGGCAAGTAACTAGCCCAAGGGCAAACTTGCGGTAGGAAATGGCCCTGCGGGCAGATAGGCAGTGACTAGGGAACTACGACTTGAAACAGAAACCACAAATTGCAAAGAGGCTGGTGTGATGATTCATAAAACAGAAAAACGGCACAGCGCAGACTAGCTAAGCTCAAATGCTTTGACACCAGCTCATTCACACCCATATGTTCCAAGAGAAGACCACAGACAAACCGATCTGACGGCAATTCCGAACAGGCTTGCGTGTTCTAAAGATATGACTTCTGACAGTTCCAGCAACCGACTAGTTTACAGACTCTGATCAAGACCGTGCTGGGATTCTTTCTAGCCCCCAAACTCTGGGTGCACTCCTTCTTTAGTGCCCCATTTGGAGATGCCCCCCAGTTTCCCAGGATGCGTGCCCTGGCTTGCTGCAGCAGGCTAATCCACCTAACAGGGCTAGGCTACAGGTATGTGCCTGCTGGTCTTGGCAGGTGGGCTTTAATGCGATGGACCCGGACTTTGAATCTAGGGTGTCTGGCTCTCCATGCTGAGTGTTTCACCTCTGTAGAACCTCTCCTGCCTCCAGGCTGTCATAATAGATGCCGTGGGCCACGCCGATGCCAGTCGGATCAGCCTGAGACAAGCTCTGGCTGAGCAGAGGATTAAGATATGGCAAGGCAAGGGCTGCCCCTTGGCAGATTTGCCTCTTGGCATCTTTCCTATTCCTTGAAGCAGACCTGAGATTCCTCCTGCTCACCTTCCCCTGAAAATGCAGCCTCCATCGCAGCGCCTCGTTCAGCTACCTTCATGGCTCCTTATTCAGTTCGGGACAGGCACCACCCATGACCTCTGACTCCAGCCCATGGTCCCTGCTCACTGAGCTACTTCCAGACCTCCATACTTATTGAAGCTTTCCTGTCTCCAAATACCTCCCCAGGATATTCCTCCCCAATCTGAAATGGAGCCCCCTTCCCCAACGTCCATCTTCAAAGACTTCAACATTCAGCCACCATCCCACCTCCCCCAGGAAGCCTTCTCTGACTCCCTCACCAGATCTGTGCCCCCTTGGATTGCTGAAGGAGCCATCGATCTCTGTGTTTCTCCACGGGCAAGGTTCCCCTAAGCAGCATCACATTTGTGATGACATCATGCCTGTGATCTCACCCAACTTTTTACCTGAGTGGATCTTGTCACCCTACCTAGAATGTATGCTCCTTCCAAGCAGGAGTTCCCTGACATGCCTCAAGGCATTGAGCCCAGTCCCAGCAAGTGCTTCCCTGCCTTTAATTTTTAAAATCCAGCTATGAATAGCAGCTGTGATTCATTTTTTCCCATGCAAGCCACTGCTGGAGCCATGGGTCTGGAAACAGCTTCTGCATTAGAGGGGACTAACCTTCAACTTCAAAACAAAAACAAACAACAACAACAAAATCAACAAACTAAACAAGACCTCATCCGCCTAAGGAGGAAGTCTAGAAGGAAATACACAAATGGTTAACATGGTCTTGTTGGGTGATGGGATTAGGAATGATATTTTCCAAATTTCTTGTTACATGATTTTATAACAAGGGAAGAAAGAAAGCCACATACTGATAATAAAGATAATACGCACCCACGTGAGCAAGCCAGACAGAGCTAATTCCCAGGCCGGGCCAGCCTCAGTGGCGACACTTAGGTGGGATGTCAGGAGACTGGCTCAGAGGGGACACTTGCTTCCTCCAAAGGCCTGGGGGGTCTGAAGCGGACTCCCAGGCCAGAGCTGGTGTCCCGCCCTGTAGGGTGAAGGCCACACATGCCCTGGGAAGGGAGGCAGTAGCCCCTGTTCACTGAGCCTGGTACTTCAAATAAATCTCAAACACTGGGGAATTCAAGGCAGATCAAAGGATGCCCAACTCTATGCAGTAGGATGCAATTTATAGTCCTCATTTCCCCCAAGAGCTGGGAGAGGCAGGGGCAAAAGTCAGGTTTGAGAAGGTTTTAGATAACTCTTAAATAAGAGCTCCATAAATAGTCATTTTTAAAGGGAAACTAGGCTGTTCAGGGACAGAAGAAGGAAGGTGACATCAGCAAAGACAAACACGCTTGGCCTCCCCTAGCCCTGGGCATCCCAGTCCCCATTGGCGTTGTGGGCTAGATGGGGGCTGCGTGCACCTTGCCCTCACTGCTCATGCCCAGGCGCCAGCCCCAAGGACGCAGATCCCACAGCCCAACATCTGGCCTCACCACTGTTGGTAGGCCCTGTGCCCAGGCTTTAGCCCAGGCCCACCTCTGATCCCACTGTGATCAAATGTGTCAACCTGGGCACCGAACGCCACCCCTCCCCCTGCCCCAGATCCTGGCATTCTAGTCCCTAGAACAACCTGCCCCCACACGGCAGGGTGACCCTGGGCAGGTCAGGCCTCTGTCAACAAGCCAGATGAGAGGCTCTCTATGAATTCTTCGAGTTCCAATGCTTCGTCCCACTGCAAGGACACGCTGGATTCCCCGGAGGCCTGGAACTGAGGACAGAAGGGCTGCACATCCTTGAGAGGCTCTGCTCCAGCCGGCCAGCCCCAGCCAGCACCCACGTCAATGGTGACTAGGAGTGGGGAACCACCGCAGGTGGGGGCCCCCTGACAGTGGACATCCAGTCCCCAGATGGTGGCCGCTCTCTGAGGAGGCTGTAAAGGGCTGGGTGTGCAGTCTCTGAGTGGGAGGGAGACGAGAAAGGTACACGTGTGCGTGAGGCTGTGGGTTTAAATGAGTGTATCAATGTGCACAGCTGTGTGAGCGGGAGTGAGTGTGTGTGGATGAGGGGTGTGCGTGAGTGGGTTGCATGGGTATGTGGGTGGGTGAGGGTGCACACAATGTGTGTGCGTGTACTAGTGTGTGGTATGTGTATGAGGGGAGCGCGTGCAGGGACAAGTATGTGAGGGCACGTGTGTGTCAGTGTGCAAATGTGTACAGGTATGTGAGTGTATAGGAGGGAGTGTGTGTGTGTGTGTGGAAGGGGACAGAATGTGTATATGGATGCGTGTCGAAGGGATACACAATGTGTGTGTAAATGTGTTCCAGTGTGTGTGTGTTCGATGGGAGTATGTAAAGATGTACACATGGGTATGGGTATGTATGTGAGTGTGTGGTTATGTACAAGTGTGTGTGAGTGTGTGGCTAAGTGTGTGAAGGTGCACACATGTGTGGGTGTGCGTGTGACTGTGTACACGTTTGTGTGAGTGTGGACACATGAGAGGACTATGTGGTGTATGTGGATGAGAGTGGGAGGGCACGCACATGTGCACAAATCCCAGCAGAATCTTGCTGGGTGAGAGAAAGGGAGATTTGTTTCAGGGAAGATCTTACATACAAATAACTCTACAAAACAGCTACCCTCTCGGAAGTAACCCCGAATCTCGGCAGCCAGCCCCAGACCCCAAGACGCCCAGCCAGCATGTCCCACTACACATCTGACGCCACCCATCCAAATCAAATTTATTTCCCCTCCCACCTGCTCCTCCACTTGTCTTACCCCTTGGGGTATACAGAACCCATCTGGACCCATGGCCAGGGCAGGGACCTGGGAACCTTCCCAAGGTCACCCCTTGCTCTTTCTTTCTCTCTCCAGCACCCTTTCTGTCCAATCCTCCACCCACTTCTGTTGTTTCCGTCGCCCCAGCCCCCTGCCTCAGCTGTGCCTATGGCCCGCACAGTCCCTCCCTGGGCCACCGCTGCACCCCTCACCCACCCCACAACTGTCTGGTGCGCCCCGCCCTGTGCTCCCCGGGAGCCAGCCCTCTGCTCGCAGGACTCCGAGGCTCCTGGCAGCTGCCTGCCCACCTCCCTGGCCACGGGCACCTCCCTCGGCCACTGCTATTCCTGGGAAGCCCTCCGAGCTGAAAAAACCTGGCCTCTCAGCTGCCCCCACAGCTAAAAATTCTCTGGCACACTCAAGTCACTCGACCTCCTGTGTCCCAGAGAGAGAGACAACCCAGGCTGTCACACTGCCCACGATAGACGTGGTTGAAACAGTCAACTCATTTTATGAATCAGATCCTATGTAAAAAAAGAATTACATGATGAACTTCATCTGTCTAAACACTGAGTTGGGCCATATTATACTTGCTGCACTGCAAGTTAAGCGCAGTCTGTGGCACAGTGGAAAGAACACAGACTTTGAGGCTGAACAGAGCCAGATGTGGATTCTGCAAATATCACACAGACATTCCAGCTGCGTGACTTAACTTCTCTGAGCTTCTTAGTTTCTCCAGCTCATAAACGGGGCTAACAATCTCTCCTGCATCGAGCTGGAGCAGGGTGGAGTCAAACAATGAATGCTGAATGCATTGTATATCTGACACACAATAAGTACTTATTATTAGCTTCCTTCTGTCACCCTTTCTCCTGTCCTTGACCTACATCCACCACATTACTTAGAATTCATTAGAATTAGAAGTTAAGGAGAGTAAGGCAGCCAGCCGTTCAGCACATTCACTAGACACATGTCTTTCAACTCTGTTAAATTATAGTGCGGCACAGGGGAAGGGCTTACAGATGAGACCACAGACCTACTGAGCAATTTTGGAGGAATCACACATAGCAGCAGAGGGCCAGACATTTCCGACCATGAACTGTGTTTAAATTTTCCCACAAGGAAGAAAAAGATGAAGTCGAGAAACTTTAAATTGGAATCTAAAACACCTTGAAAAATTTTTAATGGGTTTCAAAATGTTTGTGATCCCTTAAAAAGGGAAAGGGGGAGCAAGAGGAGACTGATCATCACGAGGGGCCAGGAGAGGTCCCTAAAGAATGAGCCTTTGTGATGGGGTTACCTCGGTTGGGAGATGTAATGGATCTGATTTTCACCAGGCATCTGGCACAAGGAAGCATTCTATAAATATTCCCTGAAATGAATGAATTGGAAAATTGAAGAAGACTGTTATAAAATGTTTGTAGATGAAATGAGAAATGTAGTCTGGATAACAGATACTACACTCAGGTAAGCTGGCCCAGTGAGTGTTGGTTAAGGTCAGCCTACAGGAAATGGGGAAGGGAAGGCTCTCATCAGGGGCACACCAAAGGTGCCTCTGCTTAACCGTGGCCAGGTCCACATTTTCACCCATCACTTGACTGAAGATCTACCAGTCAGACTTATCAGGTCTGCATATATTCTAACCTGGGAGGGATAGACTTTTTTGCTAGGTTGCACACTCTGGATTCCAGTGGCCCAGAAGCATGGACAAATCAACAAGATGAAATAACACCGGCAGACATGAAGGAGCCAAAGCAGCTCAAAAACACCCAAGGGCTCGAGGGGACTGCCTGATGGCAACCAAGTAAATGTGAGGTCAACAGAGGCCATGGAACATGACTCGAAAAGACAAACACAATCTTAACATCATTAATTAAAGTCATGACAGGGAGACCAGAGGAGGGGCTGTGCAGCACCCTAAAACACCAGGGAGGCTCAGAATATCAGGGAGCTCTGAGATTTGTCTTCAAACAACCAGAAGGGCTATTCCTTGCCAGAGGGAACACATGAATTCTATACAACACAGGAGGCTAGAGCTGAGGGTTAGCAATAAAAATACAGGATGCCCCATTAACTTAAAATTTCAGATAAGCAACAAATGGTTTTTAGGATAAATATGGCATGTGCAATATTTGTGGAAGTATGTCATATGCAATATTTGGGACATATTTATACCAAAAAACAAAGCCCTATTCATCGTCTATCTGTGATTCTACTTTAACTGAACCTCCTGTGTTTTACCTGGCCACTTGATGAAACTGGGGGTGGAGAGTAGAAGTTAGAGGGAATATAAGGTTGCAAAAGCCCATGGTGTGGAGGGTGTTCTCAAGGAGTAGCTGATCTAATAAATGAATTAGTCAGGAAGAGCCAACCAGCAGGGGACAGATGCTTTCACAGGTATATACATATGTCAAAACTCATCAGACTGTACACTTTAAATACATGCAGTTCATGGAGCATCAACTATAGAGGAGGAGACCTCCCGTAGAGCAAGCTAAGTCCAAAACCTCCTGCTGGGAATCGAGGAGGGGTTTTGTGAGTCTGCAGTTTCCAATTCTTCTCTTTGTAAATAGATCTCGCTGAGAGTCCTCCCTCCCCCCAACCGGCCTCACGAAGAGCAGATAAAAGCAGGTGGCCCCACCCACAGTGCAAAACCCCCACTGTGGCAGGAATGCGTGCTGTCAGCTGGACTCCAGGACCTGGATGTGTCTTCCCCAGCTTTGAGGAGCAGAGGAAGAGACACTTCTAAAACCTCCTCAACTCAAAGGCCCATGACACCTGGGAGCCCCCGGAGAGGCTTGAGCCTCAAGGGCTGATGCGATGGTTTGCAAGAGCAGCCCTGAAGGTATTGGACATCTCTCAAGGATGCTTCAGTGGGAAGATGACTGAACAGAGAGAGAGAAAGCCAGCTCCCTTCATGTGTTCCTTTGCTGCACCCTCTGACCCCGGCGCAGTCCAGGAGGAACAAGGCCCTGAGTACCTGGGTGACCGTGGACAAGTCACTTAGCCTGTCCAAAAGAGGATAAGGCTTTTGCTAAGTTCATTTCATGCCTTCATGCTCTTGGATCCATTATAGAATTTAAGTACATGGAATCTTCATTCTTAATTGAGTGACACCGAGATGTCAGAAACATTCTGTAGTAAGGAAATGGTGTCCTTGAGTGACAGTGGTGGTTGCAGAAATGGAGGTGGGGTACAGTGCCTCATGCTGTCCTCTGACTTCGGCTGGGATTTGGGCCGCTGACCTACTGAGTCTGGTGTGGCCTGTCCAGCTAGCTGGCTGCTGGGAGACGCTGGGCCATGCCAGGACCAGGGTGGCAGGTGAAGTGGCTCCCACACTGGCCCAGGACCTCACCCTCAAACAGAGCCTGGAGGAGCACTGGGTGAGAGCCTTTGTCCTCACCTCTGTGCGGGGCTGAGCAGGGCCCTGGGGACCCGAGCCTGGGCTTCCCGTGCCCTCACCTGCCGCGTCACGAGGGTCTTAGCCTGCATGCAATCCGTGTAGGAGGGCCAGGCCTCCCAGCATTTCCAGTACAAGCCTTAGCTTTGATGGTGGCAATCTCTGCCTCTAGCAGCTTCGACCTCCCTGTATCCCATCCCCATCTCCATTCCTTCCACCTGCCCATCTAGAACCTGCCCTCCCCAGTAGACACAGATGGGCTGAGTTGTACATGCCTCCACAAGCCCTAATCCTGAGCCCTTACCAGCACGTTTCATTCTAACGGAAGACCAAGGAGGGAAATATGCAAACAGAGGAAACAGGATTTGGCCCTCAGGAGCACAGTGACAGGGCTGCTGAAAGCTGGCACAATTCAGGCTGTGTTCAGACCTAGGAAGCCGACAGAGCATCCCCGACAGACTGTCTGACTCGGCCCACCACACTAAGAGGCACATTGATGCGTTGAGGAATGTTCCGAACAGCTGGGGACTTGTGAGAACAGGGAGGCGTTCTGCCTGCCTAGAAACGACATTGCACAGGCGAGGCTTTTCCCCGTTTCTGCGGGTCACACAATCTTACAAACTGCCCATTAACAGACTGAGGGTCCCCGTTTGATCTGAGTCTGTCAGAGAGGGGACGAAGGCCATAACAGCACTCTTTTAACAGGCCAGGAAGAAGCCATGGGAGCCTTTAATAAAGCCACATCTATTCACTGGGAACGTGCTGGGTGCCCAGCCCCTCTCCCGGGGAACACAGAGAAGTGAGCAGTCAGGTCCCTGCCCTTGATGCAAAAACTGGCCAAGCCCAAGTACAAAGAAGGCACCCAGAGATTGCGCATATGGTCCAAGCAAAGGGCTCAGAGGAGAGGAGCCGATGAGAAGGGTGAAAAACGAGGGTCAGAAAGGCCCATTTTTAGAAGTTTGAGCTAGAGAGGGAGACCAGGACACCCTAGGCCCCCTCCTGACCCCCCATTTTTAGAAGTTTGAGCTAGAGAGGGAGACCAGGACATCCAAGCCCTGGGAAATGAAACCAGGGGAAGGCTAAGAGGTAGGGTGAGCGTCCAGGCGTGAGTGTGGGGTGCCCTCTCTGAGAGTCAGAGTGTCCAACACAGAGGGCCTGAAGATCAGAACAGCCAGGGTCTGGTCCCGTATCTGCACTCCACTAACCCTGAGGCTCAGTTCATTCATCTGTAAAGTGGGTCGCTTGCCCCATCACCTTTCAGGATGGTGTGCACAAAAGTGCTTTGGAAAAGCCAATCACGATGTAGAATACAAGGGCTCAGCATCAAGGAATTGGAGAGAAAACCAGGGAAACAGTCCAAGATGAGACAGAAGAACAAGAGCAGGTCCTGGACAGGCAAGGAGGAGAGCACACGGATGATTTGATGAGTGGCTGTTGAATCTGGAACAATCTAAGCGTGCACCCTAGTCAGGTGTTAATGAGGGCATCGCCCCAGTGCACTATGATTAATTACTGCATGAGTCATTTCCTGTCTCTGCATCTCAGTTTCCTCACCTGTAAAGTGAGATGCCTTCCGCTTTATAACAGTCCATGATTCTGGAGCTCTCCGGGAGTCCTCCAACAGCCAGAATGGGAAGAGCCAGTACTTGCCTCTAGGACTGGTCTGAAGCAACCCTGGACACTGTCATTGCCAGCTGACCCTTCTTCTCATTGCCTACCCTTCCCTGCCTGTCAAAGCCTATCCATCCTGTGTCCCAGTGCCCCCAGGACTCTGCTCTCTGCCACTAGTCAGCAACCACAGCACATTAGCTAACCAGATAAAACAGGCTCTTCCTGGGGAGTCACATGGCTTTGTCGACTTCAAGTGCACACATTCCCGGGAGGCCTTGCTGCCTGACCCAGCTTAGCGAGGAGTATTTGATGGAAAAGGGCATCCCAGTTCTACCATCCATCCCCACATGCCCCTGAGCAAATGCTTCTTTTCAGGAGTTCCATGGTCCCCATCCGGGAAATGGGCACAGCTATCCATGCTCAGCCAATATCATAGGGCAACAGGGAGTTCTGGGGAAAACCCTGTAGTCGGAGGTTTTTCACAATCATATTACACAGAAGTAGTTTCCAAGTCCTTCTGGGGAATTTGTTCAAATACAGATTCCCAGGCCCCAAGGCAGGTTCGATGCCCCATCATCTCTGACAGCCATCCAGGGGGCCTGCACTGCACCAAGCACTCCCAGAACAGTCTTTAGAGCACCACCTCTGACCTATGCATGTCCCATACTGTGACTAGGTGTTGTCTCATGGGAGATGGGGATCCAGGAAAGAAGGAGGGAAAATGCATAGTAAGCACCCACCCCACCCAAGAGCATCAAGCAGAGGAAGGCGGGGTCACCACATCTGGGATATTTGGCCTCCCCTGACATGGGGACCGGACCCACGATGGCAGCTATCAGGCTACTGGTCTCCACGGAGTCCCAGCACTGGACTGTGTGCTCTCAGTTCAACGACCGCACTGGGCTCCCCACCATTCCAGACCTGCCAACCCACTGTGCCACCAAAGCTCACACTCCTGTCTTCTCCAAGCTCCCCCACCTCCCCTCACTGTCCCTCCAGCCCCGGTGCCCCGGCCGCACGATCTGACACTTCATGGGACACTGTCCATCCCTGCTGGTTAGCAGTCTCACCTGTGCCAGGTTCTTGTCCCCACTCACAGGGGGGACCTAGGAGGTAAAGGGCTGCATTTCTTCTCCTGGACCATCCACAGCTTCTGGCAAAGGCTCAGGCCACCAGATGCACACTCGACATATCACACCTGGTCTCCTGGTATTTGTTCTTCTTTCTACCTGTCCCCTCTCTCCCACCCCGCCACCTCCCCATGTCCACACACACGCACGCACGCACACACACACACACACTCCACACAGCCTGACCTAAGTGACTGACACAGTGATCTCTACTCTCAGTCATCACTGAGAAACCACACACACTGGTCTGATTATTTCCTGATCTGGAAGGAATCCCACTTTACCTCCCACCCTAGGCCCCCTCCTGACCCTGGGAGAGGCTGAAGGTGGAGATGAGAGGGATGTTATAGCTCCTAAAGACCCCTTCCTTCCTCCTCCAGGCTGGAGAGCAGGAAGAGGGGACACCTCGGGCACGGGCCCGCTTGGCCACACGAAGCCCGGACTCCAGGCCTGGCCGGGGGGAGGCTAACCTTGCTGACTCCTGGCAGAAGCCAGCTTCCTGTTTCTAAGAATCTGAGGCTTTGAAAGTCTGTCCCATCCCGGCTGCCCTTACACAGACAGCATTGTGGTGAATCTCGAGCACGGTCTCAGATTTCCCTTCCAAACCTCTCAGGCTTTCAAAGGAAAAGGGAAGACAGCAGGCCGCCGAGACACCCGCTGGATTTGGCTAAACTGAACCACTTGGAAAATCAGCAGAAAATCCACCCGAGGCACATGGTGCCGAGAACTTGGGAAGAGTTTCCAGGGACCCGGGCCCCTGCACGCCCTTCCTTGGATGGCCCAGGCTGTCACGACATGGGTGTGGTTTGTAGGGCCAGCACTCCAGGGCTGTCCAGATGCCTCTCAGTCACGTCCCCCATCAGTCCTGTCCAGCTCCTGGTCTGTGGTGGAGACTGGACAGTCTTCTGACCCTTGGAGTAAGTAGGGCTGAGCTCAATAGGCAGTAGGGACTGAACAAAGACCACTGAAATCAGGCGAGGTGAATTCATTTAATTAACTTCATGCTCAACACCTGAGAACCTACTGTGTGTCGGGCACCTGCTAGATTCTCAGAGCTCAGGGGTGAACAAAGGCCTTATCCTCAAGGAGCTCAGCATCCTAAGAGGTGACAGGAGACCTAGTCTGCTTCCAGGCAGCTGGAATCTCTCTGCAGAAGCCTGAGCCTGCTAACATGCCCCTTCCCCCTCTCACTAGCAGGGCCTGGACTTCCCGTGGCCCCCAGAAGGCCAGGTGACCTCTCTGAGAGAGAGAGAGAGAGAGAGAGAACACAAAAAAGGCCCCAGCTGCCCCCTCCCTGCCTCTACTCTCTTACACTGTGACTCTGCAGCCACTCCATGAGAGGCGGAGTCTATGTCTGCACCCTAGAACCCTAGAATCTGGGCTGGCTCTGCGACTTGTTTCGGCCAATAGAATGAGGCAGAAGTGACTGTTCTAGTTCCAGGCCTAGGCCTCAGAGGGCCCTGCACACTTCCTTTCTCCATTTCTCTCTCTCGGATTCCTGCCTCACCATGGGAGCAAGCTGAAGCTAATCTCCGGAGCGATGAGACCAAACGGAACAAAGCCGGCATAGCCCCAGGGTCCAGGCAGGAGCACAGATGTGTGAGAGAGCCCGGCCAAGGGCAGCAAACTGCAGACGCACAGGTGGGCCTCACTGAGACTACATGAGGCCGGGTGCACTGTGGGGGTTTCCTGGGGAATCGCGAGCTCTAATGAATGATTCCGGTGGTCTGCTACTGCGTGTTCGGTGACATAGTACGCAGCGTGATTGTGGCACTAGATATCGACACACGGTCCAAAGCTAGCCAGCCCCAGTGCAGAAGGAAAGCAGGTTGACCACTCAGCTACCTCTTCCCATCCCTGCCTTTCTGGCCCCAGAAAGCCTCTGAAGGAAGAGAATTCATAGTCAGGACCCTTGCGTTGAACCTGTTAGCTTCCTTTCCTCACACCCAAACTTGAGCATTTTCCCAGGTGATCTCCGGCTCCTTGGAACTTCAGAGAGTGAACAAGATCTCATCTCACCCTCTGCAGCAGGAATCATGGTTAGGATCGTGGTTAAAATCATCGACTTTGGGGCGCCTGGGTGGCTCCATCGGTTAAGCGTCAGACTCCTGATTTTGGCTCAGGTCACGATCTCACGGTTCATGAGTTAGAGCCCCACGTCGGGCACTGCGCTGACAGTGCTCAGCCTGCTTGGGATTCTCTCTCTTCTTCTCTCTCTGCCCCTTCCCTGCTCTCTCTCTCCCCTCTCTCTCTCTCTCTCTCTCTCTCTCTCTCTCTCTCTCTCTCTCTCTCTCTCTCTCTCTCTTTCTCTCTCTCTCAAAAAAAAATGAATAAACTAAAAAAAATGAAAAAAACAACATCGACTTTGGTGTCAGAGAGCAAACTCGGGTTTGGGTCCTGGCGCTGCCATTGACCAGCTGTAGAAATGTTGCTTAACTCACTCAGCCTCAGTGAATCCATCTGTAAAGTGGAAGTCATCATCCAAGTTGGTCCCCCAAGGGGCTGCCGGGATTATGTGTGATGATCTGTAAAACCACTATTGTTAAGTGGCAGCGATCTAGGCCCTCAGGGGACACTTGGCAATATCTGGAGACATTTTTAGTTGTCACAAAGTTGGAGGGACAGTAGATGCTGCTACTGGCATCTAGTCGGAGAGGCCAAGGATGCTGGTAAACATCCTAATGACCCACAGGAGAGCCCCCACTCTAAGGAATTATGCAGCCCAAATGTCACCAGTGAAACCCCAAGGTGTCTAGCCCCAGTCCCTGCACAGGGCAAGCAGTGGAGATGGTCACACAGCCCCTGGAGAAGCAGGGTTCAAGGTTCCCTGCGTGTCTGGGAGGTTCCCGGGAAAGCAGTAGTAGCAAACCGGGTGCAGATGATAGCCAGCCAGCCTTCCATCTTGGAGTCCATCTGCCCCGTGTGTCTGTAAAATGGGACCCCAGAAAGCCTGGATGGAGTTTGGGTTTCAGCTTGAGTTCCAACACAGAGAGGACATTTCTGAGTCTGGCAGTCTGTGGCCCAAAGGTAGCCATCTTCACAAACTAAGTGAGAGGCTTTGCATGGGATTCACAGCACACTCAGAGCAAAGTCCCACACAAAAGTTCATGTTAACTGACTGTTGCAGGTTCCCAGATACCTTGTACGCTCTGCTAGGGCACCTGTTTTTAAAGAACGAGGCTGTAATGAAATACCCTGGAACCTTCCTTTGTTGGTTAAGAAGGCCTTTGGCTGCTGCGGGAATAATCGTCAGACCATTTATTAGGATCCACAGTTGTCCTTGCACAGTGTCAGGGATGTGAAGAGAAAACTCTGCCTCTGGGTACTCCTGCTTATTTGGATTTGGGGTGGGGTACGGAGGGGTCTATTAAACCCCAAATAGAAGTAGGTAGGAAAATGCCACCAGGATAGTTATGGATACACGTTGAGCCACTGGAGATTGCATTCTGTCTGATCAGTCTGGATCTCAGCAGAAGCCCCTTCCACTATAGCTGTGCAAGGAGAGGAGCTGGGGGCCGAGTGGGAAGTGGGGGGGGGGGAGCAGGGAAGGATGGGGACTCAGGACCCACAGAAGCAGAAGTTTGGAAGAGTCATTAGGGTGTCAGCCAGCAGGTTGAGAGGAAAGGGGAGAGCCCTTCCCAGCAGAGACCAATCTAATGTCAGGACACCGGGCAGGCTGGAAGGAAGTAGCTGTCACTGTGTGGGGTGGTGAGCTGGTGCAGGGGGCAGGACACACACAGGATGCCCAGGTCAGAGCTCGTGCTTCTTCCCTGGAAAGATGACCTCCCATGGTGAAATCAGGGCATGCCCTTGATCACCTGAGGTTCATCTTCTCACCCTGTTTAGAGTCTGTCTCTCTGCAGGAGCCCCTCATCATGTCACGGTCCCTAGTCATTTGCACCTAAGTGAGAAGAAGTTTCTGGAGGAAGAAAATGAGTGAGAGTCTCGTTTGCAGCAGGGTGTGCACTCCCCATGCCCCGGGGATGCTTCTGGGCAGCAGAAAGCTACAGGGAAAGGTTGGGGCACCTAAAGCCACTCTCCCTGCTTCCCGTAATGCCAGGAGCCAGCGCCCTGGAGCTGCCTACAACCCCACAAAGCAGCTGGCACAGTATCTTTTCTAAGCCTCGCATCAACCAAGATTCAGAGGCTTAAGTAACACTCTTAGTGTTAGTGGCAGAGACAGGCTTTGAACTCAGGTCTGTCTGACCCCAGAGCCCAGTTTGAGTTCTCTTGACTTTCAGTCTCCAAACTGCAAGTGCACCCTGTTTTCTACCTACTGGGCGATGGCCCTACGGACCTCTGCAGAGCAGCGGACACTCCCAGGACCTGGGAAACGGTTTCACTGGGTGGGAGGTTTTAGAACCTGCAGGTCACATCGAGGTTGGACAAGCCCTTGGAGGGGGGTGACAGCAGGTCTGGGACCTCACCCCTGGGTGAATACGAGCCAGCTCCAGTCCTGCCCAGAGGGTAGCAGAGGGGGCCGTGGCCGGGCAGGGCATAAGGCCACGGCAGGAGGAGGAGGGAGCCTCCCAGCACTGAGGACTGTGTTTCTAAAACCCTGGGGAGAAGGGAGAGCCGTGTGCCCTGAGGGCTGCCCTCTGGAAGGCTCTGGTCAGGCAGGCTACCTCCTATAGAAAGCTGTTGGCCAGGAGCAAGGTCACCTGGTCAGATGCAGCCTGGCCGATGGCCTCGGCCCCGGGCCAGCCCTCTCCCCGGCGGACTGCTCGCCACAGCCCAGAACAGGTTGGGAAGATTCGTACCGTGAAGCGCTCCTCAAATTTAGTTGGATGTTGTCAGAATGAAACCAGTGGGCATATCTTCTTGACAAATATTAGAATTCATAACACAGGGCCCATTTGTGCTTCTGCTTTTAAATTCGGAGGCACAATTTAAGCAAACCTGACCCATGAAAAGCCTGAATTTGTGAGGCCGATAGAGAGGATGTAGCTCCCCACGTTGGAAAGGGCTCAGGCTGCCCCCTTACTGTGTGGTGGGGAGTGAGTTTGGGGGCCCCTGGGTCTCTGTGCCGATGACGTGGGGAAGCAGAGTGGGGACTCTGTTTTCCCTCCGAGCTCTTACATGGCGGGTCTCAGTTTCCTGGGGCTGGACCCAGACGAAAACAAGACCAGGACCACCTAAAGGCCAGGGCCATGCATCTCCCTGCCCTCCAGCTCCACGGAGGCTCCCTGCTCTCCTGTGCATGGGTGTGATGACCCTGACCCCCACGCAGGCCTGGCGCGGAGCTGGGTACTAGGCAGGGGCATAACAGAGTATTGAATCGAGGGCCATGGCGCTCAGAAGCGGGAGAGCGAAGAGGCCAGGGGCAGTGTCTCCACCAGCCCCGAGGCTGCTCCAGTGCCTGCCAGCCTTGACCTCATTCCGCGGGTCCTCCCCTGAGAACTGACCCCCCGCCCCCGCCACAGGCTTCCTCAGGCAACTTCTGCCGAGTCTGTGTTCACAGGCCCAGCAGCACAAACAGCCTCACACATTCCAAGAGTGGCTTTCAAGACCCGGGAAACAATACAATACTGAGCGGTGTCCACTCCCACCAAGTACGGTCAACCAGTGACCGCAGGAGGGCACTGAGGGCCCTATGGGGGGACAGACACGTAGGGCCACTCTAGGCAGCACGGAGCCCCCGGCTGAACGCAGTCAAATGCACCGAGCAGTCAGGAAGGAGGGCGGTGGGCACGGGCTGCTGGAAGCCCGCATCTTCAGGGAGGAGGCAGGCTGAAGGTGAAGGCCAGGGAAGGTGAGGGGCTGAGAGGGCCAGGGCGTGGAGGCAAGAGTGAAAAGAGGGATGCGTGTGCGGGGGCGGTGTGGGGGGCAGTGTGTGTGGGGGGAGAGACGCGAGCAGAGGACACTGCTGGAGATGGACACACTCAAAGCTCCTCACACGGCGCAGCTGGGAATACAGCCAGACGCCCACTAGCCAGTGGTGTGCAAACTTACTTTAAATTTCAACAGACCCAACAGGGCAGCTTAGGTTGAAGGGCAGGTGGGAGAATTTGCTGCACCAACCACCTCCACCCTCCTCCAGGGCCTGCCCAGGAGGCTCCCAGGAGCCCCATGTCTCCCCAGGGCACAGGGGGGAAGCACAGAGCAGGTTCAACACACTTTCACAAATGAAGACACCAGGGCTGGAGTAAGGGCAGTGACATCAGCGCTGTCCTTTGTGAGAGCGTGAGCATGCGGTGAGCCTCGTCTCTAATTGTCCTCACGTCCTGCTGGGGCGGTGATGTCATCCCTACCCAACAGAGACAGCCTACAGCACAGAGCAGGTAACGGACTTGCTCCAGGATACATGGCACTATGAAGGCGCCAAGTCCAGAACCCCAATCTCCTGCCTCAAGACTAACCGGTGTAATTCATGTGAAATACAACCCTCGAGGGAGTGCTAGTGAATGGTGAGCTGGAAATGACCGACAAGTGTCGGCCCGCGTTGAGGAAGCCGTGACCGGCACCATTTTGTCCTCAGCCCTGTGAGGTAGTAGCTCTCATCGGCAGCGCCCTGGCCAGTCAAAGCAGAGCCCGATCCAAAGCCAGTCTGTCACACTTTCAGACCATTATGAAATGCGAAGTGTGCACACTGCTTCCAAGAATTCCAGCGACCACTCTCATAAATGGCAAATCAGTAAAAATCAGTAAAAATCCCCTTTCCCGCAATAATCTGCCATTCACTGTCTGCTTCCTAAAGGATTCACATCGATCATCTGGTTTGATCCTCACACCGCTATGAATCACCATGTCCCCATTTTATAGATGAGGCAAATTAACTGCCAAGACCAAGGGCTCTGGGCTCAGCACTGATGCAACAGGAACCTGAGCCCAGGCTAGCCTGGAATTCTGAGTCCTGTTCTCCCGCCTTTCCTTCGTCTCTCCTTAAATGAATGCTTAAGTCCACAACCATAAGTGCTCGTGAATGGGGGCGGATGGATTCATCGTCCTATCGCGAAAAAAATAGAAGAAACTGGCCTATTTCCATCCCTCAGAGAAGGGTTAGTGTTCCGTTTCACAGGAAGCCGGAAGTCCACAAGCTTTAAAGTCAAGCTCCACTGAAAATAGAATCTATATGCCAGAGCTTTGTGAAACCAGCCACACCACAGACGCAGTGACCCAGCTCCAACCTCTGTCACTTGCCATCAGACCAGTGATGGCTAAAGCAGTTGGTTTCCTGAGAGACCTCCACCCTGGCTGAATCTCCCACTATACCCCATTCCTATGCTAACTCCACCCTGGGGGGAAGTGGGGAGGCAGGAAGAGGAAAGAGCCACAGGGTCTGGTGATGTTAGGGAAGGCCATGGGGCTTAATCCCAGGGGAGAAAGACAGGGGAGAGTTACATTGTCCCTCCCTCCACCAGCTGTGGGTCTCTAACTGGGTGGCTCCTGTCCATCCCACCTCCCTTTCTAAGCCCACAGAATGAAGGGCTCGAACCAGATGACTCTGACGTGCTCTGCTTCCTATACATAGTACCTGTCTGTCCCAGGGGAATGTATCTAGAGCATTTAGAATTTGTAGTGATGTTTCCTTTATCACACACAAGTGAATTTTCCCCACGACACAAACTTACCCATTTAATCCCCATCATTTAGTATGGAAATCTTTTCCTAAGTGCTCACTTAGTTTCCTTGTTCCTTATAAGTGGCTAAATATAACGCATCCTCCCCTATTTCCTAGTGGTTAGAATTACGCAGTGGTGAGTTGTGATAAGGGTGATCGTGTACCCAGTTGTCTCCGTGATGAGTTCTGCTGTCCCCAAGCCCGTCCTTCCCCTTCCAACTGGTTGCTTTCAATCTGTTGTTGACTGAGCACCAAAACTGATAGAACCCTTTGTAAACTAAGAGTCAATAAACTATGAGAGAAAAATCCAAGAACCTATGCCCCAGAGTTAAGCATGTGAGCTCCATGAGAGCTATTTCAGTGTTTTGTATTTTTTTTTCTGTTTTTACCTCTGTGTTCTTAGATCTGTTTTTGACACCCCCCCCCCCAAATGGGGTGTTAAATTTTCACTCAAGCCCACCTCCTCCACACAAACATGTCTCTTGGTTCTCCAGGTTTACCCCTCACTCTGGGGAAATGACATTTTCTTTGATTCATCCTAAAACCACCTCCCAGAAGAGCTGCTTTTTCCTGGCTAGGATTTGGTGAACAGGCCGGTGCCCAGCCTGAGGAGCCTACACCACCAGGGCAAAAAGAAGCCATGAAGTCAATGCAGTGACCCCCGCAGACCCCAAATGAGGGCAACCCTCATTAGTGCCAACCCGTGTCCTCCCATGTCCTCGTTCATGGCTGAGGCAGACCCTGAAGACAGAGTGCAGACATTTTGCCCCCCAGTCTCTCCGCTCATCTTGCAGGTCCCAAAGTGTGTTTCAGGAACAAATTGTGCTCAGGACTCAGCAGCTCGTACAACACGAAAGGGTCCTAGGACCAGAGGCGTCTAGGAAACAGTCGGTAAAAAACATGTTCCCAGATATTCAAGCCTGTAATGTAACAGGTGAGTGGTGTATTTGCAAGGTAGAGGGGACATTACATACAAGATGTCAAACTTACCTAGCAGGACCCAAGCACCCCTTGACGAGGCCACCTTATCATGCAGCTACCCTCCTTCACCTCTCGGCAATAATTCCAAATAACCATTGAGCAAGCCTCTCTCAGTGTCCTGTTCCTCATGGGGTCAAATGCGGGAGTTCATCCAGATTGGGAATGGCAAAGAGGCACGTATGGGATATGTGATATGTACGTGGTCTGTGCCCACAAGAATTTGGGAACATCCCGGGCTGTAGTGCCAGGGGAAGAATTCTAAAGCTGCCCCTGGGCCTGGGAGGAATTCCTGCCTGGCCACCGAGCTTGTCTGTCCCCACCCCAGGAGCTGGGCTGGCAGCCTGCGTGCCCTATCCAGGCTGTCCCTGTAACTAGAACCTCGGGTCACCTAAGAGTCTGCTTTTGGGGGACCTGAACTTGGGATTTCAGAAGTCCTCCATGGCAGAGACTGGAAGCCTCTCCAGTTGTGGAGGACGCCTGGGATTTCTGTTTGTTCCCCTTCGGGGGGGTGCTTGCACACCTCACTCAGCCGGCTTGCTCAGCTCCAGACCTCCTTCAGTTCTGATGTCCTTCCTTCCCACCTTCCAGAGCTGCACTCAGGTAGAGTGCACACAGTTTTACACAACCTCAAGAGGACGTAGGACACATCTGTCCCCTGTAAGCCCTGAATACTGCAAGTCCTATACAAATTCCCTGTTCCCAGAGGGTTAGCCCCGCCGAGCCACTGCTTCCTGTCAAATAATGAAGGTTCTATCTGTCCCGACTCCATCATAGCAGGATGACTATGTATATGGTGGCTATTTGGTAAAACACCAGATTATATAAATGCCAGAGGTGATGGGGATGATGGTGACAATGTGGTTGATTAAAGAGTAGCCAAGGTGTCAGAGTCCACAGACCCTTGTACATGGGTAGGGAGATTGCCATTTAGCTTGCCTGTCCAGTGTGGGCACCGAGGCAGCCAGGAGAAGGAGGACAAACCGTGGGAACCCATTTCCTTCTCGCCCATGAGCACATTCCCCCGTGAAGTGATGGGCCAAGGCATTTGCTGCCAAGGCCCATGAGGCTGTGGGTGGACCCCAATACCTCCCTTTGGCAAAACAACCAAGAGGAAGGCCCAGATGGCCTGGAAGGTTCCTCCTGGAGACATGGGGTCCATGTCACCAGAGCCTCAGAGCTGGCAGACACCACCATGATGTCATCCAGCCCCGTCCTCTTATTTTATGGAGATGATATTACAGTCTTCTTGGCACGTGTTAGTAAAAGCAACTCCTCCAGCCCCAGCCACTTCGCTGGGCTCAGCTGAAACAGTTGTCACTTACAGAGGGGGAAAATCACTTTTCCAAGCCAAAGGCAAACACTGATTTATTAATTAATTACCTCCGGGGGGTCCTGCCAAAACCATAAGAGAAGAGCAAGAGGCTGGGTGGGGGGAGTGACAGAGAAGCTCTGGAAGGAGGTAGTGGGTGCTCAGCTCGCACTCCACAGGGTGAAAGATGACATGTTCAGATGAAGGGCTGTGGGGCTTGTATTTAGATTTTCTCTCTGTGCATTTCAAACAAGGCTGGTTCCTCCTTCCACCCATCAGCAGAGAGGAACAAAATCTGGGAATTTAGATGTTCCAGACGTGGTTCTCTATCCAGTAGGGTCATCAGAGCCAACATGGAAAGCTCCCAGTCTTGACCTCAACATCCTTATACATCCCCTTCCTCGTTAGAGCCCCTTTCTGTGCTCATGAGCATGCGTACAAATCCCTAGTTCCCAGAGCGTCTCCAGACAAGACAATCTGTCATCAGTCATTTACACCCAACTGTGAAGATGGGCCCCCACTCTCATCTCCCAAAACAATGCACAACATCTTGGCCTGACCCTCTGTAACTCTCATTTCTGTGTGATTTGATGTAGGGCCCAGGAAGAAGCCCTGTCGTTGGTGAGGTAGAATGGGCTTCTCCTGGCCCCTGACGTCACATCGCAGGGGAGCCGTAGTCTCCAACTCAAGAGACACGAGCTGGCATTCGTGCGGTGAGCAGGATCTCAGAGAACGTAAGCCACTGGTGGTTGGACTACCTCCCAACGAGACTTCCAAAGGTTTGCCAACCAAGAGGTTGAAGGGGGCCCTGGAGACGACTCTGGAAATCCCTGAGGGGGAGGGGTGGGGCCATTACATGTGGATGTGCTGTCTGTGCCAAGCAGGAAGATGTCCCACAAGGGGGTGAGTAGGACCGAAGCAGCAGTGGGTGCACCCTGGCTCTGGCCGCATCTGCGGTGGGGAGGGGAGCCGTTTTCTAATTCACGCGAAGGTGCAGAATGGGCTGGCCTTGGTCCCAAGTGGGAAGACGTGAAAGGTAGAGATGGACCCCCTTTCTATCGTAAAGCTGTGCTCCTTCAGAGCTCCTGAGTGAGTGGGTTGCTTTCACGGGAGGTGCTACATGTGGGCCTGTGTGGTGGGGCAGGAATAGGGGAATATATGTCCATGGGGAAAATTCAAGCAAAGAGCAATGGATTGGGGAGGGTAGAAAATAAGGGCCAGAGTTCTTTCAAGAAAGAAGAGGCTCTCAAGCCCCAGTTCTTGGCAGAGCCCTACAGGAGAGCGTCCCTGTGATAAGGAAGGGGAATCCCACGCACACGCACATCCACACCAGTCTGCAGGTCCCCAGGAAGACTGGGTGCCTACAGGGCATCCCAGTGAGCTCTTGGGCGTCTCCAGAGCTTCTTGGATTCACGTCCATCATAAAGTGTCCAGTCCAGGTTGTTCTAATAACCAGAATGGAATGTTCTAGATGAAGGGAGGGGTCAACCAACTAGGTGGGATGAGACCAGTAACCTTAGATGGTCAAAAAAATCCTCTGTGCCATCTCCATCTTGGGCTCTCTCTGGCTGGAATCCCTCAGTTTTACCTCCTGATTACTTCTGCCCACTATTAAGGAAAAGTACCCAAAACTTTGAAATAAGACAAAATCCTTTAAAAGTCATACTAGAACTCTAACAGCCCTGCCTAAGAATCATCTGGCTTTCTGGGGCAAGATAACTTTATCTGACTTACTGGTTCCTACTGATAGAACCCAGTCTCTGTAAAGTTAGATCATCCTAGGTGAGGTGTGAATGATTTTTTGTTCAATGGGGAATACCAGTTTTTGCATCTAATTTAGCAATCTTATTCCAGCATTCTTTTTTTTCCATTAATGTGTGTGTCTGTGTGTGTGTGTGTGTGTGTGTGTGTGTGACCTGCTGATTCCCTCATTAACAACTTAAGTAAATCTCTGACTTGTGCTCACCATATATTTGTAGGAGGATTATATTGTTTGACATTCTGAAAAGCTGACTTTTACACTGTCCTGGCCTGACCCTCTGTCTGCAACCCCAGCACCGCCTGCTTCCCACAGCTCCCGGGCGCTGATTGCGGCCTAGCAGGGGAGAGGATGGAGGGCACGAGGCAGGGCTGGGATGGGCTGCACTGGCCGGGCAGGCTGGAGTGTGCGTGAGGTTCCAGCCCCCGGGAGCCACGAGGGGCAGATGGCTCAGCTCTGCTGCCTCTTCACCAGGAGGAAAGCTCGGGCCAGCCCTGGTGCTCCGGGAGCCCCTCTCCTTCCCTGCACACGGAGGAAACACAGCTCAGGGGCTGCGGCAGCCTAGGAGACGAGCCCTAGATGAGGACGGTTGGAAGAGGTGGAAACTCATGATACATAAGTGTCAACATAACCTGCAGGGGTTCGTTCTACCTACCTTCAGCGGGTAGGTAATAAAAACAACAGGAAAATAAGAGACTGACGCCAGATGAATGTATTCCTATTCAAACATTAAATGATATACAAGGGGAGGGAGTCCTCTTTGAAAAATTAAAAAATCACATCCCTGAAAGCCGTGGGTCTGCAGAAACCCCGATGCTGTGGGGGCCGGGCAGGGGGCTTGGAGCTCTGCCATATGTCTGAGGCGGAGAGCCAGGGAAAAGCACCCCTCTCCAAAAAGACCCGAAATTCCACTACTAACGTTTTGTCGTTTTGTTCCTGAGTCTTAAAAGATGTGCTTTTCCCTCCAGGAGGGCTCTGTGGAAATAGGAGGATGTTGAGAGGGGCCAAACGTTGATGCAACTGAGAGCCCTGGGAGCCCCAAATGAGGGACAGGCTGCACCCGGTGACTGCGGGGACAGAAGGCCCCGGCGGGAGGGAGGGGGTAGAAAAGCACAGCACTGCCCGGGCACAGGCCACTGTTTCCTGCGGCTGGGCCGGCCGCTGTGGCCCAAGCTGGGGGAGCCTAGCTTGTCAGAGACCAGAGCCAGAGCGGCAAATCTGGACAGACCCTGGCTTTGGCTGCGGACAACAGAGAACGTGCTCAGCCTTATGTCCAAGCCGGGCCGGCAGCAACAACAATCCCTCCTCCTTCAGGACAACTCTGCTTCCCTTCTCTCATTCCATGGGGAGGGCAGAGGGAGAGCATTGTCCCCATTTTATAGATGGGGAGACCGAGACCCGGTAAAGTGTTGAGCCCAAGGCTTTGCCACGCTCCCACACATGGCCAGAGGAACCCAAGAATCGAGGATCTTCTCTATGAAGGGTTTGTTTCTGCGAGAGAAAGAAACCCAAGCCAGGCTACGGGTGCATTCTGTGGAAGTCTCCCTCTAGCCCTTTCCTTCCTTCTCCACCGTGGGGCTGGCTCCGGGGCTGCCCTGAGACTCGGGGGAGCAGGGCTGGAGAGAGTGTGATGATGGGAACCTGACCCAGGAGGGTCTCTCTTTCTCCCTAGCTAGCCGGGGGCCACGCAGGGGCAGCCAGCCCAGGGTATGCAGGCTGCATTCAGAACTCCAGGACCCCACATACTGTGGGGGGACCTCAGAAGCCACCGGCTCCCAGCCCCCACCCTCCCAAGCTTCTCTAACACCCAGCAGTGAGCACAGCATCGCCCCATGGCCGCAGGTTCAGAAGTTTGGGGATCTGAGGAAAGACGAGCCGTGAGCCAGAGTTCGTGTAGGTGGCCCGTGGAAGCAGCACCCAAGAGCCCGCTATTACTATTACCCCTGCTGCTGCTCTTGACATTGTGCTTGTCGTTGTCATTATTACTTTACCTTCCTCTTAGTGAAAAGGTGAGCAACTTCCTTGGGCCTCCTTCAGGCCAGCGATGCCTCTGCACTCCGGGTCCACCTCCCTGCCCCCAGCCCAGGCAGGGCCACACTGGCCACTTGATACCACGGCCCCTACCAAAGCCACACACACACGCAGTGGCTCAGTTTCCTTTGCGGCCCCCACACTTCCCGTCAGTGGCCTCTCCCTTCTTCCTTTCTTTGGGGGTCACTGAATCAGAGACTGGCAGAGCCCAGAGGCCGTGGAGAGACCCTCAGCCCCACTCTCCTGCTTGATGGAGGAAGGCAAGGCCTAGAGGCAGGGGGTGGAGAGGGAGGCAACTTGTCAAGGCTCTTCCCCTCTGCCCCCTGAGAGGAGGGAGGGGCGGGGTGATGCATTTTTAAAATGCTGTCTAGCACAGCTCATTGATAGAATTTGAGGATCAGGGCAGGAGACATTTCAAGGAAGGGGGTGTTCTTTGCCTTTGGACCCTCATCTTTTGTTCTTTCACATTCCAATTCCATTTGAGATGAGGTCAGCAAGCAGGTCACCCGTTCCTAGTGGCAGGAACTTCCCAGGGGACCAAGGATACCAGGGGCAGGACAGGCACTTCTGCAGTTAGCTCAGCGACAGGTACCCCTAGGGCAACCTCTCTTAAAGGGACCCTGGACTCTGCATCAAGTGCCTCGACCCCTGTGTGTGTCCTAAAGTCACACCCTTTAGGTTTGAAAAGCTGATTAGCTCCCCAGGGTGGCTGGCTAAACTCTGGCCCCTCCTGGAGAGGCCACACCCTTCAGTTAGCAAGGAGGGTACTGAGCAGGAGGAAGAATCCAGAAGGTGGCCCAAAGGAGGAATCTTGCCAAGGAGGCCTGGTGGAGCTAGAATGGGGTCAAGAGAAAGAGATGAGGACGAGGACAGCTGTCCCGGGCCAAAGCACTGTGTGACCTCAGGCAGCATACTCAACCTCTCTGGGCTTATTCCCACTTCTGTAAAATGGATAGAGGTGGGAGGGACAGTGAGTGGGGAGGAACCTCTAAGAATCTGGAGGGATGCAGTATAAGCCCTGAAAAGAAACCAGCACTTTGCCCTATGAGATTGATGTGTTCTCCTAAATTTCAAGCTAAATTTAAAGGAGAGGATGTTGTGTTTGTCAAGGTGGAGACCAGTGGAGACAACAAGGCTAAAATCCTCCAGACTAGACGCCCCCCAAAAGACAGATAGGGAAGTTGAGTGATTGAGTGACTCACCAGGACCATAGCATTTCCACCTCCTCTTATCGTGGGGTTGAATGGGGGGTGGGGGTGGGCCTGGGGGCTCCCAGCAGGGACAATGAGGCCCAAAGCCACCCCTTTCCTTCCTAGCCTCCCCCACGTCCATGCATCCTGGGGACCACTGCTCTGTCCTCCCCACCGCAGTCCTAAATAGGAACAGGTGAGCCCCGTTCGGGGCGCTGGGGTCCCTCCCCTTGACAGATGGTTACTTTCAGCCATGTACGCATCTGAGCCGTGCTGGGGAAGGTGCGGCGGGGGGGGGGGGGGTTGACATCGGACAGTGAGGACCCCTCAGAGCTTGCCCTCAAGCTCCCTAAAGCCTTTCCAATCTCCATGGCAAGTTACAGAAAAAGAGGTGCAAAAGGCCACCACTTCTCACACTGTCCCTCCCCCAGACTATGTTTAGAGGGACGAATGTTCTAGAGGACGTGCCCCGGGTGCCTGGCCCCTAGCCCTGACACTGACCCTGACTGCTCTGTGGCTTCAGCAGCCACACCACAGCCTCAGTTTTCTCCTCTGTAGTATGGGCAAAGGAAGGAACTGCCTTGGACTACCCTGCAGACCAGAGCGCGGCCACCCCAGGGAATGTGTGTGGTCCCTAGCTTGCTTCTGAACCATACCTCAAGCTTGCTCCCCCAGTACCAGTTGATAAGTGACTGGGGGAGCGGAGAGGGGGGAGGCTTGGAGCGTTAATGAAGTCCACGTGAGGATCCAGCAGGGTAGTCAGCTTAAGATGCCTTCTTCCACTGGCCCCACCTCAACTACTGTGACTCGTCAGCTGCCAAGACCTGCCACCCTCTTCCCAAATGCCTCTCGGTTCCTGCACCACCTCCCTCATGTAGCCCACCATCACCTACTAGCAGTCCTCCTCCCCAGATCTTTCTCTGAGAGGCCTGATCATGCCAATTCCCACCTTTTTGTACTCTAGACACGATGGCCTGAAGATCACACTCTAAATATAGCATGTATTTATTAGCGCATGCCTCTCCCTGTACTCAGAGGGCTCTCTACTTTTGCTCATCAAACTCCTACTCATCCCACAATGCCCCGAATACCAGCCCCTCCCTGAAGCCTTTGCCTATCTCCCGTGCCTCTGCCATCAAGCAAATTTAATTACACCCTCCCTTGACTTCCCATATATTTGGTTCATAGAGCCTTCATACATGTGTTTCTCTCTACCTGATACCTTCTCCCCAGCTCCTCACTTCATCCTCCAGGCCTTCACCGGACAAAACAGTGCTGTCCTTCACCTCTTCCTCATCCAGGCGCCCCTGCCCCAAAAATCCATGTGGTGCCTCCATGCATAGCCATTTTGGAGCAATGTTGATATTGGCTTTTTTTTTTAGAGCCGTTTTAGGTTCGATATTGCCTTTTATATGTCTGCCTCCCTCACCTCACCATAAGCTCCTTATTCCAATCTGTAGCTAGCATGTGTGTTTAGCGTGTAGCAGGTTCCAATGAATACCTGTTGAAGAGTCAGGAGGGAGGGAAAGAGAGACGAAAGGAGGGAGGAAGAAGCAGAAAGAGGGAGGAACGACATCATGTCTCAAATACGCAGTCTCAGTTTTATGAAACATTATTCTTTTCATTAAAGGCCATTTACTAGGGGCGCCTGGGTGGCTCAGTTGGTTAAGCGTCCGACTTCAGCTCAGGTCATGATCTCACGGTCCGTGGGTTCGAGCCCCGCATCAGGCTCTGTGCTCACAGCTCAGAGCCTGGAGCCTGCTTCGGATTCTGTGTCTCCCTCTCTCTCTTCTCCTCCCCCATTCATGCTCTGTCTCTCTCTGTCTCTCAAAAATAAATAAAAGTTAAAAAAAATTTTTAAAGGCCATTTACTAAAGACATAACAAAATGTGATACAATTTATATCCTCCTAAGTCTTTCCTATACATATATTCACAGTTTGAAATACCCCATTGTGCTGTGTGCTGACTTGGAGTTCAGGTGAGTCGCTGTATGTAAACCTCTCTGGGTGTGCACCCAAGGCAGCAGCCTCCTCCCAGTGGCCAGGGCGCCTCCCTGCGCAGGGGCTGGGTGTTGTATGTTCGAGCCTCTTCCTTTCCCCACACATAAAACATTCTCACCCGGTGTTTGCTGAATTAACTTCAAACGAACTGAATTGAGGCCCTGAAGGAAATTCTTTTCTAAGTCACTGGCCCGTGAGTTTGCCACATCCCACAGATTCTGGCCTTATATTCCGGTGCACAAATGGGGTCTGGGGTCCCATCCAGGAGGCTTCAAAAGACCCGTGACAAAAAGACCTCCCCACGGAGCTGGACCTTCTGTTTCCTGTATGCCTATGCCCTCTGCTGACAGGAACAAAAGGGAATGCCAGGCAGGCCAGGGCCACACTGTGTCCTCTACTATGTCCTGACCGTGTTGTCCTGGTCACACTCTTCACCACCCTGTGCCTCAGTTTCCTTGTCTTCGAAGTGGGCATACTAACCCTTACCTCGCAGAGATTCCTGACACAGAGAAGGTAGCCAACCTGTCAGTTCCCTCCGTGTTGTGCACTGATGTTAGTCAGGACAGGTGACACTTGGCTGTCTAAAAGCCAGGGCTGCAGAGAGGAAGCTCGAAGCAGACAGCAGGTACAGAGAGGCATCTGTTGGCCCCAAGCCACAGGCAAGGGTGCCACTCAGAGTGGCCAACGCCTGCTGTCCCTGACTGTGCTGGTCTGGCCCAAGTGCTCAACAGGCTCTGTCTCATTTCATCCGTGGACAGCCCTGGCAGACATCATCATCCCATTTTACAGATAAGAAAAGGGAAGCAAAAGAGGTGAAGTGACTTGCCTGGACTCACAGTCTCAGGGAGGGCAGGGTTTAGCCTGCTTTGCAGTTTCCCTAGCACGTGATGGGTGATCAATCCACAGCTGTGTGGCAGAGGCAAAGCCGTGGCTGCCACCATGGATTTATGGGACACCCAAATGGACTCCAGGCTGTGTGCTGCTCCCGTCCCCCGGGTATCACGCCCACATTGCCTGCCTGCCTGCCATGGGGTCCAAAACGCCCTGCACGCTTGGCCACCTGGCTGAGGAAGGAAATTCTGCCACATGGTGCAACACAGACCAACCTGGAAGACATTGTGGGTGAAATGAGCCAGACACAAAAGTACAAATACTGTATTTTCCCACTTATATGAGGTTCTGAGAGTAGTCAAACCCATAGAGACAGAAAGTAAAATAGAGCTTGCCAGGGGCTAAAGGGAGGTGGAACGGGGTGTTAGTGTTTATTGGGAACGGTTTTAATTGGGGAAGACGAAAACGTTCTGGAAATGGATGGTAGTGATGTTTGCACAACGGCGTGAATATACTTCATGCCACGGTGCACTTAAAATGGTTAAAATGTTATGTTATATATATTTGGCCATCATAAAAAAATAATTAATCAATTTAAAAAAAACAATTTTTTTTTAGTAAGCTCGATGCCCAATGTGGGGCTTGAACTCAGGACCTCGAGATCAAGAGTTTCATGCTCTACAGACTTAACCAGTCCAGCACCCCTAAAACAGAGCATTTTAAAAGAAAACACAAGCCACCTGGCAGGTGCACAAGCTGCCTGGGCCCTAGTTTGCCTGTTTGTGGGAAGGGCTCCAGCAGGGACACTTGGTAGGGAGGGGACCAGGATGATGAAAACGGACAGGCTGTCCCTGGAGCCCATGGAGCTCCAGCTGGGGAGCAGCGTCAACAGGGGTTTACCAAGCCCCCTGTGTCCCAGCACTGCGCTCTCTCTTGCCACCACATCACTTTGAATTGGGTCATCAATGGCAGGAGGCACCTGCACATTGACACGCTCTCTGGGATGCATCCAACTAGGCCGGTCCTCCCAGCCAGGACACTATGGGCTGCCGGGGAGTCAGGCAGCCTGGACAGGGCCCACCCCTCCCCGGGCCACCCAGCCCAGACCTTCAGCACCGCTGGGCCTCACTTTCCTCGTCCTTCTGTGGACGAGGCGAGCCAGCCGCTTTCACAGGTGATTGTCAGGATGAAAGACATGCAAGCCTAGAAAGCCCCATGAAGCTCTGTGGAAATGGACGCTGTTATTATCTGTAGCCTTTGGCTGGCATCACCATTCCCCCAGGCTGAGCATTAGCCAGGCTACACCGTGAGCCACAGCATCAAGGCATCAAGTTCATGGCACTGGAGGTCCCGGAAGAGACCGCACCCTCGCTAGAGGCTTGGCCTGAGTAACGAGAAGATGGGGGAGCCCTCCGCACACTTGCTACCTTCGAGTTGCAAGCCCACCTGTATCACAACCTCTACACACACCCGCACGCACACATGCACACACGTGCTTCTGGCTTCAGAGCAGGCTTGGTGGTGCCCCCGAAAGGCTGCAGGGCTAGAAGAGAGAGTGCGGCCGCAGAGGTGAGGAATCTTATTTTCCCTGTGCCCCAGGAGGCCTCCTGGACACCACGCAGCTCTTACATAATAGCACTGCAGTGTGGTTAGAATAAAAGAAACACGGATTTTGTCCTTCGCAAAATGCACAGGATGGAACGTGTGGATAAAGCAGCCTGGCCAGAGGCAACAGACCCTTTCATTCCTGGGGCCTGAGCAAGAGCTGGCATGGTTAGGGAGCCCTGCCTCCCCTCCACCATTCCCTGACAGGAGAACCCCTGATCCCTCCGGCCAGCCCCTCCCCGGACACCCTGTCCCCCACCTCCCTGTTGCCATGGAAACATAGCCCTCTCTTCCAGGACTGAAGCAAGCTAGAATGTGCCGTGAGCTGGGAGTGAGCATAGGTGCCCCACACAGAGACGGTGGAAGGGACAATGATGCCCTGACATCCCAGAGCGCTGTTTTCAGACTGCTCTGTGCACTCTTTTATTGAGTCCTCACAGGACCTCTGGGAGGGATGTTGGCAGGTTTATGGCTCCCAGCACCCACGCAGGAAGAAACCAAGTGTACTGCCTAAGGATGCACGACAAGGGCAGTGCTACAACGAAGCTCCTCCATTCTTCGGCCAGGCTCTCTCCAGAAAACGATGCTTCCGCCCTGATCAGCAGCACCCTCTGAAGGGCTCTGTGCAGGACCTCGGTTCTCTAGTGCCCCTGAACTTGGCATTGCTGAGACACTGCAGACTCTCCAGCAGCCTTCGAGGAGCTGCAGCCAACCCACAGCCCAACAACACTTCCTTCATGGCACACTCCTGTGTAGACATCAGTCCTTTCATTTCACCCTACAGGCAATCTTCCTCACCCCCAGGATGCCTCCTGACATGGTCTGGCCAGGACACTGTACCCAATTTCCCAGAAATGACATGTGGCCAAGTCCAGCTTACTTAATAAATCACTATTGGTTGAACGGGTATGAGTAAGCAAACATGAGGACATTGAGGTTCAAGGAGGTTAAGTGACCTGCCCAGCGTCCCACAGCTAGTAAAGGGCAGAGCAGGGTTTGACCCCAAGCATCATGCCGACTCTCAGGGCAGGTTGACCCACATCTTTATTCACAGCCAGACCTGGGTGCACAGTAAGCGCTCCACGAGCCTCTGAGCAACAGAAAAGACCCAACTCCATAGAGTTGTCCCATAGAGTTGTCCGGAAGAGAACAGAACTGTAGAACTCATCGCCACAGGAGGAGGCCAGCCGCCTCCTGTTGGTGAGGCCAGAGACAATGCCCATGACAAATCTTGACCAAGATGACCTGGGTCCTCTTGGCCCACAAGGAAGCCAGGGGCACTCACGGGCTTTCTCTGCCCCTCTATCCCATGATTAGGCCTGTCCTGAAGTTCTGGTTTCCCATGCAATGTCCCTAGGGGGTTAGAGTGGTGATGTAGGCAGGAGTTGGGGGGCAGGAAAGTAGGCAGATAAGGGAAGAACAGATTATTTAGCCAACATATTTTATTCTCTGTTCAGGACTCCACATCCCAACCCAATCTCTAGGTGAACATCAGCAGACCCAACCTCTATCTCTAGGGGTGAACCCACTTCGTGAACTTCCAACAAGCTTCACCTAGGAAGGATTTCTTTGCACAAGCACCAGGTCCTACGGAGGTCCAGGGAGCAGACAAGGCCTGACGCACCAGAATTACCATGGAGGGTCTCATTTAGTAGCTCTGGGGAGGGGCCCAGGACACTGCATGTTCAACAAGCTCCCAGGTGAGGGTGCTGCCCAGGGGACCACACTTGGGAGACTCACTGACCTCAAGTAGCGGTTCTCAACCTTAGCTCAACCATCAAAACCATGGAGGGAGGTGGTTAAAAGTATAGCTACCTGCTCCCAACCCCGAGAAGTTTCCATGAATACAAAGAAATAGAGCCCAGCAATCCGAACTGTTTGAAGCACTGAAGAGACTCTGACATTCAAGAAGTCTTGAGAACCATACCTCTAATCTGATACTCAGGGGAGCTGGCATCTGGTCTCCACTAAAGCACAAGTCACAGGCTGCTGGTGGGGGAAAAGCCAAGACCAGTTGGGTGGCATATGTTTCCAGAGTTTATTCAAACACAACTCACTCCATACTGGAAGTTTTAGACAATGTGGGTTTTAAGGCCTAGGTTGAGGCCAGATTTCATTATGAAGACACTGCCCAATTAGGAAGATACCAGGCAATAGGTCCAACAGACCCATCTATCATTCAAGAACCAATTCAACCCTGCTTCAAAGAGGGTCAGCACAAGGCTTTGGCACAAATGCATGGAACAGAGAGCCACTTTTCTTCCAAGCAAAAGCCACTCACTCTCCAGGTCACTGCTAAGGATAAATTGTTTCCCATCACATATGCTGAACATTAATACAACCTTCCAGTATGAGCTTAGATCCTGAAAATCCCTGAACTGTTGAATTTTAAAACAGACAGAGACCTCAGGGGTCATCTGGTCTATCAAACATCTGGAGAGACTTGAACCAGTTGAATACAAAGCTAAATCCCAAAAGATCCTTGGAATAACCCCAGAACTCTGCATCTGTAAGAAGAGATCCCACATCTCCCAGCAGATGGGCAGCCTGGGAGGAGCCTTTCATTTACCCGACCCCAGTGTCTTCCTGTTGTGTTTGCTTTACAAGGCCCACAGTGTTGTTTTGCTTGGTGATTTATTTCCTTTTTCTTAGAAATTAAGTATATGATGAATTTCCTTTTGGTGTGAATCCCAGAAGCCCAACAGGAGGACTGGGCCCTACGCCAGTTTCAGAAAATCCATTCTTTCCAGCAGGACACAGAAGGCATTTTGCTAGACTTGCATTTCACTCTCCAGGACTCTTTTGTTTGCTCTTGTTTCCCTAGCCTCTAGCACAGCGCTGGACATATAGTGGACAGTCCACATGTGTGTGTTGAGTAAATGAATGAATGAATGAATTCAACTTAATTCCAGGACTATGAAGGGTAGAGAAAAATCTCAAGGCACAGCTATATTTAAACCGTTTCAGAAAGAAACACCTTCCTCCCAGTCTAGAAGCTTTTCAGAAATCCTACTATTCCTCTGTCCTGACTCCTGCATTTACTGACCACTGTACTTCCAAGAAATTCTCCTGGAATCCCCTCGAAGGCATTTCTGGGCACTCTCATTCACTCTCCATGACCCCTCACCAACTTCTCAGGGGCTCATCATAAAATGAATCACAGCATCTGAAGAGACATTTGGGAAGAACAGATTTGGGGCTGGGCTGGGCTGGAGGAGGAGAGGTGATAACACTGTCAGTTGTTCCCAGCTCATCCCCCACTAATCTTCCAGAGGACTAAAGACCCCAACTTGTATTGCTCACAAGGTATGACATTTCCTTTGCAAATGACTGTAACTTCCCTTGGAGCACCCACCTTGCTTTATACCTTACCTGCAGTCATTCCTATTCCTCGCTCGCACCCTGCACTTCCAGGAAGTTCTAGCCACAAAGTTAGAGCTCCCCATTACTGAAGGAGGATGTGGAAGCCCAGAAGTGAAGCGAGATGTCCAAGGTCACAAGATAAAAAAGTAGCTGGCCGGATTTCAACGTCAGGACCTTGCAGATCAAAAGCCAGCATCCTTGTTAAGAAATAATTACATGTGTCTACTTAATGTAGAAAAGTCTCTTCTAGAAACTTCTGGAGACAGACATCTACACCCCCAGAACAGAACCCCTGAACCCTTGACCTTACAGGACCCTGAGTCAGGGGTATGGAGTGGGTAATACAGACAGGGGACTTGCATTTCTTTCTTTTTTCTTTTTTTTTTTTTAATTTCTTCATGTTTACTCATTTTTTTGATAGAGAGAGACAGAGATGAGTGGAGGAGAAGCAGAGAGAGAGGAAGACACAGAATCCAAAGCAAGCTCTGGGCTCTGAGCTGTCAGCCCAGAGCCTGATGCAGGGCTCGAACCTATGAACTGCAAGATCATGACCTGAGACAAAGTTGGATGCCTAACCGACTGAGCCACCTAGATGCCCCTTGAGTTTCTGAAAAGCCCACCTGGAAGCCTCAAGGCCAGGGCTCGGGCCACCTGTCATCTAGGCCCCTGTTGTCCAAGCCCCTCCCCTCCCACCCAAGCCTGCTTACAAAGAGCAACTCCCCTTTCTGTCCTCTAACAAGAAAGCAGGAAGCTTCCCAGAGAGGACATGGCAGGAGAAGCAAAGGAAGGTGACAAAGTAGGGATATCTGGGAGAACCAGAGATTCAGAGTGTTAGAAGCAAGGGGAGTCCCAGAGACCCCCAATTTACTCGCCCTTCTCTTGCCACAGAGAGAGAAACAGACACCTGGGAGTCTGGGAGGGCCCAACCCTCCTGCATCTGGGCCAGGGCTCTTTTCCACCACCTGAGCCACCCTGAAGTTCCAGGAAACCTGGCCAACCAGTCAGCTGCTTCCCGAAGTCTCCAACCTACAGCCCAGACAGGAGTTCGGAGGAACCCATTGAACCTGGTTCTTCTGGTTTCTATTCCAGGGCTGTGTGGTCCTCAGCAAAGGCCACCCCCAACCAGCACTCAAGGACAGGTGTCAGAGGGAGCCCAAGGGCAACCTTGTAAAACCACCAAAGGAGACTGCACGGTGCCTCCAGCCTCTGTTCTGGGCACTTCTAAAGAAAACAAAAGCCAGCTGCAAACCAGTCCTAAAATCTAGGCATGAAGCCACAGACGGAGGAGGGCTTTCTACAGTGAGGGATGGAAGAGGACCTGAAGTCACATGCTCAGGTGCTCCCCTCACCTTTGTGTGAGGCAGGCATCATTAAGGGTCCTCGAGGGCTCCACAAAGTGAGGCACCCTGCAGTCACTTTAGAGTGTGTGCTCTGTGTCCTTGGAGCCTGTGCCCTGATGCTCTGTTAGAATACACCAAAACAGTTTTGGGGTAACTCCTGAGGATTTTTGACCCAAGCAAATGTCTGGTTGGGGAGGAAGTGACTGGGTAGGGGTGGGGAGTGAAAAAAGATCCCAGAAGACCTTTTTTCTTCAGGAAAGGAGTTCCAGGGAGCAGAGACCGGAATGCAGGCCCTCTGGGAGGTGAGTGTGGAGGTCACGCACTCACTGGTGGCCCCCACTGTTCTGTGTGAACTTTTCAATTCTACTCAGAAAGTCCAAGGAGACCCAAGACAAAGGGGCAGGTTCCCTGTCTTCAAGGGACATGCAGCCAGGCTGGGGAGACACGGCCAGCTCACTCTGGCAACTAGAGCCCTCCACTTGCCCATAAATCCCCCGTGGCCTGGGCTGTGGCTTGACCACCTGCTCTCCCCCACCTGACCTCCCCCTTTCCCCTGGACCCACAACATGGCTACACTCAGGGCAAGTATCAACTGCACATGGTGGGGGGTGTAGGGTGGGGTGTAGGGGTGAATCAGGGACCCAGAGACCAAAGGGTGAATCCTGACATGTATGCCTCAAGCTGAGAAGCGGATCCAGGCCGGCAGAGCTCCCGTGAAAGCCGGAGCTTTGCAAACCGGGGCTGATGGGCTGGGGACACTGTGGTGTGTTCCTTTCAATCTCCTTCACACCTGGAATAGACTGGTCTGTTCTGCCAGGTAGAAGACAGCCTTTGCTTCCTCCGCAGCCAAAGGAGGTAGAAGAATTCAGCCTGCTCATCTTCAGAGCCAGATTCGGAGCCCAAAGAAGGAGGGATTTTCTCAGCTGACAGCACAGCGAAGCCACATTTATTCAGACCCCACCGATTGAGAATGTGTTGTATTCCCATTCATTTGCTCAACTAATATTTACTGAGCATTTCCTATGTGTCAGTCCTGGGCTGGGCACTGGGGATACAGCGGTGAACAAATGGGGCAAAACCCATGCCCTCGTGAGCTTCCACAGGGGCAGCAGTAGAGGGGCCCACCTGGGCTTCACTCTACATGCTTTCTGCAGGCATGGAAAGATCTCTGTGCACTCCACACATGAGCCCTGGGGGCTCCTCCGATTTTCCCCTCCGAGACTCAGCCTCCACCTGTGCCAAATGGCAGGCTGCGTGAACACATCTCTAAAGACCTTTCAGCACTAAGGTGCTGTGCTTCTGTCATTTAAAGAAAAGGGTCCAAAGGGGACTCTTGGAAAGAAAACCTCGTCAAGCACTTTGAACACACGTGCTTCAAACACAACTGAACTTGGTATGGTTATCAGAGATTCCACTTGTTTGCTCACCAAAGCATATTCCCACACTTTTGTTGGCCAAGGTGGAGTTTCCCTGAGTCTGTAAGTAACAGAGCTTTGAGGCTCTCACTAGTTCAGATGAGTGGGGTGTGGCTGTGTCACCATCTGTCTGGGTGGCTTCTATGATGCTCTTCAGAGTTTTCAAGAATAGAACATGAGTCACAAGGAGGATACCCATGATGGGATTGCAGGCGTTGCTAAGGAGTGGGCCTAAGTCTGGGGGCCAGTGGGACCTCTCCACACACACACACACACACACACACACACACACACACCGCCCCCTGACCCACTCCTATAAGGTGAGCATCTTGTCAGAAGTCTGTTATTCCTTTTAGAAGTGCCCTGAGGGACTCTCCCGGCTGGCTCTCAGACAGTAAACCCGGGTCTAAGGAATCTTGGGTAGAAACCAACTTTCTCGATAAACCTTAAAGGGAAACATGGTGTCCTCATGGATCCATCCCATGGGCCCACTGGGGCCCACTTCAAGGCCTGGTGTAGAAAAGACTGGCCTCAGAAGGGAAGCCATTGTCTCAGGCCCTTGTTACCTGGGACCTGTTCCCAAGCCCAGAGCCTGGGGCTCCCCTCTACACCCCCCATCTCTGAGTGGAGATGGGGCAGGAGGTGGTGACTTTGGCAGGCCAACCACAGCTGAATATGAGTTCCATTTTGCTTTCCCTCTGTAAATGCTTTGAAATCCTTCAGGGACATAAGTGAGCTATTATCTTCAATGCTGCCCTATTTCTTAATGCCTTTAAGTGGGGAAATGGGGCATGAAGCAGATAAGAGACTCAGGGAAATTTGAGCTGAAAGGCATCCTGGAGATCCGGCCCCTTGCTTGCTAGTACAGTAGACTAAGGTCCAAGGACCATCGGAGGGTCATTCTCCCAGAAGCCAGCAGAGGAGGGGCTGGAGGCCTCCAGGGTCAGCTAGCTCATGCATGGGTAGGGGCCAGGCCTTTACACCTAGGCCTCCACATCCTGTGCTGAGTGGGGCAGGTCCCTTCCTGGACAGTCCGCCAGCTGCCCCTTTCCTTCCATAATCATGAATACCTAGTAGCAACACTGAACATAACATGAACAGGGATCAAGAAGGCCAACCAGAATGAGCACGATGGTCCTTGACAGAGTCCACAGGAATCTCCGAAGGGCCACTGGGTGGCTGGACAGAGTGAAGGGAGCCCCGCTCTCACCGTGAACACCTGCCTTTTGGATATTGTGTCATGAGCCTATGATGCCCAGTCAAATATCAGTAAACATATATGCATATATCTATTATGTATATAATAGTCAACTACACTTCAATTAAATATAGATATATCAAAAAATAATAATAATCACAAAATTTCACTTTAGAGAGCAAGGATGAGTGTTTGGTTCACCCTTTTGTTTTCCCAGCTGGAGCTGGAGGGAAGCCCGCCCTCCTCACCCCCACCCTCCCCACGGAGCTTCTGAGTGCTCTCAGAAGATCAAGAAGCAAGCACCTAATCCAAGTCGACCGCAGGCAATGTTGCGAGCACCCTAAGACCCCTTTACACCGGGCATCGGGAAAAGGTGCTCACACCCCAGCTTTGCTGGCCAGCAGCGTGGGTCTCTGCCAAGTCACTGTGCCCTGCCCAGCCCATCGCTCACCTGCTGCTCCCTGGGGGACCGGCTGGAGTCTTCAACTTTTTCTATTTGCAGAGACTTCTTTCAAATGCAATGTCATGAAAGCCCCCTTTGAAAGCTAGTAGGAAGTCTCCCACTGTGACTCCGAGCCCTGCCGTGAGTTCCTCCCTCTTCCGCAGGGCTGCAGTCCTCATGGTTCCCCAACAGCAACTTGGACATCCCCAGGCTGAACGGCATTCACCTCCCTCCCAGCCTAGTGCCCTGGGACCAGACTGACCCCTCAGGGGCTGACTGCTGGCAGAGCCCCAGACAAAATTCCACTTCCCACCTCATGTGCCTGTGACAGGCAGTCCTGGGGGCAGGAAAGGGTTCTCCCATAGCACCCCACCTCCTGGCCCCCAAAGAAGCTCTGATAACTTCCTAATTCTGGGGCCCTTTGCCTGGTGCTGCCTGGTGCTTTGGCCTCAAAAGAGAGCAGGCAAGGCTGGAAAGCAGGTATTTGCCATGGAAATGTCTTTGAGAATAGGGCACAAGTAACCTGGGTCTCCAGGTCTATTTGTAAATGAGATGAGGGAATTCCAGTTGCATTTTCCTTACAAGCCCTGGGTTCCCAGGTTAGCCCACAGAAGCAGGAGGACTGCCATTCCGCTTGAGCCTGACTACCAATTTAATCTACCATCTGTAGAACTCATCCTCTGTTCTTCCGTGGCTGGCCACCAATACACTATCCCTCCTCCCAACCTACTGGCCAGAGTGAAGACCTCCAACGCCCTCAACGCCCTTGTCAAAGAGTGAGGGTTCCATGGGGGAGAGGAGGACAGCCCTTGAACGGACCACATCAGTGGGATGAGGATCGCTCTGTTTGGGGGAGTGATGTGGAAGCCACTCAGTGAAGCCAGTGCGTGGACTCATGACGCATCTCGTCATTTTCTAGATCCAGAGTGTCCTCATTTCAACTGAAATACTAAACATAATGACTATGGTGGAGGCCGTGAGTTGTCTCTAAATATCCATCTTTCTCTTTCCACATTAATAGAACCCCGCCCCACCCCCTATTTTTAGCTGGCCCGTGGCAATCTGGAATAAAGGCCGTTTCCCAACTTGCCTTGAAGCTAACTGTAATTCTGTGACTACAATCTGCCCAATAGGATTTACGTGGAAATGGTACACGTAATTTCTAGGAAATGCCTTAATTTGAGAAGGCATCCTCACCTCTTCCTCCTTCGTATTTGCTGGAATGAAAACACAAGGGCTGGAGTTTTAGCAGCCATTTTGGGCCATGAGCGACTTTGGGAAAGGAAGTCACGAATGACAGAGCGATTAGTAGAAGTAGTCTGATTCTCTGACATCATGGAGCATCATACCTGCCTTGGACTGCTACCTCCAGACTTCTAAACAGGTGAGAGAAATAACCTGGATTTTAAACCAAAGCAAATACTAACTAATACAATGCCTTTCATATGGAGTCCATCAGGGGGCTGGGCTCAGTTCTTATATCCCCTTTGCTCTCCACACCCCAACCATACCAGACTGCTCTCTATTTCTATGACAGGCCATGAACTGTAGTCTCCCAGATGCTATTCCCTTTCCTGAGAACTCTTCCCCTGCTCTTCCCTTGACTGACCCCTCCTCATCAGTCCACTTCCCTCCTGTGTGCCACTTGCTTGGGAAGGCTTTACCTGACCCCCACACAAGCTGAAATCCTGGTTACACCTCCTCCTCCTCCTTGTAGTGTTCTCATTTCTGTAAACCGTTTACATAAGAAACAGTTTTCCCAGCAGACAGCCCATAACCTCTGCGGGCAGGGCGCAGTCTGCATTGTATACCCCGAACCCCCCAGGCCTGGCATAGGGCTCAGACGGCAGAGCAGGAGCCCAGGTTGTCAGGCTGAATCCAAGTGCACAATTCTAGCTCCTGGACAGCTGTGTACATATCCTTCTCACGTAAGCCCCGTGAAGTGGCTACTGCTACCTCCAGTTTACAGGAAGGGCAACTGAGTCCCAGGAGGGGAGGTACCTCACTCAAGCTTCACGTCAGCCCAGCAGCAGTGGCAGGATGTGAGCCCGGACCTCCTGACACAGTAGTTGCATGAAGGGCTGGATCTCTGCAGGGACAAGGTCTGAGGACATCACTGTCAGGAGTCTCTCATCTCTCTGTGGTCGTTTTTTTTAATCAAAAAACTTAATTTCTTTTTTTTATGCTTATTTTTGAGAGAGAGAGAGAGACAGAGACAGAGACAGAGCATGGATGGGGGAGGGCAGAGAGAGAGGAAGACACAGAATCCGGCTCCAGGCTCTAAGCCGTCAGCACAGAGCCTGACTGGGGCTCAAACTCATGAAGTGCAAGATCATGACCTGAGCTGAAGTCAGCCGCTTAGCCAACGGAGCCACCCAGGCACCCCCAAAAGAATATTTCTTATGTGCATCCTCCAAGCAAACCCTTCTCTAGGCAGTGGGGATACAGTGACAGACAAGGCGGGTGTCACCCCACCTGCAGGTCTCCCCCCGAGTGTGTGAGAAGGGAAAAAGATGCAAAAAGGAGCTGGTTGTGTGGGCATACGGTGAGGAAGGGATGGTCCTGGGTGTTTGGAGCCTATCATCAAGGGCTAGAGGCTCTGGGCTCCGGGGACACGTGCGGGCTCATCTCAGGAGCCCAAGTGACAGTGACTTCTCCCCTCTCTGCAGCCACCGTATCTGAAGGCCGGGGCTAGAAGCTGGAAAAGGTCAAGAGGACACCCCAGAGCCGGGAGCCTCCTTCAGGGGAGGAGCGAACAGGTGATGTGCAGGCTTCGTCACTGCCATGGCCTCATTTCACTCGACTCACACTTCTAGAAGCAGCTCTGCGGAGGTCCTGGGAGCCTCCTCCCTGTGGCTGTGTGCTCTGCCCCTTCCTGCCTCTTCCATTTGTTCACTTGCTCATGCTCCACCCTCCTCCCCATGAACCTGGACCCTCCCAAATCATGCAGACCTTCCCCTTCCTGACGCCTGCCCGGGCCCGCCCACCCCAGCCTGCAGGGACCCAGACCCCCTTCCTCCACCCAGGCTGGGTCACTCCGGGGCCTGCGTGCTTGGGCGGTCGAGTTGTGTCCTGCCAAATACCAACGTCATAACGCTCTGTACCTATGGATGTGATCTTATTTGGAAATAGGGTCTTTGCACACATGATTCAGTTAAGGTGAGGTCACGGTGAAATAGAGTGCGGGCCCTAATCCAGAAACTGGTGTGCTTAGAAGACGACCATGTGTCGGCACAGAGACACACGGGAAGAAACCCACAGGATGACAGAGGCAGAGATTGGGGGATGTGTCTACAAGCCAAGGACGGCGACCACCACCAGAAGATAGAAGAAGGAAGGAAGGACCCTTCCCTGGAGCCTTCAGAGGGAGCACGGCCCTGTCGACATCTTACTTTCAGACCCCTAGCCTCCAGAACTGTGACAAAATAAATCTTATTGTTTTACGCCACTCATTTGTTTGTTACGGCCGCCTCGGGGCACTCCTAAGGCAGCCAGTACAATCCTTACCAGGACTGCTGTCCTGTCTCCCTAACTGGAAGGTGACTCTGAAACATCAGGAGGTGTCTTGCTCCCCTCTGCATCCTGGACTTAGAGTAGGAAGTGAGTGGAAACTGAGGGTTCCATGAGAACGACCTGGCATCCTGGACAGACACCAGGAAATCCTCACCCATGCACCACCTCCTCCTCCAGCACAGCCGCCCAGGGTGAGGTCGTCCCTGCCGTCCTCCCTCCCGACACCCTGCCCTGCTCATCCTGACCCTCGTCAGGTCTCATGAATACGTGGATATTTGTGGGTCATTTGTTTCTCCCAGTCCCCTCAACTAGACTATGCGCTCCAGGAGGACAGGGACCCAAGTTCTGTTCAACACAGTATGTGCCACGTCAGGTGCAGCACTTGCTACTTAATCAGGAATGAGTATTAACAGGGGTGCCTGGGTGGCTCAGTCGGGTAAGTGTCTGACTTGGTTCAGGTCATGATCTCGTGGTTCGTGAGTTCGAGCCCCACGTCGGGCTCTGTGCTGACAGCTCAGAGCTTGCAGCCTGCTTTGGATTCTGAGTCTCCCTCTCTCTGCCCCTCCCCTACTCACACTTGTCTCTCTCTCTCAAAAGTAAAAATAAACGTGAAAAAGTTTTGGAAAGGGGGGCACCTGGGTGGCTCAGTCAGTTAAGCGTCCGACTTTGGCTTGGGTCATGATCTCACGATTTGTGTGTTTGAGCCCCATGTCAAGCTCTGTGCTGACAGCTCAGAGCCTGAAGCCCGCTTTGGATTCTGTGTCTCCCTCTCTCTCTCTGCCCCTCCCCTGCTCATGCTCTGTCTCTCTCTGTCTCAAAAATAAATAAACATTAAAAAAATGTTTTTTAAAGAATGAGTAATAACAATTGTCAGCTCTGGGGAAGGTCTGTGGGGCAGAAAAGAAACCAGCTATTCAGCAACGAGCCTTCCATACTACTTACATTTTTGTGCACATTTTTCACTTACATATTTGGCTTACATTTTTGCTTACATTTCACTTACATTTTTTGTACTTTCTTCTTTTTTTATTGATTAATTTATTTTGAGAGAGACAGAGACAGTGCAGATGGGGGAAGGGCAGAGAGAGGGAGAGGGAGAGAGAGAATCTCAAGCAAGCTCGGCGCTGCCAGCACAAAGCCCAATGCAGGGCTCAAACCCATGAAACTGAGATCATGACCTGAGCCTGACTGAGTCACCCAGACACCCTTTGAACTTTTTTCTTGAATGACAAAACAACTCATTTGCATTTAAAATTAACATATACATAGTGGTGCCTGGGTGGCTCAGCTGGTTAAGTGTCTGACTTTGGCTCAGGTCATGATCTCATGGTTTGTGGGTTTGAGCCTCACATCTGGCTCTGTGCTGACAGCTCAGAGCCTGGAGCCTGCTTTGGATTCTGTGTCTCCCTCTCTCTCTCTGTCCCTCCCCTACTTGTGCTCTCTCACTCTCAAAAGTAAATAAACATTTAAAATAAAATAAAACAAAACAAAACAAAATAAAATAGAATTCACATATACATAAAAATACAGATTCCTCCCTCAGAAAGGTAGCTCTGAGGTGGGGCCTGGGAATATGGATTTTGGCAAGCTCCCCAAGTAACCCTAATGACAGGTATGAGAACTGGGCAAAGCCAGTTGTCCGCACCTGAAGTCACCACCGCAGCTCAAAGGTACAGAAAGCTGTCTTCCCAACCAGGGCTCCATCTGGCTCTGGAGGAAGCCTCCCCAATCTTTAGGGTCTCAGTTTCCCCTGAGTATAAAACCTACACTCCCCAGATTTACCAAGGCAGTGAGTTAGGGGACAAGAGGTGGCACCAGGAAAGGGACAGCCGATACTGCCATTAAGAAGGGCCTGGGGAGGCAAGGCCCCAGCACGGCTGCTGAGACTCCGGGCACCCACTCAACTTTCAGCTGCCTGTGTCTTGGGCTTGATTCATGGGAGCCCTTCGTGGGACTTTGGTGGGAATACGCCCTTCCGTGTGCACGTGCATAGAGGCACACACACGTGTGTTCACACATGCACACACACCTGCTTTGTGCTCAGAGATGGTCCTGAGAAAATGGATGAACCCGCTGTGCTCCTGCCACCTCCAGCCTTCCTCTCCCATGGCCCTGCCAACTAGCCCTGAAGCTCCCCAGCAAAGAAATCAGACAGAAGGAAGAGGAGGGAGAGGAGGCTCCCTGAATCTATTTGGTCATTAATTAGAATATGGCTCCGAGCAAGTCAATTTGCCTCCCTGGGCCTCAGTTTCCTCACATGTAAAAGGGGACAGTGAGCCATGCACTGAGAAAGACTCTGAATGCCGTGGTGGACGCTACACCAACTGGTCGGCACTCCTGCCAGCTGTCTGTCTGGCTCCAGGGCTCAGAATCCATGGGATGCAGGTGTGTGGCAGAGACATTCGGGGGCGGTGTAGCAGAGTGGTGACCACTCCGACTCTGGGGTCCCTGCCTGCGTCTGAAGCCTGGCTCGGCCTCTACAAGCTGTGTGAGGTCTGGCCATCTCTCTGTGCCTCAGCTTCCTCATCTGTAACCAGGGATAATGCCGGTCTCTACCCCCCAGGGCTAGTGTGAGGACTGAGTGAGGCAGTGCTCAGGGTGCCTGGAAAGCAGGGGGTTCCAGCCCGCTCAGGAGGCAGGACGCAGCCACGCTCAGCCGGGCTTGCAAGGGAGGTGGGATCCAACCCCTCAGCCCGGGGCCCCGCTCACATGGCCCTCAAGTGCAGGCGCCTGGCAGCACCACGCTGACAACAGCTTTTCCCGAGTGCAAGTGCAGATGGAAAGTAAGCACCCGGCGCCAGTGTCACTGTTCCCATACCCTGGGCCACTCCACCCCTAGTCCCATGGCACCTTCCACCTGCTTTCACCTGCTTCCTTAGTTGCTGTCCGCCAACCCCCACTACAGCATAAGCTCCATGAAGTCAGGGTGGAGGGTTCCGACTTACCGCTGCATCCTCAGTGCCTAAAACACACCCGGAACAGGCCAGCCACCCAATCAACATTTAGGAATGAGTGAATGAATGAATGGAAGGAACAAGGAAGGAAAGAAGGAAAGAAGGAAGATAAGGCAATATCTTTAACAGTTTCACAAGTTCCTGGCACAGAGTAGGGACTTAATAAATATTTCAGTAATAAATCAAGGGAAAGAATGAGGGAGGAATGGTGGCAGTTTGGACCTGCCCTGAGTCAACCTCATCCTGGCCTTGGGCCGAGTGCCATGGGAACCCTGCCAAGGAGTGGCCCCGTGGCCTTGGCCCAGCAGCCCCATCATACGGCCGTGCGTCCTCCCGCCACAGAGGCTCTCATCATCATCATCATCATCACCACCACCATCATCAGCATCATCACCATCATCCATGCCAGTCAGATCCCCCACGTGCTGGGACCACACTGGCTATCTCGGCGCTGGGGTCCTGCAAGCATATTGGGGCTGTGCAAGGCTTCGCTCACATGTGCACAGCGGGGATTAGGGAAGGTTCTGAGGGGGCAGCTGAGTCACGAGGGCTGGAGAGAAGGAGGGAGCTGCCAGGAGGCCAGGCACGCACTGAATTCAGGGCTTGCAGAGGCTGGAAAGGGACATCACAGGGCACTGGGGGACGGTGGCTGGGAGAGGAACGGAAGAAGGAGTGGTCAGACCCAGAAGCGTCATCTGACTATCTAGGAGATTGGCAGTTCTCTGATAGGCACAGGAAGAGGGCTTGGACAGCTGGTTTGGGGAAAGAGGGCAAGTCCAGGAAGTCTGCATTTTTCCTAGCTCTGGGGCACGTCTGTCCTTTCCAAAGCTATTTAGACGGCAAGTATGCCCTGCAGTCCTCACCAGCCCCTGAAGAGTAAGGCAGAAAGAGAATGCTCCTCCCATCGGACCAGCCAAGAGTCCAAGGCCCCCAGAAAGGTTAACAAAGCCGGTCCCCATCAGAGAGGCCCCAGGAATTTTGTCTCCTGATTTGCCCACGTCTGGCCCTCCCCAATGTGTTCATCGTCCTGAGTCCTCGGGTTCTCACAAAATGTTAAAAACAAGAGGAAGGGGTAGTCCACGTTGCAAAAGAAACCTAAATATTATGAATCACAAACTTGGCATTGATGTTTGTCTCTGAGGGCTTTACAGACTTATTTGTGGCCCCCAAAGCTTTGGGCATGGGGAGCATAAAAAAAGCTGCCAAATGTTATCAGTTCTAAGAGTCCATCAATTGCATAATGAGCCATCCTTTATCAACCGCTAAAAGATTTTTTAAAGGCAAAGTTCTAGTTTAAAACTAGAACGCATGGGCACTTCTCAGGTGCCCTCCAGTTTCAGAGATGTGAAATGCGGACATGTGTGCAGCCCAGAAGCGTACTGAGGGCTGACAACAGTGGTGTGTTCTGTGAAAACCGAGGAGCGTCAGGCAGAGACCCCGTAAGTTTTCTAACCAACTACGGACACTCTTGTAAAAACGTCTCTTGTTTCTCCTGTTTACCAATAGCACAATTAGATCTTGGTGCCCACGCATCCTTACCATGCTTCTTCCCATCCTGGGCCTTGTGCCCAAGGAACCTCATCTTTACAGCCTAAATGGAGAGAAGTCCTTGAATCTGAATGGCCCCTCACAGTTTACAAACCTGTGTCGGTGAATCTCCACCCTGATCCTGACAGGAGGGTCTGATGGTGCCCGCTTTTGCCCTTTGGCACACACAGGTGAGCCTCGGAGCTGGCAGCCAAGCCCAGGCCCCCAGCCTCTGACCCTGCAATGCCCCCTCCCCATCACAGCTGCTCCTCCAAGAGATTGTCCCCTGCCCCCACTCCCCGCAGGTGCCTCTGTTAATGTGCTCACCCCTCCCTGGGCCTTCCCCAGACTGCATCATGGGAAGAAACGGACTAATTCCTAATTAGGGGCAGAAGGCAGAGGAGAGGAAAGAGAAGTGGTGGCAGTGGGGGCGGTGGGGGCGGGGAGGGGTACAGAGGCTTGTGACTCCTGCCCTCCCAGGTCAGGAGCAAGAATGGAGACTGAGAGGTGGGACTGGGTCTTCACCTTGGCCAAGCCCCTTCCTCTCTCTGGGCTCTGTTTCCTGTAAAATGAGGGGTGGGGGGTGATGAGCTGGATATCTCTGAGTCCCTTCCAGCCCTGCCATTCCAGGCTTCCAATAAGAACCCAGAGAGCTGAGTCTTGGTGGAAAGAAAGACAGAGTCACCTGTCACAGCCAGGCCGCCACCAGGAGCCCAGGGAACCATGCCCCCAGCCCCCAACATGGGAAATCTGTGTCTAGTTATTGCTCCTGGAGGCACATCCCATTTCCCCAGCAGAGGGTCTGAGGCAGAAACGGGGGACAGTGGGCATGACACTGGTCTAAGGAGCCAGAGCCCCATCTTCTCCACACCAGCAGCTCCTTGGCCCAATCACTTCTGCTCTGTTTCTTGGAGACCCCCTCTGCTTGTCCCCACGGAGCATCTACTGAGGAAAAGGGAGGGATCCAGGGATTGGCATGCAATGTCCCCCACCAGTGGCAGTGGGGTAGGAACAGGAAGCAAACTAGGATTCATTGAACACCCACCGCTTACCAGGCACCTGTACTGAAATCTCATTGCATCCCATTTCACTGACATAACTTCTTGGGACGTTAGAGCCTCACTCTCACCCAGCAGCCTGACCCAGAGCCTGCTCTCTTGACCCTCAGGCCATCCTGCCCCTGTGGCAGCTTCCATTCCCTGCACCAGCCATTGCACAGTGCTACCTGTGGACTCTCACTGAATCCCCCCTGCAACCCAAGGGGCCGGCCATGATTATATCCCCATTTCTCAGATGAGTAAACAGAAGCCCCAAGAAGTTAAGTACTTTGCCCAAGGACGCACAGCGTTTATTGAGGGTCTACTGTACACCACGCCCTGGGCTGGGCACTCCACAGCCATTGTCTCAGTCTCCACTCCAACATCTTACTATAGTTTTGTGGACAAGATGCCAAATGAGAGCTAGTCACCAGGACAACAAGGAGAATCTGCAACTAGATGAATGAGCACATCCCATCAATACAGTGCAGGGGTTTGATACCAGCTTGGAGGTGGCTTCTCCCTTCCCACCTTGGGACTTTGTCCTTGCCTTGTAGGGAAGCCATGGAGGGCATGCCAGCCCACCCACCATAACACCAACCAGAAGAGTGCACACACAGGACATCTTTAACTAGGATCAGTGTAAGGCCCAAGGTACGGGTCTAAAAGCCAACTGAGGCAGAGATGACTTGTCTCCCAATATCTCTTCTCTCCTTCTATGGTAATAGAACCCCCAGATTTAGCTAGCACATGGCCTTCCAGAATGAAGACTACATTTCCCAGCCTCCTTTGCAGCCACACATGGTCATGTGGGCCAGTTCTGGCCAATGGGATGTGAGTGGGTGATGACACTTTGTGTCATGCTCCTTCTACCCTTTCTTTTCTTCCTCCATCCCACTGCTTGGAAAGTGGACATGGGGGTGAACCATTCTGGACCACGCAGTAAGGGGCCACACCCTGGGGAGGGGTAGAGCAACGAGAGGAGATACCTGATGCTTGACATCGAGTAGCCACCTACCATGCCCGGCCAGGACCACTAACTCCAGGCTGTTCTAGAGAGTTGGTAGCTCCTTTAAGCCACCTTTATTTTGTGTCTCTGTCACCAGAGCAAAACTTACACCCTACCAAATAAACCAGCTCTAATAGGCTAAGACAGAAAAGTCTCCATAGCAGGTGTTGGCAATTTGAGGGTTCTGGTCCACCTGAATTAAGCTCGGTGCTGTGTGCTCAGAACAGCTGGTGCAAAATCAGGCTCCATTAACAGAAGCATGGGTTCTCTACTAAGGGAGGGCATCTGCTGGAGTCCATGCTGGCTGCCTTCCCATTTTAAGGGCTTTAACCAGCTGGAGCTCATCAAGGCAGGTGTCCTGGATGGGATGGGAGGCACCCAAGGAGAAGGAAACGGGGATGTTTGGCCTAAAGAACTCTCAGAAGTCCCCAGCAGAGCCTTGCAAAAGCTGCCAAGAGCCAGTGGCACGGCAGGAAAGGCCAAGGCCTGGGGGGCAGAGGACATAAAGCAGCCATCCCCCGGGACAGGCCCAGGAAACGCAAGGGGAAAGACAAGGAGCAAGGTCACTGCCCATGGGCCACTGCCGTCCAACAGGACAAGATGGGAGTTCCATGCGTGAATCAGGGAGGCCCACCTCCCCCACAACCCATCTCCCCCACTGACCTGTAGTACTGGGTCTGCCAGGCCACCAGTGGAGAAAGATCCATTGCATTCTGTTCCAGAGGCCCCCAGGGAAACAGACGCAGCCCAGGAAGGAAGGCTGCCTAGGTCCATGGAGCATGAGGACTCCTTGGACAGCTCGAGTTCCTGCAGACCCCTACCCCAACACATGGCTGTCTTCCTCCCTGCTGAGGGACGCGGTGTCGGTGTGTGTGCGGATTCAGGGCTGGGCCCTGCCTCCAGGCTGGGAATACTGCCTCCGGTCATGGAAAGGACATCAATGTCCAAGCTGCATTCAAACCCAGTCCTCAGTTTCTAGGCCATGAAATTCAAAATCATTTCTTGCAATGCCTCAGTTTTCTTATCTTTCACTTGGCTTTAATAAAAGCTAACCAAAGAGCAACATGGGATGATTGGCAGGGGGTGCCTATAGAGCCCCCAACGGGACAACATTCTGGGACTAATGCTTCTCTCCCGCTCGGCAGGAGGCTCTCAGCCAGCTGAGGGTCCGAGGTGCTGAGGGCCTCCAAAGGTGCAAGGAGACAGCCTTTGCAAACTTGACCATTTTGCTCAAGACACAACCTCATTCTTGGCCAGTCCTTCTCCTGTCCTTTTCTCTTCAGAAATCCAGGGAAGGGAAGCCACTGCTTTGAGCAGGGGGACCCTGGAGGGAACTAGCTTGCCCTGTCCGCAGGCAAGAATGCAGCAGACAGGCCTCCTCCGAGAGCACTCCAGACCCTTCTCCTGACTGGGGCAAGTCCCAAACCCTGCCCCTAGGTGAGGGCAATCTGCATGCTAATGAGCTTCCCGATGATTCTTACTTGATTGTAGACTCTTGAGTCTGAAGCTCCTTGGCTGGGTGATCCCCAGTATCTCTGGGAGGCTGGGCTTCCCCCACCCCCCCCCACCCCCGCCCAGCTTGCTGGGCCTGCAGACCTGCACACCCGCCAGGACCTCCCTCTCCCCCCCCCACCCCTCCCCCTGGCACTCTGCCGGCTCGGGGAGCTCCCCGGCCTTCAGTCTCAGCGCCTCTTTGCCTTCCATGATTTATGACTCTGACTCCCACACACACTCCGGAGCAGGAAAACCCAGCGCACTGTTCACAAATTAAATCCAGCCCTCCTCTCCTCCCAGGTAATGGGACCATCTGATGATAGAAGAGCTTATAAATGGCTATCATCAAATTAATCTCCATGTCAGAGAAATAATAGCAGCTGTAAATAAGACTGAGTGTTCCTGGCTTACCGGCTTGTTAGGACACTTTATAAAACAAGGCAGCAACATTAATACTGCATGGTCTCTTTAATTCCCCCAATCACCTGGGTGCAGAAGCTGAGCACTGAATGAGGAGTCTCCTGGGCGGCAGGAGGAAACCCCAGCAGAGTGGGGCTACCGGCCACTTCCTGGCCTCACTGCTGCTTCTATCTCTGCTCAAACTGTCCCATAATCGTCACTGGGCTTCTCTGGGTTGGGGGGACACCAGCCATGCTCACTCCTCCTCATGCCTTCGTGTGGCTTCCCCACCTCCATGTCCTCCCCTCTCTTATTCCTGCTGATATGGTCCTCATCCTTCACCCCAGCTCAAGACCCACCTCCTCCATGAAGCCCTCCAGGCCACTTGACATCCAAAAGGGGCTTTTGATATTTGTTTTATCCATCACCAGGAGGCTATAGTGGATACCATAGCAGATCAGCCGTGCCTCCCCCATTAGCCCACACAGCCTCTGCCCCTCCTGGGCCTCAGCAAGGCCCTGTGGAGAAAGCAGAGCCCTGAGGATGGGAACAAATGGGTGCTGCAGGCCCCAGCTCTGAGGCAGGTGTGGGTCCCTTACCGTGGCCAGCCTGGCCAAGGCATATGGAGAAGCTCAGGCCTCGTAGCCTTAGCCTGGCTGCAGGTCTCCATCTGTTTGTCGGAATATTAACTGTGTGAATTCAGTGATGGTGGGATGGGGGCCCCGTCAGGCACAGGTGGCATGTCAGTGACAAGAAGGAGAAGGAGGTCCCCATCTGGAGACATTTACGCTTGTATTTTGCAAGGTGAGTAGGTGTCACGGGTGTACCTGTGTGTACACAGGCACATGTGTGCACTTACTTGCATCTGTGACTGTGTGTACTGCACATTCCGATCCCGTGCAGATGTGAATGAGTGTATGTGCTAACATTCTGCCTGCATGTGGATTGTGTACGGATGTGTATTACATGGGGACCGTGTGGGGGTGAGTGCGTGCCTGCTGGGGTTAAGCAGCTGGGTGCACTATCATGTGAACATCAAGTGCCATGTGGATTGTGTGCAAGGTGTCAAATGTAGCTGTGGGCACATGGGCATGGGGGCTCCCAGCTAGGCAGGGAGAAAGCGCACCCCACGGCATCTGGACAAGGTCATGAATATAAAAGTTGGGAAGAAATCTTAAGCAGAGTGGTGCTTTGTACAAGGCCAGTCCCTGCAGGGGCCCACAGCTCCGTCCGGGGTCTCCTCCACTCCCTGGCCACTGGCAGAGCTCCCCCAGGCCGGCCAGCAAGGGTGTCACTGGGAGGGGGTGACCAGCTCACCACTGACCTCCTGATCTTAGAGTCTTCTCTTCAGCAGGTAAAGACGGCCCTCCTGGGAGAAACACTGGGCTGGGCGGTGAGGGGGGTACTTTGAGACAGGCAGTCACCATGGGCTGCCTTTCATGGCCTTTCTTAGCCTCTACTTCCCCTCACATAAGGAACTGCTTTGGGCCAGCCTTGAGCTAGATGACCCGGCTCCCAAGCGTGCATTTCCCAGTCTCCGTGCACCAAGTTCAAGGGATGTGTTAGGACTCACCAAGAGCACACACAGTTCTGTGGTCAGGTAGTGTAGGGAAGTGCTACTGAAGCAGAACCGAAGGGCATTCTGTGCTGTGAGAGTTCCCAGAACCTTCCGTGTACTCACATGCATGGGGACCCTCGCGATAGGGTGGCGTGTGCAGCACTTTCTCAAGTGGAGGAACATGTAACTCTTCTACAGAAACAACATTTAACAACTCAAGGGGTCCTAGTGTTTGGCTGGATAGTGCGGAAAATGCTGCCCCGGGCCCTAGTTCAAGGGTCAGCTCAAGGCCCACGTCCTCCAAGACTCCTGGACACCACGTCCCCCTCATCTTGCCCTCGTCTGGCCTCCTCCCTGCCCTCCAGGCAGTCGAACATGATAACCCATGGGGGGGTGTCTGTCGAGATGTCAACCTTGTTTCCTAGGCCTTCAAGGGCAGTGCCCTGGTCTCACCCTCAGCCTGAAGCTCAGAACATACCGTCTGGGTAGAGCATGTGCACTTCGTTCTTGACACAAGCCAGCCAACCAGCAGCCACGTTGATCGACGGACAACACGGCTGTGCTGACAACTAGGAGTGAGGAGGCCCCAGCTGCCCCGCAGGACCGAGGCCTCACCTCCAGGCCCCACGGGCAGCTCTCTGCTTCCCCGCCTGCCTGGTGCCCCTGCAGCCCGTCTGCGTGCAACACGCTGCCCCCGCCCGCTCCCCAGGCCAAGCCCACGCATGCTTCAAGACTCCGCTCCTCACCAGTTCCCGCGGGGGACCGCCTTCCCCGGGACGTCCCCACGCAGGCTGAGAGAGCACCCGGCACATACCTGGGACCTCACTCCTGACTGCTCACGCACCTGCTTCCCACCACACCGAGTCTGGTTAGGGTAAGGTGCTTAGGAAAGCGGCTGGCACAGACAAGTGCCCCGTGAGCACCTGCTAGTGCTTCTGTTGTCGTTGTTGTTAGCCTGTATCTCCGGTGCCCGGGACATCGCCTGGGCCAGGGCACATGCTCAGTGCACATCTGTCAGATGAGCTGAACAAAACCACCGTCAGACCTGAGCCTCATGATAAGGGGGGCCAGGGCGTGGGTTTACCAGGATTGTTCCCATTTTACAGATGAGGACACTTTGGCTCCAAGAAGTTTTTCCTCCTCGCCATTGTTGCCCTTACCAAATTCAACATGCCTCCTAGAAGCAGGCAGGGGATTCCACGTGTGGCATGTTCCTAGCAGACAGCCACACGGAACAAGAGCAGCCCCGTACTCTGTGCCAGGCGTCATGGTGGGCTCATTTAAACCCCACTCAGCCTGACACGTCAGGCTGAGGACCCCATGCTGCAGAGAACAGAACCAATGCCTCAAGGTGGGGTACCCACTCCAGAGGGAGGTCACAAAAGCCCCCGCTCCCCCAGGGCAGGCTCACCCTCTGCAGGCTCTCTCGAGGGACAGCACACTGACCCAGTGGAGCGCTTGGGCAGGGGGTGGGAGAGGAGGCAGAGAGTTACAGGGGAGATGGTGGGGACGGGGGGCGGGCAGGGGAGAGAGTAGGGAGGGAGGAACTGGAATGGGTGGGATGACAATGAAATGAGAGGGCCCAATGCTCCAGAAAAGAAAAAGAAAACTCAGACAAGGATGACAGCCACAGGACTCTGAACATTCACCTCTTGGATCGGATCTGGGCCTAGTGGGGGCTGGGGGGGGGGGGGAGTGGGGGGAAGCAGGCTGACCTGATAGCTCCCCCAGGCAGCAAAGGGCAGATCTCCCTCCTGGGGAACAGCTCCAGCTCTGCCTCTTCCAGGAGGCCCTCCTGACTTCTCCAGGCCTCGGCGACCTCTCCCCATCCCGTGTGCCAACCCTGACCAGTGGCCTCCAGGCTGGGCCGCACTTTCTAGCCAGCATGACCATGAGCTTGGCCCTCTGTGTAGCTAGCCCAGCCTGTGTTTTCCACCCACTTGAGGGGTGCTCGGGGGTCTCCAGGCCCCAAGGAACAGGCTGTGTGTTCAGAGTAGGCAGTGGGGGCTGGGAATGACCACCTCTCGCCAAGCACCTCCACGGCTTCCGTGGGCCTTGAACTTGATACGTAATTCCTTCATGCTCATGCCCCCTGACACTGGTACCAATAACAATTATCTCCATTTTCCGTGATGAAGAGATAAGGTTCAGAGGGGCCCCAAGTCACCTGGCTAGTAGGTGCCAAGGCCAAGAACTGAACCCAAGGTTTCCTGATGCCAAAATCTGTGCACTTCTTGCTACCACTTCGTCTCCCCCAGTTGTCTTCAAGGACCCCTGGCAAGCACAGCCATGCCCTGCCCAGGAGCAGGTCCTGAAGTCAAGGGGGCCCTTAGTTTCTGTTTGGGGCCATGAATAAGTTTCAAAAATAGAAAGTGGTGATGGTGGCACACCGTTGTGAATACACCCAATGCCCGTGAATTGCACACTTTAAAATGGTTAAAACAGCAAATTCTATGCTATCCAGCAGTTCCCCCTTATCCAGAGGAAATATGTCCCAAGACCCACTGTGGAGACCTGACACCACAGAGAGCACCAAACCACAATATATACTAGGTTTCTTTCCTATACACACAAACCTGTAATAAATGTAATTTATAAACAAAGCACAGGAAGAGATTATCAATAACTAATAATAAACTGCAACAATTGCACCAATATGCTCTAAATACACTGTACAAATAAATGGTGCGTGGACGTGGTCTTCCTCTCCGAACATCTCACTGCCCCGGACACACCCGCCCATGATGATGTGCGGTGATAAAATGCGCACATGATTACATGAAGTGGGGTGAACGACAGGGCACTGTGATGTAGTGTTAGGCTGCTACCGACCTTGTGATGACAATCAGAAAGACGATCATCTGTTTCCGGACTCTAGCTGCCAGTGGGTAACTGACACCGCGGAAATCAAAACCGCAGGCAAGGGGGAGCCGCTGTATTTATTTTACTACAGTAAAAATGAGTCGTGGAGGCAGCCCTGCTAGACATCCCCCACAGGAAAGCCTCCCTCACTTGCTTCTTTCTGGGATTCATCTTCACTCCCAACCTCCCCCACTCAGGCCCTCGCTCCCAGTCCTGGCCCTGGCTCTCCAGACTAGGGAAGCAATAGGGCAGATGAGCCGCCATATTGAAATACCATCCTTTTCTCTCTCTGCCTAAACCCCACACGGTCTTCAGCCTCACCCAGTTGTGCCCCTGACAAAGCTTCGCTCGACCACCCCTGTTGGGGCTGCTGGAGCTCAGGCCACATCCAGCCAGCCTTGAATCAAGACCCAGGAAGAGCACTGGCCCCTCAGAGTCAGGACACCCAGGTCCCAATCCTGACTGGGGTGCTCGGAAGCTGGCTTTGCAACTAGCACCTTGGACAGGCTTGGGTTTCCAGTTCTGTGAAGAGAACTTGCTTCACCCAGCACCCCTCATACTCTTCCCCGGGAGCACTCGAATGTCAGACAGGTGTGAAACAACGGAGCCCCCCAGCCATAGGGGTACAGTCTGACCTGTCCACGTGAAATGTGTCATCAAAGTCCTATATTTTCACTCAAAAGTTCATGCAACATTTGCAACTGGTGACTGAAGAGCTCCTTGTCTAGTTTAATATAAAAACCTCCTTTTAGTAGTAAAACTGGAAACCACACTATGTTTCCATGGCATGGGGCATGGAAGGGCCCTTTTCTTGCCCAGAGTCAAGGGTTCTGCTCTTTGTCTCTCACGCACCTCTCCCAATTCCCCCCCGCTAGTCTGGATGCTCCTAGAGGGCAGGTCAGGACCACCCGGCCATGGTGAGGACAAGAAGGACTCTGAGGAGACCCACCCAGACTTACTTGGAAGATGATAGGTCTCACCTGCTGAGGAGCTGTGGGGACAGTGACAACACGGCATGTCTCTAACTTCCTCCTCCCACCTCCCCATCCTTGGTGTCATGCTCCTTCTTTCCTCCACCTGTCTCCTGCGGGGAGCTCGGACTGGGCAAGGACCCTTCAGGATGAAGTGGGGATAGAATGCAAAAATGTCCTCCAGGTTTGCATCTGGGCTCCTCCTCCACCTTCTCCATCACTGTCCCCACTCACCTGCCCAGGTGAGGGCTGGTTGGCTGTTGTTCTCTTCACCACATATGACCTCTCTTCCCCTCACCCCTCCCATAAGCCCACGCTCCCTCCCCATGGCAGGCAGCCTCTTAGGGCCCTTCCCCTCTGGCTCAGCTCCAGCCCTGCCCCCTGGCACCCTGCCTGCAGCAGCCTCAGTATCTATCCCCTCAGCGGAAAGGACTCCAGCAGGCACTGCCTCCCAAGCCCAGCTTCGGTCCAGACCAGCTGCCTGAGCTCCCCCTTAGGCCGGACTTCCACCTGCCCCACAGTCTACCCAACCTGCTGTCCAAAAGCAGCTCCGGTCAGTTCCCACTAAATCAAGGCCGACGCTCTGTCCAGCTCCCTCTTTTGTCGCCCTCACCACGGAGCTGGACACCCAGGCTCCTGAGCCAGGGGTGACCGGCAGTGCAGGGAGCCTTGAAGAAGGGGACCGGCCTGTGGACCCAAGCCTTCCCCCTGTCATGCCTCACCTTCCCCAGGGTTGGATTTCTCAACTCTGGTCACCAGGACCATGCCTCCTAGGTGGAGGGGTAGGCCTGGACGGGGCCAGTCGCTCTTTCCCGGCCAGTCCATTCCAGCTCCGCCTCCAGGGAATGCCTCCCCACCCCCCACCCCCGTGGGAGGGGGCACCTCCGGCTTAAGGAAGGCCACCAGTTTCTCCAGCCCTGGGGGGAGGCGTTCATCCATTCCTGCCCACAGAGCAACTGCTCCAGGAGGGGGGTGGTCCTGGGGGACACGGCAAGGCCCCTGAGCGCCGGGGAGGGGGTGGCACGGCGCCCCGGCAGCCGCTGAGACGCTGGCTGTGGGGGAGGGGCAGACCCGAGCGCGCCTCCGCCCCCTTCCCTCCCACTCTCAGCCCCAGCCTGCGAGCAGCAGCTGTTCCAGAGCCTCCTGCCCTTGCTTGAGACAGGTGTTGGCCGAACGCTCACTTCCTCCCAGCCTCGGAGAGCTCCTCCACCCGCTCTGCCCGCGGCCGGCTGGTGCTGAGTCAGCGGCCGCCACTTCCTCTCCCCGCCGCCCCGCGGCTCCCTGGGGGAGCGCTGCGCCCCGACGGGCCAGGCCGCCCACCGGGTGACTTCCGCGAGCGCTGCCTCCCCTGCCTGCGCTGGCGCGCCTCGGCGGGAGGTTTCAAGGAAAGGGTGCCTCCGGAAAGCACGGGAACTTCCTGCTCGGAGGCCGAACCAGGGCAGCAGCGCCGGGAGGCCGGCCCGCCCTGAGCGCCGGCCCGCGTCGGGGTCGGCGCTCAGGGCCTCTGCGGGCCTCTGGCTGCCGTCCCGCTGCGCAGCGAGCTGGCCAGCGGAAGTGGCCTAGGGAGGTGGCACTAAGGAAAGGCAGAAAGGCGATGAAATGCAAGTGATTCTCGTCTAGGGGAAATCCCAGTTTTTGAAGGCAGGGAGGGGTCATTCGGCCAATCATCTCCCGTGGCAGATAGCAAGTGAGGGCACCGAGCAGTTGTCGTGGCCGACAGCCTCCCCCCTTACTGACGGAGCAGGACCCCGCGTCTGGGCTGTCCCCACGGCACTGTCCCGCCTGTCTGAAGGTCCTCGGGTCCCCACTAGGGAATGCCAGTCATTGTTATCTTTGGCTGGCTTCTTCTTAGTTTCATATGCCTCACTTCCTGTGACAAGTCCTTCCCGTAAGACAGACAGATGGACCTATCATCCCCATTTTACTGACCGGCCAACTGAGACCCAGAGGGGGAAGCTGACCCACAGGAGTTTGTGGCAGAAAAAAGACCAGCGCCCAGATCTCAAAAGTTTATGCAAAACTTCCTCCTTCCAAGCCCTCTCTTACCTGCCCTCCCCCCCGCCCCCCCACCTGTTTGGACCCGTTGATGGAAGAGGCTGATGGTGAGCAGAGAGGCTTTGGAGCTGTCAGACCTATCCCGCTTACCTCTCTTCCCCTGTGGCCTGTAGCTGCCCTCAACCCAGTGCCTGTGTGAGTGCCTTGGATGCCACCCAGCCCACATGCAGAGCCACCATTCGAGGGGAATATTGCACACCCATTAAAAGTGATGCTCATGAGGACAACATAGGAAAGCATGAAAAGGCTTGTGACAGGTGATGTAAAAAATAATGGAGAATGCAGGAGTGTACATTACTGTGTTTACAGCTCTCTAAAAAATATACATATATGTATGCATGAACATGTGGAAGGATTTCACTAATATGATCAGAGCAGGTGGACATCTAAAAGATTTTTTTTTTCCTTTGGTCTATTTTCTAAACTTTCCAAAACGTCATTCTATTACTTCCCTGATAGAGCACAGATAGAAGTTGTTGAAACACCAAGTTCTTCCTCCTCACATGGGTAAAGTCAAACTTTCTGCAAAAGTGTGGAGGCAATAATGCTGGCACTTGCCTGCCTTGTCTATCTTCTCAAAACGGTGAAATTTCATGAAAATCATTCAAACTGAGGTATCAGGGCACAGGGGGGCACAGCTCCCCAGGGGTCTGTGTCCTAAGGGAGCTAAGGAGAGAGTGGCCTACGACTAAAGATGCGCGCATATAACCAAATAAGGGGATTTCAAGGGGAGTTGTCATGTAAACGTGAGGAATTGTTATTGAAGTGAATTTCCTAACCTCGCTGGGTACTAGAAGTCTTAAATCCCAGGACACCGTCATGGTCCCCTTTCCTTTGTCACTCTTGGCATCTCAAACTCACTGAACACATGTCTCCCTGAAACTGACTGTTGCTCCCATCTCCCAGTTTGTCTTCATGGTCTTACACACTCCCAGTCACTTCTCCCGGACTCAGTTCTGCTCACTTCCTCCTATGGTAAGGCCCCTTGTAGGTACTGTCCTTCCCATCCCCCAGACCTTTGGTTTAGGTTTCTGTTACCCCTGGAAACCTGCCATGGCCTCCTCCCTGGCCTCGGCCCCTTGGCTCACCCCTCCGTCTTCAGGTGCCAGAGTGAGTTGTTGAAATACCGCTCTCCCCAAAGAGCTCCCGATGCCTAAAGGTGCAAGTTCAAACTCTGCTGAAGCTTCCTGAGGCCTTCAAAATCTGGCTTCAAAATATCTTCCAGACTTTCCTCCTACATTCTCCAGACCACGTGCTGCTTAGCCTCTAGAGCTGTGCACTGGGGAGAATGAGTGACAATGGCCCCAGGGCCTCCCATAGCTATCCAAGGCACACATACCCCTATACACATGCACACACGCATACACAACGCATACACACACACCCCTCCTCATATGCACATCCTGGTCTTGCAGATCAGCAGAGCCTCTTGGCCTTAGTCAAAGTCTCACTTCTACCCTAACCCAACCTGCAGCCCTGCCTCCTCTTCCTCCCTCCTGTATTTATACGGCCCTTGGAGGCACATCTTAACCCCACTTCCTCAGCAAGGTCAGCTCTGAGACTTTATTTGATCCCTCATGAATAAATTCCTCCAGTTATGGGGAATGGAGGGGCAGCCAGCTAGCAGACCCTAGGCACCTGCTACATGCCTGGTGCCTTTGACTAGTCCAGACACACCCTATCAGGTATGATGATGGTCACTGTTTAGAGGATGCTCAGAGGAGCAGTCTAAGTTCACCTTTCCAGGTCAAGACTGAGCTAGGACTCAACCCCCGCACTGCTCCAGGCTCTTCCCACTTGACCCAGTCAGGATGTTCTGCCATCACAGAACATCTTGGACAGCATCTAGTTTCCTAAGCATTCATCCCCCAGCCTCAGCCTAAACCTCAGGAGGGTAGACTCCCAGGTCCTACATTGCTTTAATATCCCCCTCAGCTTGGTCCCAAGTAGGTATTCAGTAAACACTCATTAACTAAATGAACAAACAGGAGAGTGAGTGGATGAATGAATGATGGAGTACATGAAGGCACAAGCATTGCAAGAAGCTCTGCTTCAGGGTTATGAACATTTGCTTTTAGGTCTTCAATCATCCAGAAGATCTGCTGCTCTCCCAGGCAAGCCCTCCCCATTACTCTCCCCCACCTCTCTCGGAAATATATTGGCTCATCTGCATCTGTGGCCAAGCCATACTGGAAACTAACAAATATTCATTCACATTCATACAGTGTTAAGCCAGGAACTTTTAAAGAGCTATTTAGATCCATAGAAAAACAAAGGCACAAATGTCTTGCACATTTGTGCAAACAGTAGTCAGGTAGGATTGAAAGATCCAGAGTCATATCCTGAATTGGAGTCAAGGGCGTGCGTCTCCTGGCCAGGAAAGGGGCTTCACGCTGCACTTGGATGCAGCTCAGAGTTGTTGCTTCCCTAGCGCAGGAAACCAGGAAACCAGTAAGTTTTCCAATGGGACACTATAGGCTGCTTATTTAAAGATGGGAGAGATGCGGGCGGAAAGGATGGGGCAGGACAGGAGGTAGGTAAGTAAACTGTAAAATGAAGAAAGGGGACCCAGGTCTCTGTCACCTGCATCTTAAAGCATCAAGACTTTTGATGGTTTTTCCCCTAATCTTGAGTGATTAATTGTATTTGCTGGTTTATGGATAGCTATTATTTAAGAAAACTCATCAATTAAGTGGTCCTTATCTGATGCTAGTTTCAAAAGCGTTCTTTTGTTTGAAAAGAAGACTGGTAAACAAGAGCTGTGTTTCAATTCATTATAAAGTCTGTGGTGTAGGATCTAAGTAACAGATGGCTTTTCCAAAATCCTGGAGTCAAAAGTTATTAAAACGGATATGTGTCAGATGGTTGAGAGAGTGGATGTAAAGTACAATGGCTTTGTAATGATTGGATCATCCAGTCAGGGGAAAAGTCTTCTTCATCTGAATGTGTTTCTTCTCACAATCTGGGTGAAAATAGAGTATGCATTTGATAAATCGCTAAAACATGACTTCCCACTAACCGCACGAGCTTTCTATATTAGTACTAGGTTATGAGACCATCCTTGCAATGTATTGTTCAACTAATTCTGACACACAGAATCTAGAGAAATAGAATCTTAGGATTGGTTAACATCAATCTAATAAAAGCCACCACTCTCTAGGACAAAAATGAGGGTCATCACCTGATTTGGGGTTCTTTTACAATTGTTGAGGACGGTTTGGGGAATGGTTGATTTTGCTTTCTCAAACCAGGCACAAAATAGAAGTTTCATGTAAACCAAAGTAAAAGAAGAAAAAGGAAGGAGAAGGAGAAGGAAAAAAAAACCACAAAAACAAAAACAAAAAACAAAAACAATCCTTGAAGCCTGCCTACTCTTCTTGCACCAACTACAGCATGAGCCTCTGCTGGGAACTTCCATGTGTGTCCATGTGTCACAGTAAATCAGCTCAGCTTTCTCACCCGGGCTGGGGAGAGCATGAGAACAAAGGCCCAGAGCAGAAGGGGCAGCAATGGGAGGAGAGGAGAGTCCTACCAAACCACAAAGAAGGCAAGGAAGCACTGTGCTCAGGCAGGGTGCACCTCCGTGGGGAAGGAACACCAGCAGAGGGGCAGGGGGACCCCAGGAGACAGCCCAGAGAAGGGAGGAGGAGGTACAGCCCAAGGAAGAGCGGCTCCAAAATGATGACCCTTTGGAGGAACCCTGAGTTTCTTTAATCAACCAATTTCCTCCGTGTCTAAAATGCTTCATTTAACAGGACTTCTTCTGGGCTGAAATTGAATAGGTGTAATTGACAAATGCTTGAATTTGGGTTCCACTCTGGGGGAGAAATACCTCTCTACTGGCTTCTCAAATGTAATTATGGAAAAAAAGATACACGTTAGGGGCTCTTCTCCCAATTCCGTTTGGGGGAAAGTTCCCTCCTGATCCCCCACCTCCCCACCTCCTACACACACACACACTCACACAGACAATGGCAGAGATCAGGCTTTCTTTCTCAAGAGAGGCACTAGGGCCACAGATGAGGCAGCTGTCAGGGAACCAGGCTATAATCAGCTTTAACTGGCTTACAGCCTACAGAGGACACAGACCCTCTTATTGCTACAGTAACAGGTCAGGCTGCTGACCCTGGGATAAATGTGGGGGTGGTCTGGGTTGGTTTCTGTTCCCAACATCTTCCTTATGCAGGATCTCAAAGCAAAAACTTAACACTGCAGGTCCCAAGAATTTAAAGATGCACATAGAAGAGGGTACTTTAAAATTCTGGTTTCAACTGCATTAAACATGTTACCCCCAGCATGATTTATAAGGACAGTAAATCAATGAGACAATAAAAGGAAAAGTTAAAACGCAACTAAAAATGGGGTTTTCAGGCGAGTCTGAAATGCTACAAGATTGCTAGTTAAGAACAGTATCCCTTTTCTCAACCTAAGTGTCATACCCCTCCCTCTTCCCCAGCATCACAAACTGAGTGCCATGTAACTTAGAAACTATGATGAAATGTGCAGGCTATTGGGTATGCAGGTGGCCAAAGACAGGGTCCCTACGCAGTTGAGGTGTCTTGGTGTGGTGGGGCAGCTGACCCTTCCCATGGCCCCAGGTGTCTACTGTAAAAAGATACGGACTAGATCTGTACCACAAAAATAAATAAATAAATAAAAAAGAAAGAAAGAAAGAAAGAAAGAAAAAAAAAAAAAAGAAAGGAAAGGAAAGGGAAAAAAAAAAAAGGCATTCACTCGAATCTTACAATGGGAGGTGGGAGTGGTGGGTGGGTGAGGGTGGGGATAGAAAAGCAAGGGAAAAAATCTAAACAGCAGGATACAACAATAAATGGGAAAACAGCAAGAGAAAAAGCACACTAGGTTAATATAGGAAAACTAGTTCTTTATTGAGAGATTGTATATTAGTATTAGTGGATTCTGTGTGTAACAATGTCATCATGCACACGATACAAAAAAAAAAAAAAAAAAAAAAAAAAGGCTGGGCCCACCATGCTTCGGAAGGGCGACAGAACAAAAGCAGCGTACAATGAGCAGATGGCCGGGGCTACACGACCACAGTACGTTTCAGCAGGGTGACATCTCTAACCGAGCGCTGTACATTGTCAACTGGGGGATGTAAAAAAATACAGATCATGCTTTAGTTTTAGTACAAGAAAAGGTGAAAAAGATACACAACCAAAAGGATATTTGATACAGAAAAAATTACCCACAAAATAAGAACAAGAAGTAATTCAGCACAGCAGAACACGCTATCCCTGTTTAATGGAAAACCATTTTGCTGGGGATTCTTTTTTCCTTCTTCGTTTTTTTTTTTTGTTTTGTTTTTGTTTTTGTTTTTGTTTCCTCTCTTTTTCTTTTCAGATTGCCAAATGGCAATCTGGGGCAGCCACTTGGGACTTTATTTTGGAAGGGCCCTCGAAGTAGGGTCCTTATTCTTTCATTATTGCCGCTGTTTTGTTTCAGTTTTCAAGCAGGTCTGGCTGGTGAGGCAGCGGAAGGGAGCCGGCCGTTAAAGGGGCAGCTCTGAGGGCCAGGGCGGATGTCCAAAGATGCTCTTGACATTGTACAATTAAACAATTAAGATACCACAGCCATGGCTCCACCTTAAACCAGGGCCCTTGCTGCATCAAATTTTCAGAGGCTATGGAGTAGAAGCAACTGCCATTTCATCAAAGATTTTCATAGATATATATAGATATATATATACTCATTATTTTTTTGCCTCCGACTAAATGTCATCTCTTCACTTATTCCTGGGTGCTGCCAAGAAGCTAGTGATGGCCACCCAAATAAGCGGGAAATGGGGTGCTAGAGCCTCCAAGCCAAGGCAAAAGGAATCCACTTAACAGGGATTTACAGTGCAATGTACTCAGCTAAACAAGATGAAGATACAAAAATGGTTATTTCTCTACATCTATTCTGAAATGGCCTACATCCTACACTACTACAATGGAAACTAAAAAGAACAGACTTAAGCTGGCAAGCTATCTAATAGTTTTACAAGAAGATTGTGGTGTAGGACCTTGTTGGGTTAAGCATTAGTATCCTCTATCAAAAGGTCATGAATTCTTATCTCATTGTGCTAAATTTTACCCACAGCCCGACTCACCCTCAGCCCTTGAATTTCCTGTGGGCGTGTTTGCCATAAAAGTAAACTTTGACTGACGGGCAGAGTTTGTTTTGTTGGGGTGTTTTTGGGGGGAGGTGGGGGTGTATTAAAAATAAAATTTAAAGGCAGCTGAGCAATTTGAATTTCAAAACGTAAAATCGGCATCCTGCAATGGTATTTAGAGATCCGTGGTATTAATGAGGATGATAATGATTTAATCAGGATAATTATACTTTCAGGCTCAACATCCTTCTTAATCATTTTTGAATTTCTGCCTAGTGTAATGTTCCACACCCGTTTTAAGAGGAAATGCCAAGTAATAAGATATAATTGTGCGTTGGGGGAGGGGGTTGGCATTTCAAGGGAGATCTCACCCAGCCCCCTCCCCACTCCTATTCCTCACACACCCACCCCACACCCCCTCCACCGGCCTGAGATAGGGATACTGCCGCTTAAATAGCAATGCCTTCCTCAGATGGAGACAGGAGATGGTTAAGAGGGGTGTCACAATACAGCTAAATGCGGAGGCAGAAGGGTCACAGCGCACACAGCAGCGAGTTGACCATTCACTGAGCTACACAATGAAGAAAAAAAAAGATTTGATAAATGCAGAATGTCATCATTCTATCATCACACAAAAAAACTGCGGTTCAAACAGGCCTAAGGGGGCCAACCTTGCCTTTTAGGTTCTGGGGAGAGGCGTGGGGCTGGGGACAGCTGGGCTGGAAGAAAGAGGGCTGGGCTTTCATTTTCTTGCCCAATCGGGCCCCTGGGGCGCACTAAAGCGCCGGCCCCGCGACCCCACCCCCTGCTCTGACTCTGTGGAGCGGCCCTGGTCGCAAAGGGAAGACATCATTCTGTGCGTGAGGGAGGGGGGAAGAGGGAGGGCCTTAGCCAGCAGGGATTTAAGCAGACTTGGAGTGGGAGAGGGTAGCAGAAACATTTCCAAGAAGAGAAATGTGAGTCCAGAGGCAGAATACAAAAAGAAAAAAAAAAAAATGAATCTAAATGCATCCCGGATTTGTTTTTGGAGGTGGGAATTTTTGATTAAAAGAAAATGGAAGAAATGCAGGGGGTGGGGGGAGAAGAGGGGGAAATCAAGCTATTGTTGGAGCAGAATGTAAGGGAAAGGGGATGTGGGGAAGGGGACCGTGCAAACACACCCCATATATCACAGTTAAAAACAAAGCCGGCGCCGGCCTCCTGCTTTGTCAACGGCCGCCCGGGGCAAAGGCCTGGCGTGGGGGCAGCGTCCCACCTCATCCTCACACACAGCGCAACACCCGAGGACCGGGCACCCCGCTCCGGCCGGGACCAGGGGTGCACGGCAGGGCACGTCTGACTCCGAGGCGCGCACACACTTATACACACGCTCACATATACACAGGCACCCAAGCATTTTGAACCCATAACTGCAACTGTCATACAAAGACAATGGGGGGGGGGTGTTGGATAGAACAAGGGCGGTACAAAAAAAGGGTTAACGGGGTGATAAGGATGGGACCGGACGGGAAATCGTGCAAGTGCCCACCAGAGGGTGGGGGCTGGGGCACGGGATAGGGCAGATGCCAGATCCCAGCTAACCAGCCTTCGTTATCAATGACCAAAAAGATGAAAAAATACAAACACAAATAACACAAAAACATATATATGCCTCAAACACACACACACACACACACAACAGAAAACCAAGTATGCTTGCACACACACACACACACGCACGCACGCACACAGTCATGTATCTCTCGCCTTCTTTCGATCATACAGGGCTAGGTATTAGGGAAGGGGCTGTGATTTGGGGGAACCGCGTCCGCCGCAAAGAATAAAAAATGGGGCTGGGGAGGGAGGGACCCAAATTCGCCAAACCCTAACTTCACTACAAAAGCTCCCACGAGGGCGGCCACCCCCACACTGGGGGGTCCCCCAAAAGAGAGAGGGGAGAAGCCACCGCTCGCCCTGCGTCCCCGCGGGTGTGCCCTGAGCCCCCCGCCGCCCGCGACGCCCGCCCCCGCCCCCGCCCCGCTGCCTGCGGCGATCCACGCTCCGAAGCGGACCCCGAAAGGAAAAAGCGATACCTCTGTTTCGCACAGAGCCAAACACTGGAAGCACGAGATAGCCGACGTGGACCAGGACCATCCTGGCTCCTCGCGCGGCGGCGGCGGCGGCGGCGGCGGCGGCTGCGCGCGGGCCCTTTGTGGCGCGGCTCCGGGGCGCGGGCGCGGGCGGCGGCGGGGCTGCGGGAGCCGCCGGGGCGGGAGGCGGAGCGCGGGGCGCGGGCGGCGGTGGGGCGGCGGCTGGCGGGGAGACAGATGGCCCATGGAAAGGCTCCCTTCCCGGCCCCTCTCGACATTCAAAGGCGCTGGGGCCGCAGCTGCCGCCACACAAAGGCGCGCGCAGCCAATGGGAGCGGAGCGCAGCGCGGCGCGGCCTCGCCGGAACCGCGGGGGACAGCGGGGACCGCGGGCGCGCGGGTGGCGGGGGGAGGGAGGGGTGACGGCTGCGAGGGCGCGGGCGGCCAATCGCGGAGGCCCGCGGCCGGGCGCGGGGAGGGGTGGGGGCAGGTCAGCCCCGCGGGGCGCGGGGAGCCTGGCGCGGGTCCCTGGCCGCCCGCAGGCCCGAGTGCGCGCGTGAAGCGCCCTGCACACAGATGCGGGCGGCGTGCACACGGAACGTGCACACACCGAGGGGGACGTGCACCCAGACATGTGGAAGTGCGTTCGTGCGTGCGGAGGGAAAGGCACGAGCGCACCAAGTGCACACGACCCGGAGGTCCTTGCACACCGCGCACAGGTCACTCGGGGACGTGCGCATGGGGGCTGGCGCACGTGCAGAGCCTGACTGCGGGCACAAGTGAAGGTGGAAAGCAAGCAAGCAGCAGCATACAGGACCCAGGCACTGACACACAGACATGCACACACCGAAAGCCTTGTTAACGCAGGACACGTGCCAAGAACACATTCCCAAAGACACACAGAGGGGACACACAATGCAGATATGTACACTCCCAGGCTCCCTGCCCGTGGCAACGCTTTGTTGCTTTGGCAGAGCACAAAGCTCACAATGATTATTTGCTGAATTGAAATCCACTCATACACTGAAGTATGTGCATGCCGAAAACCCAGAGCCACTTGGCCACCATTCACCCTGCTCTGACACAGGCACAAGCAGCCATGTGCACAGACACGCCCACTTCCTCAGCGGGAAGGCGCACATGACATCAGGGCTAGGAGGCTCCTTACATTCACACGTGGAGGCACAGGCGGGGTTGTCACGTGTGGCCTGTGGCTGGTCTGCCAGGTACAAGCAAGACAGAAGGGATGAGCCTTCACCCCACAGCCCTGGTGTCAGGTGGACTGTTAAGACTGTGTCCATGCGCACTCAGCCCACCTGCTAAGAAAATTCCCAGCACAACCCTCAGGCCAAGCTCTTAGTCCACACCAAGGCCAGAGCCTACCCAGAGCCCATCCACAGGCAGCAAGATGGAGGACATTTCCTACATCGGGACTTGTCTTCAAATCCCAATGGCTTTATTTAATGAGTCTGGTAAAAATTAGATGGTAAAATCGTAGTATATGGAGCTAAAAGGAATCTAATACAACCCAACCTTTCCCCATTTTAGAGAGAAGGCAAAAGAGGATATTCATTGAACACATGATAAGCTTGTGTCTGGGCATAGGGAGGCCGTGCAGGTCCCCTTGATATCCCAACCCTTGCGGTGCAGAGGGGTCTCAGGAAACTAAAGGCAATCACCCAAAAGCCTACCAGGTGCTGAGATGAAGTTTAGCATAGGGTGCTGGGGAAGGGGACACCTGGGGTCCTAGGAAGGGGATCTAGGGGGGGCATCTAGCCCAGTGGGTGAGAAGGGGGGTGGGGGCAATTGGGTTGACTGCAGGAAAGTGACTTCGAAGCTGAGACAAAGAATGAAGAGTGGCAGGAGTGAGGTGAGGCAAAAAAGGAGACGGTAAAGGGAAAACCGCGGTCTGACTTTGCCAAGGCGACTACCACATTCCCAGTGGCAGTGATAGGGCAGGATCCCAGGACACACCGTTCTCTCCCTCCCAAGCACACATATCCCTCAGACTTCTTCCCCGCTAAACACCTGTGGCTACTACCCCCGGAGAACTCAGGGACGAATCTGGGCAGGAAACCTCCCACCAGGCCCAAGCCCCCTTCTGGAGGGTCATTTCTACAAGCTTCTGCCACCAGCTCTTTCCTGTTTTCATGATCTGTCAAATAAACACAATGCCACCACTAATAAAAATTATTTAAAAAATGAGAAGACCTGGGGTGGGTGGGTGGCTCAGTTGGTTAAGCGTCTGACTTGAGTTCAGGTCACGATCTCACAGTTCGTGGGTTCGAGCCCCGCGTCAGGCTTTGTGCTGATAACTCAGAGCCTGGAGCCTGCTTCGGATTCTGTGTCTCCTTCTCTCTCTGCCCCTCCCCTGCTCATGCTTTCTCTCTCTCTCTCTCTCTCTCTCTCTCTCTCTCTCTCTCTCAAAAATAAATAAAACATCTTTTAAAAAAATTTTTAAATGAGAAGACCTTGACAGACACCTAACTACTAGAATTTTTTTTCCTGTTCCATTTCAGCCTTTGCCAATATGCATATAGACCAGATTTGTCATCATAATCTACATATTTTTTATTCTGAGTTTTAATCTCAACATTTTATCAGAGACATTTCCCCATCCTTTGACATAATTGTCTTCACAATTTTCATTTTCAATGTTTTCATAGTATCCAACAAATGAAGATACTTTGAAATTACTTAATCATACTCTCTTCTTGGGCATTTAATTCGCTCCCAGTTTTCCCTTGTTGGAGACCACACAATAAACTACATGCCTATAGCTTGTTGCTTTTGTTGAGCTGTAAGCTTAGAGCAAACTTCTAGAATTGGCATTCTTGAGTTGACAAATATGGAAAAACTTTAGGGCTTTTGCCACATTCTGCTTATGAAAAGATTAAACTCACGGTCAGTGCGACCAGCAATATACAGTGGCCAATTTCTCTGCAGCCTTCCTTGCTTGAGTAGCTCTTCTTTTTTTTAAATCCTACTTTATACCAGAGCAGCTCACAAAGGCTGATGACTACCCAACCTGACCTCCACAGCAGAGTGGTTAGGCTATAAAATCTGAAACCAGGTTGCCTGGCTTCACATTCAGGCTCTGCTAGTTATTAGCTTGGACAAGTTACTTAAGTTCTCTAGGCCTTGGTTTCAGTATCTGTAAAATGGGTGTGATTATAGCAACATTCCTCATAGGGTTAATGTGAAGATCAAAAGAACTATGCACTGGTGGAGTGCATACAATAGTACCAGCAATTCAGCTCTTCGTTCTTGCCCCTTTACTTATCCATCTCTCCTTGCCCACTACCTCTTGCCCTCCTGTTACTATTTATTTTTGCCTTTTACACTAATGCATTTAGTGTAAATTATACTATAACATAGGACATTCATCAGACAAAAGCAAACATCAAGGAATAGACCAGGAATTATACTATTACATGGAATATCCATCAGACAAAGCAAACGTCAGTGATTTCCCTATAAACCTAGGGAAATCATGAGTCCAATTACTAACTGCACCCTTCTTACTCAAACATCAGAGAAACATGACAGACAGATGCCCACATTCACACACAGACATGAGACTCCTGCTCAGAAGGAACTATTTTGCATTACAAGAAGGGGTTTCATTTTGAATGAAACCTTTGGTTTTTACCATTCCTCAGCCTCAACGCAACTATCTGACTAATGGGAATAATAATAACCCCTGTCAGACTACCTTAAAGGTTTATTGTGAGGATCAAATGAGCAGATACCTGTGGAGCCACGGCTAAATTCTAGAAGCATAGGACACGGAAAATTCTAGAAACATAACTATAGTGGAATCTTCAAGAATGAAATTTGATTATTGTTTTGCCCATCTCCTTGTCTTATGGGTAAGGAAACTGAGGCTCAGAAATGGGGTTATGAACAAGGGCACCGCCATTCCTGGACGAGTTAGAACGAGAATCCTTGTCTCCTGGCACGTAGCCTAGTATTGCTGCTACTTTCCACTGGTTCTTCATCACACAAGGATGGCTGTTTCCCCCTCTTCCTCACATTAGTTAATGTCCACAGGTTACAATAAAGCAGATTCCTGAGAATAGGAAGATGTGTAGAAATATTTCATTCATTGGGGTTTTTCTTTATGTATGCTTCCTGCCCCCCTGCCAAAGTCAATACCTACAGCATGTTTGCAGGCTTAGCATGTAACATTCAGGAAGAAATATTTTAAAAATGAAAGGTGAAGCAATATTTAAAAAATGGAAGGTGAAGAAATATTTAAAAAATGAGATCTGTAATTCCTGTTCCAAACTGGAGAAACATCACCCTATAAGGTAGAAATAGCACTGTCACCTTGAACCTTGACCCATGCTTGGATGCCTCACTCTCTTTTGTCTCCACCTTGGCTACCTGCAGAAGGGGTTCTATAGAGCTTCATGATTCTGGGGCCCAGACGCATCTGTTTTGAGAACTCCTCCTTTGGAGCCCATTAGATCTGGGTTATGACTGCCATTGCCCTTTAGTCAACAAATGGAAACAAATCTAGCACATCAGTCACGTAGATCTGGGTTATGACTGCCATTGCCCTTTAGTCAACAAATGGAAACAAATCTAGCACATCAGTCACGTAGACATCCACAATTTTCCAAAACAGACAACAGGATTCCTGCTCGTCTCCAGGTTGGGTTGGCATCAGGTAGACACAGCTTTCAAAATCTGTGCAAAGCGGCTGGACTTCAGTAGACGGCCCTCCATGACTGGTGTCACAACAGCCTCTGTGCTAACCTCTGGCAGGGGTTCTAGACGCAGCAGGCTGCAGGAAGAGGCACAGCCCGGGGCGCTGACGGCCACTGGGAGTCAGGGCATATCTGCAAGAAAATAAAGAGAGGTCCAAGAGAAACTGCCCCAAACTAGGGATGATGATGAGTCAGGCAGAAGTCAGCGTGGGCCTGAGAGGACCCTGAAGGGTGGGCTCATTTGCAACAAGCTGAGAAAATGAGGGAGGCAAAACATGAACTGAAGCCCAGAAGCAAATAGAGGAGAAGAAAGAAGAGCTGGAGGGGTGGAAGAGAGACAGAAGGAAGGGGAAGGAAGGGAGGAGGAGCGTGGAGAGAAAGGGAAGAAGAAGGGGAGGAGAGGGAGGAAAGACAGCAGTAGCAGTGGCTTGGGAAAAGTGAGGCTACGGGAGAGAGCTCTGTGCTCTGCACTGACCTGGGACACGGGGTGGATGGAGCAGGCAGGAGGGGACTGCTGACCCGTGCATTCCACGCACACACACTGACCAGGGCTCTGGGTGCCACGAGCTGACTGAAGCCCTCGACAAGAGGTGGACCAACAGGAAGTGAAGCAGGATCCAGGGTCCATGATCCCCTTCTCCACTGTTACAGGGATATTATGTGAGCCCCTGACTGCCCAGGCTGGCAGTGAGGTGGGGTCCTGTGGCTACATCCTGGGGAAAGGCATCGAAGCAGGGCTTTTATGGGTTGGTCTTCTTAAAAAATAGAGCTGTTTTGGAGGATGCCAGGAAGTCATTTAAAACAACTGGTAAATAGAATCAAGCATGTATCCTGCCTTTCCTCTATGAACTGTATTTCAGGTTAATGAAATATTTGATGAGGGGAAGTTTCTCTTTATAGAAGTATCAGCTAATAAATGAAGAAGAAATGAGATGATGAGAATATCATCATAATGAAATAATAGTTCTAGGCAATGACCATTAATAGCTGTTAATGTCACCAAAAGAGAGACAGTGGGAGGTGACATGTCTCCTAATAGAAGAACAGCCTGCCACCTATGAAGTAGTCTTTCCAGAAAAATGAAATCTGAACCTAAGGAAACTTCTAGATCTTAATTCCCAATTGATAGGAAGCACAGGAAACAAACATATCAAAAGATACCATGGGAGGCAATGAGCAGAGTCTAAATCGTGGAAAGGCAACAGGACAAACCAGACATTTTTTTTCACGAATGAATGAATTCTAAGGGAGAGAAAAGGAGATGGAGGAGCAACCTATAGAGACAGAAAGGATATATGTCAACCAAATGCAACATTTAGACTTTTGTGAAACATGATTGGAACAAAAAAATATTTGGGGAAATGCAGACATCAGATGTTAGGATATTAAGGAATTGCGTTTTTTCAGATGAGATAATGGTATTGTGGTTGTTTACACAAAGCATCCTTGTATTTACAAATGCTTTGCAGATAATATTAACTGATGGCTGGGAGCTCAGTCGGTGGAACACGTAACTCTTGGGGTTGTAAGTTTGAGCCCCACGTTGGGTGTAGAGATTACTTTAAATTTATTTATTTATTTATTTATTTATTTATGAAAGGAAGAAGGGAAGGAAGAAGGAAGGAGGGAGGGAAGGAGGGAGGAGAGAAAGGAAGGAAGGAAGGAAGGAAGGAAGGAAGGAAGGAAGGAAGGAAGAAAGAGAGGAAGATTATTACCTCTTGGTGGGGGAGGAATTTAGGTGAAACCAGATAGGCATTGAGTTGATTGTTGAAACTGAATGACAGATATGTGGGGATTCTTTCTATTATTCTCTCTACTTTTCTTTATGTGATGGTTAATTTCGTGTGTCAACCTGACCGATCTAAGGGATGCCCAGAGAGCTGGGGAAACACGATTTCTGGGTGTGCCTGCGAGGGTGACTCTGGAAGGGATAAGCATTTGAACTGGTGAACGGAGTAAAGGACTTTCTCTCACCAGTGTGGGTGGGCCTCGCCCAATGCACCGACGGCCTCCATAGAACAAGGTGGAGGAAGGGTGGGACTTGCTCTCTGCTTGAACTGGAACGTCCAACTTCTACCCTCAGACATCAGTGCTCCTCATTCCTGGGCCTTCACGCTTCCCCTGGGACCTGCACCATTGGCCCCCTCGTTCCTGGGCCTTGGGTTTGGACTGGAACTTTCACCACCGGATTTTCTGGCTCTGCAGACGGCAGCTCGTGGGGCATCTCAGTCTCCATAACCATGTAAGCCAAACCCTTTATAATAAGTCTCCTTCTATATATCTACATATATCCTCTTGGTTCTGTGTCTCTGGAGAACCTAATACAGCTTATATTTTAAATTTTTCAAAAATAAAAGTAAAAACTAAAACACACAAAAAACAGCCAGCACACATCCTTGTGCTCTGCAAGCACACGAAAAGATGTTTCCTCTGGTTGGGCAAGTTAGGAAACGGTGCCTGTTCCTCGTATTGGCCACAGGCCTAGGCTGGGAGCTCAGGCTGACTGTCGGTTCCTGCTCACCGCCTCGGACTGTCCCTGCTCTGCTGTGTGACAGGCGCAGCAACACGGCCGGCCGGCTCACCATTCAGTTCACCATGACCGCCTACCTGCTTCACAGCCCTCATATGAGAGAGAAATAAACTCCGATCTTATTTAAACCACTGTTTCTTTGGGCGTCTGTGTTCATAGCCAAACTGAATCGTAACTGAAGGTAGAAGGGACTCATACTCTAAAACACACTGAAAATACTCCAGGGGTTCAGATATGGAAAGAGTGTACGTAGTCAGGTCGATCAGTTAGCAATTGCCGCAAAGATATTACATAATAAATAGCTGCAAAACCACAGCTTCACAACAGTAAGCATTTATTCTCACAGATTCCAGGGCTAGCCAGCCCCGGCCCTGCCCCGAGGCATCCGGAGTGGCTCTGCTTCTCACAACCAGTCTGTAGGTTGTGGGGTGGTCCTGCTCCACCTGCCTCTCATCCTCCATCAGCCAGCCCGGCCATGTCCTTCTCCAGCAGGAGCCGGTGGAACCAGGCAAAGCCTCATAAGGAAGGCCAGTGGTGACTGAATTCAGAGCCCCAAAGAAGCCAAGGCAGATGATGAATTAGGGAAACAGCAAGTGTTTTCATTTGATGGGAATTTGTGTGTGTGTGTGTGTGTGTGTGTGTGTGTGCGCGCGCGTGCGCGCGCGTGCTTGGTGAAGAAAATAAGAGTGGTTTTGGTTTTGGTAATCTATGGGCACCCCTGCAGGTTTCTGAGCAGAGGGGTGAACAATCAGGAAGAGAAATCTACGTATGCACAAAATGAATGGGGATGGGGGTAGATTCTAGGGCTCAGGAAATCAGGGAGGTAAATAATGGAGTGAGGTTGAAAGTCAGACTTAGGAACCGTCATTGATCCTGAGTGCAGGAGTACAAAGGAGGAACTGAGCACACCCCTGACCTTTTTAACCAGAGAAAGAATGTTCTATGAACACTCCTCCCCTTAGGAAGGTGTAAGATTCCAAAGGTGGCTCCCAAGCCCTATTGCTCCCGAATCCAAAGTGATTACATATACTTGTCTCTGAAAAGTTATGCTTTACTCTCATTCCTTTTGTAATTATCTGATTCTCTTACTATCTTTTCCACATTTTCTCTGATTTTATTCTTACTAGATGTGAGGCAGTTTTTTACTTTCATAAATCAACTCAAATGTAAGGATCACCATAGCAAACATGCCTCAGTGCAAACAGCACTCACTGCAGAGGGCCGGCAGCCCCCACTGTACATTCACTCCTTTCTCCGATGATACATGTGACTTTTAATTGGACATCTGGCCACCCGGGATAGTGACTACATTTCCCAGATTCCTTTGCAGCCAGGTGTGGCTGTGTAACTAAGTTGTCACTGCTGGGCTGAAAGCAGAAGTTCATGTATTCCTCCCAGGAAGTGTTCCTTAAGGCAAAGAGACGTGTCTTTCTTCTCCTCTTTATCAGTTGTACTAACTGGAAGGTGGATGTAAGGGCTGGAGCTAGAGCAGCCATCTAGGACCATAAAACGGAAAGAGTATCTCATGCAGCTGGCAGAGAAGCAAGTTTGAAGGTGTCTGGACACCAAATGATTTCATAAAGCCAATCTGTAAGCCCCAGATGGTCTCTCCGTGACTTTTTTTTCTCCTAGGAATCCATGACTTCTTTAAAATAGAAAAGAATTATATGTCTATGTCATTGAAGCCCTTGTTACTTGGTAACCTTCTCTCACTGTCTCCCACTTGTAGACAGGGGTAAAAGCACCACAGGACCACTGGTTCCTATCTATGGATCTGTGTGAGTACTGGAGAGAGGCGGCATGCAAGGCTTTGCTCAGGCTTATGGACACATATAAGTTTTAAGTGCCTAAACAGAGACACTACTTTCATGCACATCAAGAGGCAATGAGGAAGAGAAAAGCAGGGGGAATGTGGCCAAATGTAATCAGCAAATGTTAAGGGCAGCTGGAACAAATTGGGTGTGACACGATGAATGACTTCGCCTGTCTCTGCAGGCAATGGGGGCATTATGACTTTATCTTATCCCTTAGTTCCCTCGTTCTTTCTTCTTGGTTGGGGGTGCTGAGTGAGGGGTGAACATCCACGTTGGGGGCAGAAGGCAGTCCCTAGATTCACTGTCCTTAGGGGCTGCTTCTCATACATCAGTGTGCAAAAGACTCTAACGGAGACCTTGCTTCAGAGGTCCCAGCCCCTGAGAGTCTGACCAGGAGGGCCCGGCGCAGGACCTGGGAATCTGCATTTTAGCGAGCCCTCCCTCCTCCCTGGTGAATCTTATGCAGATGGTGAGGGCCCACCTGGAAGAAACCCAGCTGTGAGGTCTAGATTGTCAGCCCCAAGGACAGCTTCTGCCGTGTCTGCTTTGCTCAGCATGAGCTGCGGCTCGGGTGCCCTTTCAATGCCTATCTATTGGCAATGGGGAGCCACAGCGCCATCTCAAGCAAGAGACTGACTTTAAAAACACTTCCACTTCTGGGCCTGCTGCTCTGGGCCTGCTGAGGGAGAACAAAAGAATTTCTAACGCAACAGGAACTGAGGATTTTCTTTTTTTAAAAAATCAGATTCTTGGGCCAATATTTGGATCCTCAACCTACTTTCTTTTTTTTTTTTAATGTTTTCTTTTATTTATTTTTGAGAGAGAGAGACAGTGCAAGCAGGGGAGGGTCAGAGAGAGAGAGGGAGGCACAGAATCTGGAGACAGGCTCCAGGCTCTGAGCTAGCTGTCAACACAGAGCCTGAAGCGGGGCTCGAACCCACAAACCATGAGATCATGCCCTGAGCCGAAGTCAGACGCTCAACCAACTGAGCCAGCCAGGCGCCCCTCAACCTACTTTCTGACTCGGCGGCCAATGTCTGACGGGTCCCCAGCAAGCTCTTTGTTAGTACTGGGTGCTCCGTACTTTTGGAGATGGGCCTGGGAGGGAAGAGACGGGGTGTGGAGATGAGGCAGTTTGGGACCCAACGCCATCCTCACACCTTCCCCATGGTGCTCCTCATCCTTCCCTGCAGTGGGCATGGAGGGAAACTGAGGCTCCAAGAAGTTAGGTCATTTTGTCCAAGTGCAAGCCACCAAATTTACACTCGGGCTTGCCCCCTAGGCCTGGTGGCTCCAACTATAGGACACTGCACGTTGCTGGCATTGGCATCCTGTCACTCTAGGTCCCAACCCCCAGAACCCAGGGTGGCCCCTTGCCATGTTGGAGGCATTGGCCTCACTTTACAGTGGAACTTGAGGGGCCTAGGCTTCTGGGCCCATCTCCTCAAACTTTGTCCCCAAATCAGCCACAATGCCCTCAAACACCACTAACCCTCACTCAATGGCTTAAAAATGAGGCCTTGGGAAAAAGCAGTAAATGCTCAAGTCAGTTTAAACAAGCGCCCCTCTCTGACCTATCAGCTCCCTCGGAGCCGAGACTTCCCACAGCTCAGGAAGTGCATGCTCAGCCCTCCTTAGCATATTTACCACATCTGCCATATTGACCTGCAGAGACTTTGGCTCCCTTTCCCCTCTCCTTGGTCTCCTGTCCCTGCTTCTCTGGGCACTATATGTGCCCTGGGTCAAGCTCCAAAGATAGGAGTTTCAGGTTTGGGTCTGGCAGAGGCTGGTCCTCAAGACAGGGAGAGGCTTAGGGCAGAGACCGAGCCTCTACCCCTTCAAGGGCCCAGAGGGAGGTAAGAAGAGGTCAGAGGCCGGCTAGACCTGGGGATGTCCCCCTGTGAGGCAGCTGTGGTCCCAGCTTCACACTCCACAGTGTGTTCAGGTTGCATCATTAGGGCAGAATTGATGTTGATTACAAATAATAACTGCTCCAAAGCAAAGCCAGATGGGGAGTGTTCAAATTGAATGGAGAAGGAAATGAGCTGCCCGCCACAGGGAGAAGGGCTTCGTGGGGGGCCTTGGATCAGGGACTCTCAGACCCAGAAGGGAAAGTTTACAAAATCCAGTCCAGCCCCCAACTCAGGAAGGGGGCTGTACCATCACCTGCGAGCGGTCACTCGGCAGGAATACTCCCCGAGACAAGGGGCTCCTTCCTCATGTGTCTGTCCTTCTGGGTCCCATCCACCCATGTGTACATCGAGGGGCTCATCCAGATGTTCTTCAGAGCCCTGCCTGTGCTGACACTCCTCCCTGACCCTTGGACTTTTTTTTTGTTGTTGTTAGTGTTTACTTATTTTTGAGACTGAGAGAGACAGAACATGAGTGGGGAGGGGCAGAGAGAGAGGGAGACACAGAATCTGAAGCAGGCTCCAGGCTCTGAGCTGTCGGCACAGAACCTGATACGGGGCTCGAACTCACGAACTGCGAGATCATGACCTGAGCCAAAGTCGGACGCTTAACAGACTGAGCCACCCAGGCGCCCCACCCTTGGATTCGTAAACCCTGTTGGGCTTCTGACTTGGCCTCTCTTGAGGTTACAGCGGTAAGGGCTGACGGGAGTCTGAAGGGTGCAGCCCGGGGTCCGTGGCGTGTTCATCCTAGAGACATCCATCCAAGGCTGCGAGAGTGACCCAGGTCCCTGCACAGCCCAGGGAGCTAGGGGACTGTGAGACACCTGGGAAGCAGCCGAGGTGAGAGTACAGGGAACTGCAGCATTTCCCGGCCGGCCGGACAAGCTAGCCCAGGACATACGGGGCAGCAGAGGTGGGGGCTTCGCAGGAGCACCTGCTTAGCCAGCAGAGCCCCGGGTATGTTTGATTTTTATTTCAAAGCTTCTCACTCCTTAACCCCCCTCCCTGTGATCTACTCCCTACACCAGCCCGTGCGTCTTATTCCATTACCTGCCTGTCTCTGAAGCATTTGAATTTGCCATTCCTGGTTCGCCCCTCTGCCAGGAAGCCCCCCCAGATAAACACCTCTAACCCTGCTCACCCTGGCCGCGCCTTCCCCTCCGCTCCAGCATGGGCCTAAACCAGCCCTGTGTTCTTACTTTGCATGTGGTCTCGCATCCCCTCATCTGCCCTGCTTTCTCCAGACACCAACAATGTCCGAGTCATTTTTGTTTCTCTACGTTCCCTACGGGGAGGTGCAAGTATTCTCAAAGTGGGCAAAATCTGAGCCTCGGTTTTTTGGTTTTGTCTTGTCTTATTATGGTAAAACACACGTAACATAAAAGTCACCCCTTCCACCATTTTTAGCGTATGTTTATATTTTTAATTTTTTTTAACATTTATTCATTTTTGAGAGACAGAGCATGAGCGGGTGAGGGGCAGAAAGAGAGGGAGACACAGAATCCGAAGCAGGCCCCAGGCTCTGAGCTGTCAGCACTAGAGCCCGATGAGGGGCTCGAACCCATGGACCGTGAGATCATGACCTGAGCCGAAGCCGGACGCTCAACTTACTGAGCCACCCAGGCGCCCCAGTGTATGCTTATATTAAGTGCATTCGCATTAGCACTAAGTACCTTCAGATATAATGTTGTACAATCATCACCACTATTTCCAGAACTTTTCCATCACCCCAAACAGAAACTCTGTACCCATTAAGCACCCCATTCCCCCTCCCCCTGGCCCCTGGGCACCTCTAATCTGCTTTCTGTCTCTATGCATTTGCCTCTTCTAGATGCCTCATATAAGTGGAATCATACAATACTCGTCCTGTTGTGACTGGCTTATGTCACCGTTGTCAGGGCTCCCCTTGTTGTAGGACGTGTCAGAACTTCGTTCCGTTTTAGGGCGGACGATTTGTCCGGTGTATGGACAGACCACATTTTGTTTTTCCTGTCATCTGTGGATGGACTTTTGGGATGCTTCCCCCTCTTGGCTATTGTGGCTATTTGCTATGATGAACACGGGTGTGCAAGTATCTGTTCGAGTCCGTGTCTCCAGTTCTTTGGGGTGTACACGTCAGAGTGGAATTGCTAGGTCATACGGTAATTCTATGTTTAACTTTGTAAGAAACCACCAGGCTGTTGTCCCGGGCCTTGCTTTGAAATCCACAAACGGCGCCCTGCGCTGGGAGGCTTCAGTCTCCAGCTCTCTTCGCATCTCCTAAACCGAGATCGACCAGGAGCCACCTGTGCATGACGAATGCAGCCTTTGTCGTGTTGGCCTTGGCGTCTCCTCATCTGTTTGCTGGTGTGTAGGCTGTAAGTGCCCTGAGGGCCGGGGCAGGGTCCTCCAGATTCTCACATCCCCAGAAATCATGTGCTCTTGGCTCAGGGTGAGCTGGCGATGACGTGAATCCAAGTTTGACTGACAGGGTGACCAGTCGCTCCCCCACCACTGACCAGCTGTCTGTTGACTGACGGAACAACATAGCACTCATAGCAGCCTCCCTAGTCTCTCTGCCAAATCACAGCCTTTTATTCTTGACCGGAAAAGAGACACTTATTTCCTGTCTACCTATGAAATGATTAAGTGTGGGCTCAGGGATCCGAGGCTGACTAGTTATACCACCATGGAATAATTTTTGAAGCTCTCTGAGCCTCAGTTCCTTCATCCGTATAATAGGGTAATACCACTCCCTACCACAGGTGCCAGTGTACAGATTGAACATACAATGCTTAGCACCCGGTGGGCCACAGCAAAGCCCTATACGTGTCCTGATATACAACGTGGTGGTATCAGGAGTCATCTTGCTTTTCCTCTGTCTGGTTGATGCCTCCTACATAGTCCTACTTCCGTTTTGGATTTCAAATCCAGTACCTAAATCAGGGCCTGGCACAGAGTAGGCACTCAATAAATACTGAATGAATAAATTGTTGGCTTATCTTCAACCCCAATAAGTCATAGCTTTTGTTACAGATGGAATGCTTGCATCTTCCCCAAATTCATCACCTCCATGTGATTGTATTAGGATGTAAAGCCTTTGGGAAGCGATCAGGATGAGATGGGGTCGTGAGGACAGAGCCCCGTGAATGGGATTAGTGCCCTTAGAAGAGTCATCAGAGAGTTTGCTTCCCCTCTGCCCTCTGTCCTGTGAGCACATGGCGAGAAGCTGGTATTCTGCAACCTGGAAGAAGGTCCCCACCAGAACTTGACCATAGCAGCACCCTGATCTCAGACTTCCAGGCTCCAGGACTGAGAGAAATAAATTCTGTTGTTCATACTCCGCCCAGTCTGTGGTACTTTGTTATAGCAAAGTACCAAACTAAGACAGCCTTTTTCCCAGGCACCAGAAGAATCCGAGACCAGAGATGGTCTGTGAGTGTTATTAGTCAGGCTGCTTTTGACTGTAATGAACAGAAAACCTTATTTACGGAAGCTTTAAGCCACAAGTTCATTTACTGTTGACTTGGCAAGTCCTGCAGTGGGAGTAAATGTGCTTTCAGAATGGGTTCAGAGGCTCAGCAATGAAATCAAGTGTCCATATTCTTTCTACCTTTTGACTCCTCTGATCACAGTATATGGACTTTAATTTTCTGGTTTGTGTCCTCACATAATAGCATCCAAAACAGGAAGAAAAACAGGGAAAAAAAGGATCCTCTCTCTTTTATCAGAAAGGAAAATCTCAGGGGTGCCTGGGTAGCTCAGTTGGTTAAGCATTGGACTCTTGATTTCAGCTCCGGTCATGATCTCGTGATTCATGGGTTTGAGCCCTGAATCAGGCACTGACAGTGCAGAGCCTGCTTGGAATTCTCTCTCTCTCTCTCTCTCTCTCTCTCTCTCTCTCTCTGTCCCTCTGCTGCTCTCTCTCTCTCTCTCTCTCTCTCTCTCTCTCAAAATAAACAGAAGGAAAGAAAGAAAGAGAAGAAAGGAAGGAAGGAAGGAAGGAAGGAAGGAAGGAGGAAAGGAAGGAAGGAAGGAAGGAAGGAAGGATGGAAGGAAGGAAGGAAGAATGGAAGGAAGGAAGGAAGGAAGGAAGGAAGGAAGGAAGGAAGAATGGAAGGAAGGAAGGAAGGAAGGAAGGAAGGAAGGAAGGAAGGAAGGAAAGAAGGAAGGAAGGAAGGAAGATCTCTCCCAGAAGGTGCACCACACACCATCCCACCCCCAGCCCAGGCACACATCACATTGGCCAGAACCAGGTGGCAGACTCCTCCCTGGACCAGTCATGACACAGAGGAACAGGATAGCTATGACTGGCTGTGACCACTCCTCACTCATCCAGGGGCTGGCCTAACCCCAGTCATACAAATCAAAATTCCATTAGGCAGGAGGGGCCATGGCTGTTGGGTGGGCACCAACAGTGCCCGACAATGACACTATCCTTCCAGGAGAAACATGGGCTGCGGCTCCCCGCCCCGACGCAAGGGTTGCCCACATATGGGAGGACACATCATCACCAGGGAGGAGTCAGCCTGACAGAGTCAGCCCTGGTTCTGAAAAGAAGGGTCCTAGGTCCCTAAAATGATCAGGCTTCAGAAGGCAAGTATTTGAGTGAAGCCCAGAAGGAACAATGTCAGCATCTTCCCAGTGTGTGGTCCATCCTCCCTGCCATCCACAGCACCTGGCCACGTGGATGCAAAGACAACTGTGCTGCCCACCCAGGCCAGTGAGTTGGGTCATCCTTGGCCATGCCTGGCTGGATTCCATCCCTTCTCAGCAAAGTAGTACCCACTAGCCCATGCCTACCTCCCTCCGAGCTCCCTGTGAAGGGTCTGCAGGTGTGGGGGCTCTGAGAGACCAGGGAGGTTTGGGGCTCTGTCCCGTGGGCACCTGTCTCTGCCTTCTAGCTGCAGCAATTTGAGAAGCTGCCGGTGGGGGGCCTAGCTGAACTGCCAGGAGGCAGAGAGATGAAGTCAGCAGGACGGAGCCTCTGCAAGGAACTGATAGACCAGTTATAGCACTGCGACAGAGCAGGCAAAATGGCAGATGGAACATGCACATCTAGGTTTGCTCCCTTCCAAAACTAATAAAAAGATTTTTTTAAAGACATAAACCTACAAGGACAGAGAAGACAAGAGAGGAGATTGCAGTGACAAATCTAGGAGGGCTGGACATGGACAAGTAGTAACTGGACATGGCCAGGCCCAAGGGAGCAAAATCCTAAACCAGTGGGGGAGAAACTCAGAATGGATCCAATTCCACCACAGAGTTCTCTGTGTGCTCAAGAGCTAACTGCCGGGGTGCCCTTGGAACCGGGAGTAAGGGGGTTGGCAGAGATTGGGAGACCTATGAAGCAGCGGGTCCCCCAGGTCCTTTCCCAGCTCCACAGTGCTGGGCACCTGCCTTCTCCCTCAGGGTGGGGGCTGGAGCTTTATTCTCTGCAGAAAGTAAGGCAGAGAAGAGAGTCTGCAGGCAGGGATTCATTCTTAGCCTGCTCACTCTCAGGGTCTCCTTCCCAACGCAGCCCCCTCAGGACCAGCACTAGTCTTGCCCCTGAGGCAGGAGATCAGAAGATAACTCTCTGGGCATTTGACCATCCAAAAGGAAAATCCTAAATGAAGACATTGACCCAGAGGTTTCCCAACAGAAGGTCCATCAAGATCACCCTACAGTGGGGACTCAGAGCTAAAGTGCCCCCGGTTTATATTCAGCGTTTTAGTTCCTCCCCACTCACCACTATACTTAGTTACAAGCAGACAACCAAAGGTTCCCAGACTGCCTAGAAAAACTTCTAATAAGGAATCCAGAGACCAAATGACCTGAGGCAGCAGAAAAGAGAAAAATAACGATTTTTGAAAGACCATTAATCTCCCCAGAGAAATAAGAGATGTTGCATCTTGAGAACAGAATGTTGTTGTTTTTTAATGGCCATTTAGAGAACAACAACCAAAAAATACTTCTTGGAAATCAAAAACATGTGAACAGACATGGGAAACCCAATGGAAGCACCTGAATTTCCCATGATTCCCCAGGTGTGCTGGGGTCAGGATGCAGCTGGGATGTAGCGTGGGTCTGGTCCCAGAGGAGGGACCTCATCCTCACTGGGAGTCCCCCTGTTATAGGCAACTGGGGGGAAGCAGCTTTGTCAAGGGAGTAGCAATTGTCTATTGGGCACCAGGAAGACTGGATTCAGGGTTCCTGATGTTTTCAGCTGCTGGGGAACACCTGCTGCTTTACATCTGGTGACCCTGGAGTCTGTGGAGATTTATAGGTCTACTTCCAGGCCCCCACTGGGAAAGTATGGGAGAGAAAGCTGTTGGTTCTAAAAGAAGCTAAGCTTTGGTATAGCTTCTCCTACCTAGACCTTGGTTTAGGTCTAGGCAACCCAGAGTTAGGTTTCCAGCGTCTTTTTAATAGTTCTGTACCACGAAGACTGAATATCTCACTGAACTTCCAGCATAGTGGCTAAAAACAGTCCCAATTCCAACGCACATCACTGGGAATTTTCAGAACACTGAGGACAGGAGAAAATCTTGTAAACTTCCAGGGAGAAAAGTATGGGTCACATAGGAGGGGGTCAGTGCTTCTAATGCATTTGAGCCTCTCAGCAGCCATACTGGCAAAGAAGATAATAAAGCAAGGCCCTCAGGTAGGAGAGGAGTATTTTTCAGCCATGCAAAGTCTCCCAAAATTACTAGTCCAAACCCCTGCTCAGGAAGCTACTAGAAGTTATCCACCACTAAAACCAAGAAAGACAGACGCAGGAAACAAGTGATCCAACCAAAAGAAGAGTTAAAGGCATTTCCTGGAGAGCGATGGAGGGAGACACTGGAGGGCAGCCAGACCAGATTGGAGCAGTCATTATCATGCCTTCCCCTGCTATACACATCGTTTACCAGACAAGGTGCATTACCAGAGCAAGGGAGTAAAAACCAAAGAAGAGAAAGCCATGAGATGCAGGACACTCAGACCCCCAATTCCATAGAGAGGCAAAGGGAATTTTAAGGATGACAGCAGAAGAAAATCCCAAGACAACAACTGGCTGGCAGGCCTAGAGAAAAGCAAGTTCAGACTGAAGGAAAATGAAGGTCTCCAGGGAGGACAGCTTCAGGGGAAAAACTGGAAATGATAGATTATCTCCTATAATTGACCTTATGGACCAGTGTACTGTGTCTGATTTGTAAAAACAAAGACTCGCACGTATGCACGACTGTAAAGAAAGTTAAGCAAATCGAAACAACAAAGCAATTATTAACTTTGGAGAAAACAAAAACTGAAAAACCAGAAAGAAAACAACAGCACGAATTACAAAGCTCAGCTGTGAATAATTTTCACATAGGCTTGAGTGATACTGTAGACTCTGAATGTGGACTTAAGCAAAAGTGGTAAATTAATTATATTGGAAGGATGGGGGAGGGGAAAGAGAGAGGATATTAGTGTAAGAGCATTAAACCTCATCTATCATAATAAGAAATCAACTGATAAAGCCTATAATTAAGTAATCAAAAGACAGCAGCATAGGCATATTCTTTAGACATATAGAAATGAGTGAATTCCAGAAGAAACTGGTAACAGAGTTTGGTGGTTGCCTTGAAGAAAGAAAACAGGGAAAGTGGGGAAGGGTGGAACAAGGAACCATCACAGTGTCACAAGCTTTTTTCGCACTATTTGACTTTCCAAATGTGTGTATACATTATATTGGTTTTTGAAATTAAGTAAACAAATAAAAGTACAGCAATACTGGAAGGCTCTGACTTGGAAATTATTCCAACGTCTGATTTGCAAATACTGTACAAAGACTCACGCATTTGCTCTTTCTTAATACTTTGAGTCTGAGCTTCTTCCCAAGATGGTGAATATTTCCAAGATATACGATAAGCATTTGTGGAGTGAACAAATGCACCAACAGATGAACTAAAAAGCCAGACAGCCACCAGAAGTAGAGCAGAACACACTCATAAGAACTCATACAGTGCTGGTGTAGTGTGGATGGATGCCATCTGCGAGGGGCCATGGCAAAGATGGCTGCACACAACCAGGCAGCCTCTGGTGAGGGATCCCCACTCTCCACAGGAGGTCTGGTGGTCCCAATTCCAGACACACATGGGACAACTAACCCCATGGCTTGGGTGCCTGTGTCCACAGGAGCTTGGGCTTTGTTAGTAGGACTCCTTTGGTAGAAAGAAATCAAGACTCACCTAGACCACCTTCAGAAAGGAAGACATAATGGTCAGAAAGAAGGAGGACTGAATTGGAACAGGACAGGTCAAACTGAGAAAGCCACCAGAGGCAGCTCTGGGGAGCTGCTCCTCGCTGGTACCATTCGTTCCTCCACATTCTTCTCTCTCCATTCCTCTTGCTTCTCTGGGAAGCCGACCCTGTTGAATGTCCTTGCTAGGTCTGAGGGCATTTCCACCTTTGTGAGCCCTCCTCCCCACTGCGGAGCCCAGAAACCTGCCCTCTGCAGCCTCCTGGCACTAAGGCTTCAGGCAAGTGACCTAGACTCCATATTTAGTCTCACCCACACCAGACTTGGACCTTGAAGAAGCACTTGAAGAAGACATGAGCACTTGAAGAAGAAAGTACCACATGACACAGGCATCTAGCTTTGGGACAGGCACTGGCTTCTCCTAGGCAGGGGCCATCCTTCCTGGGATGGCCTAGTTCCCAGCTCTCCAGGTGATTCTGTGTGGCTCTTGGCTTATGTTCCCCCAGAGTAGACAGTGATTGAAATATTGGTCAGGGTTGGGGGGTGGGAGGAGTCCCAGGAAGCACTGGCAGAAGAAAGGAAGAGAGCAAAGGAAGCTAACTCAGCATGTGTTACCGGGTGTCGTGGGCTGTTTCATGCCCCCCTTTCCTCTTCTCTAGTATCCAGTACCCATGCTCCCTGGTAATGTGACTTTACCAATGCTTCCCATTCAGGTGGGGAGTGTATTTCTGCACCCCATGGATCCGACCAGGCTTGGGCCTTGTTTTGACCAATAGAATAGAGATAGAAGTGGCACTGAGTTCTGGAGCCTAACAAAGCCCTGCAGCCTCTGCCTGCGCCCTTTCAGAACACTGCCCCGAGACCGCCTCACCAGAAAGCTGGTCTAGCCTGCTGGAAGATGAGGGGTCACTTGGAGGGAAACTGAGGCACCCAGCCAACTGCCAGACATGTGAGAGAGGCTATCTCAGACTTTCTTTCCTGCTGAATGCAGCTGCACGAGGTGACTTCCTCATTAGAGTCACCATCCAACCCGCAGGAGAGACAATTCATCATTCTTGTTTTATGCCACACAGGTTTTGGGTGGTTCACTCCACAGCAATAGATAAGTGTTATATCAAGCCAGTGACCACTCAGGGCAACGGGAGCTCAATCCTGCTGGGGAGCTCTGGGAGACCGTGCAGATCAGGCCGCAGAGTTACCTCCGTTGAGGGTAGGGCCCTGTCTGTCGTTGGTTCAGAGCTGCTTCCAGGGACACGAACTTGCCAGCACTTCTGGTTTGCCTTGCACACGGGCCAAGCGTGCTCCCTGTGGTCAGAGATCTTGCACGGTGTCACAGTAAGTAGACTTGGCGTGTGGCGGTGAGTACAAGGGTGTCTGGGCAGGGCACTGACAGGACCTGCTAAAGTGTGTATCCCAATGTGCTTTTCAGAAACTTCTTTTCTGATTTAATCATATGGAGTCAGTGCCTGATGGTGCATCCTGGAGCCCTGACTGATGAATGTGTGCCTCCCTTCCAGTCCTTCATCCCTCTCTAATCCATAGTCCAAATTCTGGAGGCAGCCAGGTGGATTGGCTCTGTGCACCTCCACGGCCCCTGATGGACAGAGCTATTCTGGCCAGATGGTCACCAAGTGACCTGCACGTAGGCCACCTGCAGTCAGGGGCCTGCCTGGACCAGTCAGGGTTCAGTTACTTCCCTGAGCAGGGCCACTGAGTATGTGCAGGCACCATGACTGATCTGCTCCAACAAGGTGAGGACAGCCATTTGTTTCTGAATTCCTGCCCCTGCCCTATCTCACCGCAGGGACGTGCCCCATTCAGAACTTCTGGGGCACAGAGCTCTCTGTCTACTGTGGGGGAAAATTAAGGAGTTCCTCGTGCCCAAAATACTTGCCCCCCAGCCCCTTGACGCCACTTAGAAGTGAGATGTATGTCTGCATTCCCAGTTGGAACACGAAATGCATTTTCTCACCATATCATACCATAAAAGGTGACCAAGGGCAGTTAACATTGTCCTGTTAGTGATAAACTTCAGGAACATTATGAGTTAAATAGAAATTTGTGGACTGGACTGAAAAACCAACCACCATTTATAACTTGGTTTCTATGGGGAAAATGCATTCTGAGTTCCAAACAACTGGCTCACATGGAGATTTCTGGAACATAGCCTGGTCACAACGTTGGGAACTGTAGGTGGCTTTTTCAGTATAGTCATTTAACATGGTCACTGTGGGTAGTTAGTAGTGGGCTCTTGCTCCAGGCTCAGAGAGCCCTGAGGAAAGGTGCCCGGGATACTCCGGGTAGCCCTGTGCAGTACCCAACCCTGTCCTTGTGAAACCGGATGGAACCTCGGAGCTGACAGACACAGCAAATGGCATCTGGTCCCACATGCTCCCTAGGGTAACATTCCTGACAGTCTCTGCTTATATGCTCCCTGCCACACAGAGATTTTATAGGGCCAACTGTCACCAATCAACAATTCTTTCTTCCACTGAGTTGAAATCTGCCCTCCCACCCCGATTCCGCTACTGTAATTTCTGCTCATCCTTCAAACTTTTCTCAGGTTTTAACGTTTCTGTGAAGCCTTCCTTAACCCCTCATCATCCTGCACGTTAGTTAGAGTAATACTAGCTTCTATAACCAAAAAACCTCAAACATTTCAGAATATGTCACTCCTTATCAAATAGTGAGTGTCTTAGCTCGGGCTGTTCTAACAAAATACCATGGACATGGCAGCTTAAACACCAAACACCTGTTTCTCACAGTTCTGGGGCTACGATGTCCCACAGTCTAGGTGCTGGCAGATTCAGTGTCTGGTGAAGACCCCCCTTTCTGGTTCCTGGACAGCCATCTTCTTGTTGTGCGCTCACATGGCAGAGAGAGGTAGTCTCTCTCGGGTCTCTTCCTTTAAGGTCACTAATCCCATTCATGAGAGCCCCACCTTCATGACCTACTCACCTCCCAAGAGACCCACCTCCAGATACCATGACATTGGAGATTAGGGCTTCAACATATGAATAAAGGGGTGGGGGATACAGACATTCAGGTCACAGCAATGGGTGCTCCTGGCTGGCAAGCAGATTGTATTTCCCATTTGGTGACTGAGGGTCCTGGGCTCCTGTCAACCTGCCAGGCTGCCATCTGCAGGTAGGAGGGAGAGTGGTGAGAAGGCACACCTGCTTCTTAACAGCCAACACTTCTTGTCTTGGAACTGAGCCATCACT